>OZ010585.1:99881197-99973697 GCA_963932145.1 Acanthosepion lycidas
CCTTTTATGGAAACATTTGGCATTCACTGAACGAGCAGGCTGTGCTCTTTTCAGTTAAAATTTATAAAATCTTTCTTTCAAACAATTTTTCAGAAAATAGGTTTGTCAAGTCTAATAATTGCAGTTGCTTTTTCAGGTATTTTTTATGGTAATTTACCCACGCCGGCATGGGCTCTCCCAGCTATAAATAGGAGCAGGTAGTGCCTTTCTGCTTTCCAGCAGTCAACTCTGACAGTCAGACCGAACATTGTTGCTGTATCACTCGTTTGTATATGTTTGTATTACTGTTTATGTTAATATATTTGTTTAACTCAATTCCTTTATTTGGGTCTTTATTTATGGTCGTAACAAGGCCACAACAGCATCGTTTGAAGGTGTTTTTCCTAACCTTTTTGTTTGAAATTGTGTAGAATGTCAACATCTTGATTATGTCATTATTTTCCCTTCGAGTTACATGTGCTATCGATTTTAGTTGTGACACTGTTGATGATAAGGAGTTTCCAAGTGATTTCTTGGAATACTTGGTAGGGGTGTTGACCTTTGGTTAATGTCATTTTTATTCAAATAATGAACATTTTTATCATCAGCATAACCCGTATCATTATCAATGCATCTCTCTCAAGACCGCTGTTTTTTTATTAGTAGATCTGTTTGGGATGGGATATGGAATGCTTAAATGACCAGTGTCCATTCCTTGTATATGTGTCGGCATAGCCTAGAAAAATATTAAATAGACTGAGTCTCTCATTTCTTCTTTGTAATAATCTTAACAATGTTCGAAATGTTTCTGCATTGTAGTCCTCGTCACACATGTATGATGTGCTTTTGTTTTGTTTTTGTTTTTTTGTTTTTTTATCAATATCTTCCCACTACTAGGTCTAGACATTCACTTGAGTCAGAACTTAGAATGTGATTCCTAATGAATTGGAAGAGGAAGTCTTTACTGATGTGTTCATATGCTGCTGTGAGATCGATAGGTAAACAATTTTTCAATTGGAGACATATGCAATCTTCTGGTGTTGTTTGATAATATATTGTCATCATTGCGGCTCTTATAAGTACGTAAACCAAACTGAGTTAGCTCATTCACCATAATGTGTGGTTCTTGAGGCCCACCATTCTTTTCCATTGCGCATCAAGGCGCAATAAACCTTATTGCTTTGGGATGCATTCTTGCTTCCAGACTTCCTTCCTGAAATTTAGAAAAGTGTCACTGAACTTTGAGAGAAGCTAAGCTATTTTCAAAAATTCAATTGTGAAATGATGCTTTATTATTCCGTAGAGTTTTTTAATAGCTTTCTTAATTTCTTCATCTGCAGGTTCATCATTGCTTATGTTTGGAGACGAGTTTTGTATTGTTTGGATTTATATTGATATTGGGTCTATTTCTGCTGGTATCTTTAGTTTAGTGGGATCAGGGTTGAAACGTGACTCTTTTTAAGACTAGGAACATTTCTTCATTTCGTCTCTGTTGGTTTCAATTGTATGATGTTATTGTAATTTTTAGATTTTCTCTATATTTCAACACAGTCCATGTTTAGTTTCGTTAATTTAGTTTCCAATGATACGAAGATATTTGTTTTGCTTCTTTTCTTTTTTTTTCTGTGTTAATTGTTTAGTATTCTCTCTTCCTTTTTCCTCGTCTCTGTTCGTTCCTACCTTGGACTAATCTTTTAAACTCAGTATTGTCGTCCAATTTGAGTATCTTTTTCTTCTAGCTGATCTTGGGATGGCCTCACGTACTTCCACTATCGAAGTTATAACATCATTTGATTTTTCTACGTTGTCTTAATCAAGATTTTGAATTTGGACCCTGGTGTATTACAGAACTTTAATATTGTACATTCATTTTTAAGGGCTTGGATGTTGTATCTTGGTATCTTTTGTGGTTTATGTGAGCTCAAGTGTGCTATTTTGTTGGCTTTTTTAAAGTAAGGTTCACTCTGGACAAGGACCGTGGGGCACTCGAGGTATAGGATTACGTTAAGAGGTAGTTTATATGGATAGAAGGGGAAGATAACGGTTAACTCTAGACTTGAACAGGTTAAGATTGTAGTCTGTTTCACAGGGCAGTAGTCTGCGAGAAGAAGCTGTTCGAGTGGAACTTAATTTTTACCGATCGAATACGGAAAGAATGTGGGTGGTTTGCTACTATGTCAGTGGCATGTTATGTCCTAACCGTGAAGGTCTGACCTGACGGAACCAAGGAATGTAGTTCGTCTGAGCACTTTCCATGGAAGTAGCGACAGAGCAGTGAGAGGCATGCCAGATCCCGCCTGTGAGAGAGAGAGATTGGAGGCTGGAAAATAATGGTGTTATCAGTTTAGTTACAGTTAGTTGTTTTCAGATTGAAAATACGAGTTTTGTACTCTAACATCTTACCGAAGCCAAGAGTGCGAAACGATAAAGTCAATAATCTTTTTTATGTTAAGTGATGTGATTGTGTATTTCATCGGACGGTCGAACCATGTGTTAAAGACGGTATATGTATTTGAATAATAAAGATTTCACAAGAGTTCTCTATCACTTTTTGCGGCTTCTGATTCAAATTGTGACCTCTCCTTGTCCTCAATGAAGTAGTGGCTTACAAAAATACTTGTGGCAACATTACGATCCCCATTATTGTAGTACAATATTCTCCTTTTTTTCTTCATTTTTTCTCGTACACAAAGTTTAGTTAATGCTGTGTAGAACTTGTCTTTTTCGGAAATAATACAGTTTCCAGTTGTGATATAAACTGATATCACACGGATCTTACAATTACTACAACAATGTCAGCTGCTATCAGTTCTTCTTACAGGTGTAAGATATTTTCTATTACAATATCTGATAATTTACTCATTGCAATTCCAATTCCATGTTGCATATTCTCCTCTTGGCCAGTCCAATATCAATTGTATCCGAAATGTGCAAAGAAATTATTAGCAAGTCGATGCACTCCTTGCATACAGACAATTTTACATTGCTCTAAAATCTAATGCACCCTGAAATCATTTGATACTGACTGGATGTTCATTTTTTTCATATTTTCCATTTGAAGAAATGTGTAAGCCTTGATTTTTTAGTCGATTTTTTTTAGCCTGTGTTGATATATTAGGTGGGTGACATGATATCGCAAAAAAAAATGACAGCAATATTTAAGTAATTTTAGAATTGCATTGGTTATATTTTTGCATGAGTAATCTAGAACTTTTGTCCATGCACATAACTCTGATAGTATCGAAGAATAATTCTGCTTTTTAAGTCATAAAAAGTTTTTAAAAATACGCTATTACGAAAAGTATCAGGTGAGTAGCAATGTACTGTCAATATTATAAATATTCTTTTATTACGGTAACACCTTGTTTATAGAATAACAACTTGTTAGCATAATGATAATTTATCACAGCTAGGGAAGGTCAGGTTGCCTGACAAATCAATATATAAAGTTACACTGTGAATTTTAGTTATAGAATATATATGTAAATAAACAATTAATTCCACGTTATTGAAAAATATCTAAATTTTAAGCATATATGTTTGAAAATAATTTAACATTCAACTCATGCTGATTAGGGAAAAGTACTACAAATAAAGCTAATTTTAGATTTTAAATGCAATTGGAGCTTAATTAATGAGAGAGCAGTAACTCATTAACTAAACTCCTACTAATTAACCCGTAGGTGAATATGTGGGGTTATACCTTTACCAAAGGGTATTTGCGCCTCAATGAATATAAAGAACTCGACTGAATTGGAAATCGGCTCTCCAAATTCTAAGTCGTTATACATTACACACCGCACACCCAGGCCAACAAACGTGGTATTCCCGCGCTTAGTTACTAACCAGGTTTGACGTTGTTTAACTTCGGTGATCGTAGGATAACCGGTGTTTCAAGTTGCTATGACCGTAAGCCATCCATTTTTTTTTTTTTTTTTTTTTTGAGAACTTGACATCTTTCTGCGTAATAAACTGATTTATGTGCATTCTTTTTTACAAACCTCCAGGGAATCGAACTAGGAGATTTATGCAAAGATTGAAGTTGTAATCCGAACATGCAAGGCCTGTTGAGTATGACACTTGTTGTAGGATATACAGGCCAAGCTGCAGCAATTTCTGTGGAACTCTCATCTGGTTTCTTGCTTCCTCATCACCTACAATCTTCAAAAATATAAGTGTAACGCCAATCGGAATCTTCTGTCTTCCTAAATTGTGTTCTTTTATTGTCCTTTCATTAAAATCTTCTCTTTGTCTTTTTCATTCACAACAACCCCTTGCGTCTTAGCGGCATTATCGCCGTACTTTTGGTGAAATGGTTAAAAAAATCTTAAAAGTAAAAATCTATTTTATGACAAACAGTTTCTTTAATCGTTACTCGATTTAACCACACTAAAAAAACTTGCCAAATCGCCTTCATTGGGTTTGGTTTGGTTTGGTTTGGTTTATTTTGTTTTACGGTATATCAACACCTGAATGAGTTATTTAATGCCGATAAGATTTCTAGAAAAAATTCGTATGAAGAGTATGTATTCTTTATGAGAAATCAGTTTCTATATCAGGTTACATTGACGTATTTTTGTAAAGAGGGTTTTAGTCAAGATTCAAATATATTCTGGTTACTTTTTAAAACCTATTGTTGCTATTTTCACTATAAAAATCTATGTTTACACTTTCATAGTGTTTTGAACGCATTTGTGGGGGTAACTGTTTACCCATAGCTGGTTCTCTAACAGATGCTACTACACTGGATTATGGTGCATCTGGGACCGACAGCAATTAAAAGATGGTCCCGCGTTTCTCAAAACCTCCCCATCAGAAGCATTGCCGCTGGATGTAGTTTATTGTCACACCAACGACGCGCTTTGATTCGGGGTGAAATGATTAAAAAATGTTCGATCTCTCGTTTCATTGCAATTCCAAATCATCGTTTCTGTTCTGAAAATGTACAAGAACATATTAACATTTTTCAATTATCATTGTGTCTTCACGTTAATTTTGCTTGAATCTCGAAATCACAGAGGCAGGTGTGTTTGTTTAATAAATATAATTTGTTGGGAATAGCATAGCGGCTTCAAGCCGTCTTATTTAATTTTAGATTTCGTATGTGTAACAATTCTTAAAAGAAAGTGATTAATGTTGACGTAATTCTGTTCTTGCTTGTGGTGCTGCTAGAATCGATATTTTGTAAATAGTTCATTCCTTTAGAGGCTCCTTGCATCATTATCAAGAAACGCAGTATTTTCTCGTTTGCAATTTATCCAGCATGATATATATATATATATATATATATATATATATATATATATATATATATATATATATATATAATATTCAGTTGTATGGATATGCGTTTGTGACCCAGAGTATCACACAAAGTAGTTTATTTTTTTTAAAAACATTTGGCTCTATTTATACTTGTTTGTGTTTGACTATGTTTGGTGGATAGAGGGAGAAAATTCTCGTCTGTGTCCGTTTGGGATGACACTCTCATATACATAGACAAACATATATACATACAGGTGTACGCATTTTAGTTCACACAAACACAACCACATAAGCAATCCGAGATTAGCCGCATATACACATTCAAAATCGTGAAACCCAGGGTCACGAACTCAAATCCATACAACTGAATATGTTAGCCCTATCATTGATATTGATAACTTTCCAATAAGTACTGCGCATATATAATATATAAAATATTACTTACATGGCTTATGTCATAGGGTATCCCCAGTTTTTACGTGGTCTATAGGGAATTTTTTAAACTCGGCCTTGTGCTACATCTTGTGCGTGGGGCAGCGGGTAAATAATTATATATATATATATATATATATATATATATATATATATATATCCGCAGTAATTTAAAAGTGCTGTGGTGAAATAATTTATTACATGGAACCTTAAAGTGGTCTGTTTTTATTTAAATTATTTGCTCTGGATTTACATTGAGCTCTCTGGATTTTATCCTACTTAGGTTTACCCATACGGATTACCTAGTTTTTCATAAACTATATATATATATATATATATATATATATATATATATATATATATATATAAAACAATATACAGGGAGGGGGGTAAAAAAATAGGATTTCTTGCAAAAAAAATAATAAATAAATAAAGTTAATTTCTACTTCTAGGTGCTGCATCTCTTCATGACGTGGGTTATGATTCTCCACAATATCCAATCCTTTGAAGCCTTTAGCATAATTTAACCTTTTTGCTATCCTTCCTCATCCGTCTTCAAGTAACTATTTACACAAACTCATTAGGTAGGTCATGCGCTATTTTTCTCTGTCCTTCTTGACTTCATTATGCCCTTTGAGTGTTAAATTCTTCAAGCCCTGTTTCTTCATTACGTGCCCGAGATATTTTAAGTATAAGTATCCTTTTCTCTAAAACTTCCTCGTTGCACACATGATCCGTCCATTTCTGTTACTTCTGATCTCTTCTTCATCTGTAAGGAATCCAGTATTCACTGCCATGTAGAAGGACCGATATTACACAACACTTCATAACACTTTTCTACGTTTCTAACGAAATTCTTCTCTTTCTTAATACTTTGCTTAGCTTTTAGATGGCATATTTCACGAACCCATTTCGCCTGCCGGTGTATCATTTTATTTTAATCGATATCACGTTGTTCAATCTCTGTTACATCCCTTCAAAGACGATTGGATATCTTTTATTTGCTTGATTTGTCTATATTCTCAAAGGCATTGATTGATTCGTTTTCTACGGCCTATCAACCCTTTTCAGGTTTAAAACAAGAAAATATCTTTAGATTTTTTTTTTAGATAATAATTGTTTAGTGATTCAAGTCTTAGTAATTAAACCATAGCTGAGAGGAAAAGTGCTAGGTTCATATTTTTTTCCAAAGTTATTTACGCATATGTGAATATAACGAACCCAATGTGAATTGGAACTCAGCACCTCCGATTAAGAATTCCCAACCATTATCCATTACACCACCTGCACATCCAAGCATACAGTACCTCTTATTCCCAAGCAGTCACCCACCTAGACACTGATCAAGTTTGACGTTGCTTAAATTTGGTGATCGTACGGGACTGGTATTTCAAAATGATGTGTCCGTAAGACTCCAATTTGTAATTCGCATGGTGAACTCGTCTTTTTGCTGGCAATCATTTATTCCCTCCTCTTACAATTGATCTAATAATAACAAGCATAATATAATTTTCCCCATCATGCATTAATATAATACTAATTCAATTAAAGTAGGTTTCTGTTGGAACAAAGGTTCGTTTTTCAATCGGTGACGTTTAACCACGTTATTTCGTTTCACACCTGAGCAGAATTTATAACATAGACGAGTAAGTATTCTGAAAGGTGATACTTCATTGCATCTTTCTATATTATTCGTGTGGGGGATATCACATTTTAAAGGTTTTTTTAAGTTAAAATTAAAAATGGAGGGGAATTTAAAATGCATTTTAAAAGAACATGCGTCTTTTTTAAAAAATAAAAACAAAAAAACAATCATGGTTTGCAAGTGAGAATTTTACAAATAGTGAATCTTCTAAAGACAATGAAACATTCTACTCAGAATATGGCACAAGATCTTCATTATGAGGGTAGGCTGAAAACTTTATAGATTAACTATTAATGAGTGATACTAGAACATTAACTTTATCTCTTTATATTAATAACTACATTGTTTATTTCCAGGTAAACTGACATCTTTTCATTCTTTTAGTTAAAAAAGACATCAACAGCATAAGGTCGTCATTACTCCGATACTGATTTCCAGCCAAGAGATTTTTTTTTTTTTTTTTTTTTTTTGTCATTTTGGGAAAAAAATATGTCAAATCAGGAGAATAAGTGGAAGATGAACTCTTTTTAAGCCACAGTCACGCATAGCAGCCATTGAAATCAAGGGTTTGTGTTCTGGAGCGTTGTCCTCCTGAAAAAAGTGTTTTCTTTCACCTAGGTTTTCCTAGGCGTTTTATTCATAACTACCTTAGCAATTTGGCATAGAACTTTTCATTACCTACATATATGAGGAATGGCTGAAAAGTTCATAGGCCGATTATGAAGGGGTGATGCTAGAGTTGTGAAATATTTCCTGTATTAATTTCAACTCTTCTTATTAATAAATAGATTGATTACTTCCATGTAAACTGACGTCTGACTGTTTAAAGTAGTCTTTAAATGAAACTAGTAGTTGAAAATGGGCAAAATTTGGTATCGTGGTGAAAAGGGTTTAGCCTCCAAGGACATTCACGCAGACATGGTTGCTACATTAGGGGATGGTGTTCCAACTTTATCAACAGTACAAAATGTGGGGAGCTGAGTCTAGGAGGAGAAGGCAGAATCTTGAAGATGACACAAGGTCTAGACGCCGGCAACTGCAACTGCCACCACGGAGCAAAACATTGTGAGAGAGCTGAAAATATTTTGCACAATGAACTTGGCATGACGAAGATTTCTACTTGGTGGGTGCCACATGTTCAAACATCCGATCAAAAGCTCACCACACATGCACACGGCCGAGAAAATCTTACATTGTTTGAGGCAGATCGAGCTAGTTTCTTTGAACGTTTCCTAACCACAAAATGTATTGGATTTATCACTTTGAGCCAGAAACAAATAGACAATCCGTGCAGTGGAAATACCCCTCCTCATCTTCTCCAAAGAAGGCCAAGGTCGTTTCATCTGCAGAAAAGATGATAGCCTCAGTTTTTAGTGATGTATTAGGTTGGTGCAAAAATAATGACGGATTAATGTCATTTTTTTGTCGTTAAAAAATACGTCAAAAACGACATTATTACGTCATTATTTTTGCACCAACCTAATATAAGGAATTATGTTTTTGATTGAGAAGTTCAGGGTTTGGACTATATTCAAAAGGGCCACACCATCAATGGAGAGTGCTATGCCAACTTTTCGTGGCACTTACGAAAGTCTATCAAGTCTAAACGGCCAGAAAAACTGACTAAACAGGTCTTATTTCACCAGGTCAATGTTCCAGCACACAATCTCTTGGTTTCAATGTCTGTTGCAGGTGATTGTTGATTTGAATCACCCTATTCCCCTAATTTGACTATCATCAGTTCCCCAACATGACAAACATATTTGACTTGGAACCAGTATCGCAGTGATGACTTCATTTGCACTTGATGACTTTTTTTCACCAAGTCAGAATCTCAGATGGACATAGAACTGGAGACAGGATTTTCTAAATCGCTGTTTCTATTTCCCTACCGTGGACACTTCCGGTGCCAGTGATTAACTCTACTCTTCGTATTCCGATTCCACAGCAAACGACCCAATAGTAACAAACAGCCGGTTCCAAGAACAAACAAGAATCATAAAGAGAGTTTTGATATTTCTGGAACGCATAAAGGGGAAAGAAGGTTTGAAGAAACGCTTACAAGACATATTGAAGGAAAGAAGAGCAATTGCAAGCAGTGGGAAATCAACCAAAAGTGCTCGACTAAACATATGGAAGAACAAAGAGTTGGAGAGGAAGTGAAAAGAAAAAATTGATAACACCTAAAAAGATAAGAAGTTGTGAAAAACCAGGATCAACCACATCCTGATGAGATTATAGCACATAAAAAAAGGAATTGGGTTTAGGAAGTGTATTTTTACGTATTATAGAAGCTGTTACATTATTCTATTCTGATGAAGTCCTTGTAATAATATGAGTTGAATTTTGTGTTTCCCAACGAAGAGACGAAGCTGTCATTAAATGAGAATCGATTGAGTTAATTTAATTAATTCACGGAAAAATTGTATTAAAATATTTTTGTGAGGAATTTTCTTTTATTAGACGATTCAATGTCCTTAAGGTGCGTCCATATCTTTCACTTTTGCCTCTGTTCGCGTCGGTTGCTTCGCGTCGGCCATCTGCATCCACAACAAACATTGTTATATCGCCATGGCTTTTGGCGACATTTTCGTGTTGTTTTTAACCACGTCAAATCCAAAAGTGACGATTATGTTCTGTTTTAATTAACGGAGACGTGCAAAAAGACCAAATGAAAAGAAAAAACGCACATTCTTCCATCCATTCTATTGGTGTTGCACTTCAGTCTCTGCATCTTTGTGCTATTTTAATTCATCGTTAACGATTACTCATGGGCATTGCTGTTTTGGTTTCGATCGGGTACAAAACAAAGCTAAAAGATACCACCGAGCATTTTTAAAAATACGTGACAAAACTTGTAATATACGCTACGATATATCTGCACTAGTATGAAAATAGGACTAATGGTAAATTAAATAGTAGCCATTTCCTTATAAGGAAGCATTCAGTATGTATTATCCGAGCAGCCTATGTTACTTTCAACTGAAATTTATAAAATCTTACTTTTAAAACATTTTTTAGGCAAATATGTTTCTCAAGTTCAGTAACAATTATCCGTCTTTTTAGTGTGTTTTAGTGTTTCCTTCTTAACCTTTTGTTTGAAGTAATGTTTAGGGTTTAGAGGTCAATTAGGTCAGTGATTAATCCACCTGAAATGGGGAGCATTATAGTCACCGATCACAAAAGGCGTATAGAGAGATGGTCTTGTCTATATTATCATATAATACTATTTAGAACTCTACAGCCATGAGAGGATAGAGAATAGTAGAGATAGCTGACTGAGTTTAGTAGTGAGAGACAGAGACACATGTAAGAATAGTCAGGATATTCAATGGAGATTCTCTGGCCAGCGGGAGATGTTCGCGAAGATAAACACCCAGGATATGCTTGTGGATTTTAGAGTTCTTAAAGAGAGGAAGATAGCCAGGAAATTCAGAATTCAGAGGAGGAGATTGCAGATTCAAGATTAAATTCGTACAGAGCTAGGATTTCCGGAGATTGTTGGAAAGGAACAGATTCCACATTTCTGAAGTCGGTACGTATACCGTGAATATTGGTGAAAGAAAGGTTGACAGTTTTATTTTACTTTTTTTTAGTTTTTATTATTTTTTGTTGAACTAGTTTAGTTTTATATCGTTGATTGTTAATCGTTGTAGTGTGTTATTTCGGTAAGGAAAAGTCCAAGAGTAGTAGTCGCAGTCGGTTGTCTAATGTAACATGTGCGGGAAGGGGACTGGCGCAGACATCAGCATACTGTGGCATCAGGGCTGCACAACGGAGGTGCTTGCATGGACACACTTCCATGCGCGACATGGCACTGCAAGTACACCAATATTATTCAATTGTCGATCAGAATAGCCTCTCTAGACGTTACGCAACGGTTACTATCTACCAGTCGGGAGCAGTTAACAGAAACTGCCAACCGGGTATCCTCAATATGAAGAGATGTTGACACCATCCACACGTATGACAAAAGATTCATGACAGTATTACTATTAAGGCTTCGGAAAGAGAAAGGAAACAGAAAACAAGGAATGAGTCTCTAGTCCAAGAGAAGGGGATGGGGCACTAACCAAGCGATAGGAATGTATACCTACCCCTATTCAAAAAAAATTTACAAAGTTTTAACTTAGTTAAAGTTGAAATATCCATTAAAAATTAATAAAGTAATTTATAAAATGGCAGATACCTTCTGCTGAAAAATTATTCAAAACATTCCTAGGTTAGATATTTCAGTATTTTCTCAGAATGTAAATCCAGCTATTAGGTTGGTGCAAAAATAATGACGCAATAATGTCGTTTTTGACGTATTTTTTAACGTCAAAAAACGACATTATTACGTCATTATTTTTGCACCAACCTAATAACTTATTTGGAGAGTCAATTTTCGGCCCACAGATGCTCTTTTTAAGCATAAGATGTTTAGTAGACATTCTATTTTATAATGAGATTTGGGGGTATAGTAGTCTATTCCTTTAGAATCATAAAAGTATATCCATTCGGCAACTCCATAGCAGGAGGGTAAAAAAAAAACACACACACACACGAACACACAATTGCAGTTAAATATTAAGATTAAATTGTAATAAAAATTACGGTCGATTCAAATGCGATTCAATCTAAAATTTAAACTGTTAGATACCACAGAGAGAGAAAGAGAGAGATAACAGCAACATCAATTAGAAAAAATTCAAGCTGAATTTTAACAGAGGTAAATACTTCTGGGCGGAGAGACAAAGAAAAAAAAATCAAATTACGAATTCAAATAGGAATGAAAAATGGCAGATAAATACTACTGAAAGATCGTTCAAAACGTTCCTGGGTTAGACTTTACAGTTATTTTTCAGAATGTAAATTTACCTAACTTATATGGAGTCATTCGTCGGTCCACAGAAACTGTTTTTAACCATGCCATGTTTAACAGGCATCATTCGTCTAATGAAGATATGATAACATTATTTGATTCCTCTATATTGTTATAGTCTAGAACTTCTCACGATGTAAAGAAAACGTATATATACGTCAACAGCAATTGTTAATAGTCCTTTATATTGATGTCCACTTATACTGGCGCGCTACATATATAATCAACAAAGAACTAAACCAAATAACACAAACCTCAGCAGCAGCAGCAGCAGCAGCAGCAGCAGCAACAGCAACTAAAATGGAAATCACATGTCATTCGAAGAGAGAATATTGACATAATCAATATGTTGACGTTCCACACGACTTCAAACAAAAGGTTAGGAAGGAAACCCCTATCAATACTGGAACAGCAATAACAATTACTGGATTTGAGAAATCTACTTCATTGAGGAAAAATATTTTTTTAAATTTCAAACGAAAGCAATACTGGTTGCTCGGTCAATGAATGGCAAATGTTTCCTTGTAAGGAAAAGGCGTATATCATCATTAGCATATAATTGAGAATAGGTTACATCAAAAACAAATAAAAATTTGAACATTCTAAACTAAGAAGTAATAATTATATCAGTTGAATAATTGTTTTCGTTAATTTCTTTAGAAAATAGTTAGATTCTGAAAAGAAAGAGTTTTGAGCGAGTAAATTTTACGCCCCACCATTTTAGTTACCTAAAAGATGTAGCAATGTTATATACATGAGGCCGAATCTTTCATGGATTTCAGACATGATTTTTATTCAATAAGGCTTACAAACATGTCACCGTGGTTAAGCAACATTGAGCGTGGTCAGTACCCAGATGAATGACCAATTGGCAATAACAGGTGATGTAACCTTGTATGTGAGAGTTGTGTAATGAATAACTGTTCGAAACTCGAAATCGCATCGCTAAATTCCAATGCCAGTGAGGTGTGTTATATTCAATTATGCGTCAATATCCTTGGGAAAGGCATGAATCCACCACTTCTCTCCCAGCTATGGATTAATAAGTATGATTTTTATTAGATCATTATTTTCTGTAAAAAATTCTTACAAACTAAAAATATTTTTTGGCTTTATATAACATAGAGAAGGTTGATAAGCAGTAAAAAAGACAAATGTAATTTATTTAATATTTGTTCAATGTGATTCAATATACGTTTAACCTATTCATGCTATTCTTCTCTATTATACAAGGTGTGCATGGTAAATTGTCGCCATTTTATATTTGTAATTTAGCGTATGCCTCTTGTTTGTTATTTATTTTGTCGACAGCACAGTATAGTAAGGACAATTGGAAAAAGAGCACCATGACGCAATTCACTCTACCGCAATTCACTCTACCAGAAATTTGGAAATGGAATGCTGTACTACTTGGCATTCGCGCCGGAAGATCGAATAAGATCGTTTTCAATCTGAGGACAGTGGAGAAAGTTCAGAAAGAATTGGATGATATATCCAGCCATCATGGTGTCTGGAGTGATCACTAGTGATGGTGATGTTATGCCTCAATTCATCTTCCCACAAGGCCTCAAACTCAACTCAAGTGCCTTGTGGAGGTAGTGCTACCCTGGGTCAAGAGGGTGGTTGCTGGAAGATGCTATGTCTGGTAACAGGATTCTGCACCATACCACACAAACAGGAGAACCCAATTATGGCTGTCAGACAATTTCAGCGATCATATCACCTCTTACATCTGACCACCTAATTCCCCAGACTGCAACCTTCTTGATTATGCATCAGATGGAGTTAATCAAGAGACCAACAAAACCCCTTGAATAACCAAATATACCTCTGATGGTACCTTGTGAAATAGTCGTATAAATAGTGCTGTTTCTATATCAAATTCCAAAGGACAATTTACTCATTTTTTAATAAAGATAAAAACTCGAACTGATTCCTTACAAAACACCTCACATCGGCTTTCTCATGCTCTGCCTAAAATAACGGATTTCTCTTTTTCAAATAAGAGTAGTGTTGAGACAAAGTATCTCTGAAAGCTTCTATTTGATGAAAATGTTCATTGAGAACGCTATGTTCCTTTGGGAAAAACATTGCGTGACAGATTTCTTGAGGACAGGAAAATAGAACAATTTTATTCGTACGAAATTCTCTGTGAGAGATCAACGGAATTATCTCACTGATACGGATCCTGCATTCTGAAATATATCCGCTATTCCGACGATCTTGGAGTTTTTGAACCGCCTCAAGAATAGACACGCTTTGTTTCCTCTTTCTCAGAGGAATTTTCAGCAAAGTAAGTATCGATGATGAACGAATGCAAGATAGAAACTATAATCCTTGATCGTGACGGAAAACCAATTCCAAGCTCATGCCACAAAGGACATTATCAACGCGCATATAAAGTTACACTCCACAATACATATATAGTATATTGTTTGAAAAATAGAATAGCAGGGATACCCGGTGATGCCAGGGCTATATTATGTTTTATCTCTTCAACGCGTTATAGGGTCGTTTATTAATTTGAGAATTATTTTATAATGTCGTAAAAGGTATTAATAAATTTGTTGTCAGTAAATCAAACCTTATGGTAGCTGTTTATTTCATATGTGGCGTGTTATGATCTATATTTATTGCCTTTTCAAAATACTAGATTTTTTTTTTTTTTTTTTTTTTGCAACACGTTGACTCATGGTGAAATGCTCACGGTATTTAATATTGTTGAAGTTATCATTAACATTTTTTGTCGAGATTTACAAACTGGTAGACGTAATTTGAATAAGTTGATTTGTTTGGGAAAAATCCCACTTCAGGGTTTAATAACTTGTTTAATTTAATTTTATAGGACTTCATGGTAAACAATATTTTTCATAATTGTTTTTTTCTTTTTTCCTTTCTCCTTTTTAACAGCGAAGAATAAATTCTTAGGATTTCTTACTCTCGAACATGCAACATACAACTGACCCTGCGTAAATATTTCTTTCTGGAGCCAAATTCCAAATTGCTGAAGCGTTTGACGTTGTGATTTGTTTATAATTCTTGCAAACGCAGGGTGAATTGGAAACTGGATTCTTTTTTATAAAGACTTAAAGGAAAGATATGCAAAAAACGATTTTGCGTTTTTGTTAAATAAGTATTTGTTGTTTCAATCATTAAATTGTGTTTAATATAGTGGAAGTATTTTCTATGTTAAATAATAAAAATTTAATTTTTCCAAAACATTTAATGAAAATTTATTGTACTAAGCTAGTAAAACAAACTGTGCATTGTGACCCCTTATCTATTTGCACTTCTCGCCAAAATTTGGTTTCGATGGGTCAATATATGGCTATTTTAGAGGGTGAGACGACCTGACGGATGGATAGACTAACGGAAGTTAAATAATTTTATATATAGTTAGATACTATTAAAATGTCATAATTCCTTTTACTTATGAGCTGTGAGCTTGTGGGTAGATATTGAGTATGTAAGCAAATTAATTATAAAAGCCATCAGTAAAACAATGGCTTATTTATAATGATCACAGAAGACCCAACTGAAAATAAATACACATTACTTTCTATAATTCCATCTTCAAACATTATCTCCCTTAATTAAACTAAATTCATTTTCTCTATTAAGAATTATTTACTGAACTATTTTTGGCTTTTAGTCTAATTTATACGTGCGACTCCTACGTTAAAAAAATAAATGTCTTTATGCTGCATTTGAAAACGAAATATTTTTTTCCACTAGAAGATGGCTTGAGTTGATCCATAATGCCTGAGGCATCTGCATAGAGGAAATGCCGAAGAGACTGGAATATTTTTGGCCTCTGGTTCTAAGCACGGATATGAAATCCAAAAACTGGCATTTTGTCTGTGATTACTATTAAGCATTGCTACAACTGGGATGGGCATCCGCTGCCTGCACCTCTACATTTGAATTAAGAGGAGAAAGGTTAGAATTAATTTCTGAGGTTTGAGACATCCCAATGGCTGATTGCCTATAAAGCAATGCAGATGCCATATCCCTTTCGAGTCGAAAATGTTAAATGCCAAGCCACATCTTTTTTATTTCACATTTTTGAGTGACATTTGCACATACACACACACATTTATGAACATGACGATAAACTACATCGAGTGAACTCTGATAGGGAGATCGGAAGTTTTCAGTAGTATGTAACCAGCTCTTAACTGCTGTTGTTTTCCGTTTCCTCCTGATATAGGTTGGTAGCACCTGTAAGAGTCGCAACTATGGGAAAATTAGTGTAACCCCAAACAAAAACCAAAAAAGGTATGAAAAACATTTTATAGCAAAATGAGCAGAACTACATTTTTATAGAATTAGCAACAATACATTTTTTTATTTTAAAGACCAGCTTTACATTTTTTAGAATTAGCAACAATACATTTTATAGCAAAGTGACCAGCATTTCATTTTTATAGAATTAGCAATAATACATTTTATAGCAAAATGACCAGCATTACATTATTATAGAATTAGCAACAATACATTTTATAGCAAAATGACCAGCATTTCATTTTTATAGAATTAGCAATAATACATTTTATAGCAAAATGACCAGCATTACATTATTATAGAATTAGCAACAATACATTTTATAGCAAAATGACCAATGTATTTTATAGCAAAATGACCAATACATTTTATGTTTAGTTGAAGGTATACAATTAAGTTTAAAATATATTTAGTTAAATCCATAAAATTGTTTTCAATATATTTAGATTTCGGCATTAAATAACCCCTAGAGATTTATATGCCACTAATCAAAACAACCAACATGAAGTATTGCTTTCTTGACATTAATCCATATAATATTCTATAATTTCTTAAAAAAATCAAACTGTATTCCAAAATACAAATCCAACAAAAATATAACATAAAAATCACTTATCACCGCCTCTAGTAATAGTGTCACCACAAACTTCTATATGCACAAAAGCTGAGTAATATATACCATGTATTCGATTGTGAAAGTAAAATAACATATATTTTTATTAATTCCAAGCCCCACAAAACATATTTCGGCGTTAAATGAGACCACAAGGCGTTGATATACCATTAAAAACAAATCAAATCAAATCAACACACACACACACACACGCATGCGCGTAGACTGACAACTTTTTATATATTTAATTCATTCTCAGGATTTCGAACGGAGACTTTGTGATTTCAAACACAGACTGTAATTTACACATTAGATTATAACGAATTCCGAACAGGCAACGACGGGACGATTTAGACTTGATCTTTCTGAGTTTCACTCTTTATTCACGAGCAAGCGAGTGTATTTGAATACACTAATCCCAAAAGCTAATCTATCAAAGCGTAGTTACAGCGAAAACTTAACCTGATGTAAAACAGGTCGAAAGTTAAATCTACATGAACGGAATAACTAAAAGCAACTTAACGCTAAGGATGACCTAAGTCACACTAAAAGAGTCACGATTCATATAACTGCAAGCGACACCTTCGAAACAGAAAATACTCTCAATTAGGCATAACTACATTTCATCATCTAACAATAACTAGCAGAAAAGATTAGTCGCCCATATTTTGCCGGGTAATTATATTCGAAAAGCAAGAATGCTTTAAAAGCAATAAATCTTAAAGACAGTTTTCTCGTTACTCGACTGAAAAAACTATTATTTCGCCATCTAGCAAGGCAACTGTAATGAAACGTGACCACTAAAGGAGTGCCAAATCTTTGAATGATGTTTCCACATATTACGAAGAGTTCTTTATTCAAGAAGAAACGGTTTTATGAAAATAAATTATTTGCTTGAGTTTCACTCGAGTCACACAATTTGGGGTCTAAAATTCACTTAGATATGACAAAAATAACAATGTCAGTAATATGTTTACTTTTCTTTATGAAACTGATATTTAGTTTCAAATTTAGGCAATTTCCTTTGGCAAAGTCAAAATATACTGGCGTTTCTTTCTGTAACCTCTTCGGAAAAATGAGGTTTTATTTCAGTATCAACACACCTTTCTGCCCTTTCACTAGAACAGAAATATTAGGTAAATCAGGTGCATTTATTCGTTGCGCCAAAATAGCAGTTTCATCTCGTTCTCTAATTTTTACTGAAATTCAGCGCTTGAGAGCCATTCAAGATAGCGTGTTAGTCACGGTAGATATGATGATTGAGGCGTGTATTATGAATGAAAAAGATCGTGGTAGTAAGTGAAGGGTGTAAGAATAATGAGGATATACAGGGTGTTTCAAAAAGAATACGCCAAAATCATTACGCTGTTTTTTCAGGTCTATAGCATTGTAGTGGACTGAATCAGTGGTTATTTGATAGAGTACTTATCAAAGTTTGATTGGGTGTCAGTTTCACCGCTTCTGGTGCAGCTGAATTGTGGGAAGATCAATCAAAATGGCGACTCCTCAGCAGAAGACATTATGCGTGCTTGAGTTCGCGAAACCAAACGCCATTGTCACAGTGCAGCGTGCTTTCAGAACAGAATTCGGCATTGATCCGCCCCATCGTGAGAGCATTCGACGGTGGGTTAAACAGTTTAAAGAGAGTGGGTGCCTGTGCAAAGGAAAGAGTCCTGGAAGACCACGTGTTACAGAGGAGCAAGTGGAGAGGATTCATGATGCATTTGAGAGTAGCCCACGTAAGTCCGTACGTCGAGCAAGTCTTCAGCTTGCCATCCCTCATACATCTGTCTGGCATGTGTTAAACAGACGATTACACATGAAACCATACAAACTAAGTCTCGTCCAAGCACTTACTAATTATGACAAGGTGATGCGGAGGACATTCTGTGGGTCAATGCTGGAGATGGAGGAAGGTGATGAAACTCTCTTTTCACGTTTGGTTTTTAGTGACGAAGCGAATTTCCATTTGAGAGGCACAGTCAATCGTCACAGTGTGTGCATTTGGGGAACAGTACCCAAAACTGGCTATTCACTTTACTGCAAGCAGATTCGAATGACTTCATTTTTCAGCAAGATGGAGCACCACCCCATTGGCATCTCGGGGTTAGAGCTTATCTGAATGAAAACGTGCCTCAACAATGAATTGGGAGGAGAGGTGCTAAAGACCTTGCTCTCTGTGTTTGGCCTGCCAGATCCCCAGACCTCACTGTGTGTGACTTTTTCTTGTGGGGGTATGTTAAAGACCAAGTTTATGTTCCAGCATTTCCAGCAAGTATCGATGACTTGAAAGATCGAATAACAGCTGTAATCAACACGGCGGACCGTGACATGCTGAGGCGTGTTTGGGAGGAATTCTCATATCGGCTTGATGTTGTCCGCGCTGCCGGTGGTGGCCACATTGAGCACTTATAAAACATGAAATGAAACTTGAATGTATATACAACACATGTGTTCATGCTAGAGGTTTGTAAATTTTTTCGTTTTTGACACATCACGTGATGATTTTGGCGTATTCTTTTTGAAACACCCTGTATAACGATTTTTCCTTTACCGTGAAGATTCAGGAAAGCACTCACACGGCAGTTTGTTCCACAAGGGGAAACTTTTGGAAGAAAAGTTGAGTTTAACTATCTTTTTACATTTTGAGCACAGAGGAAAATGAAGTTCATTTGATTCCGGGGAAGTGGCACATAGTTTTCTAATATAAAGAAATGCTAACTATTTTAATGAAAGAATAAAGCTTATCTGAATATTTACCATGGAAGTAGCACCTGAGCAGATACAGCCTCGAAAAGTGACGTCTGTGGGGGAAAAAGGTTGCAGAGTGGAAAGTCACTCATTTTACACAGGACAGGGAAGTGAGAATTGCAACCAACCCAGATACGGCAACATTTTGTTTTAATCTAACTCTTGTAAAAACAAACGATGGTACATATCTGTTGTAGTAAAAATACATGGTTTTGTGAATGTATTTATACGTATGCAACATTGTACGTCCAGAAAAATCAATGATGTCACCATCGGTCCATAATCGAGTATGGTTGTAGAGCCGCTGCGCAGCTGGGCGTCCGACCTAATGCAAAAACTATATTCTTTATGAATTCTCTGTGGCCCTTGGATAAAAGTTGGAAGTAATCCAGTGACTTGGCTCAAAGAGTTGTGATTTCGATACCTGGCCACTGCAGAAGTGAATAAAATCTCTGAGAGTTACTAAGAAATAACCAAAAAAGATATATCCGGAAGAGGCATGGCACGTGGAACTAGAACAACCTACTCCACATTCGATTCGAAATTTCAATCACCTGAAGAAGGCTGGAACGTACAACGACCCAAAAGCTGTTGATATGCCGTTAAACGAACAAATCAATTAATCTACTCCTCTTCAAAAGACAGAGGAGGCGTGTTAACCGGACGTAGGCGAACCTATCTACTCTTTGTATAATTTGACTAAATTAATAAATCCTACTTGTCATACCTTTAGTGGTTTCGGTAAATAAAAGTGTTGATACATGTGTTTAATAAATTCTACACGTCACATAAACAATAATTAGAAAATTTTGCATATGTTTTATAAACCATGATTTAAATATATTTCTTCATTGCAGTGAATGAATGTATTGATGTATTTTAATAAACTTTCTTTCCAGGCTATGTGAATCGCAGGGAGTGAAAGTGAGACTTAAAGTGAAAGTGAAAGTAAAAGTGAAAAGAAGATTGAGAATAGGGGATTGAGGAAAGCACAAAAGATGCACGGCGTTCAACAAGACAGAAGATGTCGATTGATGTCAAATTGTTGAAGATTGTAGTTATTAGGGAAGACGGTAAACAGAAGGGGTTTTCACAGGCGGTTAGTGCGAGAAAAGAAACTGTTGGAGTAGAAGTGGCAGTTTTATTTAGCTATATAAACAGCAAAATAGTGGGACCTAAATGCCAATCTAGTAGCACGCTTAAATTCATGCAGTCGGGGCAGCATGGGAAAATGTTCGTCAAAGCAGCTGCCATGAAAATATTAAAGACAGAGGGAAACCACATCATATTGGTGAGAAAGTGACTGAAGTCGACATGTCAAGTCAGAATCGATTACATTGTGGATCCTTCTTTGGATTTTGTCAAGAATCTCGAGATGTACAGCAGGAGCATCAGACTTGGCATGGCAGCAGCATCCAATAGACGGACAAAATCTCGAGATATATAAGTCGTTACTTTAACAAGTTATAGTGATATCCCTCAAAGCAAAAATATCAAACACTGAAAAAGAGAAGAAAAAAAGTCCGGAAATATTTTCTAACATAATATCTCCTAAAATTAGCACATGTTTCTCCTTCTTGATAAAACATTAATAATTTTTACAAAATTATATTTGGTGTTATTCTCGGTGACTCTTAATTTTAAGATGAATTTTTTCATATACTGTGGTCGTCTTGTAGTTGACATAGATTCTGAGATTAGTTTTAATTATGAAATTCACTAAAACTTTTCTTCTGTTTTTGACAACTAATATTATAGGATAGTTTTTTTTTTATTTTGTTGTTGTCTAATGCTTTGATTGTTTCCATGATTACAATATTTATTTTGTTTTCTCGTTTTATTTGTGTATTCTTTATTTGAATTTGTTTGCCGATACACACATCTACAGTTAACTCTGAGAATTCTTCACATCTGTCTGCTCAGATTTTTTAATATTCTGCAAGATACAGAATTTTCTCCAGAATACTTCCGAAACAAAGCAAAATCCTACTCACACGAATTCGTTTAGGTATGAAAGGGAGGTAATTAAAGGGCGCAGTCCAGTTCTTAATCAGAATTGCTGACAAGCAAAGAGGATAGTTCTTATTTGATCTAAATTAGCCCTGAAGTGTTTTATAAAATCCTCTTATATGTTAGACTTCGTAACTCGGCGAGTTCAGTCTGTTATAACATGCTCAAAAGAATTAATTAGATATATTTTAAAAGTGAAGCGTCACAAAACGCCTTTGGTAATGTGGCACAGGTTAAGTGACGATTCATCCTGAAGTCCGCAAAGGCAAATATTTTATTACTATTTGGAATAAATTAATTTTCATTTTTATTTGTTTGGTTTATTTATTATCTAATGTCCGCTCTGGAGGACCTGAGTAGTATTCATGCATTGAGAAATTTTAACTGAAATATTAGCCACTGAAATATTTCGTCACGACAAAAGATTAAACTCTGAAAATTCATGTTATGTAAAGCTTCTATAGTGGCGTAATATTTAAGGGCTAAAATGTACAATCGATTTACCCACGCCAAGGAAATTAATGCTGTGGGGCAATAACAAAGATACACATGGGTAATTTTAACAAAGCAAGAAAAGGAATTTATTTACGAATTTACACCCTTCAAGTCGTGTCAGTAGATGGTTTCAGGAAAATAAATCAGAAATTTTTAATGCCAGTAGTTTTGACGAATTTTCATGAAGGAAAAATGTTCAGACAATAGATTAAATGATCTGACACAAAGAAATATTCAAAAATGTTTAACACAAAAGTAAGGAAGTCTGTTGCTCACCAAAGAAATATTCAGTTGCATACGTTCAAAAGTAGACAAAGAGAAATAAATGGAAATTCTCAGCTTCCTTAGATTGTTAAAAGAAAAATTATTTGAAGTGCTGGCTGCTTGGTTAAAAGCCGATAATATAATTGGCGAGTAATTTTACATTGGCGAGAACTTTAACGCTGATCGCGGTGAACAGAAATAAAACCCTTCATATGACTTCAGACACTCTTATTAAATTAATTTTTCTCCTCATGTTATATCAAAAAGAATTTCGCATAGGATCGCTACTTTCTTTTCTTTCGGCTGTGAAAACAAGGTTTTCATTGGTCCAAAAGAAATTTAAGGTAGGTTTGGGAATTTATTTCCGTCTTCTCAGCTTGCCGTAAATATTTGTGAAGGCGATATTTCCATTGGTCCATAAAAAATTTCATATAGGTCCGGGAATTCATTTCCGTATTTTTCAACAGGTCTCCCGAATTTAGTGGGTAAGTAAAGGGATTTATTATTATTTCGTACTCAGTACAGTTCTAAGTTTCATTTTGTGAATTTTTGTTGTTAAAAACCACGTCAAGTCTATAGAGAAGTGATTTTCAATCAGTTGTGCGTCGAATGTTTTTAAAGATCATTAATTAAATTGTTTTTGAAAGGCCTCCAAATCACATTAAGTGTACATATCAGAAGTAAAATCCTTTGAATTGATTATATGAGTTTATCATTGTTCTAATAACTAAACGTATGCATAGAGTGAGTGGGGTATGCGAAATGAGGTCGTTCGACATGTTCATAGATGGCGCGATTTGACAAGGACTTGCCGATGAACACCGATGTATGCCGAAATCATCCGACGTTGATTCTGGTAATGACTCAGCAATCCCTCGTACACCTATTGAATTGTGTTCGAAGTAGTGAGTACGCGTAACTCTTACTGAACGCACTTTATAACATAGCGTTCCGTTAAAATAGACATTTTTTTAAGAAACTAAAACAGAAGATAACGCAAAGAAGATATCTTTTTAAAAAGTCAACCTCAGATATCTCATTAAATGCTAAATTATAATAAGCATAAAATAAGTACAATTTTTTTAAGCTTTTTAGATGAGATTCTCTAAAACTCCTTCAGGAGGGAGTGAAGGAAAGCGAGAAGAAAGGATTAAACATCAACTGCCAGAAGACAGAATGCAATGTTGTTAGCAAAAAGATGAAGCCAAAGTACGAATTGCAAATGGACAATACCAAAATGAAACAAGTGCATAATTTAAATACCTGGGAAATGTTTTAACAAAGGACAGATAGTTTGACACTGAAATTCGAAGGTGTATTGGGATAGCCAAAGATGCATTCCAAAAGCTAAGCAGAGTATTAAGATAAAAGAAAAACTTCGTTAGAATCAAAGAAAAGTGTACTGAACTTCTCCGTGATACCTGTCCTTCTGTATGGCAGGGAGTACAGGACAATCTCCTCAAAGATGAAGAAGAGACTAGAACCAACAAAAACTTTGTTATACAGAAGGATGATGCAGATAAAATGGACCTAACAGGTGAGCAACGACGAAGTTTTAGAGAAAATAGAAACAAAAAGATAACTTATGCTTAACATCAGGAAGAGACAGCTGAGGTTTCTGGGGTACAGAATGAGGAAGGAGAGCTTGGAAAATCTGATACCCACAGGAGGACAGATATAGGGCAAGAAGGAGAGAGGAAAACAATGCATAAAATGCTTACTGAGCGTGACTAAATGGATGGCGGAACAGGTTTTAGAAAAATAACAGAATGACGAGTTTATTAAGAGCTACAAGGGACAAGAAGTTGCGGAGGAACATGATCACGACGTAGGTGATCATGTCCCTCCACAACTTCTCTCCTTCTTGCCCTCTATCTGTCCTATCTGTTAGAATAAATTGTTTTAGTTGTGTTAATAAATAAATCATAATTTTTTACTGTTGTTACTTGAGATCATCATGATGTAAGTGTGCTGCGGAAATGTAACTCTCTGTTCAAATATGCCACGAGATATAAAAAAAGGTTAAGTAAATGAAAGAGTACAAAGCTGTGCTATTCCAAATGTGATTGGAACGTTAAAGTTCAAGATCAAGAACTATCTCAACGTCCCATTGCTGAACAAAAATGGAAGTGGGACATTATCATTTTTTGCGCGATTAGGAATGTTGTGTAAATAAAAACAAATTTACTAGACCCCCACCAAAAAAGATGTCCGATTATAGTATCAGAGGAAGTTATCAGAGTAATGTGATAAAATCCCAACCAGTCCATAGGTTGTCTGAAAGGGGGACCATGACATGGTATAATGGTTAGCAAGCGTGGCTTGCTATTAGGTTGGTGCAAAAATAATGACGTAATAATAGCGTTTTTTGACGTTAAAAAATACGTCAAAAAACGACATTATTACGTCATTATTTTTGCACCAACCTAATAGAACAATTACGATTGGGTAGTGAGTTCAATCATCAATGGGTACCCCATACATTCAGCCTTAAAGATACATTTAGAAAATCATCACAGGTTGCTTGGAAGCAGAAGCAGGCATTGACAATGATGATGTATTAACGTAAAAGGAAGTAGGTGAAGTTTTTGAGGTTATGTAGCGGAAAATAAATGGTTAACTCTACAGTTGTATATGTTAACCATTATCAAAGTGATCGAAAAGATTATTCTCCCAGAAGTCTCTTCCACAAAGAAGTTCTTGAAAAGAAGTTGCCAGAAAGAAACTTCCTTCTTATTCATGGAATACAGAGGGAACGAAGCTGATTCGTCCCAGTATACATGTCATATCGGGTTTTACATCTAAGGGTCTCAACTGGTAGAAATAAGGAATGTAGCTCATCAGAATATTTGCTATGAAAATATCGATAAAGTGGCGAGAGACTTGCGAAGTTTCGACCAGAGGAAAGGGGTTTTATGGTAGAAAATAAGGGCAGTTTGTACATATATGTGTGCGTGTGTGTCCAGCTAAAACTAAAAAACTACAATAGTGATGAGAAAGTAAATATGTATACAGAATATTATCACCGAAGTCAGCTTTTTTGTAAAAAAAACATCGTATGATTTGTATGAAGATATTTTAAAATTAATATACATTAGAATGAATCCAGAATTTTCAGAATTAAAAAGTAAAATGAAACGGTAAGAATTCTTATTTTCGAATACGATTGCCATTCGATTTTACCATTTTTTATTCTAGTAAGCGCTATTCAAGTATGTATTGCTGATTTCTCAACGCAGGGGAATGTACTTTCATTTTGGAATGAATATAAAATTGTGGTGCTAATCCTACGGGGAAGTGAGGAAAGGCTGGCCATCAGTTACTATCCTAGTCTCTCTCTCTCTATATATATATATATATATATATATATATATATATAATATTTACACACACACGCATATTGTGGCACCATTTAACGAAGCAGAAAGGGAAAAGAAAGAAAAGAGGAAAAGGAGAGGCTAAGGACCGAATCGTGGGTGATAAGCAAGAACACACACACGGCTAAGAGACAATGGATAAAAGGATATTTTGATAAGTAACAAATGGCGAAAGAGTGTCATTACAATGACAGGGAAATTCTGAGTAAAAAGAAAGGGAAAGAAAGAAAGAATCAGATATGTTTTGGCATCGGCTGTGTTATCTAAGGATATGGAAACAAACTATTGGTACGGGAAGACATCTTATTATCAACTACAGACCGGCTGGCCAAAGAAAAAAAAATTCAAATGCAAATGTTATTTCGATAAGTGACGAAAAACAGGCAACTAAAAGGACTTTGGACAGATATGAAAAATTAACAACCACCTACAAGTGTCCGTTGACCGATTTTCCTTCGAAGGAACATCCTTGGCCTGCGATAATAAAATTATGTTATCAGAAATATGTACCGAAGGAAAATGAATGGGAATCTAGAAGTGTTTTTTTTTTTCTTTCTTCGAGGCGACAGACTGACTGAAACTTTGGAGATGTTTCATTTTGAGACCGTGTTAGGAAGACCACCCATTCTGATAATTAGCGATAAAATACCTGACGTAAACCACGTGTAGAACAAGAGTTATGACCCCCATTGTCATATTGTCCCGTTCGCGGCCAGAGAAATGATAACGGCGATTAAGAGGAAGAAAAGGGAAAGAGAAGAGATAATGTTTTTTTCTTAGTTAAGCAAGATGTTTTTTTTCTTCCTGAAACAAAGCCGCGGATTCGTCAACGCCCGACTGAGACATCATTGGTCGAGTGGTGATCACGTGACGCACGAGGGAGGCTGTTGCAGCCCATCTGGAGGATGAGTAAGAGAGGTTGCTACGAAGATGTGGGGAGGGCAGTTCACGCCCCTCTGAAGTATGATGAGAAGGTGGGAGTGAGGAAAGGTTCCCAAAAATGGAAAAAGGTGGAAATTCCTAACCAGAGAGGTGGATATGTATTTAGAATTATCGAGGAAACTCCCCGGCGCCGACAAACTCACCCCGGTTTTCGTCGGTGTCCATATAAACGAAGCCACAACGAGCAGTTGAGTTGAGTTCCAGCAGTTCCCAGAGTCAGTCTTCAGTTGAAGCAAGCCTCGCAGATAGCTGACCAAAATTTATCGAAAAATTCCAGGCTCCTCTTCAACCCAAGAACAATTAATTTGAAGAGCGACTTAGATCCAGATCACCGAAATAAGTTTTTTTTTTTTTACTTTCGTCCAAAGACCCGCCGAAACACCAATTTCTTAGAGAGCAGACAACTTGAAGTGTTAAAACTTGCCTAGCGGAAAACGACGTGTCACAATCCATAGAACGTTCGGGAGATAGATGCAGTCCTATGTATCGAACAACTAGACATAAAGTTTGTTACCTTTTTCTTTGATACTTTGAACTTTTGAGTTTTCATTTTATTGTCTTTTATGCATATTTGTGTGGTATCACCCCCGTTGAACTCGGTTTGCAGTACGGCACCAACCACTGTTTGATCTCGTCTGCCTAAGATCAATTCACAACGTGGGTAGGCGGACTGGGGGATCAGTGCAGTTACCTTGGTAACCAGGCGTTGGAAGCGAGTTGGGAACGACGAGGCTGATATCAAATCTAACCAGATTCCCACCCGAATCACCAAAAGGTTAGAACGTCACATTTGGAGCGGCGACACCCGAACGGAGCAGCGAGGAGCGAACGGCTGGCGCCGCGGCGAGGACGTCACAATTGGTGTTGTTTAGGGACGTCACAGTTGGTGCCGTGGTAGACTAGGATAGAACGTCACGGTTGGCGCTGCGACCAGGGGACGACGTCACATATATATATAGTGATAAGAATATAATTTTAAGTTATATTTATGGGTTAAAGTTGTCAGTATCTGGAACATAGCGTATGTAAATATAAAACACAACGCACATGACCTGATGATTGTGTTTAGCATGAAACAGACTGTCGCCTCTGGGTGTTGACTTCAATGTCCATTTATAAATATATATATGTGTGTATGTGTGTGTGTTAATTTGCTTAAACGTTATTTTTAATGGATACATATATTTAAGTCGATACTCTGTTTTTTATTTATTAAACAGGATATCTGTTCATTTACATCTACTGGCCTGAATATTTCTTGTTTGTGAAAACATCATATATATATATATATATATATATATATATATATATATATATATATATATATATATACAGGGTGCCCATAAAGTTCGTGTGCACTTTAAAAAATGTATAACTATTTGTATTTGCGATAGAAATTATTTGTAAAAGAGCAGCCAATCTAACAGTGATGTCATCTCACAATCCTCACACTTGCTCCATATGTGGACTCCTTTGTAAATCACTAGCGGGTCTTAAATGCCACTTAAGATTATTGTATAAACTTTCATAACTGAATCAATAAGCTGGCAGATTCTCATACGTCAAAACCGACGGGAGAGTCCATTATTATTATTATATATATATATAATTTATTTTAGGATATTAAAACATATTGAAAATCACTACACAGTTACAATTATGTTCCGACACCAAAAATGTGTTTCCTCCGGCGATGTTAAACTACTGACAAGTGAAAGATTAGTTTAATTTTATAAAAGCAGAATACTTTAAGCATAGACTTGTGGGCTTTGCCAGGATTAACCAATCAAATCTGACCTACGATAAAATCAAATTCACCGGAAAGAAAATTTTTAATATAGGTCATGACACAAAGTTGTCTGCATATAAAACCTAGATAATTGCCTTATGGGCAGAGAGGTTTTTACATTATTTACGTTAAAACTTCAAAAAAAAGCGAGAGAGGTGGAGGAGGGTAATTTAACATAATGCTAGCCAATTATATGCTCGTTTACATTCTTAGATGTCGTCGTAGAATATATTTCTCCCCAAAGTAAATAACAACGATAGTGAACATAAAGTCAAAGATTACATATATATTTTCCACAAGAAACAAATGCATATTACCTGCAAACATGATGCATATTGACTTAGAAATATTATAAAGAAACACACTACCCCAATTCACCCGAATAAAAAATCAAATTAATTATCTACTCTAAAAAATTTAAGACAGGTAACCTTATCCTCAAACATAACAACACGCCAGCTAAGTCAAAATTACAACGAACGAACATTATCTATGAGTTTAAATGACCCTTAAGAAACTATGTTTCTGTTCAAACCAATCTCATATATAATTGCATCGGTCACACAACTACATGCCTATCGAGACGCTTTACGTTACACCTATCTGACCAGAGCTCTATTAGAAACCATTTAAATAGACACACAAACCTACCAGACTCAATTCGAAAATTCTAGTAGAAGATACAAACATAATAACTTCATTCACCTGTTAAAAAATGTTAAAAATAATGGAAGCCCTAATAATAAAAAGAAAAAGCCAACTCTTAACAATGTTAACTACAAATGTACTAGCCGTGTTTGCAAAATAAAACATCTCTATAACACACTAAAAACATACACCGAACGCACACAGTCAATTAAATTGAAAAAATATAATCATCCTTGATAATGGCTAAAAGTATAGCCGAAAGCGCTCGGAACTATAAAACATTTGTACTGTTTCTAGACACTCGGTGTCGAATAAACTGGTTCTTGTTCGAACACATGAAAAATTAAATAAAAATGGTAACTGTAGTAGCTTGTCTGTAGTTTTTAATGAAACATGCATATATATATATATATATATATATATATATATATATATATGTGTGTGTGTGTTTGTGTGTGTGTGTGTGTGTGTGTGTGTAAATATTATAGAAAATTGGAAAGAAACTGGTTTGGTAAATAATCCAAAGTTCCTTAGTATTTTTGTTATTATTTTTAAAAAATAGTGCTCGATACGAAAGGAGAGCATGAATATAATTATTTATTTAAAAATATGATTCCAACTCGCTACATAAGAGGTCTCATGTTTCAAAACAAGAGCCGAAAACTTCAAAATAATATTAGAATTAACTTGAGTTAAAGTAGGCTCTGTTTTGAAGTTTTCGGCTCTTGTTTTGAAACATGAGACCTCTTATGTAGCGAGTTGGAATCATATTTTTAAATAAATAATTATATATATATATATATATATATATATATATATATATATATATATATATATATATATACACCAAAATAAAAAGAAAGAATCAATATCAAATTAATCAATGTATAAAATTAATCCACACTTCTTTAGCATTTACACTTTGGAAAAGTGCTCTTTAAAAAATCATGCAAATAACTTGTATTTTAATGTATATTATATATGCTCCAAAAACGTATACAGGACGACACGTCTCATACACAAAAGCCCGTATCGGCAAGCAGAAATTACATACCCAAATCAAAACTTTCACCTACATTTTTTACTTTTCTATCTTAGATTGGACTTGTTTCGTGATTCGTCAAAAAAGACAACACCCATTTCAAATGTTGAAATCTCGTTGTTTCTCCAACTTAAACTCTTAAATATAATACAACTTTACGTAAAAAAGTTAATCATTTTTCTGAAGTTATTCAACATCCCTTGAAAATGGAACAAAAATGTTAATTTTAATTTTAGTTCTGAAGCATAGTAATGTCTGTGCCGCGATGAAAACATATTTTGAAATAATAATAATAATTATATATATATATATATATATATATATATATATATATATATATATATATATTGCACTGGCCTTGTTCAGACTGTTTATGACAATATATAACGCGCTCTCTCCCAGAAACTGTAACTAACATCCGTTCAGCATAGTTACGTATAAACCACAGGTGGGCTCTGTGGGTGTTGAACATACACAAATGTGACTGAGCAGGCATCTACAACAGGAATTGGCTAGCTGCTCTAGTAGATGGGCTTCATCAGATACGAGTGTCCATCTATCAATCATATATATATATATATATATATATATATGGTGGACTGTACTCTATGACACGCAAGCAGGAGAACCCAATCATGACTGTCAGGAAATTTCTACGACCACATTACCCCTTACACCTAACTTCCCAGACTTCAACTCTCTTGATTATTGTGTAGGGTGAAGTTGAGCGATAGACCAACAAATCTCTTTGTAACACCAAAGATTAACTGAAGATAAATAATCATTCACCAACTGATACAAAGAGACTGTCCAGAAGACTTGCAAGAGATTCCCAAGTCGTCCGGAAGCCGTGATTGAAGCCAGTGTCGATTTTATTGAATAACTTTACTCTTTAGTATTTCAAGATATTTTTGTGTCTTGTTAGTAAATATAACTGTTAAAATGAGATGTCAGTGTTGCTTTCATTTTAGCGCCATTTCGACGACAATTTATCTATCGTAACTAGTATATCTGTTAAAATGAGATGTTAGTATTATTTTCATTTTTGCGTAATTTAGACGACAGTTCATCCATCGCATTTTGTATATATGAGAAAATGAGTTTGAAAATGCATCAGGAGTGTTTAAGAATATTACGTTTCGGCCGTTGTACGCTCCGGCATTCTTCAGGTGGTTGGAATGTTGATTTGGGTTAGACTGTTCTGTTGCCATGTTTGATGGATGTCAGTTATCAGTTATCTCCTGCTAATTTTCCCTCTGAAACTTCACCACTGTCTTAACCATGTATTGAACTCACACTCTTTGGGTCCTGTCACTGAATCTAACCAACGCCTTTATCCACTGTCCCATGTGTCCTTGAGGACATCTGGGTATGAATTTCTGGGTATTATAAACCTAATGTCTTCAGCATCCATTTTTACCAGTGCTCATGTTGCAATTTTGCTGTTATCATTGCTTTTCTCTGGCACTCCTTATTACTGGTTCCCATATTGTATTTATTTCTATGCTTAGTCGGCTCAGGAGATTTTTTTGGCCTAGCATATGTGCTGATTCCTGAAGTTTACGAATTTTCCAGCGGTGTTCCTTGTCTATGATCTCAACATGATCCCACAGAGGGCGGTGATCTCCCTTCTCTCTTCATATGTGTTCAGCCACGCCTGATTTTTCTACTTCCCCTCGTGTTACCAATTTCTGGTGTTCTTGAAGCCTTACCTTGAGGGGGCGGCATGTCTCTCCTTTATATTCCTTTCCGCAGCTGCACGGGATAGCGTACACACACTCTTTAGTCATGTTCTCCTCTATGTAAATAATGTAAATAAGAATCTGTAATGTTAATAGTCCTGAACTGGCATCTCGGATTCATGCACTTTCACACCACTGTAATGTAGCTTCCGTTCTTTTGCTATAAATACGTTCATGGTAATTGTTCTAATTAACTTTTCCCAATGGTACCTAGACTTTATGAGTTTAAGCACAGTACTGGATTGGTGGCAAGGTTTCATCATTTTACAATTGAAATGGCTAGATGCAACCGTAAGTTCGATGCTAACAGTTTCTTAACTCGCACTTCTCGCTTGTGGAACTCTCTTCCGGTTTCTTGCTTTCCAGCCAATATTGATCCTCAAAAGTTTGAGCTTTGACCACCTCTTTACCGGTGATAGAGAAAAAACATTTAATGCCCAGCCACCCATTGAACAGTGGTAGAGAAAAAAGACTTAATGATCAGCTACCGGTTAAACGGTGAGTAAGCACTTGTAAGTATTTTTATATCTACCATGATTATTAACATTACATGCCTTATTTGTGAATTTTAACTCAAGAGCTCAGGAAAAAGAATTAAAATTGCCCAGGAACGCAGGGCTCAAACGATTAAATGCAATGTTAATAATCGTCTTCTTTTTCAATTTCTCCGTAATAGTGTTTTTCTTTCATATTCTCGCACATTCTAGTAATTCCTTGCTCCATAGTAGTTTTTTTGCCTTTCTTCGGGTTAAATAATTAAAAAATAAACTACAGTTCAAAAGTTTGAAGCCACCGTCAGAATTAGCATGGGGTGAACTTGACAGAAGAATAAAACCTTTCCATCCCCAAAATGTAAAAGAGCTCTTTGTGTCACAGAAAAAAATAATCCAATTATCACACTTATACTTTGAAAAACGTTTGCAATGAATGCCTAAAATTTGGGCTGCAGTAATCAATGCCAAAGAAGGATATTTTAACGAGAGCAAATTTTAATCATAAATTGCTTTTCTCCCTTATCATAATAAAATATCAAATAAAAATCATTTCTCACTTTTTTGACCATGTATAATAATTTTCTCTTATTTCAAGTACAAAATAACTACTTAAGAAATTTTTCAGTGGCTTCCTCAAACTTTTGAACTTTAGTGTATATATATATATATATATATATATATATATATATGTGTGTGTGTGTGTTTGCGTGTTTGTGGGGATGCGTGTGTGTATTTAGCCAGTAATATCTCTTTTATACAAGTTTCCTTAAAAATGGATGACAAGATACTGCATTTGTGCTTTCTACTCAGTTTTTCTTATGTTCATATAAGGAATGCTTTTCTGGATGTTAAAACAGTTTGAATGCTTTATATATCCGAGCGCTTTCGGATATTCAATTAACCATTTTCAAGGATGTTGTTACCTGTATATGTAGATATTTCTTTATGTATCTGCAGTGATGGGATTTTTTTTTATTACTATCATTATTTTTTTCTTTTTTTTTTTTGCAACACGCGTCAGCCTGTTGAAATCCTCACAGTATTTAGTATTGTCGAAGTTATTGCTAACATTTATTTGTCAAGATTTACAAACTCTACGTTTAATTCAATTTCGCAAACTAATAGACGAAAATTGAATCAGATGATTTGTTTGGGAAAATACTCTGACCAAAACCCTAATTCACGGTTTAATAATTTCTATAATTTGATTTAATATAATAGGACTTCATGGTAAACAATACTTTTAAGAAAATTTCTTTTTCATTTTTAGCAGTGATGAATATATTCTTAGGATTTCTTACTCTTGAGCATGCAAGAACTAACTGGGCATGCGTAAATATTTATTTCTGGAACGACTTTTTCAAGCGTTTGGTCTTATAATTCGTTCATAGTTCTTGCAAATGCAGGGCGAACAGTAAAGTGGATTCTTATATATAAAAACTTAAAGAAAAGATATGTAAAAACAATATTGAATTTTTTATTAAATAAGTATTTGTTATTTTCATCATTAAATTGGTTTTAAAATAGTGGAATTATTTTATATGTTAAAAATGAAAATTTATCGTACTAAGCTACGCATCCTAGTAAAACCACCTGCACTTTTACCCCCTTACCTGTTTGCACTTCTTCCCAAAATTTGGTTTCAATCGGTCAATGTATTGCTATTTTAGAGGGTGTGACGGACGGATGGACGGACTAACAGAAGTCATAGAATTTTATATATAGATTATTTTCCAAATTTGATTTGTTGAATGTTGGTTTTACGTCTTTAATTATTAGTGCTTCCATTATTTATTTTTTTACATGTGGATGTCGCTATTATATACAACATATAAATATAACAGCCTCATCTACATGAGACTTGTATATATATATATATATATATATGTTTCATGTGGATATATATATATATATATATATATATATATATATATATATATATATATATATATATTATATATATATATATATATATATATAGGAGATTTTATAAGAAATTACCAATAATCTGAAACTACAGGTTTTTAAAAACAGTTATATGTATGGAAACGATAAACAGTTTTTGGTCTGTGAAAAATGAACTGAAACTCTTATCACTTCGGCGTAAATTTAATTTTACGTTGACTCGCAAGTTTCTTAAACTGGTTTGACACATAATCACTTTGATCATTATGTCTCGCTGCGTTTCAGTCGTGTTAAATTGTCGAGGTTAGATGCTAAAGATTTATAACTAGTTCGGCTGAAAACACAGACAAGAGGAAAAAGATCAAAACAGTCCATTGTTAGCAGGGATTTTTTTATGTGTCGTGTCCTTTCAGGACGTGGGTGATCATGGTTTGCCATAAGCTTTTGTCATTTGTACCTCTTGATATAGTTTCTCTTTTTCCTATCTCTCAAAATCCCGGTTCTGCAAACTATTTGCACAAGCACGTAAGGTAGATAATACGCTGCATTCTTCCTGCTTTTAATATGTCCTGTGAGTCTCAAATTTTCTATGCCTTCTTTCCTGATTATGTTCCCTAAAAGTTTAATGTTCTCTTTCTGATTATAAGTACAAGTGTCCTTTTTGTTTCCATTTTCCTGAAATCGTCGTTGTTGCTCAAGTGTTCACTTTCAACATAACTAGAAAATACATTTGTTAAAAGAGCAGCGTTCTCTGTGTATATATAATACTTTCGATCTATCTTTCCAACAGGAAGAGTTCTTCCAAAAAACAAAAAAAGAGAAAAGTGTGCTAAACTGCTATGTAATATCAATCCTCCTGTATGGAAAACAATACTGGACAATTTTCCCACAAATGGAAAAATTACTGGAGTCAACAGATATGTGGTTCTAAAGGCGCACACAGAGAGTACCATAGATGGAACATGTGAAAAAACGAGAATTTTTTTAAGGGAAAGGAGCCGAAAAAAACTCTTAAAATCAGAAAAAGATAGTTAAAGTTTCTATGGTACTTAATGAGGAAAGAAGATTTGAAGAATTATAGACTCGCGGGATATATTGAAGGCAAGAGGATCGCAGGGAAATAGCAAACATATTCCCTAACAAGCCAGTCACATAACCAAACCAGTGTATTTAAAGCTAATTTATTCATATATTTAAGAATTTATTTCACTTTGATGGAAATTATAGTGTATAAATAATATGCTTCTCAAAGCGTTGGACCTCTTCATGACAGTTGGTTTTACGCGTGCCTTCAAAATATCAATGTCTAAGCTGTTATCTTAACTGGAACTGTAAACCGATTTATATTACTTGAATTTACTCTAAGCAAGTCACTAAAGCCACAAGATACAACAGGTTATTGCTTGTGAAAGAAATAGAAAACAAAAAACATTATGAAGGAGCAAGAGCAATAGAATAATAATCAAGAAAACAATAGATAACGATTGGCATTGCGTTTAATTTTTTAAAAATCAAATTTGGCTGGAAAGCATGAAGCCGGGAGAGGGTCCCACAAGCGAGAAGCGCGAAAAAAGAAACTGATAGCATAGAACTTACGGTTACATATAGTCAATTCAAATGCAGGAGTTGAATTGAGGACACCTAGTTGCCAATCTAGTACAATTCATAAAGTCTAGTTACGATATCCAAGAGCCCATCTAAAGAATTAGCATGAAAGTATTTATAGGAAAGGCATGGCGAAGCATGTCGAGTTATGACATTTAAACAAGGGCAGCTGGTCAAGTACAGTTATAAAATAGAATACCTAGAAAGAACTGAAATACAGAAGTTTGTAAGATTGTAACATTCTCTATGATAAATGTTCAGGAGGGAAATCCCAGGTTGATATTGCATTGAAATGCCCGTTTTATTCTTCTGCAAGGTATATTAGTTTCTGTTTTGTTTACTTCTCCGCGTAAGTGTTAAATGGTTGCAACGTCCTGACAAATTCTCTGTATACTTATGACAAATATTTAGTCAGTAAAAAGCCACAAGACTGGGTCGTATAAGGAGGATAAAACCTTTTGTTAATAACATTTCAAACAACATTGGGTGATCCAATCAAGAAAGATTGTATTATCAGTAGCAGTCCAAATATACGGTCGTGGGAAAATGATTGACGCTGAAATTCCAGCGTGGAACCAATATTATTTTTTATTCTTCTTTGGATTTTATCAAGAATCTCTAAATAAATAGCAGGAATACCGGTCCATACGTGGTAGCATGGAAGTATGATATACTTACAGATATGTAACTTTCTTAGCAGCTGATCTAACAATAGATTCACTATAGTATTTCCACTTCATATCAGCCAGGAATATTAACCTGAGAGGACGCAACAAATCACTCTCTTGCAAGTTATCATCAGCCATGCTGATGGAAGGTAGAAAGGGATCTCTCAGAAGATTAAGAAATAACAGTTTTGTTTTAGAAGCTTTAAAATTAACAAGCCATTCTTTGCCCCAGTTAACAACAGACTGTAGGTCGTTTTTGACATCAGCCTCCAATTTTACCATATCGAGCTGATCAGACTTAGTATCGAGACAGGAGTAAATGGCTGTGTCAATACCATCTTGAGATCTGATGTCATCAGAAATGTCGTTAATGAAAATTAAAAATAATGTGGGATCAAGGATAGAGCCCTGTGAAACACCTGCATTAGTACAAAAGGATCTAGATGAGTGGCCGTTCAAGACAACTTTCATTTCCCGATTTGATAAGAAAGACTGAATCAGTTCAAACATCCATCAGAAGACACCATAACTTTTCAACTAGTGAAGAAGACCGGCATGCTAAACCCTGTTAAACGCTTTCGAGATGTCCAAAGCAAGAGACCGAGCTTCACCATTCTTATCTAAACCTTGACAGACTTTTCCGCAATAATCTTTAAAACATCAGCAGCTGAGCAAGAGAAACGAAAGTCATATTGCTTCTCAGAAAAAATAATCATAAATTTCAGTCATGTGTGAAGCGAAATCAAATGTACAAACACCATCTATTGAAAAAGCCTAAGAACTTTTGTTCAGCACAGTACCTTGAAATGAGGTATTGTAACTATTTGCGCTATTTACATTGTTCGAACTGTTGTTCTCATCTTTATTATAATATTCAGACGTTTCAGTCGTAGTACGTTCCGCCCTTCTTCAGGTGATATATGTTGTAATTTCGAACCGAACCTTTTATTTCGTCCACCGAGGTAGATTGTTCCAGTTCCACATGCCATGCTTTTTCTGGATATCACAGTTTAAATTGTTTCCATTAATTCAACTCTCAAATTTTTTCACTTCTGCTGTGGCCAGGTATTGAACTCACAACTCTTTGAGTCAAGTCACTGGATTACTTCAACCAACGCTTTAATGCTCTGGGTCATCTGTCCTTGGGGATATCAGTGTATGAATTTTGGAAACCTATAAACTTAATATCTCAGTGACAATATTTTAACCAGAACTGAACAAAAGAACATGGGAATTTGAGTTACCATGGAAATAGCCAAAACTGAGATATCCAGAAAAATGTATGGCACGTGGAACTAGATCAATCTACCCCTGTGGACGAAATAAAGAGTTCGGTTCGAAATTCCAACATATATGAAGACCGGAGAGTACAACGGCCGAAACGTCGTGAATATGACACTAAAGATGAAGACTACATCCCGAACAAAGTAAATAATGTAATTTTTTTATTTTCATCACGAGGCTACAGACATATTTGGAGTAGTTAAGCATATATGAAGCACAAATATACACTGAGCGTGTAAATCTCGTTCATGGAGAGATACACACACACACATATATATATATATATATATATATATATATATATATATATAGAGAGAGAGAGAGAGAGAGAGAGATAGATAGATAGATAGATAGATAGATAGATAGATAGATAGATAAACAAAGATAGAGACAGGGTATAAAGTTAATATAGAAACGCATAAATACCACGTAACCGCCAAAAGTGATGTGAATTAAAGCGGACATTTTATGGCACCAGAAAGAATTATGCAAGATAATCATTTGACCACAAATCGTGAAATAACGCCGTATTGCGAAACATTAGTGTCCGTCACGATTTCGCCATGGCAGCAGTGGAACTTTTCAGACTGCCAAAAATCAAGAAAACGATGCCTGCTTTGTGCACGCGAATATTGGACAATTGAAGAGAAAAATATTGCTTGTCACTCGGTTTTTGTGACACCATTATGACGGCTTCGTCGGAACATTATATTATAAATAATCTATGGAAACGTCTATATCCGTCGAAAATGAGGCAGGAGTTTTTTTTTCTTTCCTTACTGTGAAGGTTGCTACATTCAGTGATATGAATTATGCAAGACCTAATTACGTTAAAGTTACTCTGAATTTTAAGGAGTATGTGCATCACTCGTTTTCATAAACAATCACCAAATGTAAAAGTGGTTGTAGAACTGAAGTTTCAACTTTGAACTGAGACAAAATTATAACGTTTCATAGTTATATAATTTACATCTTTTCAGTTATACTTTTATTGAAAGATTCCCTGACTTTGTAAACAGAATTTATGTCATAACATAAAATGAAAATTAACGTCACTTCTCGTCGTTACGAGAATACGCGGCCTGGAACGAGAAATACAAAATGGTTCCTTTTCTTTCAGAATAGAGGAATATAAAGTACATATGTAACGTTAGCCAAGTTTACTATCTCCAAAGACGATTATTTTTTGCTTTGGTCATATCTTTAGTACATCAATAATGGAATATGTTTAAAATATTATTATGGAAATTATTGATAACAAATTGAGTAATCCGGAAGTATTAACAATACATGCTCAATAAATGAGGTATACGTCGCAGATGCGGGGGAGTAGTTGCGAAGGAAAGCAGTTGAAACATTCAAAATTAACGAATTCGAAATGTGGACTGACTCTTATATTTATTTTATACAGAGGAACAACATATTTCAGAAAGAGAAAAAATATACTTGTGCGCATACAGATAAACATAGATCTGAAAAAAATATCTATGTAATCTTCGTTAGTGTGTGTGTGTGTGTGTTTATACGCTCGCAGGCGCACTACGTGGTTTAGTTGAAATTATAAAACTGAATTTCCTGCTATTGTCTTCCCACAGAGGGAGACTCAGCACGTCTTCTACCAGCTATATTCTATCGTTGAGAACACATAAAGAGGGTGTTTGAGTCCTTTTCTTTTATACAGGTTATTACCAAGCAAGTTAGTGGGTGTTTAGGGAATCCACTAGCAGAGAAGTTGGGTTAATTCCACATGTTTCCGATGTATCAAAGAACTATGAAACGTGGCAATGCGTATAATAAATATAAAGAAATGCTTTCGCAAATTTAATTCTTTATAATATTAACCCAGCGATATGAAAATAATATTTCTGGATTGAAAGCATAAACGCCAGCGAAAAGATTGCAGCAACGGGCCCGATAACAGATAAAATGCGCGAAAATTCATTTTTCAAATATGGTTTAATTATATACATTATATATAGAAATATTAGATTATATATAGAAATTAAGAAAAATAGAAATAAATCCAATATCAAGGTCGTAAATTTAATATTTTCAACAGTATAATACTGGAATTATTGTGTATTTTTTGTACCGAATTGTCACCATTTTAAACTCTTTTCCTTCACCAAATAGGCAAAGCATTGGATTTTGTTTGCTCTTCCAGCTTTATTTTACGGCAATCAGTCCAGCAAAAATGACGTTTTAAGTCCTATTGTTTCCAATTAGTCATTTAGATTTGTATAATGAATGAATGATGCGCACATCGTTGGAAAATGTTTCACTCATCAATTGATATTATCTGCTGATCTACAATGAACTTCGAAATTCCCGCTGTTTAAGGTTTGATTTTTTTTTTTTTTTGACAAATCTAATGTTTACTAATTTAAGGCAGGATGGTTGTTGTTTTATCGTCAAAGATTTTAATAGCATTAGTTTCCATCTTTATTGTTATGTTGGAAACCTCTGCGTAAAGACTCTACAATAATCTATTCTTTCTTTCTAATTGAAGCAAAAATAAATTTCTTGTTTTATATTCTTATATAGATTCTTACTTGTTTGTCCTGTTGCTTGTGTTTTCCTAAAGAACCGTGCAAAATAACAGAAACCACATTACTTGTGGAGTACCAACAGCAGCAAGAACTAAAATGGACAGCCCATGTAATTCGAAGAGATATTAGTGTCATAGCCAAGATGCTAACATTCCACTCTATTTCAAATCAAAATTTAGAAGGGAAACCACAATCTATATTGGAAAGTGCGATAACAGCTACTAGACATGAGAAAAATATTTTAAGTTTTTTTAAAAAAAAGTGTTTCAAGAGAAAATTTAAAAAAATTTCAAACAAAAAAAAATGGCTACTCGATCAAAGATTGTCCAATGTTTGCTTAAAATAAACAATAAATTATCAAATATTTTAATGATTTTCTTTGATTTTTTAGCATGAATAATTCAAAATGTTCCTTCTTTTGCTGTGTGTACACGCATAATTTTCGAAGACCTTTTTTGGTTTAATTTGGAATACGAGAATAATATCAAAGGGAATTAACAGATAGAAAGTTATAGCAACGTTTTATAGTCAAAAATATAGACAGAAGACCGGTTTGCACTACAGCTGAAAAGGTAGACATAGATATGGTTTTGATAAAAGACTCTATAATGGCATATGTCTTGTTTACACTGGAGTTCAAAAGGTAGATTTATATCCGGTTTACATAAAAGTCTCAAGAATTGCATAGGTCTTGTTTATATTGGAATTCAAAAAGTAGACATATATCCGGCTTATTTAAAAGTCTCAGGAATGACATAGGTCTTCTTTACACTGGAGTTTAAAGATAGACACAGGTCCGGTTTATAGAAAAGTCTCAAGCATTGCATCGGTCTTCTTTACACAGGAGATCAAAAGGTACACATAGATCCGGTTTACATAAAAATCTCAACAATTGCATAGGTCTTATTTATACTAGATAGATAGATAGATAGATAGATAGATAATTACAATGGATCATTCATACAAAAAGTAAATTAGTAAAGTTAATGAGATGAAATGGCGAATTCACTTCGCTAACTAAATTTTAATAAATGCATTAACCAACTAACCACTTGATGAATGTGATGATTTTTTTAGAATTATAAACTGTATTAGGTCTTCCTTAAATATGCAAGTACTTTCGACAGCTTCTCCGGTCTTCATCACTATTTTCTTTTTGGTAAAATTCAGGTAGTATCCGAGACGAAAAAATATGTTTTTTTTTTAAGTGTGTTATTGATAACAGATACAAATTTGCGGAGCGTGCAGTCGCAACGCTGAAGTTGAATCTTTGAAAATTTAAGTGAGAACGTTTTTTTGTTGTTGTTTTTTACTAATATAGCAATTTAAGAATTTTTTGTTGTAGATGTTTATCAGACAACGTGGCATGAATTAAACAGTTCAATTACTAGAGCAATGTCTCAGTTTTTTCCCGAAATATATTTCTTGTACGTTGTTAGCTCTAGCCCTATCATAATGTGATTTCCATATTCAAAGCTACTTAGTTTTGGAAAGATATACAGATCGATTATAATTTCTATGAACGCATAATTATCATGAATGCTAATTTATTTTTCTTTGTGGATACCAAGGCAACGATCTTCTTCTCCATCTGCAGAGTTAGCATTAAACCAAACTCTAACCCTTTGCAATTATTGATATCAGATAACAAGTGGCTTACAGATAAGAACGAAGTTACGATATTTTTCATATTATTTTTGATGAAGGCGATACTGAATTTTTCTTCGGCGTTAACGTCTTATCAAATGATACAATGACTATGCTACATTCAACACCTTCCATAGAGGAAATCAAATTTAGCCTGGAATATTTGAACTAATTTTCTACCCTGCTTCTGAATCTATTTTTCGTTTTATTAATTCGACGCTTTAATAAAATTACGCAGAATATAATTTTCGATATCGTTTTACCTACAAAGAGATCTTTTTGCAAATGAAATTGGATGATGTTTTCATTTCTTCCAATCACGGAATATTATACGACGCCCTACTGAAAAGCCTGGACAAGAAGGAATTAAAAGAAATGATTTAATCATATTAAAGTCTGGGCAGGATTAAAAAGAATGAAGTAGGACAATGTGTAATTGTAATGGCCATACAGACAGCTTTGGACGATTTCGGCATCGACAACATTAGAGAAATATTTAATAGTGGCTAATGACATTAGTAAATTCATCTTCATAATAAAATGAAATATTAGTTTGGTGCAAAAATAATGTCGTTTTCTCACATATGTTACTATGTGAGAAAACGACATTATTTTGCACAAACCTAATAAAATGGTGAATTCACTTCGCTAACTAAATTTTAATAAATGCATTAACCTACTAACCACTCGATGAATGTGATGATTCTTGTTTTTTTAGAATTATAAACTGTATTAGGTCTTCCTTAAATATGCAAGTACTTTCGACAGCTTCTCCGGTCTTCATCACTATTTTCTTTTTGGTAAAATTCAGGTAGTATCCGAGATGAAAAAATATTTTTTTTTTAAGTGTGTTATTGATAACACGTCAAGTGCAAATAAACGCGAGCTCCATCGGACAATCAACCTAATAAGTTTCATCATCCGGGTTCTAATTAATAGAGCGCGTAGCAGAATTATACCAGAAATCGGACAAGAACAATATAATTTCAATAAAGATACTAAAAAACACAAAATGTAATATTTATAATCAGAATGATATCAGAGCGAACAATATAACTGCAAAAAGATGTATACCTATATGTTTTTAGACTACATATAAGTATTTGATGAGGTGCGACTTAAAAACCTATTTGAACTTCGTGGAAAACTTTATCTATTTTGCAGACACTAGAATAATTCAGAAAATTAAACTGACTTTTTTCATTACACTATTTACATTTGGACAATTGTTTTCATCTTTCTTGTCGTTATAACAACGTTTCGGCATTTGTGTCTTCCGGCCTTCATCTGGTGCATATAAATCTGCTTAACCAACAGGGAATTTGTAACTGAAGCCTTTATTTAGTCTACGGTAGGGGAAGACTGTTTTCATTCAGCTGTCCATGCCTAGGTATTTCTCGTCTAGTTCTTAATTTTAGTAATGCTCAGTTATTCCTCGACCGCTTCCACTAGGCTACTGTCCTATAGAATAAAGCGTTGTTTCGTGAATATGGTAGAAATTTTGAGTTCAATACCTGGACCGAGTAGTGTGTACTTGGACTAGAGTGAAAACAGAGCCAGCAATAACTGAGCAGCACTAAAAACAAGAATTAGACAAAATATTCCTAGACATGGGCAGAAAAATGAGAACAGGCTAAACGGTAGATTAAATAAAGGGTTCAGTCAAGAATTCCATTGTAGATTACCTGGATCGATATACACTTGATGAAGGAAACGTTGTGATAACAACAATGATGAGGACAAAAGTTCGAATGTAAACAGTGTAAAAAATAACCCCAGAAATTCAGATAGGTATTAAGCTGTAGTTAACATGTACACAAAAATAGAACGGAGCGTAAAACAAGTTTTCTCGTCGGATTTATTTAATCTACGCAGCAAGACGATCCTAACAAAACTAGAAGTCCTACCAGGATTTATTATTGCTAGATACAATCTTAACAGCATATGGTAGGTAAATGATACTGTGTTCATGGGAGACGAAATAACAGAACAAAAGAAAAACCGTTGAAAAAAGACATCGTATGGTCGTCTGCAAGAAAAACTTTCATTGATTGATAGATTTCATTGATTGATATTTTTACATTATAAGAATAATTTTAGATAATAATGGTTTAAGGAGAGAAATCTTATTAATTAACCCATAGCTGAGGGAAAATATTGTTTTTTTCCTCATATTCTCTAATATAATTGGCCTTGTGTCTTTATTGACTTGCTTGGGGTGAAATGATTAAAAAGATAGACGATATCTTTTCTTTTGGATGCCTCGTGTTTGCAACAAAACCAGTAGAGAAATCGTCATTTGAGTGCACACGATCGGAAGATCATGGCTCAGTTCTGAGAAGTCGTAAAGAGCAAATGATTGATATTGATTGGCTGAAGATAGACGGAAGATCTTGCAGCAAGTAAGTGCTGTTTCAGCTAAAGATTTCTGATGAGATTGAGAAGGAAAACGGAGGAAAGATAGATGAACCTGCTGTGATTCTGACAAGAGGAAATAGGGAAGAATATGGAATGTTCCAAAAGAGAATTCGTTTGGTCAAAGAGAAAGTATATAGGATATGATGATTGATATTATATTAACCAAGTGAGAATGTTATGCGTCTTGCAGGTAAACTCGAAAATATTTTCTGTTTTCTTTTTGATGAATTGGATCGTGATTGTAATAAATTATAACCATGGAATATTAGTGTCTGATCCTTTTATATTATATTCTTGCACTGTCCTGGACACTGGGCTCTAACTGGATTCAATCCTTTTGGAAATTTATATATATATATATATATATATATATATATATTGACCACAAAAATTATATATATATATGTGTGTGTGTGTGTTTTTAAACAATCAAGACCGCATATTTTCATTAAAAAGGTAATATTTTCCGGTCAACACCACGTTAAAATAATCGTTGACGAACAGTGAAATAACATGATAATCGCGCGACAGTTTATCCATATTTACATGTTTAAAATTATCTATAGACACACACACACACACATATATATATATATATATATATATATATATATATATATATATATATATATATAGGTAGAATATCTTTATTCAAGCCTGTTTGGTTGAATAATTCTGGTATATTATATCTATTTATTTAGCTTTAATCACCTCAAATTCACGAATCAATTTCTTAGTGCTTTTAAAAATCTGAGTAAGAAAGGCCCCGTATATTTGCTTATTACTTTTATTTTCCCAAGTACTTTCAATCATATATATATATATATATATATATATATATATATATATATATATATATATATGATTAGCTGTGAAACAGCAGTATGTGGATGAAAATATATATTCATATATATATATATATATATATATATATATATATATATATATATCCTTCTCCGAAAAAATTACACTTGGCAAAGTAAATAAGAAATAGATTTATCATTGAACGCTATAATGGTTCTGCCATATGATGGCCGATTGAAAAATCCCAATTGAACCAATAAAAAAGAATAATTGAAAAGAGACACAACTTGCATTATTGTTGATTTCTAATGTCTCTTCATATTTACATTTGTTCTATCTCTAAAATTGAACATTTACCCATAAATATAGCACATATATAAATATAGCACATATATAATATATATATATATATATATATATATATATATATATATATATATATATATATATATATATATATATAAACCTTATAATGAAATACACACCACCAGCTGACAAAAACAAGAAAAAATTTACCTTAAGGGGCTGTATTCCTGACCAATAAAAATGTGTAAATAATTATATAGTATATACTATATTTTTAATAAGAAGACTCACTCTATATCTTACTGACCATAGTTCAATTAGTTCTCATTTAAATACATATGGAGACTTACCACTCCTATCTTTAACATACTCGTTGATAATACAAATATAATAGCATCATAAACAAAAAGGCAAAAAAATAATGGAAGCATTATTAATAAAAAGAAAAAGTTAAATCTTAATAATATCAACTATGCACACGGCCACAAAATTCTGACACTATTTGGAAAATAAAGCATCCTTATTACTGTAGATACACACATAAAACAATACACATATCCAGTTTAAAGTAAAATAAAATCTATCCTTGATAATGGCTAAAAGTATATCCGAAAGCGCTTGGAAAACATTCGGACAATTTTTATATAATCTATATCCTGAAAAGGTAACAATTATACGAACGCATGAGAAACTCAACAACCACACCATGAAACTTGCATATATATATATATATATATATATATATATATATATATACTGGCATGCAAAACTTTTGGACCAGCTTGGTAAATTAATGACTTCAGTTAATTTAATTCCAAAATCGACAGTAATTAGCAGTATGTTTTGAGGGCCAGAATGAAAATATTGCCTTCGCGGTAATGCCGCATAATAGATGATAGAACATATTAAGCATAATGATGCTGGAAATAATTTATGCAAAAATATTGTGTCACCAACAAAATTTGTCCTTTCAGGTCTTTTCTTAAACCTCAAAGTATGGCGTTATAATTAGTGGTACTTACTTTGGCCCGATTAATTACCACAATTCGATATCGCATTGAATGGGACAAATTCTGAAATTTTTCACTCGGAATGTTTTCTTTCTTCTTGGCAGTAACCCCAGAGCTCTTGATGATTGTGCGGTTTTCGTTGGAACACTTTTTTATTCAGTTCCCACCACAATGTTTCAATTGTAAAGAGATCAAGACTATGTGATTGCCATTCTTCCAAAGGTTCAACATCTTCATCCACAAGAAATCTTTCTGTTGCACGTGATGAAGCATGAAGCACTGTCACGCCGAAAAGTTTCTCCAACTTCGTTATCTGGGAGAAGATTAGACCGGAGCAAATTAATATCGTTTTCAGTGTTTAGGTTTCTATCACCTCTTCCAATTTTTGTTATATCATCGTTTTCGATGCAACCCCACACGATTATACGTACACCACAAGCGTTTACCGTCTTTTAGGTATGTTTTGAACTGTTTCTTTCTCGCACAAGTTTTCATTCCCATTGACTTGTATTAGAATGGAATCCCGGTTCCAACTGCTTTTCTCAATACTATATCAACTGAATAATCTCTGTTAAGGCTCCATTCACTCCTAACTGGTTTGGATATTAATCTTGAACAGCCTAGAGAAACCCTAAGAAACTTTCTTTCAGCTTATTTGTGTAACTTTTGTGGTTTTGTAATTCTATTTGCACTTACAATAATTCCAATAGTAGCAGACGGCTTTTGAATGGATTAAAATTGTTTCCTGGAAATTCCAAGCCGCCTGGCTATCTCTCGTTGAATCATCTTCTCCTTCAATGCCACGACCATCATCCTTGTTTTAAAAGAATTTTTTGCCATGATTTTTATATAAAAACAAGCTAATGTTCAACTTCAGTGACTTACAAAGGCATATTACACTTATGTTAATAAAATGAAATAATTCCTACTTGGAAAGTGGCATATTATCATGACTTTATCATCTCAGAGTTTTCATTGGTCCAGTAGTGTTGCATCGGATTTCTTCAGCTTCAAGCTGCTTAGAATGTTACACAGCAGTAACGAAAATGCAACAACTTATTTTCCAATCCACAATATCCGCATACACGACTGATGAAAGCATATTGCTAAAGAATTAATTATGTAATAAAATAAATGTGTATAACCTTTTTATGGCATTGGGCATAATATTTGCACGCCAGTGTATAGTGGTGTATCTGGGTAGCAACCACTCATTAATATAAGTTTCGTCGAACAAGACTAAATAGACACTGCTGTTTAGATAATATTATGATTTTCTTAAAAATGTTTAAAATGATGGAAGCCCTTATTAGCAAAACAAGAAACCAACTTTTAATAATATTAATTACGTTAACGGTCATAATATAGTGGCCATATAAGGAAATTAAGTATATATCTATTATTTTCAACAATCTTTGTACCCTCTACCATAGCACTTACAAACTATTTATTAAGGCAGTATAACAAAAATAATCCTCGAAAATGGTTATCAGTTGAGCCAAAAGCGCTTGGAAAACTTTCACAATTTTACATTAAGTCAAGAGGACAACAGTAGGTTTTGTTCAACAATATATATATATATATATATATATATATATATATATATATATATATATATATATATATTACTTCCCAAGAGGATAGAATTCAGATACTCAATATCCAGGACAGAGTAAGAATATAATATACAATGCTAAATGGTCTGATGAAGTGGACTCACATGCGCCCTCAATCGCTAAAATGATCGGCACCCTGTACCATTCCAGTTAGTACCTGACTCTTCAAGGCTATCCTCTACTTTTTAAAGAGCCAGATCAGGCCGAGAATAGAGTACTGTTGCTATATTTGGGCGGAAGCTACCCAGTCCTCACTTTTTAATCTCGATAGAGTTCAAAAGCGTCTCCGAGTCCTTGTTATAGAAGAATTATTTTCCACCTTCCAACCCCTCTCTCACAGGCGGGATATGGCGAGTCTGTCAATGCTCTATGGCTACTATTAGGTTGATGCAAAAATAATGACGTAATAATGTCGTTTTTTGACGTATTTTTAATGTCAAAAAACGATATTATTACGTCATTATTTTTGCACCAACCTAATACCATGGAAAGTGCTCAGACGAACTACAGTCTTTTGTTCCGCCAGGTCTAACCTTCACGGCTAGGACCCGCCGTGATACTAACATAGCAAACAACCCATATTCCCTCCGTATTCCATCGGCGAGAAGTAAGTTCCACTCAAACAGCTTTTTCCCACGAACCACTGCCGTGTGGAACCGACTCCCCAGATGATGTTTCCCCAATCACTACAATCTTAACTTCTACAAGTTCCACAGACAATTCAAAGTTAATATACCCAGACGGGACAGAATTTAATATACAACAAAATGGTCGTTTGTATTATTTGAAAAGTATTAATTCTGTGAAAACAGCCACGCACGACTTATGGACTTGGCATAAAATATTAGGCTACTGTAATAATTCGGATGTTAAAAGATTGCAAGAATACGTCACGGGAATGAAAATTAAATCTCCAAAGGGCTTACAATATTGTGACACGTGTATTAAAGGGGAAATGACGAAATATAGAAATAGGGATCAAATCCCAAAATCAACAGATATCTTGTTCAGAGTTTATTGCGACTTAGCGGGTCCAATTTCACCAATGGGTATTGGCACTTATTCATATGTATTAAACTTTGTTGACGAATATTCAGGACTTATTATGATATATTTTCTGAAAAACAAATCTGATACCCTACTAGCTACAAAAATGCATACTTATCTGATATCTCCCCTTATGGGAAAGTGAAAATACTTCTGATGATTACGAAAACCTCCTAATAAATAAAGGCATTAAACATGAGAAAACCTGTCCTTATTCCCTGCACCAGAATGGAATCGCTGAACGTAGTTGGCGGACGCTTTTCGAAATGGCTAGATGTTTGATAATAGAATCTAAGTTACCTAAAAATCTATGGATCTATTCATTAAATACAGCCGTATATATAAGAAACCGTTGCTATAATAGTAACATTAAAAATACTCCTTACGAAGCTTATACGAACTACAAACCCAACGTAAGTGGTATGCATATTTTTGGTACAATTTGCTACAAATATGTCGACCACAGGGCAAAACTAGATCCAAAAAGTGAAAGAGGCATATTTATTGGGTATGACAAAACAATTCCGGCCTATATGATTTATTTCCCACAAAGTAAAATAATAAGGAAGATCAGATACGTCAGATTTACAGATTCCTTTGAGCAAGAGGAGGATCCCGAAGAAAAGAACATTAACTGCGAGGAACTGGTCCAACACGAACTAGTATGGCCCAATTATGGGATAGTGCCTATAAATAGAAAACCCGTTCAAAATCCGCAATTAAAGGAAGGTGTTATACCAGATGATATAGACGAATAAAAATCAAACGCAAACCTTGAGTTAAAAAAGGATACAAACAAAGTGTGGGGACAAATTCCACGTTATCCGACCAGAAATAGAAGAAAGCGAGACTATTTTCGAATGGGCCAATGTAATATCTGTGACATTGACTGTTGCTATTCGGTGGAATGTATCCCGAGCAACTATCAAGAAGCCATAAATTCTGATAATTCCAAGCAATGGCTAGCCGCCATGCAAAGAGAAATGGAATCCTTAGTATCAAATGATACTTTTGAATTGAAAAAGGCCCCGGATGATAAAAATATTATCGGCAGCCGTTGGGTTTATACTATAAAGCAAACTGAGGATGGCTCGCCAGTGTATAAGGCCAGTTCTGTAGCTAAAGGATTCTCGCAGATATACGGGCAAGATTATGTAGAAACATTCAGTCCAACAACAAACATGACAACAATCAGAATTTTAATGCAAATGGCCGCACATGATGGTATGGATATACACCATATGGACGTTAAAGCAGCTTATTTGAATGCTGCAATTGGCTATGAAATATACATAGAACCTCCAGAAGGTTTTGAAAAAGGTGATAATTATGTATGGAAACTGAAAAAATCACTATATGGGCCCAAACAAAGCGGAAGAACGTGGAATAAATTACTACATTTCTATTTAATTGAACATTTTGAACCCTCCCCAATTGACCCATGCCTATACACAAGAATATTTAATAATGAAATATTAGCAATTCTGATTATTCGGGTCGATGATATGTTAAATGCTTCAAAATGTGAAGCAGCTCTATTAAAAATTAAAAATTCCCTAAAAATAAGATTCAAAATGACCGACTTGGGTCGACTATCATGGTTTCATGGTATACAGTTCGAATTTAAAGGCAACACTATTACAATGAATCAATCTAGATACAACGAAAGACCCTTATCTAAATTCAGCATGCAAAATTGTAAAACACGAACTACTCCATGTGAAATGGATTTAAACACAATTATGAATAATGAAGATGGTATAGCGGCGTGTGAGAAAGAATACAGAATATTGGTTGGAAGCCTTATTTACGTCATAACATCAACTAGGCCAGATATCTGCTATACGGTTCCTTGTCCCAAAACTTAAATAAACCGAGGACTGTGCATTTAACAAGAGCTAAGCAAGTATTATGTTATTTAAAGGGAACTAAGAATCAGTGCATAGAATTTCGACAATCAAAAAACCCACTACAACTGGAAGGATTTTGTGATGCTGATTGGGCAAATTCACCAGAATTTATTCACTAATAAAAACAATTACAACACTGATAATAAGTTAGCCTATAACTATTTCCTGTGGCAATCAGGCCAGTATTGCTTTGGCTAAAAATCCAATAATACATCAAAGATCAAAGGATATTGATATTAAATATCAATTTGTTAGGGATCAGGTACAAAAGAAAACAGTACAAACTGAATATGTTCAATCGGAAAATAAAGTGTCGGATTTGTTTACAAAGCCAATTACAAAATTGAAATTACGGGCTTTCATTCCTGTCATATTTGGTACTGATCTCTAAGGTCCTTATTAGTCCTGATCACAACGCAAAACTGCATCCATTAAGTCTCTCTAAGGTCCTTATTAGTCCTTAGTTCTTAAGAGACGTCAGTTTTTGGTATGAATGTGAGTCCTTAGTTTCGGGGTATAAACGTAAATAATCGTACTTTTAGCCCAATCCTCCTCTGAATGACTCTCAGAATCACTCTGACTCGGAGTGATAGTGCCTGTTTTAATGGGTAAAATAACTTTTTCCACTTTTTTGTTGTGATAACAAACTAAATTTATAATTTTGTTATTAATATTTATTAACCTGAAATACTTAACAGTAGACAAAATGATATAACTAATTTTTGTGAATATTAATTTTTAAAAAAATACAAAAAAAAAAATTAATTACAAAACAAAATAGATATATTTTATGAATACTAAAGTATTTGATCCATATGAATATTGACTTTACTAATACTTTGAAAGAAGATTCCATAATGTACCCAAAATGGGGGGGTGGATAGCTAGTACTAGTGAGCTAGACAAAATGAGTTGACTCATGTTATAGTTCACCAATAGAAGGGTTAACCAATCAGAATATTCAATGCGACGTGTATAACGGCAGACATTTTTTTCCGAATATTCACTACCAACCTCTAATATCGAAGACTGAAGAATTACGGAAGAGCTGTTGGTAATATTGGCGATATAGTCAGATCCACTAGAGTGTCTGACTCGTGAGTAATAATCTTTAACGTTGTTTTATTGAACAGATTAAGTACTGCGCTGTATTCTATATTCATAGACTTGGCGAGCATGGTCAACAAGGATTACAAAGCAAGTAACACCACGCCAAGAAGGGGGATAATGACACCAAGATACAAGGTGTCTCTGGAAATGGAAGAGAACGAATAGATATAAGGAACCGGAAAAAAAGAGATAAATATCTACTCTGGTTCAAAAAACCTGAGAGGGGAGTGAACCGGCCGATAGGTGAAACTATCTACTCCTATTGAGAAGAAAAAATAATTAGTAAATAAAGTATCAGAGTTAAGACGGAGACGTTCGAAGTACAGAGTTGAAATAGACTTTAGAGGAAACCAGAAACCCAATACATAACAAGAAATATGCCTCTACTCGTTCTTAAAGTCTGGGAGGTCTCTGAACCGGACGATGGACAAACCTATCTACTCTTCGTCATGGCACAAGCGCTCCCGCCTTCCCCGGAGACTACTACACGGTACAGAAGCCATTAACAAAATGGCAGTGTAATAGATCCGATATTATACGTGTGCTGATAGCATCGCCTTCTTCAAAGTTACTCAAAGGCTCGGAACCCTCACAAATCCTCACAATGCTAAAAACCCCAAAGCGTTTACCTCCAAGTACCCCTTAATGAAGGAACAAGGAATTCAGGAAAGAAGATATAGGCGTCATACCCCCGACTGAACATATCTCGTTTACCCAAAAAAAAGAAATCCTTGAACCAGAAACATCATAGAGGTCTGAAACCTCAGGTACCGAGACAAGCTTGCTGATATATATGAGGACTAAAACTCACTTTGAGAAGGCATCAGACGCTCAGGTTGCAACAGCATCCTTTATAGGATTTGATATTATGAGAGAATTAGCGTTAATTATATAGGTATCTTCGTTTTAGGTTAATGACGTCTTCATCCTCTAGGATCTGTCTGGGGTGAGATTACTTGGTACATGGCAGTATGGCATTCTATTAAGTTTTAAATTGTAGTATCAATCGAAATATTTCCTATCAGATTAAGGCTGAGTGGGCACGTATGGTTGGCCTTATCACATAGCTTACGTTTAGGGCGGGTAAATTTCCGGCTTGATATTTTGATCAAAAATTGAATGTCTCTTCTTTTCATCGGCGCCAGTTCAAGTGATAATCAACTTCTTATGGAGACAGATCAGTCCCTTTCCACTAGAGGGCGACGAAACGTCTGCTACTTTTGGAAAGAATTAATTGATTTAAGAAATTTGGATTTTTTTTTTGATTTTTTTTTTTTACAATTTACGAAGTAGAATTTTCACTAAAAAATACGCCATTACAAACATGACCAGTTCAACTTATCAAACTTCTATTAAATGAAACATATGAACAAAGGAATTATCCTTAAATAATAATTCATATAATCAAAAGATACGAATCCTTATATATATATATATATATATATATATATATATATATATATATATATATATATACGTAAAAATTCGACTTCTTCTTGCCGGGCACTGATAGGTCAGGTGTAAAATCACCGACTCGATCCAGGCTTGAGGCAATCGTATGTCTAGTCACACTGATGAGCTGTGATACAGCGAAACAGTCTGTCTGTTGATGAATATATATATATATATATATATATATATATATATATATATATATATATATATTCATCAATATATATATATACATATATATATATATATATATAACTAAATTGTATTCTGGTTGGTCTTCCATACTTTATAATTACTGCCCGATTATAAGCACAAAAATTACATTTTTTAATTACCATGGCTCTTCTGATTGGTCCAAACGATACAATTTTCAAAGCGCTAGACAATGACTCATCTGGACACTTTGAAAGGTTGATGTTGCTTTTAACTAATGTTATAATATTTTTAAAAACTTAATGTAAAAATCTATTATAATTAAAGAAATAACAAATAATTGTATTAAAAATTAAATTTTCATTGAAAAAATGTTTTGCTTTCAGAAAATATATATATATAAAAAAAACTAAAAACAAATAAAAGCATTTGAAATTAAATAATATATTTGTTTTATTGAGTTTTGTATGTTACAATTCAGAGCTGATTTTCAGGTACGTTGGCTCCAATTAAAAAAAAAATTATGATTTGCATTCTTCAAAGCCTTGTGCTTTTAACTATTGTAATCACTAGGCTTGATAAATTACTATAGTATATTTTATTTATTTTTTTTTTTTATACACACATATATATATATATATATATATATATATATATATATATATATATATATATAGTCATTAATGTGTTGTTTTTTTCTAAGACAAAAATTGTTGTGGTCATCATTTTTCTAAGACAAAACTTTTGGTTACATCTGAAAGTTAAATTTTTTTTATGTGAAATGAAAATCGATAATTGTGCTAACGTCGAATGTACTCTGAATAAATGAATATGTATCAACATAGTAATTTTCTCTCTTCGATTAATAAGGTTACTAAAAAGATGGTCCGTGAATATGAGAGCATCCTATTGAAAATGAATCGGCAAAACTTGTCTAAATTATTCAATGAGACCTCTCTTAATATATAAATATATATATAGAGAGAGAGAGAGAAAGAAAGAAAGAAAGAAAGAAAAAGAAAGAAAGAAAAAGAATTTCTTATTAGCGTAAACGCTGCATTTAGTAGGTACACGAGTTTGTGTAGACATTCCTCTCTTGATTTAAAGAAGTTCTACTGAAGATATTGTACTTCCAAACAGGAATCGAACCTGTATTTCTTCTTCGGTCAATTATTTATTTAGTACTTTTATCATAACAGATGCTTTGCATATCTTTCTTTAATTTTTTTCCCAGTTCCCCGATGTTAACCTTCTTTTCCCTTGCGTTTCATTTTGTCAATTTCATCCTATAGAATGTATTTTCCTCTCTGCAATTTCCGAATTTGGTTTGAACAAATAAAATATAATATATAATAACTTACATACAATAATATATAATTTCATAATCTATATATTAGATATAATACTAGTTTCTTATTGATGCACTATCCCTTTGTACTGAGAATTTTAATTACAATGAATGTTTGCCTTAAAAGCATTATCTGCCAGAAATACGCTGATCGATTTTTTGTGAGGGTCAAAACACGAACTTTGTAATACACACACACACATATATATATATATATATATATATATATATATATATATATATATATATATATATATATATCTTCGTTATGTATTTCAATTCTATCCTATATTATACATAAATATATTTAAGTCGTTCAAGTTACATGCTCAAACGCAGATGTTGCTTCTTATTAGGTATGAAATTCAATCAAAAGATGGCGCATATGCATTAAGTCATACTACAGTGCATGATTAAACTTTCCAAGTATATAAAAGTAACGACTGTAATATAGAGTTGTAAGCACATCAAAATCAGTGTATCATATTGTAGTATATATATTAGTCTATTGGAAGGAACGAATTGATAAATCATTATTCGACATCGAATACTTCCAACCCACAAAGTCTGTCTTGAACAAAAGCAACTGTCCAAAAAAATAATATTGTATTTTCTTTTTCTTCTTCTTTTATGTGCTGTTTCCTTTTCGGATATCAGTGATAATGGTTCTCCACAACTTCCTATCCTTTTTAGCTCTTAGTAACGTTTTTTTTATTTCACTAACTCTCCCAATCCTGTTCCGTCATTCATTCACACACGCTCGTCAGCTAGATAGTTCGCGGCCTCCCTTTCTCTCTTGCCATCGATATATCCTGTGAGTGTCAGATTTTCTGAGCCGTCCTTTCTCATGATGGTTCAAAAAACTTCAGCTGTCTCTTTTTTAGTCTAAGAATAAGCGTCACTTTTGATCTCATATTCCTTAAAACTTCCTCGTTAATCACATGTTCTATCTATGGCCTTCACGGTACCCGTATGTAGAAGTACATTTCTCCTGCCTTCAGTTTTCTCTTTATCTGTGAGGAAATTGTCCCGCATTCAATACCATAGACAAGGATTGATATTACACGCCTTGCAGGACTGTTCGGTTATTTCACTCCCATTTTCCACTGAGTGCAAGTACACAGTGCCTGCTACAGGGATTGAACACACCTAATTCAAATGTTATTATCCATTTCACTATTGTCGCAGTAACTGCAGAGTGCTAAATAAGAACAAAACAAAATATCCATCGACATAGAGAAGAGAACAGGGAACAATCTATCCCCGTAAATTAAATAAAGTGTTTGGTTCGAAATTCTTTGAAGGTTACTCGAGTCGACAAGCAACTTACGAAGGCCTGAGGAGGACACAACGGCCGAAACGTTATAATGATAACAACAAAGATGAGGACAGTCGTTCACTCGTTTAAAATATAAATAATGAGAGGTCCTCATTTTTATTTAGAAGACAATATTTCCTTAATTCAAATCAGAACTACAAGAAAATATTTGAAAATGATATTCCCTTTTGAAGACGCCTGCTCCTGCATGTTTGTGCTTCTTTAATACCTACAGAGGCAAACTGTGTTTCAAACTGCAAAACTTAGTTACTGTTTCTTGGAGAGTACGCATAATCTGTCGTAATCAGTAGTCGAACAACGCCAGTAAACTCAAATCCTTATTCGCGATGACTCGTTTTCTTATGGGAATGCTGTAAGGCTAACAGGGAAATAAGCGAATGTATCCTCTAGATTTTAATTTAGTCAGTCTTTCTTCAGATCTCATAGACTTGCCTTACTAAATCAGATTTGGCGTTTCATATACGCATCTATTTATTGGTTTTTGCTTATATATTTACGTTCTTAGACTTATTCTGAGAATTTAGCTCCATTTTCAAAGAACATGCTTTCTGAGATCAATAATTAAAATGGCTTTATGTGAATGAATCATTTAGATTTTACACAGTCTTTCATCAGATCTCGTTGACTGGTGTTACAGAATCACAAGGAAAGAACTTTATCAAATAAGAATTCCAGCAGCAACATTTTAAATGGTTAGAACATATAATGATATAATTGAAATGTTGACCGTCCACACGATCAAAAACAAGAAGTTTGGAATGAAACTTCCATCAGTACGAGAAAGAAGAAAAACAGTGGATTTCAAAAATCTAGAGAAAGGATTTATCAATCTCTACCAACAGTACGCGGTCAATGAATGCCGAATGTTTTCTATATGGAAACGATTAATCTTGCATAGTATTTTCATTTGTAGCTAAAAACTTACAATTCCAAATCTAGCAGCTCCAATGACTGCTTGGCTATTCTTACCAAAACTTACAACCTGTGAATGACTGTGTTATAACGCAGCAGAACGTAATCAAGTGACATCAATTCCGTTGCATTAATTTTGCCTCATCTCTCATAAGAATAACCACCCGTCACAAATATCTGAAAAGGAATTTTGGCGTATAATTGTTTAAGAACCATGGAGGAGTAATGTAGGAACTACTGTAGAGTTGTGGTTGACGAGTTAGGCTGTTTAATTTAATGGTATATCAAACTTAGTTGTTTTCTTTAATAACGAATATAAGTTTAATACAAAAAATTACAATGTATTATAGATAGATTATACATGGGTCCGGATTATATAAATTATAGAATTATAAATATATAGTTTTGCCTTACACTAGAATCAAAAAGTTAGACATTGGTCCGATTTATTCAAGAATCAAATAGGTTAACATAGCTCCAATTTACACTTATATCTGAAAGGTAAACGTATGTTTTTTCACGTAAACCTACATTTATTGACTGTTACATTGTAATTTGTCTTACGTTTTTTTGTAACTTCCTTACGTAAAGTTTTTCTTATTTTTATCTTATTAATGCTTTCAATTTATTTTCTCCTTGTTCTGAGATTTCAGTGATAATTTATATTAGTTATTAAAATTATGTTCCATTGATTCGATAACTTTACACTATATATATATATATATATAATTTATTATTTTATTTTATTATTTATTATAATATATATATATATATATATATATATATATATATGTATGTATATATATATAATTATTTATTCGAAAATTATAACAAATATTTTATAAAATCACTACAAAAATAGTGTCTTATCAAGAGATGGTGTTGAATATAGAATCTATATTCTATATTCAACACCAACACTTGACACCAGAAGTGTTGAAACAAAATGGCTATTTTTGTAGTGATTTTATAACATATTTATGTTATAATTTTCGAATAAATAATTATATTTACTCTACTCTGTATTGAGCACTCTTTTAAGAATAGTATTTGTTGGCTATTGGTATTTATTCCGTATACACCAATCCTATACTTGTATATATATATATATATATATATATATATATATATATATATATATATATATACAAAAGAATCTGAAATGTTATTGATCCTGACTTGGCATTTCGGATAAATACTTTTATGTTAATTGTTCTGATGAAGTTTCCTTTATGGAAGACCTAACCTATGTATATAAATACTTTCTCCGACCTCCCAACCAGCATAAGGTCGTTCGAAAACAGAAAAAGCCAGATTTCCTCTTCCCCAATTTCCCTTAATCCCTTCGTGACAACAGGCTATATATACAGGTGGCAGTAAGATTTATGACACTTGATTTGAAGATCTCTTTGAAAAATGAAACTAACTGACACCAACATTCATTCCTATATACATAATACACACCCACACATACACAAACAGCCTTTGGACTTCTTCCGGTCTTTATTAAGGTAAATGTAAAGATTTTGTTTTGCAACATATATTTATAAACGGGAGTAAAAAATATCATTAGGTTTACAAACATTTTAAATTCAAGAACCCTCAAAGATATTTTCATGGCTAATTGTGAAAATAAAGGTAACTACGGAGGATGCTAAGCGTTGTAATTTAGTGCCTGATTAACGAAAGTGAGTAATACATATATATATATATATATATCATTAATTACATTTATAATTTTACACAGACACATACACACACAAATACATACACACAGACACACACACACACACACACACACATATATATATATATATATATATTCGTTTGTTTTATTTGCCTGAGTTCAGCGATCTTTAAAAGTAAAATAATCTTCCTATATATTTTATCAATAGAAATCAATAGAAATCAATAGAAAGGATATATATATATATATATATATATATATATACATATATATATATATATATATATATATATATATATATATATATATATATATATACACTGACTCGTGTCTTTCGTCTGACTGAAACATTGAAATATATAAATTCTGTATTATTTTTTCGACTGTTTTTTTTTCTTTGTTTTTTGCTTTGTTTTGTTTGTTTCCTATTTCTATACTGAACTCAGTCCATATCGGGGTTGATAGGGCAGATGACTTATATTTTCGTCCCCCGAAATAAGTTTATTCCCCATATTTATATGAGGTTATTTTTATTGTTATTAAATATTTGCTCGATAATAATAAATACGTTGAGCTCTATTTGTGGATCAGTTTTAATATTTTATATTACTAGGATCCACTTGGATTGTATACCAACGGATTTATTCCCTTTACTATATATATATATATATATATATATATATATATATATATATATATATATAGTATTTGACGTTACAGAAATAATATGAACTTTTCAAAATTTTAATTTATCAATTTTAACGTTAAAACAGAGAAGTGGGGATGTGAATCTGTGATGTATAGCTATATCTTGATGCACGATATGCTTGATTGTGTCTCTTATATAATAATGGAAATTGAATTATTTTTTTGACTTACCCTGGTAGTCCTGTTCAGTTTCACTTCTTTATCGTCTTTGCTAACTCTTTTAACCACAGACACCTCGGCATCAGATAAAATCCATCCTTTGTTCCATACATCAGGTTCATCTAGGATCATCTGAGATTCGCCTGTGAAAATTACTTCAGAAAAGTCAATTTATATTTAATATTTGGCCTTTTTTTATAAGTGCTTTCCTTAGAGGGGGTTACCTTTGCGATTTCTTGATAGAACCCAGTTTCCAAACTAGTCTTCATTTTTTTCCTCTCCTAGCTTCCTCAATTTCAACCTGGTCAAAGATCTGAGCGCCGGTTAAAAAGTGTTTGTTTTGCTATAACTCACATCAATTTACGTTACTTTCAAAGAAACAAATTCATAACGTTATTTTTTTTTCTTTACGAATGAGATCGGCTAGATTGTGTGTCCAGACACGTCTGATAAAAAATCCAACAGTTCTGCATTTAGTTTCAACAACTTTCTTTATCAATCGGTGATCTTTGCGAAGCTCCTTTGATATCTCGAACGTTTCATTCACTTTATTCAACAACTTATTTCCTGTTTTTTCAGCAGTTCGCTCTTTCTATTACACATTTTCAATATTACTTATTCTAGAAAAAAAATATTTATCAGGTTTCAGTGACATTAATCTCATTATTTTTATTTGCATAATACTTTCAGACAGTGTGTTTTCGTAAGTTCCAGATGATTCAAATAATAGCTGTTAAAAATGTCAACATTTCGGTTAGAGATTTTACTATTGATATATTTACCCGGCCTCTCCACTAGGGCAGGATTTTACATGGGGGACCAATACAAATACGTATGTATATAGACCAAGGTCGAAAACTGCCAATTGTCCGCGATAACTGTCACAGTGGCGTCGATGTTATAATGATGAAATGCAATGAAGCTGCTGCTGAAGGGTTGGAATCTTCGGTAAAGAGCGTCTTCCATCTAAAAAATGAGAACAGTTTACTCTACTTCCGGCTAAAAGTGAACATCTGTGCCAGAAACTAATATATATATATATATGTATATATATATATATATATATATATATATATTAGAAATATATATATATATATATATATATATATATATATATATATACATATATATATATATATATATATATACATATATATACATATATATATATATATATATACATATATATATATATATATTAGAAATATATATATATATTAGAAATATATATATATATATATATATATATATATATATATATATATATATACATATATATATATATATATATATATATATATATATAACCAGTATATAGCCTCTCCATCAGCAAGCCCCATATATTGCCTCCTCGTGGTGACACATGGCAATCGAGCACCTTGCAGACTCGGGGTAAACTACAGGGGACGAGGGAGTAGTTGTCCCCCTTAAGATGCGGCATGCAGACCCACCGGTGTGTGGACATGTCCCGGTGCCTATGAACCAAACCCCAGCTATGGGTCAAATAGCTCCACTGCCGTGTGCAAATCTTCGGGAGAAGGAAAGGTTAAATAGTAAACCCTGCACAAATCCGGGATGGAGCCCCTAAGGTGGATGGACGGCACTTTGTGCTACCTTCCGGCAACTCCTGCAGCCGCGCTGGTACCAAACTGTATTGGTTTATCCTCTCCTTTGGGCTCTGCTAGCAAAGCCGAGAGAGGGAACTAGACGTCCGGGCAGCCCTAGTTCTCCATACATCCCGCCCAGGCTCGTAGCGCACTGAGCGCTACTTCATCGTTTCCCGAGATAGACCGATCCGAACCGAACCGAATATATATATATATATATATATGGCCTGACGATTGCGTCTAGCGTGAAACAGCCTGTCGTCTCTAAGTGTTGACTTCAATGTTCACTTTTATATTTACACACGCTCTATCTCTGATATTGAGCACTCTATCCGATAAATATAGCACACTTTAAGAGTATATTTCTTCATATATATATATATATATATATATATATATATATATATATATACGCACACACCCTCACACTACACACATTGGGGAAACAAATATTCGTACACATAAAATTTTTAATTTATTCTATTTCCAACTAATGATTAAACATAGAAAACAGAAAAAAAGGTTGATTTAATAGAAATAAATCCCATTTTAATGGGTGAAAATGTATTCGTACAATACTATTTTTCATATTTTCAAACTTTTAAACTGCTTTCATACCCCCGATCAGTGTTTCCTAAATTGGCCGATAGCGCCCCCTTGTGGGCACTGTTATATTGAAAGGGATTACTGGGAGTTTTTTTCTTTTTTTTCATTTGTGGGGCAGTGAACATATTTAGGTGGTGGTGGGCTTATATCCATTTTTTTTCAAATTTTCAAACATTATTCAATATTGGCTATTTCTGAAAGTGCTGTGGAAAGCTATCAAACATTTCTTCTTTGCTTTTTCAACTTCCTATATCGCTGAAAGTGGTTTCAACGCAGTTACAGAGCTTCTTACTAAACAAAGAAACTTCCTGCAAATTACAAAACAATGTGATTTACGATTACTTCCAAGAAGCAAAGAACCTAGAGTAAGAATCTTAGCCAGGAAGCACCAAAGTCAACCATCGCATTGAAAACATTTAAAAGTTTTTTTTAGGATAATAATCATTGGCTTTTCTAATAGAAATGAAAACAGTAACATTATTTTTGCACCTTACCTAAATGTTATCCTGCTATGAAAGATGAATTCAGTATAATTTTCCAAATTTAATTTGACGGAGGAGGGGGCGTTGACAAAAAGTTTGTGCGCAAAGTGGGCGATGGTTGAGAAAAGGTTGGGAAACTCTGCTCTAGATTATTCAAGTGGAATATCGATATATCCTGTGAGTGTCAAACTTTCCGAGGCGTCCTTTCTCATGATGTGTCGAAAAAAATTTTATTCTAAGAATAAGCGTCTCTTTTGATCTCATGTTCCTTAAAACTTCCTCGTTACTCACATGTTCTATCAATGGTATTCACGGCACCCGTATGTAGAAGTATATTTCTCCTGTCCCCAGTTTTCTTTTCATCTGTGAGGAAATTGTCAAGCATTCAATGTCACAGATGACGATGGAACCCCACGCATTACTGCTTAGTTATTTCACACACACACACACACAGATAGATAGATAGATAGATAGATAGATAGATAAACAGACTGAAATAGATAGATAGATAGATAGATAGAAAGAAAGAGAGAAAGAAAGAAAGAAAGAAAAACAGACTGAGATAGATAGATAGATAGATAGATAGAAAGAAAGAACAGACTGAGATAGATAGATAGATAGATAGATAGATAGATAGATAGATAGATATTGTACATATTTGACTGTCCGTTTCACGCTCCAGTGCAATTTTAATGCCGAATCGAAATAGCGCGTTGAGGCATGATTCTTATGTCCATACTGACTATATAAACGCTCTATGTCCGATAATTAGTATCATTCTCCTGTCACCATATATATATATATATATATAACGGTAGTTACCTATTGAAAAAGTATTAAGCTATGATACCCACTTACACAGATCTCTGAACACAGACAAACGAATTTATTTAATTCAATTGAACCGAGAAAATTATTTACTGAATTGTTACGAAAGATCAAGAGACATTTGTTTTTTTTTTCTTTCTTTTGATTCCTTTTAAGTAACATTTGTATCGGAGACAAGATTAGATATGTAAATGAAACTATAGGGCCTGTATAGGGCTTCCTCAATAGAAGAAATTTAGTAGAGAAAGACAGAATATATGTATGGTTGTCACAAAAGGAACAGCCCAAGATGCCAACTCCGAATGGGTGACACCAAAATCCAGAACAAAATTCTAAATATCTAGGAAGTCTTTTAACAGAGGACAAAAAAATCGACGCCAAAATTCAAAGCCGTTTGGCATAGCGAACGATGTCTTCCAAAAACTAAGAATTATGTATTTCGAAGCAGGATTTTTTATTAAAATAAAAACAGAAGTGCTGGACTAATATTAGTCCTTTAATATGACAGTGTATGCTCGACAGTCTCCACACAGATGAAGAAGAGATTGAAGCAAATGAAATGTGATTCTATTTTAAGAATACCATGGATTGAACTTGTGAGTAACGACGAAGTTTTAGAAAAAATGGAACCAAAGGTGATACTTACACTTAGAATCAGAAAGAGAAAGTTGAAATTCCTCGAGTATATGATGAGAAAGGAGGATTTAGAGAATTTGCCACTCAAAAGGACATATTGAAGGCAAGAAGAACATAAGGAATCAGAGCATAAAATACCTAAAATGGTTGTTAGAACAAGTCTCAGTAGATAGAGCAAAAAGAAAAGCTTTACTAAAGGATATAAATGACAGGAAATTGGGGAGAGCCATGATCACCCACGTCCTGAGAGGACACGGCATATAAAGAAGAATATCAGAAACACGTCCCATATCTTCTATGTCCCCTCAGGGCAAATGATCACGGCTCTCCACAACTTCCTATCTTGTGCGGCTCTTAGCTTTTCTCCATTTGCTAAGGCTCCAACCGTTCTGCTATTCATTAGTTAAGTGGTTCGCTATCTCTTTGGCTTCAATATATTCTGTGAGTGTTAAATTTTCCAAGCCCTCCTTCCTTATTATGTGTCTAAGGAATTTCAGCTGTCTTTTCTAGATTTTGAGGATAAGTGTTCTTTCAGTTACCATTTTCTTTAAGACTTCAGCGGATCGGCTGATCGGTTGAACTCTCTGCCGTAGACCGACCCTGAACCTGTTTATACGGGTTCAAAGGGCATATTTTTGCCCGAGCCCACGAGCACGGAAACCCTACGTTAAACCGGCCTTGTGCCACATGATGCCCTCGTGGAGGGGTGACTAAATACCGTTCAGTCCGAAGTCGGGCGACCAGCTGATCGGCTGAACTCTCTGCCTACGGGCGGAGAGGTACCCAAACGAGGCTACGCCGAAGGGCGGAGTCTCTTTCGGGGGAGTAAACCGAGCGTGAACCCGTTTATACGGGTTCAAAGGGCATATTTTTGGCCAAGCCCACGCGCTCGAAGATCCCACGTTAAACCGGCCTTGTGCCACATGATTCCCTCGTGGGGTGTGTGACTAAATACCGTTCAGTCTGAAGTCTGGAGTGAGGTCCGTCAGAAGTCCGTCAGTCAGTCAGAGCGAGAGAGTCAGTCAGTCGAGTCAGAGGCAGTCCGAAACAGAGTCGTGTTCAGACAATTACTACTAAACCTGATTGTTCGTACTAACACTTTCTACTTCTCTGTATATATTCCTGTTTGTAATATATCTGTGTTATTCCATATACGTGTTCGAGTTCTTCTTTATTGGTTCTACCTTGGACTATCAACGTGGTACAAGGAACCGGACCATAACAGTTACTTAATTTATTTTCTATCCACATGCTGGCTGTTTGCTCCTAGTATAATTTTAGGATTATTCTGATATTTTTTTTTCTTAAAACAGATCATTGTACCGTTCCATATTAAATGTTCTGCGTAGTCTGTAATACGTAAGTGCACATCCTTCTGCATTTGTATTATCTCTATAATTCTAATTATTCATCAGGATTTGCATCATTAGTTTGTTTATGTGGCTCATTAAACAGATTGTCCTATTGAGTTTGCATTCATTTGAACTTGGTCTCTTAGGTAATGTTACGAAGATGGATTTAGTGAGGTCCTCCAGTATGTGAACACTGTTGTGGATTTTGTTTATTACTTCTGTGATATTGTCGATGGTGAATTCTTCTTAGGCGGAGAGCATTCCCATCAGGCCCTGCTGCTTTGTTCCTGATCATCTTTTCCAGTGCTGATCTTGGTTCATCTTTTTTTGTATTTCTGACTCTTCTGTATTTTCCAGTGTAGTTTCCTCCCTCACATCGTGAAGAAATTTTTTAACGCTTTAACTCCATCTTTGGAGTATTTTTTTTTTTCTATTATCAGCGATCTTCCTTTTGATTTTATAGAGCCTGTTGGTTGATTCACCTTTCGTCCTGTTTATTTTTTTATTTTTTATTTTTTTTTATTCTGTCTTTCTATTAGGTTGGTGCAAAAATAATGACGGTTTTTGACGTATTTTTTAACGTCAAAAACCGACATTATTTTTGCACCAACCTAATATCTTAACACAATTTTCATTGATCTATTCATCATTATCCTTCCTATAATTTTTTTCAATTTCTGTTTCTAGTGTTCGGTATTCGCTTCCATTCAGTGGAATAGTTTGTTGTCACTTTTCCATCATCTCTGGAATTTCTTCTGTCGTTCATTCATTTCTTCTTTGCTTAGTTTTCTTTGGGATGATCCCGTTCACTAGTATTTCTCTCAATATTTCCCACTTTGATTTCGTACTCTCGTTAAAGTTGTATTCGTTTATAACTCTATGTATGTCTTCTTTCAACTTGAGTCATTCAGGAATTTCGGTGTTGTGTTGGCTTTTTTTAAGTTTCCGCAGTTTTAATCTGATGTGGCACACTACTGGAAGATGGTCGCTCCCTCAGTCTGCACTTGGGCTTCGTTTGCAGTGTAGACCTACTTTTCTGAATCTTTTGTTGATAGATACATAATCAGTCTGGTTATATGTGTCTCCTACTGGATTCCTCAATATCCACAGTCGTATTACGGGCACCTGGAACCGGGTGTGGGCGATTACTTGATCATTTCCTATGCACCACTGGACCCATCTTTCGCCGCGTTCATTTCGGAATCCGAGTCCAAAGTTGCGGAATATTTCGACTTCTCGTTCTTTTCCTACCTTGGCATTCAGGCATCCCATGATGATGCCTATTTATTTGGATTTACACAGCACCTTGGTGTTGTCGAGAGAATTGTAAAAGTTATAGATTTCCTCCTCCGTGATCTACGCTTTCGGTGCGTATACAACGATAATTAAATATTAAAAGGTTTCACTTTTAGTTCAACTAACAGCATTATTCCATATAATGTACATAAATTTGCAATGGATTTCTTGTTTCATTTTATGCTCCTTTCATGTTTTCTATTCTTTTACCGATGTATTGGTAAAGGATTCATTTTTGCATTGTCTTTGGTAAACTCCTGCTTCTAGTGTAAAGATAACTTTCTGTTGTAAATCTTTAACTGTTTTTAAGTGTTTTTAATAATTTTTATATAGAGATTACTTAAATTTTCTCTGAAGTTCACTAATTATTGTAGGTAAAAAAATTCTGTTCAGTTTTTGTGTTTATATTTTCGCTTTTGGTTTTTCATTGAAATAAATATGGTAGTGAAGACTTTTAAAAATATGTTCAATGTATTTCTCTTCATCAATAAATATTAGGGATACCAAATCTTACGGCTCTATTAAAACCTACATTTTATCTTGTTGCGCAGTGAGTAAAAATCTACTTGTATTTATAAAATTCCAAAGTTTTTTAAGCGTAAACATTTAGTTTTAATCCGGTATCATTTTGCATTAAGAGAATATGAAGAAAAGGTAATGTGTGATTTGTTTTGTTTTCATATGTGAATTTAATTTTAGGTTCAGTTTTGTTTATTTATGTCATGTGTCCTTACCTAGATCGACAGAATGAACTCTTCCTAACGCTATATATACTACGCCTCTCAAGAGAGACGAACGGTATTGAATCGAGTCAACTTTCTGCTTTGGCCGAGAGGAACCCGGACGAAGCCTTGTGCCACATACATTCCTCGTGGGGGGACTGTTAAATATCGGTATTGAATCGAGTCACCTGCAGTCTCTGACTGTGTGTGAGTTCTGTCGAGCTCTCTACTTTGGCAGAGAGGAAACCGGACGATGCTTTGCCGAAGGGCAATGTTTCGACCGGTTAGATAGACTGGACCTGAACCCGTCTAGGCGGATTCAAAGGGTATATTTTTGGCCGAACCTACGGGCTCGAACAAAAACCAACGTTAATCTCGGCCTTGTGCCACATACATTCCTCATGGGGGGACTGTTAAATATCGGTATTGAATAATTGAGTCTATCTGATAGTAGTTCACTTCAAACCAGTCTGACATCCATACTAACACCTTCCCCTTCTTGTATTATTTTTAGTGTAATATATTCTTTGTTATTTCTAGTCTTGTGTTTCGTGTTGTTCTTCCATGGTCCTAACCTTGGTCCATAACAATTTATATCATAGATAGATAGATAGATAGATAGATAGATAGATAGATAGATAGATAATGAGGAGACTGAGATAGATAGATAGATAGATAGATAGATAGATAATGAGCAGACTGAGATAGATAGATAGATAGATAGATAGATAGATAGATAGATAGATAGATTTGAAAAAAATAACTTTTATATTGACATGTTTCACTGATATTAAACAGCTTTAACAGAAAAACAGATCCTATTTACACCCAGTCTACAATATCATGACAGAATATAATTAAACATAAAATCAATTGATTTTTTTTTTACCTTGTGTCGTTTTTTATTAGATTTTACTAATTTCAACTTAGTTTTTGGTTGTTATATTTTTTGTATCTCACATAGTTTCAGCACCATTTTAGTAAGAGCAGGTAAAAAAATTGGTTTAACCACCGAGGATTTGTAGATCATCACATTGACTGTGGAAATTATCTTCATTTTCAACATAACGGCAGCTTCCATGACAAACTGGTGACCACAAAGATGTCTGTGTATATTTAGCTAAAATAAAATCCATTTTTCTGATGATGGTCTTTAATCAGTGACATATATCAATGGAAACATTTTCTAAATTTAGGTATATTTGCCCTTCCATCGATTAGATGGATACAGAGATAGATAGGAACATCATGCAAAAGATAGATAGATAGATAGATAGATAGATAGATAGATAATGAGCAGACTGAGATAGATAGATAGATAGATAGATAGATAGATAGATAGATAGATAGATAGATAGATAGATAGATAATGAGCAGACTGAGATAGATAGATAGATAGATAGATAGATAGATAGATAGATAGATAGATAGATAGATAGATAGATAATGAGCAGACTGAGATAGATAGATAGATAGATAGATAGATAGATAGATAGATAATGAGCAGACTGAGATAGATAGATAGATAGATAGATAGATAGATAGATAGATAGATAGATAGATAGATAGATAGATAGATAGATAGATAATGAGCAGACTGAGATAGATAGATAGATAGATAGATAGATAGATAGATAATGAGCAGACTGAGATAGATAGATAGATAGATAGATAGATAGATAGATAGATAGATAGATAGATAGATAATGAGCAGACTGAGATAGATAGATAGATAGATAGATAGATAGATAGATAGATAGATAGATAATGAGCAGACTGAGATAGATAGATAGATAGATAGATAGATAGATAGATAGATAGATAGATAGATAGATAATGAGCAGACTGAGATAGATAGATAGATAGATAGATAGATAGATAGATAGATAGATAGATAGATAGATAGATAGATATGAACAGACTGAAGTACATAGAAAAACCTACACAGTGAAAATAAATGCTAGCAGATGGTACAAAATATCGGTTAACTGGTACTCACTAGATTTAAAGAAAAAACAGTAAAATAAAAGAGACTGGAGATGTAGAATCGTGATAGAGATGCCTATTGATATGACATAGCAGAGAACGGTGCAGTCATACGGTCATTGAAGTGGTGGGGGTTAAGGTCTTTGACAAGCAGTGGGCTCTCAATAGCCACTGCTGATAAGGATGGCTGCAGATCGCGTTTAATATCATTTGTAAATTTTTATTTCGGAATCTCATCTTAGATTTGGTAGAATGCCACATAATAGTTTTGCCAGATCTCGATTCTCGTATGGATGCCATGCATGGCGCCATATTTGTTGAAAAATGTCTAAACTATCAGGTATATCTTGCCGTTTTATCAGATCAATGATTAAAAATGGCTTCTAGCGAATGGAGCATGTTGGTCTTAAAGACTACCTTTCAACATAGCTTGTTTACTGGCGTTGTAGAATCAGACAAAGAATTTTACCATATAACAAAAACCGCATCGCTTGAATATTTCCAACAGCAGCAACAACTAAAATGGCTAGCACATATAGCCCGAAGCGCAAACAATAGTCAATATGTTGACTTTCCAAACTACGTTAAAGAAGGACGATTCCCATCAATACTAGAAAGAGGGATAACGATTAGTGAAGTTCAGAAACTTATTTGTCTCAAAAACTCTTTCAAGAGAAAGAATTTTTAAACTTCAGCCAACAGTAACACTAACTTTTAGGTGAATGAATACTAAATATTTCCTTATAAGGAAAAGGTTAATCTTTCCATTACCGTAAGGAGGCTCGAACACACAACCCAATAATGGTCACGCAGGTTATCTCGTTCACTATCCAAGGATTCTATGTGTGAATAAGTTTGGGTTTTGTAAGACATTCAATAGTGACGGCTACATTAAAATTTGCTTATATACGAAATGGTAATTTTCTTTGTTTACAGATGCCGACTGTAGTTATTTAGTAATTGTCTCCTGCTAATTTGGCAGTCAGCAAATAAAGATATGAATGAATTTGAACAAAAGTGCCAGGTATTTATTCCCTCCGCGCCGTCTTCAAATAATGATTTTTTCTTTTGAATGACTCTGCTGGACGCATGACAATAAAAGCTGTACACCTGCGTTTTTTTCTGACTCCAAGTAAAGAAAAATGACAGAAGTAGGTCAATACTTAATTAACATTAACTCAAACCCCAGTCAACAATCACGTTTCAAGATGATATCAGGTAAACATATCATTAATGTTGCTTTTAACATTATAATGCATATTTATAAACTGGTATTCAAATAAAAAAAAAGAAACACTATTTATTATCGATATATATTTGCGCAGACAAATTTATTCAATTTTAAAACAGAAATATATTCCTTATTCATCTCGCCATACAAAGTTTACTTGACAGATGAATATAATATCTTTAATTCAACAACCAGGGTTCAACTTTAAATCTAATTAGATTGATATAAATCCTCGCATATAAACGTGCTTGAGTTGGTGTTTATCACTTTGATTTCAGTATGCTGCGAAGTTCATCACTTTTTCTATTTTTGCTCGCGTTTATTTTAGCTGTTGCAACGGCTTCTAAATTTTCTTCACCTCACTTGAAGAGAAAGAAAAACAACACGAACGTTTGTACACAAACACAAGAAACCGAGAAGGAACAAAATGGTATGGAATATGTCAGCAAGGAAATCACGATGCAGCGACCGGATATTTCCAAGAACATTCTAAAGCCTACATCTAAGGACCGCATAAAAACAATGGACAAGGAACATGTAATTTTCTTCGGATTGCCTCAGTCTTTTGAGCGTTCAAGCTTTCAACGGGGGAATGCGAAAAGTATTATTTCCTCTACTAGAAATAATATCAGAAGGCAAGATCTAAACAACTCTATGCGAAGAAAAATTACAGAAGAACTCGTTGCCTCCTTGAAGTCACTACAAATCCCAAATAAACACAGACTCAATATTTCTATCGAACTTCCTTTTCAAGAGTCGAGACTTTCCACGATCATGAAAAACCAAGTATTAAAACATATCAAATTCCACTGTTTTAACAGGCGCTCTCTTTCCTGGCCATGGCAGGTATCTGTCGAAGAAGAAAGCTCTTCCGGGTGGCGGCATATGTGTCATGGAGCCCTAATTCACAACAAAGTAGTTCTTATCCCGACTTACTGTGTCAAACACAAGCAACTTCCTACGCTTCGCATTGTAAATTCTCACAAAGACGATTATTTTCAAGTGATATCAAGCCTGGACAATGAAGATGGCACATATCAAGCCCAAGAAATAGAAAAAGCTATTCGCTTAACCAATATCGGTAGCGGTAAAGGGAAAAGCCTTTCGCATCCGATGAAACATCATGGCGTTTCATTATTGTACCTTAATCGGAATATGGGCGTACGTCCAGTCAGATGGTACAGTAAAAACAATCACTATCCCAAATCTCATTGTTTTGCTGAGCACGATATACCCATTCGGTTCATACCAACGAAGGCATGCAGAAAATACTACAAAAATAAAGGCTCTCTCACAAAGTTCCATTTTTGCGCTAGTGGGCAACCATGTACGAAACAAATCCACTTAGGATCACCACTTGTTTGTTATCGTCATGGCGGTCAACCGATTTTGATTGGAATATCCGCCCAGAGACACTCGTGTAAACATCACAGTCCGAGGATTTTTGAAGGAATTTCACCATACCACTTATGGATATCAGCACATCTTACTCTAAACACAAACTAGAATTATTTTTAAAAAAAATGGTACTTTATAAAATCTGCATATCGAACTAATGTGCAACTAGGTGTATAAATTTAAACTAATGTGCAACTAGGTGCATGAATTTAAACAATCACACGCATAAATACACACGCACACAAACCTTTTACTAATCTAGTCTAAACAGTTTGACTTACCATTCATGCATTAAACGTTTTAATGCTTTTATATCTAATCATTACCGCTACATATATTCTTACTTATTAAACAAATAAAAACTAAAAATGTATTGCAATTATTAAGCCACCTGTCTTTACTTATTCTTTACTTATGTGTAACAGTAATTTCTTACTCATGTGTATGAATTTGTATCTGTTAATTATGTATGTGTATATACATATGGTTGTCAGCAAAAGAGACAGCCAAAGTTGTTTATTAGGGATGTCAAAATTAAGCCTATATAAAAATTCAAATTATCTGCATAGTTTAAAACAGAAAACGGAATGATGACACAGAAATCCCAGAACATATACAAATAGTGAAAGATGCCTTCTATCAAGTAAGACAAGTATTAAGAAAGAGGAAATTAAAAAAAAAACAATGAAAAGAATACTGAACTGTTATATAATATCTGATCTCTGATATACAAGTGAATGCAAGACAATCTCTTCCCTGTTGAAGAAGAAACTTGAAGAGACAGAGATGAGTTTTTACCGATGAATGTTGAATAAAACATGAACCGAATATCTGAGAAATAAAAAAAATACTTATGAAAAAATAAATATACAAGAAAACTTACAATCAGAAAGAAACACCTGAAATTTCTAGAACACATAATAGGAAAGAAGGTTTGGAGAATTTAACACTCAGAGAACATATTGAAGGCAAGAAGAGTAAGAGAAAGGAGCGATTAATTTATCAGGTTTGTGTAAATGAGTAACAGAACAAGGAAAAGAGATCGGTGATAAAGTGACAGAAACTACTTGAAGTGGTTCGCAAATTTGTTTTCTCTGGACCGCATTTTCGGAACGAAAGTTTGTTCCCGTCTCACCAAGTTTTATGTGCTAAAAAGTATATTAAAAAATTTAAAAAAAAAACAGAGAAAGGTTTAAAGGGAGGTAACCGCAGATTCAAAATCAGAAGATTATTATTGATAACTCTCTCCTTCAATTTGCAGACCCTAGTTACCATATTCTTAATACTTGATATAATTCAAGAATATCGCAATGATAAAATCTGCCAATAATTATTTATCACTATTTATACTGAGACTCATGCAGGCAATTACAAGTAATCCATAATAACATTTCAAATTTTGAAATCATATTCATTTTTGGCATATGATTTTTTTTTTTAACTGTTTCTAAATGTTTCAGTCATTTTGCCTCACCTGTTATCGTCTTCCATCATGCCTATGAGAGCACCTCACTGTTTGGGAACGACTGAAGAGCAGCAAGTGATAAGGACTTGTGGAGGGACATGGTTATCGACATCCTCAAGGTACACGTTACATAAAATAAGATATATATAATTAGCGCTTTACACGCAAGTAATCTATAAGCTCGACATAGTAATGTTTTTGAAACAAAATATTAAAAAATTCCATTATAGTGATAACTTAAAGTAAGAAAACATCTGTGTCTTTTTTTGTTGTTGTTTTTTTTTTTCTTTTTTTTTCTTTCAAACTCTATGCTGTGAAATTAATTCAGTTGAACAAAAATTGATTTTTTTTTAGCAAATTTAATACCAATTTACAAAGTAAATGAAAAAGAGACAATCGCTTTCGGCTCAATAATAGAACGAAATTATTCTGTGTTTTTAACGTTTAGAACCAATAATTGTCGACAGATTGGTAATTTAACAATTATTTTAATCTTTTTAAGACAGTATGTTTTGACTGGGACATAGTTTCCTTTGTTTTCACTGGCAGCGAAACGTCATTGCACATTATTCAATGGAGTCTTACAAGACACAAATAGTGAATTCACAAATGAAATGCGTTATTTAGTGTTGGATCACATGTATTAAGGCGATTTAGTGTTGCATCTTGCCTTAATTTAGTGTTGTATCACAGATTTTGTAGTAATTATGGAATATATTATATACTAGCTTAATTTAGTGTTGTATTACAGATTTTGTTCTAATTTGGCCGTGTATCACATATATTGGCGTAATTTAATGTTGTATTAAAGATCTGGGTGTTGTCAAGGAAACATGGAAGTTATTTAGTGTTCTATCATAAATATTGGCATAATTCAGTTCTATATCCTAGATATTACCATAATTTAATTTTCTACCACAGATGTTGACAGAATTCAGCTCTCTATCAAAGATATTGAAGTGATTTAGTGCTTTATCACAACTATTAGTCCGAATTAGTGTTGTATCAAAGATATTGGTGTATTTTAATGCATTACGGATCCTAGCAAAATTTAGTTTTGTATCAGAGGTATTTGTATAATTCAGTTCTATATCATAGATAGAAATGGTATTTATTGTTGCATCCAAAGTATTGATGTGATTTAGTCCTGTATCAGATTTATTTAATTACTTTGGTGTTGTATCACAAGTATTGGAATGATTTAATATTGTATTATCTAACTTGGATTAATTTACTGTTATATATCACAAACATTGTGATAACGTTTTCCTCTGACAAGAAATGAAATGATTATACTGAATCAATTGCTAGGTTTTGCTCTGAGAAAAGTTGGTTCGATGTGTCGTGCTAGACAACTTTTTTCGACACAATCTATATTACACATTTATAATTTTATCATTTTCCATGCATTGGCTATTCCTCTCACATCTGGTCTGCTGATTCTACTGTGCATTTAGAGATTCTACTATGCATTTAGAGATTCTACTATGCATTTAGAGATTCTACTGTGCATTTAGAGATACTAAATGAAAGTTAAAGAAGAATAAGCATTGTCACTGGTACTGACCTGGCATCTCGACTTCAGTCACTTTCCAACCACTATAATCTAGCTTCACTGTGACTTTTCTGTAAATATTTGCATGCTAATAGTTCTGATGAGCTTTCCTCTTTCGTACGTAGACTTTATGAATATAAGCGCAGATTGGCGGCAAAGCCTCGCCATGTTACAGTTGAAATAGCTAGATGTAACCGTAAGTTCTTTGCTCGTTTCTGGAACTCTCTTTGGGTTTCTTGCTTTCCAACCAACTTTGATCTGCAAAAATTTAAATGTAATGTCAATCATTATCTTCTCTCTTCTTTATTCTTTTATTGTTCTCTGCCCTTAATAATGTTTTTCTCATATTCTATCAAACTCAATAATTCTTTGCCTCTTACTGGTTTTATTTCTTTGCTTAGAATAAAATAATTTAAAAAAATCAATTCTATATCAAAGACATTGACGTAATTTAGTGCTGTCTAACAAATGCTACTGCGAACTAGTGCGGTATCGTATTTATTGGCGTAATTTAATGTTATAGATTATGGCAACATTTATTGTTGTATAAGATGTATTAGCACATACTCTTTGGAAAGGTATAAATCCACCTCTTCTCTCCTCAGCTAAGACTTGTATCACTAAAACCAGTATTTTTCAAAAAATAAATAAATAAATAAATAAAACTGCGTGTAAAACATTTAGATTTCGTCATTAAATAACCTATAGAGGTTAATATGCCGCTAAACAAAAGAAAGCAACAAAAATATATTTCGGTTTTAAACAACCATCAAAGGGTTGATAAACTGTAAAAAGAAAGAAATCCTAATGGACATTAAATTCGATTTAAACTTCTGGTATTTCTTGGTGTGAATCACATACTATAGTTAAAAAGTAACGACAGTTGGTTGTTAACAACGAATTATCGTTATTTTTTCTAGATTTTGGACTATTTTCCTAGTTTTCTTTGAAAATTTGTATATAAATTGTCCGTTGTCTGAGTACTTTTGGCTTTCATTTAAAAGATAACAACACGACAGTAAAAAATGACGCGTTAAAACGCGATACATTAAAAAGAAACTGAGAAAATAATAGAAAAGCACAATGTATAAAGATAGATACAATATTACCAGCAACATCTCTTTGTTAATAGTTTATGAAATCCCGAAAGTGCTAAAATATCGGATAATGAAATTTCTACTGTAAATTAGAAAAATGGTCCAAAATACAGAAAAAAAATATACTTAAATAAATTTCGTTGGTTATTAACTAAATTTCTATAAATTTGTTACACATTTACATGAATACTGGAAGGGGATATATATATATATATATATATATATATATATATATATATATATATATATATATATATATATATACCTACAAATAGTGTAACTTAAGATTAAAAAATTCAAGTTTATTTCAGAATTGATATAACAGATACAGACATTCGGAAAACTTTCTAATTTAATGATGCTCGTTTTAAAAAAAATATGAATACTATAAGATGACATTGATATTTTTCCTTAAACAGTTCCAAGAATTTATAGTTTATTTTAGAGGATAACTAGATCATTCTCGTTTTGGTTTTTGGTTTTCCTTTTTATATAAAAAGAAGGAATTTGGAGTACAGGAGTTTCGAATCCTTACGTTTACTTTATGGAATGTTTAGTTTTCATTATTTATTCTTTATAGTCGATTATTTTCTGTTATTTTACATTTAAACAGTTGTTTTAACAACAGTAGCAGCAACAACAATATAATAATAATAATAATAATAATAATAATAATAATAATAATAATAACAACAACAACAACAATTGGTTTCATAAATATTTATCGATATTTTTCTATTATTTTTTAATTTATTACTTTCTATTATTTATTTTAAACTGCTGCAATAATAATAATAATAATAATAATAATAATAATAATAATAATAATAATAATGCGCGTACCTCCCTTCACGACCGTTAAGCTCTGCCAATAACTCATTATTAAAGGAATATTCCATTTTATATCGCGTGGATAAACAAAAGACGTATCAGTGATGCTACTTGCTTTCAGTGAAGAAAAGAAAGTTAGAAGTATTTAACATCTCCTGCTAATACTTCATGAATAATGGACTATTCCATTTTGAACACGTTCAAAGTCAAAGAACATACCAAAGACGCTACTTGTTTTTAGTGAGAAAATGAAAGAAATGTTTAATGTCTTTTTGAGAAATGGAAAAGGTTGTCAATTTCAAATCTTTTCATTTGTACCTGCGTATTTCTTAAAATAATAACCACCATTCATTGTTATCAGTGTTACTGCAATATTTTATTAAAGTTGTTAAGTTCAAATATTTAACGATGCGATAGGGGAATTTCTACAGATATTTTATTGTCGTAGAACTCGCCACGAGCTTATTGAATCATTAACTGAAGAATTAAGATTCATCAGCAATTTCAAATAGAAAAACCGTAAAATTTTCACGGGTTAAAACTAGTAATAATTGTCGGTGATTCTTTTATTCTGGCGCCCAGCACCCACCTCCCCAAATACTTTCCCTAATTCCATCACCTCTGGAATTAAATTATGCAGACAACTCTGTGTATAGCGGTTCCGATTTTCTGCACATGAGACTGAATTACTACTGGCAATATACCCAGTGCGATAATGAAACAGAATCTCGCTGGTTAGAGGGTTTTCTAGACTGAGGTTAATGGCCACAGCGAAAGGTTCCACCGATGGAATCAACCGCCACGTCCCCGTAACTATTGATTGATTTGTCTGTTTAACGGCACATCAACTCCTTGTGGGTCATTATAGGTCATTTAATCTCGAAATTAAATTTTCCTGGAAGCTTGAAAGTAATAAAAATATGATATATGTTATTCTGCTTTCGCAACTCAATTCATGATAGATATTTGACATATGTGCATATACATCTTTCTGTTGACATCATTAATAGAGACAATGATGCGTGTTTTGTGTTCTTTTGTTTAATATATATTTTGAAAAACAGTCTGATATAAAAAAAAAATTGTAGGATATTGTATGGATTAATGTCATGTAAGTTCTTTCATAATGTTGTTTAGTAAACAAAATAAAATTCTAAACATATTTGGGTGAAGTCGTTAGAGTTTGTCAGTATTTGCATATTGTTGGCAATTCTTTATATAAAAATATATTGCTGGTATTTTTACTATAAAATATATATTTGTCATGATTTTATAGTGTTCTGTCTACTTTATATATTGACTATTTGCCCATAGATGGGATTCTAACAGATGCTATCACCCCAGATCATGATGGACTTGGGAACAACAGCAATTAAGAGCTGGTTTCACACTCCTTAAAACCTACAATCTCATGATCAGAGGCCTTGCTGCCGGATGTAGTTTATTGTCAAACCCAGGACGCATTTGTTGTGCTACTGGTGCCATAGACAGTTGTGGTGAAAAGTTGGTTTAGCTCTGCGTAACGTCTTATCCACACAAAAACAAATCGTACACAGGAACATTATGGGACTTTGGAAACGATACTTCAATGACATAGAAATCAACCCTGAAATGTTCTTTTGAGGGTTATGAGCGCTGAAGGGGGTTTTACTGGGCCACGAGTCGACTTCTACCATAGTGCATACTTTACTTTAATATTTTCTTCGAATATTCAGGCCGACAGACAAAATTAAATGAATATATTGTTTAATAAATAAACGGGTCGTCTACTCAAATATGGGTATTCAATAAAAATGACGTTTAAGTAATAAAATCAGTTGGATAAATAAATAATTTTTTTTTTTTTCTAGAAATTACTTTGTTTACGTTAGGATACTTAACTAAGTAGACATGAATGTTTCGAGAGTCTGAGAAAGATTTGCGTTTATAAGGAGCTATTCAACTTTGTTTCATCGTCAACGCACTTCATGTCTGAGGCGGTCTAAATCACGTTGCATTTAAAGGCGGTATCTCCTGTCAAGGAGGATGAAGGCACGACTATTTAATAAATAATCGAAGCGTCTACTCAAATATGAGTATCCACTAGAAATGAGGTTTAAGTTATAAAATCTGTCTGATCAATAAATATAAATCTATCATTTCTTTAAGAACTGCATTTATGTAAATGATTTTTTTCTTTTAATAATAATCCTTTATATAGCAACAAAGAACGTGATGATAGGTTTGTCAATATACAGCCCAGATTTCTCTCACTTGATAATTGCTTATTTTCAGACATTGGATTCCGTTATTATTAAATCACTAGTGGTGCAATCTTTGAAAAGCTTTATTTGTGTACGTTCGCGAAAAAATAGAATTATCATTCGTTCTCCAATCGAATATCAAAGATTCTGTGGCTTTACTGAAGAATTAATATGTTTCTTTATTTATTTACACCTTGCATTTCAAAGGGCAATTAATCACAAAGTAAAAGATAAACAAAATATTATGAAACATATTATCTAACATTCCGTTAGGAACAAAAACAAAAGAAAAGCAGTTATGGAGTGCTATGAAGTATCAATCGTTCTATATGGCAGTGAATGCTGGACAATTTCTTCACTGATGAAGTGGAGACTTAAGGTAACGGAGATGTGGTTCTACAGAAGTATGCTAGATAAAAAGTGTGATGACTTACCTCGGAGCTCGAAACATGTGCGAACGTGTCATGCTTGCATGATAAATACCAGAGAAAACATGGCTACTGTCGAAGACGCGATTTATACGCGCCGGTCTCGTCCAAAACGAGATTGTACCAGTACACATGCAAATTTCAGCAGTGTCGGACTATCATAAAAAAGGCGAGGCGCCAGCGGAACCGTAGACGGCGAGTCATTCGGCGGACTTTGTGAAACAGAGCCGGACGTGCGAATAGACTGGCAGACCAAGAGGGGGTTGAAGTCGGCGCGTTTGATTTGGGTGTCCGTTTCACGACTGCCCGGTGTAACGCCCGAGAAAATGAGTCTCGCAATTGATTTCTTTGAGGCGACCGACGGCGAAGAATAAGAGCTGGTTTGCCGACAAACCCTCTAGTCACTTTTTTGTTTTTCTCTCTTCTTTTTGCCACAGAAAGTATGGTAAATAGAAAATGTAAGCAAATGGGACCACCGCCTAAGGTCCGATCTACGAATTGGAGACGTTAATATTAAGAGATATAACGATCAGAGATGTTGTTGTGTAAGTGCTGTTGCCGACTCTGTGGTTTGATACTAGATCACCGGTGATTCCGTTATTAAGTAGATCACGTGATCATAAATGAAGAGAATAAATACGAAGTAGCATAATGATCACTGATCACTCTTCTTCTCTATCCATTATTGCTATAAGTTCACTCTCTCTACTCTATTAATATACGGATTACGATTCTCTTCTGATCATTATACTATTTGGCGATTACTACTTGAACAAATATTACTAGTGCCGATATTATTGGAAGGCATTACGACTAGTACTGCCGTCTACGAAGTGTCGGATATAACGAGCATTTTTGGAAGTGATAGCGAGCTTTCGCTCGACGTAGCAAAAGAGAGAAGCGAAGCCGTCCAACAACACAAAAAAATGTTATAAGAGGCGATAGAAAAATGTGACACAGAAATCAGAAGGTGCATTGGCATAGCGAAATATGTCTTCCAAAAGCTAAGCAAAGTATTAAGAAACAGGGAAGTTTCATTAGAAATAAAGAAAAGAGTGCTGAACTGCTACGTAATCTCAATCCACCTATATCGCTCTGAATACTGGACAATATCCTCACAAAAAAAGAGGGGACAACCTAAATAGACTATGTCTAACTTCTTATTTTGCTATGTGCCGTGGTTCTTCAGGATATAGGCAGCGATGACTTTCTACAACTTTATATCTTTTACTTTATTTGTGTCCAACCAATACAATGCCCAAGAGCCACTTAAGGTAGAAGTTACTGAATGAAGTATGCGATATGAATAAAGTAGTAGGAAGTGTGAATCAAGTGGATATAGATGATATTACCTATTGGATCTTTAATTAAAGAGGTTAAAATGACATCATTCAAGAAAGCATCTCCACTGGAGTCTATTACACAACAGTTCTTGGAGGGAAAATACCTGAGTGGAACTTCCTCCTATATTTGGCTTTTTACTAGTGTCTTACTCCCTGGTCTGACATCCATTGACACAAGCTTTATTAGGCGGTTTGTACGCTGTTTCACTATGTCCACTTGCCCGCAATATGTCATATGAGTCAAACTCTTTCACTTCAGGGACAGCAGATCTCATGCCTACGAAAACGAGACTGTATCCATAATTGCACACGTCTCCACGGAACCATTTATATTGGAACAACCGCTGCGGAAATACACTGAAACCAATGCTTTTTTTTTATATGGTGTTAAAACTTGCAAATCTAACAACGGTGTGCTTACGGCCATCGCAAATTGAATACGCGTAATTTCGTATGATCACCGAAGAAATCTCAGTCCTGGTCAATATTTACATTAAAAATGAGGGAAGACAGTCCATCTAAAACCGAGAAAAATTCTTTTTGAAAACCACTCTACCTTGTGTATCCAATAAAAGTAAAATGCATGGGTAGAATCTAGTGTTGGAGTTTCAAAGACAGAGATTGCAGCTTAACCAAAGGATGGTACCATGCAACTGGCGTCCACGACTTGTGGCTTGTTTGTTGTTGTGTTATTTGTTTGATGTCATATCAAATCCTTATGGTTTATTTAATACCGAAATGTAATTTTCTTGAGAGCTTTGAAGTAATAAAAATATGATATATGTTATTCAGCTTTCACAATTGAATACATCGTAGATGATACTTAGCTTTTTGTATATACATGTTTGTGGGGACATAATTACTGGAGACGGGGAATTTTACTATAAAACTGTATTGCTGGACATTTTGCGTTTAAAATGTGTATTGTTGGTAATTTTACTAAAATGGGTATTAACGGTAATTATTTTAACATAAAAATGTATTGCTGGTAATTTTACAATAAAAATGTGTGTTTTTTTACTTTCATGGCGTTTTGTTTTTACTTTGGGGTTCACTATTTTCCGGGACCCTAACAGGTGCTACCACCCCGTGTCAGAATGGATCTGAGAAAAACAGCAGTTAAGAAGTGGTACCACGCTTCTCAAAACTTCCAATCAACCAATTGGAGGCCTTGCTACCGGATGTAGGATGGACATGTAGAGACTTGAATTATTACTAAATAACATTGACAAAGAACATGTTTACCAAAAGAACTTTTTAGCAATAACCAGTAATTATAATAGTTAATTAGTAACTATGCATATTATTAGAAAGCACCTTACAACTATAATAATTATTGAATAATTCCCATAAAGGCAAATGTACAAAAGAAAGAACAAAACTAAACTCCTCTACTAAGAAAATACAAAAAAAACAAACACTTTATTTACCATAAATCAGGAACATTTTAGATGGCATTGCAGAAACAATGAGTCGGTTTATTGATACTAATTGACTGAGACTTACGGCCACTTCAAGTTGAAACACCGGTTCCCGCAGAATCGCTGAAGTTAAGCAACGTTAAGCCTGGTCAGTATCTACATGGGTGACTGCTTGGGAATCACAAGTGCTTAAACTTGGACTTTCGGGTGATGCAATGAATAATTGCTTGGAATTGGTAATTGGAGGGCCAAGTTTCGATTCCAGTTTATAACGAACCCAACTGGTTTCACGAACGCGCAAATACCCTTGGGAAATGTATTAATCCACTTCTTCTTCCACACATATGGGGTAATTAGTGAAACTTTTATCACTAAATCATTGTTATCTCCAAAATGAAATAAAATTGCGTACGAAATGTTTAGATTTCGGCATTAAATACCCCATAGAGGTATTGATATGCCGCTAAATAAAAACAACCAATATTGATAGAATCAGAAAGTAATTTCAACGTTTTACCAAATCAAAAATGTTTGATAATACTTAGAAAAATGCATAATTAATGTTGAACTTGCTTATCTGGGGAGGGGGGAGACGTAGATTCATAGGTAATAAAGTTCACTGATAAATTTTATTTTATGATTTTTGTTACATATACAGGTAACTGTTTTTGTTTACAGAAGATGAAGAAAATATTTTTTCGCTATGATAAGATAATACATATTACAAGTCTGCATAGTTTTAATAAAAATTAAAATCACTTAACAGAAACACTAATTTAACAGGATCATGTGGTGAGTTTATCAATTCCTTATATGTAAAAAGATGGGAAATTAAAAATTAAAAATACCTGGTAGATGATTCTCTGAATGAATATCATTTTATAATGTCACTTCATGAATATATATTTACTATTTGAAAGAAATATGAATCTTTAACATTGATTACGCAATCCTACTGTGAATTGTATAAGGGAATTGTATTATATTTTCAAAACATTTAGCGCTGCTTCTTGACTTAGCTCTGGAGAATTCAACGAGTATTTTAAAATATATATTTGACAACATAATCCTATGGTTCTTTTCATATTTAAATGACGTGTTTCAGAAACTAACAATGAGTTTTGTCAAAGAATTCCTGATTTATTTTCAATTTAACGTCAGCAAACATTATAAAACAGAAAAACACCCACTGAACGATTGTGTTAAATTTTAAATTTACAAAGATCTATTTCTTTCAAAAACCATTCCATATATTTAAAAATAAAAAGATATACTATTAAATATTTCTTATTATTAAATATATATCTATTTACACTATTTACATTATTACGAACTGTTGTCGTCATCTTTGTTGCCATTGTATGCTCCGACCTTCTTCAGGTGATTAGTATTTCGAACTGAACCCTTTTTGGGGGACACCGGAAAGATAGTTTCAATTCTACGTGCCTTGCCTCTTCCGGATATCCCATCTCCGTTTACCTTAACTCTGCAAGTTTTTGTTTACCTCAGCTATCGCCAGGTACTGAACTCACAACTCACAATTATTCGAAGATTATAACATAAATATGTTATAAAATCACTAGAAGAATAACCATTTCGTTTCAACACTTAGAAAACCCCAATATTAAAAAATTTTACCTTCGAAGTTCTATGAATACATTCAAAGAATGTTGGCGGGGACATGTGCAGTCTTTCTAGTAAACATAAGTACAAGGCTTGATTGTCCATGTCTTTTGGGAGTTTAAAAAAGAAAGACCTACTGTTAAAAGATCACTGGATAAGACACCAGAAGTGTTGAAACAAAATGGCTATTTTTTAATGGTTTTATAACATATTTATTTTATTATTTTCGAATAAATTATATTTTCCCTGCTCTGTATTGAGCACTCTTTTAAGAATAGTATTTTTTGTTATTGGAATTTATTCCGTATGCACCAATCCCATACTTGTATATATATATATATATATATATATATATATATATATATATATATATATATATATATATATATATATATATATATATATATATATATAATTTCATAATCTATATATTATATATAATACTAGTTTCTTATTGATGCAATGTCCCTTTTTATTGAGAATTTTAATTACAAAGAATGTTTGCATTAAAAGCATTATCTGCCAGAAATCGGCAGATCTATTTTTGTGAGGGTCAAAACACGAACTTTATAATACACTGAAATTATATATATATATATATATATATATATATATATATATATATATATATATATATATAATTTCAGTTTCAAGCTCTGTAAAGTTATCAAATATTTTGTATACTGTTTCATCCAGCATATATCTATATTTTGAGCAATTATAGACTAAGTAATATATGCATGAAGTAAAATATACACGAAATAATTATATACATGAAGTAAATACACGAAACAAAATATGCACGATATATACAAAGTATACACCTGAAGTAAAATATACACGATCAGAATCTTGTTTTCATTTACACAATCTTGTCTTCGATATATAAAAAGTAAACTATACACAAAGTAAAATATACACGATATATACAAAGTATATACACGAAGTAAAATATACACAAAGTAAAATATACACAAAGTAAAATATACACAAAGTAAAATATACACGATATATACAAAGTATATACACAAAGTAAATTATACGCAAAGTAAAATAGGGTCCTTCGTTAGGTCACGTAAAAAAGCAGCATATCACGATTAAAAAAGGCTCATAAATCAACAAAAACCAAGTTTTATCTCAATATGTTGTTATTAATTGAAAGCTAAAGCATTAAATTTATTACTTACAGTAACATATTCTGGTGTCTTTCAGATAGAAATTATATAGATTGGAATGTCAAATATATGCTCTATTTTTGTTTAATTTTCTTAAAAGCGGCCATTTTCTTAAATTTTAAGAAATGTGTAAACAAACAAAATTTTGATTTTAAACTTCTTCCTAAAATAAATTTATATATTTTTGACACGTTATTTGAGTAAAATTAGAAAATTTAAAGTTAAATTAATCTGATATGAAACAAACAGTACTTACTCATAGCATAAAAATTTGTATCCAAACATTTCTTAACGATGTGTGTGAATTTATCAGAAATCGATTGTGACGAGGTGATGACAGATTACTATGGATGATCAAAATTGAAAAATTTTGGCAAAGTAAGCGAACGCGGTTTTTCGTTTTTAACTAGTATTTTTTAAATATTAACATTTTTATTCAGCAATTATGTAATATCTATTTTTTTTCATACTTTCTTAATTAGATAATAGTTTAAAGTTTTGTATTAATTAGATAATTGCTTAAAATTTTAAAGGATTATGTCATGTATACATTTCCATACGTAGAAATTATGAACGTTTTTTTCAATAAAATTTTTTTTTTTAATTATTTTAAAAATATTTGGGGGTCAAACGACTGTTATGTGCTTTTCAAATTTCGATTCGTAAATTTACTTTTTCATTAACGTTATCATTGCATTACGTGCTTGAAAGCAATAAAGAATTTTAAACGATTTTTGAAGTATTAAGAATTTAATGAAAAAAATTTTAAAAATGGGAAAAAAATGTAAAAAATACATTATTCATCGAAAAAATTTTATTTCTTCACAAAATAATGTCCTTAGTATAACGTATTTACAAAAACAGGTGAAAACTTTTCTAATTAATTAATTAATGTCATACTTTTTTACATTTTTTTTTATAATTCAAAGCAGATTTTCTATAAAACCGGTACTGTTTTACAAAAAAAACTAGTGATTTACTTTCTACAAAGAGTCCTGTTTATAACTCATGAAACAAATCTCTCGCGTGAAGATTTAATTTCTCGGAATTTCGTGAAAATATGTAAGTGGGTGGAAACATGTTAAAAAAAATCTCTTTTTAACAAGATTTTCTAAAAAATAATTTCAAAAATAATTTCATTCATTTGTGAATAAGTCCTGAAAGTTTCATTAAAATCTGACAATTATTTGATTTTTGCAAGAATTTCCTAGATTAACGTGTGTTTTCCTCGGGAAAAGCGCAAAATAAAACAAACTTTTTTTTATTTTATCGCGCTGTCGTAAAAAAAATCAAAAAAATTTTAACCAAAATTTTCTACGTAGTAGAAAGGAGTAAAAAACTTTTTAAAATAATCAAAAAATACTTTCGTCTTTCCTCTTCATAACAACATAAACATATTGATACAAAACTTTGTTTTCGTTGATTTATGGACCTTTTTTCATCATGATATGCTGCTTTTTTTACGTGACCTAATGGAGGAACCTAAAGTAAAATATAGACGATCAGAACCTTGTCTTCATTTTTCTCATCCACTTTATAAACAGTCTGTGGTAAATTTACCAAGTATAATAAAATTAAACCCATTGTTTAGCAAATATTTAGGAACATCTATTAAACAATTGTATGTATCTTCTCAACTAGAAGTCCTATCAGGATTTATTAGTGGTGGCCACACGCTTATCAACATAATACATGCAAATGACACAGTGTTGATAGCAGACACAGAAAAACTCCTACAGAAAGTAATGAAGTAAAGCGAGTAGAAAGGATTGAACATCAACTGCACGAAGACCACATGGATGTTGGCAAAAGGAAGAACCCAAAGTGCGAACTTCAAATCGGAGATACCAAAATTTTCGAAAAAAATATTACCAGAAATTTAAAGAGTATTTTATAATGTCTAATGGAGCTGAACATTATTTTTATGTTTAGATGCATTTAAACTGATCAAATTTTATTTTAGAGAACAATAAAATTAAGTTTTGTTTGGTTAAAACCCTGCTAACATGGAAATACCCAAGAATCATTTGAGGCACACAATGCTTTATGAGTTCAAGAAAGGAAACTCAGCAGCCAAAGCGGCTAGAAACATTCACTCAGGTTATGGAAAGGAATGTGTGAATGAAAGAACTTGCAGAAGATGGTTTGCAAAATTCAGAGGTGGAGATTTCACCCTTGAAGATGAAGATTGAACCGGACGTCCAGTTGAGTTTGATGAAAAGCTTCTTGAAGCAGCCCTTGAAGAAAACCCTCCTTTATCAGTTGAGGAATTGGCAGTGGTTCTCAGTTCAAACCATACAACTGTTCATCGTCATCTTCAACAACTTGGAAAAGTTCCTAAACTTGGAAAATGCGTGACTCATGAATTGTCTGAAAACAACTTCAAATCCCGAGTTGACATCTTCTCTTCTCTCCATTCTGGCCAACTTGTTTCACCTTTTTTGGATAGACTTGTGACTGGCCACGAAAAAAGGATCTTTTATCGAAATGTTAAGCGTCGTAACAGTGGCTTGGTAAAGACAAAGAACCCCAGCCACAGCCGAGAAGGGAACTTCATGGGCAAAAGGTTCTTCTTTCAATCTGGTGGGATCGCCAAGTAATAATCCACTTTGAATTCTTACCACCTAATGCAACAATACTGTCAGCAATTAGAATGTTTGAACCAAGCTTTGAGGAAAAAAAGACCTGCTCTAGTGAATCGAAAAGAGGGTGATGTTTCCTCAGGACAATGCGCGAACCAACACAACAAAAGATTGAAGAACTTGGTTGAAAGAAAATTCCTCATCCACCTTATTCTACTGATCTTGCTCCTTCAGACTACCATTTGTTTAGTAGCTTACAGAATCATTTGGAAGAAACAGCTTTTGTAACACAGGAAGAGGTTAAAACTGACATTTGTGAGTTCTACGAATCAAAGCCAAAAGAATTTTACAGTAATGGAATTAGCGAGCTTGTTAATAGATGGAAGGAAGTCATAGATAATCAGGGAAAATACATTGTTGATTGAATCTGTAATTAAACGTAACATTTGGTCACTTGTTTTCTTTATTAAAAATTCGGACTTATCAGGATGACCTGATATATATATATATTACTAGCAATACATTTTTGAAAAAAATATTACCAGTAATAAAAATCTTGTCGGCATTAAATAATCTATTGAGATTGATAAGCCGTGAAAAAACAAGGCAAAAAAGCATTTAATAATAGATCAGTTTTAAGTACAGCTACAGTTTGAACACGCAACATTTTTAAAGAATAAAAAACTTGTTTCTTAACAAGTTTTGTGTTCGTTTTGACAGCTTAACAAATTGAGATTTTTCTTCTACAAAAAGTGTTTTACAATTTGCCATTTTGCTGGGTTTTTTTTTCTTGTATTCAGAGTAAAACATTAATTTGGAAGAAGTTTCAATAAGACATAATTAATTTTCACAACGGTATATGTAGGAATTTAAAATCCGTACGAAGACAGGTGTAGTCAAAGGCACACTGGAACAGTGAAAGGTCGCTTTCAAAACCTTAACAATGTATTAAGTAACAGGAAATTTTCGTTAGAGATTTAGAAAATAGTGCTGAACATCCTATATGGCAGGAAATGTTGGAAAGACTCCACATAAATGAAGAGAAAACTGGAGAAAGCAGAAATTTGTTTCTACCGCAGGATGCTGAGAATATTATGGACGAAAATAACAGCCACGATGAAGTTTTCAGGAAAATGGGAAGAAAAGCACAATAGTAATTAGAATCGGAAATAGACGTTAGAAATTTCTGGGAAATTTAATGAGCAAAGAAGGCGAGGAGAATTTGACACTCACCGGTCATATTGAAGAAAAGAAGAGCCGAGATAAGCCGTGTAGCCTGCCTAACGAGCGTGTGCAAATCGACGGCAGGACAGAGTCAAAGGAAAAAAAAGTACCGTTTTGTTTTCTTTACGTGTTGGTTACGAAACTGGACAGATATGAACTTTCTAAAATAATGGAATGAGGAGTTGTGCGTTCTTTATGAGAACAAAAAGAACATTGCTAAGCAGTGACGCTCTTTATGGCTGCGCTGTTTCAAGCACACGTAGATTAAATATTGTTTCTCCTACAAAGTGTGGCACAGGTTCGAACCATACGGAAAAACAAACGTTCCTTATTAACCTTTCTTGCGTTAATACATACTGTTTAAAATTAAATATTTAAAACATGGCATCCACCTAAAATGAACTTTGAAGTAATATATTAGGTTGGTGCAAAAATAATTACGTTTTTTCACATAGTAACATATGTTAGAAAACGAAATTATTTTTGCACCAACCTAATATATTGCGTATATTTTGTCAGCATGTTTTCATTAAGACATATCTTATTAAATAATATAGACAAGTTTTGTCTACTTATTTTTAATAGGATCCCCTCGTAATTATGGTCGAGTTTCCTACTATCCTTATTAAAGAAGAAAGACTGCACAAATGTTTTAAAATGTTTACAGTAAATATTTTAAAATATCTAGGTTTTAACTACTTGTTTTTTTTTTAAAGATATTTAGACATTTCAATTGTTACCTACCTTGATGTTTTGCATGTGTGTCCATGTTTGCATGTGTGTCCACAGTACATAACCTTAACGTAAACATTTCATTTTCAAATGAGCACAACTATTTTTTGTTTTAGAAAAAACAAAACCCTGATGAGATTGTGCTAAATTCGAAAATACTCGGAATAAAATGAATATACATCAAAATGATAATTTTCTTTGTTCCTTTAATAAGGATACTAAGAAAATTTTCCGTAATTATGACAGGATCCTATTAAAAATAACTTGTCGAAATTATTTAATGAGATATGTCTTTAAAATGATTTAATCATACTAAAGACTCCTTTAGGATAGCTCTAAGGTATATACAAAAATATTTTGTTTCAATAATCCGAAAAATTGTCCTATTGTTATATATATATATATATATATATATATATATATATATATATATATTATGAAATGGACAAAGTCCGACAATTATTTTAAGACATTTTTTATGTGTATACATTCTTTTTGTCGACACAAATATTTAAGTAAATGCTCTGTTTTATAATAAACAGTATTAATAACATTTACTGGTCTGAATGTCTGAGAAATTTTCATAGAAATTATTCGTCTTCCGACATGAATCGAACATGTATCCTAGATCTATAAAAATTTTCTATGACAATTTATCGGACATTAAAGCCAGTAAATGTTATTAATACTGTTTATTATAAAACATAGCATTTACTTAAATATTTGTATCTATAAAAAGAACGTATAAACATAAAAATGTCTTAAAATAATTGTCGGACTTTGACCATTACATAATGTGTGATGTCATTTGTTTATATTTGGATATGCTTTGAGCAGATATGAATGTACGTGAGAGATTCATGGAAGATTGTAGTTTAAAAGCAGTAAAATCGACCTTGTTAATCGAACGATCCTCTGTGGCTCAATCGGTTAAGGCACATCAGGCTATATGACGGTTCCGTATAGAATACAGGTTCGACTTCTGTTGGAGGACGAATATTTTCTATGGAAATTTCTCGAACATTCAGACCGGTAAATGTTAATAATGTTTATTATAAACAGAGCATTTACTTAAATATTTGTATCTATAAAAAGAATGTATAAATGTCTTAAAATATATATTATTATTTCATTGTATCTTAAAATTATATTCATAATCGGATGTAAGGGTAACACGTCTAAAAATTAGTTTATCTAGACAAATATGAATAACACACACACCTCTAACCGATATTTTCTGCTTTAGTTTTGACTTGTCTTTTGATTGATTAAACAGGAAATGGCCATGAAATTTTGAAACCTTCTCCCCGCTCCTTCTTAAACTCTTCTATAGAATACCATTCTGTTTTCAAAAGTAAATCATTTTCATTAAAAGTTACCTTACATCGCTTGATAATTGTTGTGGATTCCGAGATGAAATTCCGTCTCCAATGAATGACAAATGCAAGAAATAAAGATAAGAAATTTAATGTATTTATACAATAATACAATGGGTAATTCTGTTAGTAAATCCAGGAACGCGGTTAGTCGTAATAATAATATATATATAGATATAATCTCGAAGTAGAACTTCCTTAGAGTCTACGTGCTTGTAACTGACTTCTACAAGCGATTACCTCACACTATTACTCTACCTCCATCAATCTCTATCAATCTCTCTCTATCTCCACTCTGACTGACTCTGGGTATTTAACGGCAGCAGTCCAAGTAAAACTCTGGTCGAGTCCACTTGTATCAAAAAGGGGTGGACCCCATAAATAATGGAACAAACTTAATGTTCCGAAACATAGTTTAGTTGTTTATTTTACCAGCATATCAAACCTTTTGTGTTATTTAATGCTGAAGAATTTGTTTGGTTTTTGTTTCCTGCTTGTTGATCTTTTGTGAGCTTATTGTTTCCGAGATATAGGTAGAGGTGTTGTGATTAAGTGTATGATGATTATATGCTCTCTTTTTTTCCAACTATATTTTGTTATATAATTTTGTTGCTTTTAGAAATTCTAAAAGGTCATTTGGGTCAGTTTTGTTGAAGATGTCTTTCAGATTGTTTTCTTGATAGTATCTTAATCAGTACTTGTTCAAGATCTATGCAGCTTGTTAGTAAATGTTTCACTGTGTAGAGCTCCTGGCAAGGAATGCAAATTGGGGCTTATCCACCCTTCAGCAGATATGAATGGGTGACAGCGGTGTGGCCTATTTGAAGTCTAGTCATTACTACTCATCTTGACATTTTCCTGTTGGAAATTTTAGCTTCTATCCGTTCTTTGAGGATGGGTTTCATTTCGTTTTTTTTTTATCTTTGGAGAAGTTCCACGACTCTTGGCATTTGATCATAATAAGGTTATTGATTAGGGGTTTGTAATC
>OZ010585.1:99976197-99996197 GCA_963932145.1 Acanthosepion lycidas
ATTGGTAAGAAATGTCCACAATCTTAAATAACTAGTTTTAGACTTGATAGATTAATAAAACTAGTATCAAGATGAAATCAATTTATTTTTCTTCAAATTTATGAGGGTTGGTCGATAAGTAAGGGTCCCCGATCCTATAAACCAAGTTTTAGACCAAATAGTTTAATGAAACTGGTATCAATATGAAATCAATTTATTTCTCTTCAAAATTACGAGGGTTGATTAATAAGTAAGGTCCCCAATCCAATAAAATAAGTTTTAGAACAGACAGAGCAATGGAGTTGGTTTCAAAAGGAAATAAATTTGTTTTTCTCTAAAATTATGAAGCTTGATTCATAATTAAAATAACCAATGCTACAAAACAAGCTTGAGAAAAGACCGAATGATGAAACTCATATCAAAATGAATTTATTTCCCTTCAAAATTAGAAGGGTTGATAAAAAGTAAGGTCTCCAATCTTTAAAACGAGTTTTATAACAGATTGATTAATGAAACTGGTATCAATATGAAGTCAATTTATTTCTCTTCAAAATTACAAGGTTTAATTAATAAGTAAGGTCTCCAATCCTATAAACCAAGTTTTAGACCATATAGTTTAATGAAACTGGTATCAAAATGAAGTCATTTTATTTCTTTTCAAAATTATATTGTTTTTGTTTATATAAATGGTCTTCAAACTTAATGAAAGCTTCAAAGAATATATAAAACTTTTATGCAAGAAAAAATAATGGCACTTCTATCAAAATTAAATAAATTTCTTTTCAAATTTGTAGATTAATTTTTCTACAGTTACCAATTTGTGCTTCGTATTTATCATGGCATTCTTTTTACATTTTTTTATTCTAATAGGAAGAATATTCCTATTCAATTACGCACAAGTTTCATTTCGCTTTAATCCATAAAAAATATTGGCCTTTCAATTTATGTTTCAGTTTCGGAACCAACCGAAAGATTTGGGTGCTTTACAGAGGATGGTCAATAACTATAAATTTCATTTGCTGACAACTTTCCCCGGTTCAGGCGGTTGAGCTCTTTGAATGATCACAAGGTTTAATTGCCTCTCTATATATTTGTGATATTCGATTGGCGCATAAACTTCTAGTTCCAAAATTTCTAATATACATCTCAGCCTTAATAATTTCGATAATCGAACACTATTATTAAATGTCTCCAGAACTCTACATATTACCAAATACAAACATGTTTCTATCTCCACTATAAGCGACGCCACATGGTCTGAGACCTTACTTATCAATTAAACCCCGTTAGTTTAGTCTGACATGAAGCTGCACGTGATTAAGGATCGAACTTATTAGGTTGGTGCAAAAATAATGACGCAATAATGTCGTTTTTTGACGTATTTTTAACGTCAAAAAACGACATCATTACGTCATTATTTTTGCACCAACCTAATATATAAGCAAAGGTTTATAAAAACTGAGACACATTTGCAACTGATTGGATTGAAATTATGGATAGGAAAAGCGAATATTTGTTTTGCTTGGAGGATCCGATGACAGTTCTCGATTACTTTCAAAAAGATCCTCTTCAACGTGATTTCGGCTAAAATACAGGGATTTTCCCCCGGTGTTTGCACCATCCTGCGCTTTCTAATAACTGTCACTAAAATTTAAGGAAAAAATATTTTACGATCGTAAGGGAATTGCAAAAGAACTTTATTCATTCCTTCATAAAAAGATTTTAAAATCCGACATAAATGCCTCCGATAAAAGAAATATATTTAGTTAAATATATATATATATATATATTGTCATGATGTCACTCGCACATAGGCCTGTTTCGCTGTATCAGAGCTCATCAGCGAGTCTAGAAAACCACATATTTCAAGCCAGAATTGAAAACCCGACCGATTTGGTATAAGTCAGAGTTTCTACACCTAAGCTATCGGCATTTCGGTAGAGATAAAGACCAATTCCAGCGTATTGTTTTTACGAATGTAAACAATAGAGTGCCAGCCAGCCAGCCAGGGTGATCTATTCATTAATGAAGAGCAATGCGTTAGCGCTGACAGCTGCTGTTTATAGAATTCGCCCATCTCTCAACAGTGCTCAACCGAAACATTTTTCGGGCGTTATAATGTCATTCAATGTTTTTCGAGAGCGTTATAATGCCATATATATATATATATATATATATATATATATATATATATATATATATGACATGAATCATTCATACAAAAAACAGATATAGAAGTTAATGATATCATATTAATGATTATATCATTAACTCCTATATCTGTTTTTGTATGAATGATTCATGTAATGTAAATTGAACTGCACCACATACTTGATATATATATATATATATATATATATATATATATATATATATATATATGAAAAAATTCTCAAGAGTTAAACTATAGAAAAAGATAATATTTATAAAGGTAAAAGACAATAGAAAAACTGTAATATTAGCCGACGCGTTTCGCCCAATGTGGACTTTTTCAAGGCAAAAACGAAATGAATTTATCAAAACAAAGTAACTATTAACAACAAAACAAAATATCCTTAGCAACTGGAAGAATTTAGAAAACCCTATTGTATGCATATTGTCAACTGAAAATTACGTAAAGTACTGTCAAGGGTGGAAATGTTATTTTTATTGTTGTGTTGACGGATTCAACCATTTTCTTTTGATTTCTTGATAGAGTTTTGTACGTTTGCTTAGAGGAGTAGTAATTCTGTTAGCAATTACTAGTCTCTCAAGCAAACTATCTCAGAGCATTAAGAATCTGCAGTCCCCAATATTTACCTAAAGAGGAAACATACATAGAAAACACATTCAAAAACCTACAATACCCATATCATTTCCTCCACAACGCAAGAAGAAAGGCATACAAAATATACGACCAAAACAAAAATAATAACATAATCCGCAATAATAAATTAAAGGAAAACCTATGTATAATACTACCGACCAACTCTGTCACATCCATTATCCAGAACAACCTATCCCATCTAAATAATCATAAACACAAACACTTCCAAAACCATTATGAATATACTCAGATCCTCAAGCACTAATAGCAATATATTTCCGAAGCAAGCATTTATAAAATAAATTGCCAAAACTGTTCCTCCCAATATATTGGCGAAACACAGAAATTAAAAAAAAAGCATCTATGAGCACAAAAGACACTTCACAAAAAAACACTTAACTAATGCACTAGTCATACATAGAAATAAATTTTGATTTTAAAAATGCTACACTCATAAAAAAGAAAATAACTCACTTAGAAATCTTCAAGAGGTTCGCCATTGAATATTATCCAAATATTAATCTACGTCCAGTTTTTCCCTATATCAGCTTTCCTAAAAGAATATATATACATATATAGATAGATAGATAGAGAGATAGTTAGTTAATTAGTTAGTTAGACTTGCGATAATTTCTGATCACTTAAATAAATTCCTACCTGATTTTCAATCCATTTCTGTAGTAAAAATATTTTCAGTGCTTCCATCTAATAAAATCTTAACCACTGTATTTGTATTATACATATATGACAGCTATACTCTCTCAGTAACGTATACTTTAATTTCTGACGGCAGCATTAGAATATACATTAATGCACAGTTTTCGATTACTTCCTACTGCACAAAATTTAGCTAATCTTTTGAGGATGCAAAGCCTTTTGTCATTTGGAATGTTGTCTGATATCAATGGGGTTTTACAGCCACGCAAAACTATATCTTAAGCCATCAGTCTAATTGATATAGTATATTGTCTATGGGAATATCTTAACAATTTATTCTACATTAAATTCCCCGCAGTGGGACACCCTATGAAGATGAATCGGCATAGCTAATGCTAATCCACAGGAGAGCAACTCTCTAAGCCTCCATGGTTATACGTTTTACCCCGACCTAAAATGTAAGGATTATATTGAATCAATTGCTAGATCTGATGCTAGGAAAGTTAGTTCACTCTTTCGTGCTAGGTAATTTTTCTCTCGATACTCTTATACATTGATAAGTTTACCATTCGTCCGTGCGTCAAATATTGCTGCCACATTTGCTTCTGCTATGCATTTAGAGATTTTTTTAGAAAATACAAAGAAGAATATGCAATGTTATCGGTCCTGACCTGACATCTAGGCTTCAGTCACTTTACTACCGGAGTAACTTAGCTTCCGTTCGGCTTTTCTATGAATATTTTCATGATAATTTTTGTGATGAGCTTTCCTTGTTCGTAAGTTAATTTCTCGAATTCAAGTGCAGTACTAAGCTGTCAGTTAGGTCTCAGCATTTTACCGTTGGAATTGCTTAGTGTAAGTGTTAATAGTCTCTTCTATCTCACTCCTCACTTGAGGAACCCTCTTCCGACTTCTTGCTTTCCTGTCGACTGCGATCTTCAAACATTGAAATGTAACATCAATCATCATCTTGTCTTTTTGAATACCGATCTTTTAATATCCTCTCTCCCTTCAACATTTCTCTCAGTTTATTTCACTGTCAACAAACCTATTAGATTACATATTGTTATGGGATCTTACCCATAATAATAATGATGGACTATTCCATACTCAATAAATACTGCGCCTCAGGAGTAGGCAAGGAGACAGTCGTTCAAGTCAATCTCGGTCGACCGGCTGAGCAGTTGAACTCTCTGCCTTCGGACGGGGAGGAACCCAAAGTAGGCTACGCTGAATGGCGGATTCTCTTTCGGGGAGGTAAACCGGCCCTGAATCCGTTTATACGGGTTCAATGGGCATATATTTGGCCGAGACCACGGGCTCGGAGATCCCACGTTAAAAAACCGGCCTTGTGCCACATGATGCCCCAGTGGGGGGAGGGGGGTGATGAATATGGTCAGTAGCTCAAGTCCTGACCGGCTGTTCGGTTGAACTCTTTGCCTTCGGGTGGGGAAGAACCCAAACAAGGCTACGCCGAAGGGCACATTCTCTTTCGGGGAGGTAATCCGACTCTGAAACCGTTTATACGGGTTCAATGGGCATATTTTTGCCCGAGCCCACGGGCTCGGAAATCCCACGTTAAAAACCGGCCTTGTGTCACATGATGCCCTAGTGGGGGGGGGTGACTGAATATCGTCAGTAGTTCAAGTCGATCTCGGTCGACCGGCTGATCGCTTGAATTCTCTGCCTTCGGGCGGGGAGGAACCCGAAGGAGGCTACGCCGAAGGGCGGAGTCTCTTTCGGGGAGGTAAACCGGCCCTGAATCCGTTTATACAGGTTCAATGGGCATATTTTTGGCCGAGACCACAGGCTCGGAGATTCCACGTTAAAAAACCGGCCTTGTGACACATGATGCCCCAGTGGGGGGGGGGGTGACTGAATATCGTCAGTAGCTCAAGTCGAGTCAAGAGTCGGGTCAGAGGCAGTCCGTAAACAGAGTCGCGTTCAGACAATTACTGCAAGACATTGGAATAGTGATACTGGTCGAGACTACATTGTTCTCTCTACTAAACTTGATTGTTTATACTAATACTTCTACTTCTCTGTATATATTCATGTTTGTAATATATCTGTGTTATTCCATACCTGTGTTCGAGTTCTTCTTTATTGGTTCTGCCTTGGACTATCACTGTGGTACAAGGAACCGGACCATAACACATATGTACCAAGCTTTCACTAAAGGTTTGAAGTCTTGTACACTCAATATATAAAACACACTATAATAAATATCTCATAAGCTGCATTTTGTTTGATCCAACCTTAAAAGATATCTACTCAGCTGTGTTTATTCTGCTGCAAATCTGCATGTTTTGAGTATCCAGTGATGGCAAACTTGCAACCTTTCTTGGCTAGCTTGTTAACCGTTACATCACGACAAAGCCTTAGCACCAGCGACTCATATGAGTTGATGCCTTCATTGTACCGTCAATCTGTGATGTTTTCCTCAAAACATTCCAAGCTATACATTCGTTATTTTCTCTAGGGACGTTTCTCTTCATTGTGGATATAAATGTCAGTTCTCGCTGTCATTTCAGTGTTTGGAATTTTGAGTTGGTACGCCCGCCACCACTTTGCTCCATGCGTCTGTCTAATTGAACGTCAAAAAATCAAATCATTTTATTAAGACTACGCTTTAGCCGAAAGAAATACCTGAGCATTACATAGACATTTCTGGTTTTTCTACCGGATGTGAAAGAAATTTATAAAACATAATCACAAAAGAGGAAAAGAACGGGGCTTCCTGATATAACAAATAACTTTATATCTGTCTAGTATCAAGATGTAACATACATCAAACGTTTTATATATCTAGAAGATCCAGATGTAACAGACATGATCTGGAGGATCCAAATATAATACATACGGAATGCTTTATATCTCTTTAAGCATCCTGAGTATGACGACAAACTACATCCGGCATCAAGGCCTCTGATCAGAAGGGAGCGTAGAACACCCTCTTAATTACTGTTGTTCCCTGTTAGAACCCCAACTCTGGAGAAATACTTAACAACCAAACTGGGGTCAAAACAATATGAAAGCATAAAAAATACTTTTTTATGGCAAAATACCAGCAATACATTTGCATACTAAAAAAATTACCAGCAATACATTTTTCAAAATGTACCAGCAGTATATTTTTTTTGTAAAAAAAAATTACCAACAAAATATTTTTGTAAAAAAATTTACTAATGCCCCGAAGAAGATTAAATTTCGGCATTAAATGACCCATAAGGAATTGATATGCCGATAAACAAACAATAGCAATATATCTATTTAGGATCCAGAGGTAACAAATATAAAATGCTTCATATCGCTGGAAACTCCAGATGTAACAGATCTGAAATGCTTTACGAGGATATCGATGCAACAGATATGAAATACAATGGGAACTGTTTGGCCGAAATATCTCTGTGTTTCCCACTGGCGTCAGCCGCAATTGTCCGAATCTGGATACTTAAAAATCAAAATGATTCCCTCTACTTGAATGATTGACGTAACATTATCTTTCTGGGAAACGCATAAGCCGAAACAAAACATTAAAAGCAACAAATGAGGATACTGACTGGTACAAGTGAAGTCTTATTAATACCAGCTCGTATAATTTCAAATATAATTCGTCATTTTCCTATCTTATTGAATCTATTAGTTTGTTCGGAAAATAATGTTCTATTTTAGAATAAACCTTTTCATTTGTGAACGAACACTCGCTGCCACTTTTTGATGTCAACGAATACTCGTTGTCACTTTCGTAATGCTCGTTGTAGTAGAGACTTGGTAATCGCAGATACAACTATAGTAACGCCGTTGAACAACACTGGTGTCAGACGCCTTTGAATATCACTCGCACTAATAGTACTTGCTCGATAATACTTGCTCGAACAGTAATTCGTATAGTGATCCGAGTAGAGAAATAGTATAGTGAATAGAGTAGGGAATAGCGGTCCGAATAGTAATAGAGGATAGGCTAGAAATAACGATCCAAATAGTAATAGAGGATAGACTAGAAATGGAAATCGTTAGTCGTCAGCTACTTCCTACATGTATGGGTTTTCTCTATGGTCACGTGGTCTACTTAATTCAATAATGGGACCGCCTGAGTTTGCTCACTGGCGATCTATGTTCAAACTCAAGTGTCGGCAGCGATACTTTATTCCTGTATGACACTTTTGTGTTTTAATACCTTCTTATGATAGTTGCACGAAAATATATGACTTATTCTTAATTATTAAAGTCTCTTCTTTATTAATTTTATATCAATCGCTTTCAGAATTTAACTTAAAACATGATATCTCTCTCATTTTCAACTGGAAAAAAGAAGAGATGCCTTTAACTTTCTTTGCGTGAGTTCAAGCTGGGTCATAATGCTTTTGACACTCCTGCCAATATCAACCTATCATAGTGTCAAAAATTCACTTCTGATCGATCAGTACGGCGCGGAGTTCTGAAGTCCCGCAGCGGGGATACGAGTCTTGAAGCTCAAGGTGATAGAGGACGTCGATCTGCATTTGACAATCAACATCTGAAAATACGAGTCGAACAAAACTCACGTCAAAATGTCAGAGAGATCTTTTCCGAAATGGGTGCCAATATTTCATCAATATCCTACCATCTCAAGAAAATTGAGAAGGTGGAAAAACTCGATAAATGTGTTCCTCGTAAACTCAGTGAAAGTCAAAAAGTTCGATATTTTAAAATATTTTCGATGATGCATCTAATAAATTCTAATGATCAATTTCTTGATCGAAGACTAACTTGTGATGAGAAATGGATCCTTTTTGACAATCGTAAACGATGGATTCAATTTTTTGATCAAGCGAAGAACCCAAAGACTTTCCAAAACTAAAATTGTACTAACAGAAAATCATGGTGACTGACTGTTTATCTGACATTCCCTTATCCACTACAGTTTTCTGGAATCTAACAAGAACAACACTACCAAAGTTTACTGCCATTCATTGGATGAGTTACAATATCCAGTTAAGCAAAACGTGACAGGTACAAGTTAACCGACGAGATGCAATTCTTCTTCATCACCATGCCCAGCCATATGATGCCAACATGACACTAGAGAAGCTTATTGACTTGGGATGAGAAGCTTTGCCACAACCACCATGTTCTTGATCTTTCAACTACTGACTACCACTTTTTCAGGAATCTTGACAATTTTTGGAGACAAAGGATCTTCCGTTTCAAAGAAAATGCAAAAAATTCATTCAAAGATTTCTTAGCATTCAAACCTCTAGTTTTATCGTAAAGGCATAAATAACTTTATAAATTCGATGGCAGAAATATATAGATGTTTACGGTTCCGTTTTAACTGATTTAAACACTGTTTAAATATGTTAAATCAGGAACAAAAGTTGATTCTAAAATTGGAAATTACTTCCTGAACAAGCTAATACGATTATATATATATATATATATATATATATATATATATATATATGCTTTCTTCAGTAAACGCTGTTAGTGTTAAGAAGGAACAATGCGTTCTCGATACGGCATAAACATTAAAGAGAGACAAACTAGTTATTAATATTAGACATTGATCTTCAAATTGGAAAAATATTGTATCATTTAGCCTGACGATACGATACCTATGCAAAGATTTGCTTTTTTGTCGCCAGTAAGATTTTTAAGTCAGAAAATGAGGTCTCTGATACTATAAAACAAGTAAAATATTTTCCGCCTATCCTAAACTACGTTTCTTACTCTAATCGCACATGCAACAACTTCATTCAGTAATCCTCTAGCTTGCGTGGCTCTTGAGCCTTGTATTGAGTGAACGTTAATAAAAAAACAATGTACGTAAGACAGAGCATTTTATCATAAAACAGACACTATCATTTTAATGATTTATTTTTAAGTATTTCCTTCAGTTTAATTTTGTTTTTTTTTATCACAACCATTTCGAATAGTGGTTCTCAACTGGATTTCATAAGCACCCTGGGGATCCATGTAACATTACTGGGCGTCCAAATATTGCAAATTGGGGATCCACTGTAATATTTTAACGGCCCATGAAGCAATTTCAGTTCGGAACGTGTGTTACAACTGAGAATTGGAATATATACCGTAATTTACGCCATATTAAAATACGAAATATAGAAAAACATGTCTAAAACTAACAGAAAATTAGATTAAGCAATGTAATTTAGCGTCCCTTTTAATCTAACGGATTGCAAAAGTTGAGTAAAGTCTGAGAAGGACACATAATGGATTATTTATATAAAGGAAAATTATATAAAGATTATACTTCATTATATAAACAAAATTTAATATATTAATAATTAATAATAATAATTCTAAATATTAATAATATAAAATGTTAATATATTAATATAAAATAATAAAAAATATGATATCAATAATAAAATTAATTTAATATATAAATTATATAAGGATTATATATACAGGGTGCGATGGGTAAATTTTTGCCATTTTATATTTTTAATTTCCTGAAAGCTCGTTGTTTGTTTTTCATTTTGTCGACTGCACAATATATTACGCTCATTTGGTAACCATCTGAGAGAAAAAAAGCACCATTACACAATTCACTCCGCCAGAAATTTGGAAACAATATGCTGCACTGCTTAGCATTCACGCCGGAAGCTCTAATACGAGCGTTTCAGATTGTTTGGGTGTCAGTCGGTGGACAGTGCAGATAATTGGAAAAGAGTTAGATGAGTTTAATGGTGATTACGAAGTTGTTTGGATTGATCACTAGTAATGGCGATGTTAGGCCTCCATTCATCTTCTCACAGGGCCTCAAACTCAACACTTTAGGCCTAAATCAAATTCATTGAGTATGTAGTGCTGCCCTATGTCAAGATGGTGGCTTCTGGAAGACCTTGTCACGCAGCAAGACTCTGCGCCATGACACACAAGAAAGAGAACCCAATCATGCCAGTGGAGACAATTTCTGAGACCTCATCACTCCTTACATGAGGCCATCTAACTCCCCAGAGTGTAACCCCCTTGATTATTATGTGGGCACAGGGAGCGAGAGACCAACAAAACTCCTTTTAGCACTAAAGATGAACTGATGGCAAGGATTATGGCAGCATTCACCAACATAATCATGGAGACCATTCTGAAGAGACGCAAACGATTCAGAAATCATCTGGAGGCCATGGTTGAAGCCAGTGGTGATTTTAATGAATAAATTTACTCTTTAGTATTTCAAGATATTTTTGTGTAATTTCGCTAAATATATTTGTTAAAATGAGATTTCCGTGTTATTTTTATGTTTGCGTCATTTACACAACAATTTATCCGCACTGTAAACGAATGATTGACAGTATTAACCTCTTCGGCAATATCAACCACTTGGATCTCATTGAATATATCTGCATTTTTTTAATTTATTAATTTTAATTTATTAATTACTCACACATCTTAAAATAGTTTATTATGAGTTATTTTACTAGTGTACATAAATGTTCCATAGAATTTAGTTGTTAAATACAAGTTTCTTTGAAATAAATTAGTTTTACTTTAAAATGAAACATATGCAGTTACAATTTCTATCATAAAATTTCTAAAGTTATCTATCTAAAATAAAATAAGCTTTTTATTTTCCTCGAATGGTTATGGAGATCCACGCAAAAAATTAAGAGTAAACGTGATCTATATGTAAAAGAAGGTTGAGAACAACTCATTTAGACAACCATTAGTAAATAAAATATAAAAGTATTTTCATTAAAAAAAAAAAAAGAGACTCGTCCGCCATTATTCATTTTCGCTTAGATTTTCTTTCATATTAATCTTTTCATCGCACCCACTTAGACTGTCAATCTACAGGAATTCTTAAACAAAATGTAATGAGATTTTGAAGTTTTATTAAAAATAAGATTTCCCACAATTATTCATTTTTCTCTTCGAGTTTATTTCATCTTAATTTTAGTTGTTGGATTTTTTTTTTTTTTTTTTTTTTTTTTTGCAACGCAGATAGTCGGACCGTCAACTACAGCTATCAATAAACCGCCATAAATGCAGGTAAAGAATAATCTGTCGCGGGCAACTCGTATTCTTTTAATGCTTTCCATAACAGCTGTTGTGGTGATTGGGCTACAGGAACTTGCTGACAACAAAAAAATCAAATCTTGACACGTACAGTTTTTTTTTATGCTAAAGTTCCTTCAATACAAGTTCAAATCACTCACAAAATAATGTGGTTTTCTATCAGCGTAAGAAAAGGCAAGAATTAAAATTCATGAGGATATGTAGGTAAGAAAACGATTAAATTCTGCAAAGCAAGTTATAAAGTATTAAACAAATCGTTTCAAATAAGAAAGAAAACGATTAACTTCTGCAAAGCAACCGTTTTGAGGTATGAAAGAAACCATTTTAAATCTATTATGATTATGTTGCAATCTTTTATATCGCAACAACTTAAAAAGGAGCAAGAAGTAAATTTCATGAAGTTATGTAGGTAAGATATTGATTAACTTCTGCAACAGTTATAAGGTATGAAAAAAATCCTTTTAAATCTATTATAATCTATCGGCTTAAGAAAAGGCAAGAAATAAAATTCATGAGGCTATGTATGTAAGATAAAGATTAACTTCTACGAAGAACTTCTTGTGAAGCTGTCCGAGTGAAACTTCCTTCTTTCTAATGGAATACGGGGGAAATGAGAATGATTCATCCTTGTGTACATGTCATGAGAGGACCCAGTTGTAGAGGTCGAGGCTGGTGAATGTAAGGACAGCATTCGTAAAAATACTTGCCAATGAAATAGCGATCGGTTAGGTTTCGTCTTTGGTAAAGCTGTAGGAAGGTGAAAAATAATTTGTTAGTCCGTATAGACGTTTTTGCACTGTTTGAGACAGGCAAGTTATTTCTGGGAAGCTGCCTCTCAGATATGGCAATAATAATCTATTTTTGTTCTGATCTGTCTCTCTTAAAATACAGTTAGTAGGTGGGGGGGGTCATATCTTTATTGCAGTGGTAAAATGATCCAACCATTTTTCCAGCTTCTTTATCGCATTTGATCGCATACATGAGCTGGACTTGAGGTCTAGGTTGACCTTGAGCCTTGAGCAAGAGATAATTAAAGTTCCTTAAGCGAACACCCATCTTTCATGATAGGCGAAAGTTTGATGTCTGCTCGGTGATAATGGAACGTTACTTGTTTGATTTGGAACATACTTAATTTTACAAACCGGCCTTTTCCCCCATTGAGCCACCTAACATTAACAACATTTCCCCTGCTTACTTATCGTTGTTTTTTCTATGGTTTTGCCGTACAATAATTATATTAGCAGTTGTAATACGGATAACTTCAGTCTAATGTTAAATAAGAGTAGAATATTAATAGCAGGAACAGCCCAACAAGCCAGTCACAAATCAAAGTACAACTACAAATATCTGGGAACACGGAAAGTGCAACACCATAATCCGAAAGCGAGTTGGAATAGCGAAAGATGCTTTCCAAAAGCTAAGCAAAGTATTAAGAAACAGGAAAATCTCTTTAAAAATGAAGAAAAGATTCATGAGTTTTTTATGTAAAATCGGTCCTTCGATATGACAGTGAATGCTGGACAATCTCCTCACAAATGAAAAAAAGATTTGAGGCAACATATATGTAGTCCTACAGAAGGATGCTGAACGTCTGAGCAATGATGAAGTTTTAGAGAAACAAAAAGACACTTACAATTAACATCAGAAAAAGACAGTTTAAATTTCTAGGGCACACATTCAATACAGCTTGAAGAATTTGAGATATTGAAGACAAGAGGGGCAGACGTAATCAGTGTATAACCTACCTAACGTGCTTGTTTAAATGGGTGTCATAACAGGCTTTAGGAGAGATGGCAAAAAGACAAAATTTTCTAAGAGATACAAAGGACAGGGAATTGTGAAGAGCCGTGATCGCCGACGTCCTAAAGGAGTATGACGCATAGAAGTAAACAATACTTCATATAATAAAAATTGGTGACAATTTAACTATATCTTTTTTCCAATGACATAGAATCATAAAGGGACAGTTGAAATTTCTGGGAAGCAAAAAGAGGATTTGGAAAATGTAACACTCATATGACATACAAAGGGAAAAGAAGGAGTCATTGACTAACCTACCAAAATAGCTGGTGTAAATGGATAGCAGAACATGCTGGGAGTGATATTAAGGGGTCAAATCTTACTTAAAGTTACAAAGGGTAGTTATGCTGTAGTCCGCCCAAATTCTAAAGGGACATGGCACATAAATGAAGAAGAATCATTTTTTCTAATGATTAAATCAAAAAGCAATTTAAGTCTCATAGCCTTGGTACATCAAGCGGTCTAAAACCACAACTATGCATTGAAAACCAATCTAAAGAGGGATGGGCCTCGTCAGGCCTTCTTCCTCTAGACACACCCACTGATGCTATGGATGTACTACACGTGGTACCCCAAGGACCTTAATGAAGTATGGAACTCATAACCTTGATCGCGAAACTTGTCATCTTAGCGTTTTCGCCGTATGTATTTTACAAGCATACATTAATATACTTGTAAAATTGTTGTGTGCAAGAGAAACGCATTCAAGTTAACAACACCCTTTCATTATGTAAAATGGAATATGCCGTCGTAAATATATAGAGTCTGATAGACGCACCCGGTTGTTTATCACTGAGTGTAGAGTAAATCAGTTTTAGATCTTATCAGAAATCAGTTCTGAAATAAAGGCAATAAATTATCGCAGTTTTCAGCTCTGTTCCAGGTGGATGCGATATTTCTATGTGTTAAAAATACGATACTGATTTTGGATACTAATTCTTAGCGATAAGGCATCAACCAGATTGGTATCTTCTGCCTATTGTTTTCTCCTCTCGCTTAAACAAACCTCTTGGTTTTAAATCAGCCATGATTGCGTTTGATTTTGAACAGCGCCAGCCAACTCGCTTGTACGAACCTAGATTGAACTTCCTGCTAACAATAAAGCAATTTCGTCATCCATACGCATCGTCACGTTTCTGAGTTAGCTGTGATGCTACACTGGTCTGTCTCTGTGGCTGGAGAATTAGCTCGAACAGCGAACCATCTATTGACTATTTATGCCAACAATGAGTAAAGAAACAAAAGAAAGAAGTTTAAAAGTATTTTTCTGCCTCAGATCTCGTACTATTTCTTCGACAGACGTCTGTCTCACACACAACCAGAATAATGGCGCACACAGTGAGAATCTAACTCAGTGGTAAAAATATACGGAAACATGTTAAGGCAGTGTGAGGGCAGAAATTGTCTGACAGGCATAACTGCGTTCTCATGCTTGTGAGTTATAGTGCAGAGTCCTGTTGCCAGACATAGGGTCTTCCTGCAACCACCCTCTTGCCCCAAAGCAGCACTACCTCCTCGAGGCACTTGATGTAGGCCTCCATGTACAATCTGAGGCCCTCACCAAACTATTCTTCTGTCCACTGATATCTTTTTGAGTGGCACGAGTGTTTCAGGACAATTCGTGTGTCAGTTCAAGAGGATAAGCGTTATAGAAAACACCAGAAGAGCGCTCGAATCATTATGTATGTTTTCCAACTTGATTATTTCCAATAGAACGACAGACAAATTTAAATAATGCATGGTATATATTATTAACTGGAGTAATGGTACTTTCCGACCATGAGATCGGGCTTCCAATCTGGCCATGGTCGATTTGTCTTCTTGATGATATCGGTCTAGCGGGTGGGGCGATACCAACTTGCGGCACCTTTGGAAAGTGTCTGAAAACCACGGCTTGACACAAGCGTTGTAAGTTAAATTGGCTAGACAAAACTATTAGGGAGCCGTCGATAGTTGAGCTAGCACGAAGTCACAAGTCATCGTGACCGAGGGTTTAAGCATACTGGCTTTGTTCAGGCTGTTGACCTCGCCAGATAATGTGTTCTCCCCCAGAAACTGTAACGACGGTCCGTTAACCATAGTAGCAGTATAAACCACAGATGAGATCTGCGGTTTTTGGACAAAACACTGATGTGCCTGAGCAGGCGTCTGCAACAGTGATTTAGTAGCCGCCCTAGTAGACGGGCATGATCGGATACAAGTGATCAGCTATTAACTGCGTACTCTTTTTAACCCTATTCTGATAACTTTTCGGTATAATCTCATTTTCCATCCAGTTATGACAATTCATTACGTTTTTTTTTTGTTTTCTTCCAATCTTCTTCCTTTATGTGTCGTGTCCCTTCAGAACGTAAGCGATCATGGCGCTCTACAACTTCCTTCTTCTTGTAGCACTTAATAAGTTTTGTCGTGTTGTTTTTTCTCCCAAACACTGTTCTGCCATCCATTTGCTCAAGCCTATGTTACGTACTGCTTTCCTCTGTCCCTCTTTCCCTCAATCTGCCGCGTGAGTATCAGATTTTCCAAGCCTTCCTTCCTCATTACGTGCCCCAGAAATTTCAACTGCTCCTTCTTTATGTTACCTATAAGTTTCCTTTTTGTTTCCATTCTTTACGAAACCCCGTTGATGCTAACAAGTTCAGCCTATGGAATCCTCAACATCTTTCTGTATAACCACATTTCTGTTGCTTCGAGTTTTTTCTTCATCTTTGATAAGATTGCCCAGCATTCGACGCCTCACAGAATGTCAAAATACAGAAAAATCACGAATGTAGGGGTTAAGATACTTTATTATATTTGAAAAAAGTAATGTTGAAATCTATCTTTGGCATATTATGGCGGAAGTTCGAAAGGTAACACCTCAAGATTTTTAAAAGGTGATAGATGTTGGGATTTAACTGACAAACTATTGTGATCTCTGTTTGTCGAACTTACAAATCTCAGTCAGGTTTGATAATATATTCATTTCTGACAAACTCATAAATGGGTTACTTTCACCTTAAGGATTGTGAAATTTTTCTCGTATCTATGATTTTCATTTAATTCCTTCTTTCCTTTCCTCGTATGATAATTTTTGTTTATCGGCTTCACCATTTATCGAGTTTGATTTTTAGAGTTTGTGATTGGATGCTTGGTTGGTTAGACCTCATATCATACCTTATTCGGTTATTTAATGTCAAAACAAGTATTCATATTTATTATTATTATATTTTGTACTATAGGCGCTCTTGCCTTGTAGATAGGTAAATAATGAACGTTTCCATTAAGTTTGTAAGCATTTAATTTGTTCGTAGATTGGTACAAATGGTTGTATATATTTGAGTTTATAAGCATTTACTTCCTGCGTAAAGAAGTACGGTTTAAACGTTTATATTTGAGCCAATAAACATTTTCTAGTCTGAATCCATCCTTCACATCTACAAATCTGCCACTCGTCCATGCCTGGAATATTGTTGTCATATATGGTCTGGCGAATACAAACCCCCACCACCCGATGTTCATCTGGAGGTTTTATCTGGCATCTCGACTCCAGTCATTTCCTCACAGACGTGATGTGGCTACCCTCTGTCTTTTTACAAAATATTTTCATGGCAACTGCTCTGACGAGCTATTTTCACTGCCACTTGCATGAATTTAATCATGCTACTAGGTTGGCATCTCGGCCCCATCCTTTTACCGTTGAAACAGTTAAATGTAACCGCCTCTTCTACTCCAACAGTTTCTTATCTCACACTTCCCGACAGTGGAACTCCCTTCCTCCTAGTTGCTTCCCTGATAACTATGATCTTCAAAAATTTAAATGCAACGTCAATCGTCATCTTCTGTTGCCATAATGCCTGTTCTTTTTTATCCTTTTCTCAATCCTACTAATACCCAGTCCTTTCTCACACTTTCACTCTCTGTATTCCTCTGCTTACTAGTGGTAGTCCTGCCTTCCTCGGGGTGAAATGATTAAAAAAAGAATCCAGATCCAGTATCGTCTCCCCCATGTTCGTGGAATCCCTGTCTGATTGACCAGGTCTTCAGGGATGTTGCCGTACTCACGCTTGGCCAATTGCGGGTTGGTGAGGTTATTTAATCCATAGACGGGATGGATAGCCTTTAACACTAAGGAGTTCACCGCCCTTTAACAGCTCTTGTTTTTTGTGATGCTGGGTTTTCACTTGCCCTCAGCACCAGACCAGCGTCAGTTAGGAGGAGGAGGTTTACTCAACGTCCACTCGACTAGTCAGTTTTTGAAGTTGTCCTTCTCCTCGGTTATTTTTTCTATTCAAGGCTCCAGGACACTGTCCTGCTATTTTCCCATTGCGGGAAGAGAAAAGATGGTTTCATACCTTTCCCAAGGGTATTTGCACGTAAGGGAATACTACGAATGCGACTGGAATTCGAGCTCTGCTCTCTGATTCCTCAACCCAAGCAGGTATCCATTAATTCACCGTATCTCCATACTATATAGTAAGTATGGGCATAGAAATCAACACTACATGATGATTGTCAGTTTCCGCCTCAATGCGATTTCTAATCCAAGTATATATATATATATATATATATATATATATATATATATATATATATATATATATATATATATATATCAAGTAGGTGGTGCAGTTCAATTTACATTATACGAATCATTCATACAAAAAAAAATAGATATAGAAGTTAATGATTTAAATGGCGAGAATACATTTTCGCAAACAAATTTAATAAAGTACATTAACCTCGAACCTGTATATGAATGTTATGATCTCTGTTTGTAAATTCAAGTTGCATAAGGTCTTTTTTAATTTTTTACAAGCTTTCGTCAGTTCCTACATACATCATCAGGTATGGAAATAGATTTGTTTTTGTTTTTTACTTCTCGGTAATAACAGGACAACGAAAATGTAGATGTAATCCGAAAAAAGGTTTTTAGAAATGTGTTATTGTTAATTTAATTGTAAGAAATTATTTTGGAGCGTGCGGACGCAACGCTGATGTTGAATTTTTAAATTTTAAGATTGTGCGTTTTTGTACTAATATGGTATTAGGAGAATTCGTTTGTACTGGTAGGTTTTTCAGTCAATGTGGCATGAACTAAATTGTTCAATAAATACAGGAATGTATTTCTTACAATTAACTTTCTTAAATTAAATTTCTTACAATTAACACATTGTCACATTAACACTTTTATTTCATAATATTACTAGTACTATCAATTTAGATCCTTAATTTAAGATATATCACAAAAGATAACAATGATATATATATATATATATATATATATATATATATATATATATATATATATATAAGAAAGTAAAATAATATAAGAGAAGTGTTTTATAAAGTTAAAGGTTTAACAAGTTTGTAATGTTAAATCTTTAACGTGTCTGCAACAAAATCTTTGTTTAACAATTGACTATTATTCAAAAGCTTAATAATACACATTTTTCTTGTAGGCATAAAATCAAGGTTCATACTAAGTTCTACAAGTTCAGGCTTGTTTGAGAATCTTCCATTTAACTTTAGGTGCCTTGTTTTCTTTCAATTCCCAGAAGTATTTAGAAAGTGAAGTTATATTGTGCTTGCTAGGATTAGTTAAAGAAGATATATGATTGTAATATCATTTTTTATGGCATTCGTCGTGGAACCAATATATAATTTAATATTTCCAGGATTTTCAATTGATGAAATAGAACACATATATACAATGATTCAGTTAAGCATCTCTTTGATAATAGACATTGATCAGGACTCCTACAATTAAATAGTTCAGTTACAACGGATATATAAGAATTTGTGCTTGAATTACAATTATTATCATTATAAACTTCAAGGGTTTTATTGTGGGATTTAACAATTTTATCCAGGTTGCTAATTTTCAGGGTGTTACGATTGAAGATTTTACTTAATTGACTATTCATAGGAAAATGTTTATCAGTCAAGTTTAAAATTTTGTATCCCAATTTAGTATGAACTAATTTATTAAATTTATATATATATATATATATATATATATATATATATATATATATATATATATATATATATATATAAAAGTGAACATAGAAGTCAACACTTAGAGGCGACAGTCTATGTCATGCTATATGCAATCGTCAGGCCACATATGAATATGTGGCCTGACGATTGCATGTAGCATGAAACAGACTGTCGCCTCTAAGTGTTGACTTCTATGTTCACTTTTATATTTACTCACGCTCTATCTCTGATATTGAGCACTTTATTCCATAAATATAGCACACCTTAAGACTATATTTCTTTATATATATATATATATATGTGTGTGTGTGTGTGTGTGTGTGTATGTTTGTAGATATAGATAGATAGATAGATATTTGTATATAAATAGATATATATATACACATATATAGATATATAGATATACATATATATACAGAGAGAGATATAGATAGATATAAAAATACACACACACACACACACATATATATATATATATATACATATATATATATATATATTACCAGTTTTTGACTGCTAGAGATAATTCCTAGAAAGATATTAATCCAGGGAAAGCTCAATGTAGATTACAGAGCATAATAATAATAATAATAATCAAGAATAAAACCTTAAATATTCATTTCGGTTATAATTTATTTCGTAAATATCTATATATTCAACTCTTCAAACCGAAAACGTTTTAGTAAATGGAGACAGTACGTCGGACTGGCATAATAAGAAAGCAAGAGAGAAATGGAGGGAAAAGGAGGGG
>OZ010585.1:100001197-100011197 GCA_963932145.1 Acanthosepion lycidas
ATATATATATATATATATATATATATATATATATATATATATATATATATAATGTTTATGTACATAAATAAATAAATATATATATATATATATATATATATATATATATATATCATTTATATTATATATGCGCGGTACTTATTGGAAAGCGCTCAATATCAGTGATAGAGCTAACATATTTAGTTACCATTGCTACCACATCACAATTACCATTGCCGCATTAGTGCACAATGTCTACGGCACTAAAATTACCATGATCGTATCAGTCCACAATCATATTTACTTCTCCCACCACCAGCAAAATTAATACCACCGCATAATTGCTAATAAGTATTACAAATTGGAGTTTCTACAATTTACATATGCGCAATCGCCAAAAACAAGCGAATAACCGGCTTTAAAATAAAAATAAAAAAACAGCCTTAAAAAATTAAAAATAATAGTAATTTTACCTACCATAGTCTTACACAAACCCCACCATACGCATATACGTGTGTGCGAGAAAACATTATTCAGTGAACAAAAAAGAAGAACAGTCTGCGCGTTGACACTGCAAGAGACAAAAAATTCGCTACACATAAAGTTCTCTACTGCTTTAACTGGATATTGAACTCACACACTTAGGGTCCTGTCACAGGATATAACTAACGCCTTTATCCACTGTGCCATGTGGAACTAGAACAGTCTACCCCAGTGAGCGAAATAAAGGGTTAAGTTCGACATTCCAACCACCTGAAGAAGGCCGGAGCGTACGACGGCCGAAACGTTGTAATAAATATGGCGACAAAAATGAGGACAATAGTCAGAATAATGTAAATAATGTTTTATTTATGTGTATTTAAAACCCCTTCATATATGTTTAAAATTATTATCATTATTGTAATTTCTATTTATTATTTGTATTAAGGATTCGTTTATTAGACTAATTAATTTGGAATTTGTTTGGTTTGTCCTGCCTAAAATAACTGGCCACATCGGTGAAATTGATGTATAACCCAATGTACAAAGTTCCAAACTTTAAGGAACAATTCTTGGCCGGGTCAGCTATTTAAGCTTACTACTACGCATTCATTACTTTCTTTTCCATAACCACCCTCTATTTCATCTTCTTAAAAGAGACTGCCCATCCGCCAACTTCCTGCTTCCCCTCCTTCTCTCATATCTTCTCTCTTGTTTTCCCTACCCGCTGTCAATCTAATATATCCGTCCAGTGTATTGTTCCATTTACTGAGAGATTTCGGTCTGAGGAGATAAATATTTCGGTATTCACGAAATAAATTATAACCGAAATGAAGATTTATGGTTCATTTTCGTTATTATTATTATTATTATTATTATTATTATTATTATTATTCTCTGTAATCTACATTGAGCTATCCCTGGATTAATATTCGCCTTTGAATTATCTATACGAGTCACAAAAAAATAACATTTTCAATGTAATCGTCAAATTGTGCGATTTTATTTTCATCCGCAGACACACCTGGTCTCTACTTTTCTTTTTGAGGCTTTTGAAATGCAATGCAACAAAAATTGAAAAGAATCTATCGATCTCGGACGCGTCCAAGTATATCAAAACGCCCATTTTGAAAAATCGCACTGAAATACATGTTATTGGATAAAAAAAAATCACAAAATGTTATTTATATGTGTATTAAACAGCTTTCTAAAGAAGTTTATTAAAATGGCGCACCGGAAAAAATGTACACGATGCCAGAATGATAAAGCATATATTAAGACAAATGAGCGTTTATACAACGATTGTATTTTTTGGTCGCCTTATTATTATTATTATTATTATTATTATTATTATTATTATTATATATATATATATATATATATATATATATATATATATATATATATATATATATATATTAATAAAATGAGATATGAATAATCCTGTCATGAAATTGCAACGGACTATCGCTGACTGTTATAATTTCGTGTAACGCCTTCTGTAACATGTCATATCTGGACATAGAAATTGTATATCATGAGGATATGTAGGATAGAAAACAGTTGACCCTAGATTTGAAGAGGTTAAGATTGTAGTTGTCGGGTCTCAGAAGTCTGTTCCACAAAGCAGCGACAATTGGGAAGGAGGTGTTCAAATCAAATGGGAATTTCTTCTTGCAAATGAAATATAAACGTAAAAAATATGTCTTCATTTACACATACGGTGTCTTAACAGTGATGAATATTTTACTTATATTTGATTTTACATTTCTATTATAAATATAGTGTATTTTAATCAATGCGCATATATATATATAATGTAAAATCACACACACACACACACACACACACACACATATATATATATATATATATATATATATATATATATATATATATATATACCTGGATTGATGTGAGTCTGTGACCAGGAGTTTCACGCTTTTGCGATTGTCAAACAAACTGATTAGGTTTTAAATTTTAGATTTATATAGGGTTCCGTATATCGGTGTTTTATGGATGTGAGAGGAAAAATTGTCGTCAGGACGCCACTCATACTTACGCAAACATACATACACGCAGCCGGTTATTTGCTTGTTTTTGGCGATTGCACATATGTAAATGGTAGAAATTCCAATTTGTAATACTTATTAGTATTTATGCGGTGGTATTAATTTTCTTGGGGGGGGGAAGTAATTGTAATAGTGGGCTGATATGTTAATGGTAATTGCGGACTAATACGTCAATAGTAATTTGATATGGTGGGAGAGGGGGTGATGATAACAACAATTGTAGTAGCAAATAATTATTGTCGATTGGTAGAAGTGATTAGTAATTGTGGTGGAATGATAATAACAATAATTGCAATTATTATGATAGTAGTTTGAACTAGAAAATAATTCATGGCGTTATGGTGTTAGTGGTTTCTCTTTTCATGATTATAGGGTCGATGGTGGTTTTTGTGGTGGTGGTTTTGTTTTTTATCTGTTTGGCATAAATAGCTCTATCACTGATATTAAGTGCTTTTCAATATGTACCGCGCATATATAATATATAAATAATATATATAATAAATTGCATATATATATATATATATATATATATATATATATATATACACATATACATTGGACACGTGACCAGGTGGTTAGAACGTTCATTTTCTGACCACGAGAACCTGGTTTGTCAGGAAGGCGATTTCTTGATGGCATCGCTTTGGTGGAGACGATCCTAGCGTGGGGCACCTTTGAAAAATGTCTGAAAATCATACCATTTGTCAGGCATATTTTCCCAGGCAGGCATATTGACATTCATCGGACCTTTGCTACACCGCACATTTTTTTTTTAATATCTTTAAAGGCGCTCTCACTTTATGCACCTTTGGCAAATAAAGATTGTAATAGCTTTTATAAGCCCTAGAAATAATTGTAAATAGCAACATTTGTCAGGCAGGCATATTTTGTCAGGCAGGCATATTTTCAATAACACTATAATAGATGGGTTTTGTCTACGCACATTTGCATCATTTGTTCCAAAGATTTTATCTTGCTCCTGAAAAAACTGGCATTCTACCTCACTGATTTTGAACCCGTATTCCTCAGTTATCTATGATACTTGTTGTATGTGTTCCGAATGTTGCCGTCGAATTTCGCTTTTTATGAGTACGTACTTCAAATATGCAACGGCAGAATCTAAGCCAGCTAGCATCATATCCATTACTTGCTGGACAATGCTAGGTACCACTTTGACCACGAATGGAAGCATATTAAAAACTTTTTAGACACATATGCGTGTTAATTCTTAACAATCTTTTTCATTCACTTCAATCTGTAAGTATACATCTGACATGTCAAGATTTTTCTTTTAAATCTTCCATTTAATTTAGAAAAAATTTCCTTCAAATCTACAAATAAATCATTCGTCCTTGCATTGAACACTGCTGCCATATATGGTCTGTTGCTCCCGCTGTTCATCTCGAGATCTTAGACAATATCCAGAGACGGATATGCAGCGTGGTTAACATCCCGTCTACATTCGCTATTACACTGACGTGCTGCGGTTTCCCCTGTCTTTTCTACAAGTACTTTCATGGCAACTGCTTTGATAAGCTACTTTCACTGGTTCCCAAACTGTATGAAATTAAGCGTGCTACTAGTTCGTCATCTCGGTCCCACCCTTTCACTGTCGAAACGACTAAATTTCTTCTATTCCAACAGCTTCTTATCTCGCACCTCCCATCAGTGGAACTCCCTTCCTATGACTTGCTTCCCTGATAGCTATAATCTTCAAATATTCAAATGTAATGCCAATTGACATCTTCTGATGCCTTGACCTTGATCCCTGTCCTTCTCTTTTTCCTTTTCCCAAACACTCCTCTTTATCTTACTCCCACTCTCTGTAACCATTGCGTGCTAGTGGCATCCCCGTCTTGCGTGATGCGATTTGCTTTAAAAAAAGATAACGAATATAAACCTGTGTAAACTACGGCGAATGCACTTTTTTAAATATATACACTGCTGGAGCTGCCAACTTTGAATAATCTGTGAACGAAATAACTCCTAGAGTTTCTAATCTGCCAAGTTCTTTGTTGATGAGTTCCAACTGCAAAACGCATACAGTGTTTGGTTTTAAAAACAGGATACATTTTCCTTTAAGTAAAAAATTGCCTTTTCCTTGGTACATTTCCTAAGCTGTTCGAAGAATACTGCAGGAAAAATTCTTTATTAACTCCTTTAAAAAAAAACTTTCATTCACCATACCTGTTTTAAATGAGGAACAACACACGGACAGATTCCATAAATCGAATGGTTCCATCCAGTCCACGTCCAACTTCTTTCTGTTTTTTTTTTTTTTTTATTTATTTAATGAATGCCTTAGTTTTTAAAGTTTTACCCGCACACGAGACATTGCATGAAATTTCGCCTCGAATATTTTTTCCTGAGACGCCATCTTCACAAATTTTCTGTGCTGGACTTCATTCGAATTTTGAGTTTTCAATACAACTTTTACTGGATTAAAGTATCTTTTTTTTCTTCTTTGATTTACATAAATCTAGCAGGATAACCCGTCTTCACCTGGGTCTTTTATCACTGGGAATTTTTACAGTTCAGTTGGAGCAATTTTAGTTTAAATTCAGCCTATCCGAAAATCAATATTAGTAACAACAATTGGGTGCAACTTAGGTACATCCCCAAATGGAGGGTTAACAATTTGAAGTGGTGTGGCCCTGAAAAGAGCCGCTTTTGCGTTCTTGATCTTGTTTCAGCCTCACGCGCAGCAGAAGTTGAAGAGGTGTTTCTCCTCAGCCGTTCAGTCCTTTGATCAGCAGTATGAAGTATGTAAAAGTGAATTAAATTTTGCCTTTGATTTTTGCGCAAAGGATAAAAAATCAGTTTTTTCTATTTTTCGCCTTCATGGTTGTAATTTTTCCAAACAATCTGGACTCAAAACCGGCACTGAAGAATTATCTATCAAACAAAATAAATTTCATCAAAATCGACGGATGAAAACTGCGGAATCACATAAACACACACATACATACATAAAAACACACATTTTGAGAATTATAGATATAGATAATATTATAGTAATAATTTAAACTATTTATTTTTATTAAAGATTTTATGGAAGATATATATCCAAAAGAGTAAATAGTAAAACGTTGCTAAGAGTTACAATGAACAGGAAGTAGTAGAGAGCTATTGTCACCAACAATTTGGACTCAAAACCAGCATTATCTATTACACAAAAAAATTCATCGAAATAGGATAAAAACTGTGGAAACGCATGAAGAACATCCGAACAAACATACAAACATACACACACATATTTTGAGAATTCTAGATATAGATTATATTATTCACACATATCTCCCTGCCCCATTATTTTAAACTATTATCTTGCAATGGAGTCCAAAAACTATCACGTTTAATCCATAAACATTTTGCTGTCCTTAGTGCTGTATTAGTTATAGTTCGAATTGCCTTCCTTTTGTTCACACCTCCTAAGCCAATATCAGTTAAGGGCTTACAGCAAAACCTCTTACGGCCACTTCGATTGGCAGACAGCTTGCTTTCCATCCATTGTTTTTTACAGCTCGTTAGTAACTCATTATATATTAGTTTCTTCCGTTCATGGTCTTTTTCTTCTCAAGGCACAGTCAATTCCCACATTATTACTTTATATTAACTGAGAAGAATACTGTATCTGGGTGTAATGATGTTTGAACGATGTGGTCAGGGAAATTTAGTTTTGTTCCTAAATCGGCCCTTAATTCCTAGTCCGTTGCCAATCACAAAGTACTTGCTGTATACTTTTTTTTTTTATTGCCGAATTGATATGTGTTGTGGTTTTCTTTTATAGCAACAGTCCGATAATTTTGATAAGACCTCGTGTATATAAAATTTTGTTTAATATATTTGTATATTCTAGTGCTGTATATAAAACGTTTCGAGGCATAATTCGTTTTTTTTTTTTTTGTAATGTGACAAACGAGGAAGTTTTTTTTAATTGAAAGCAAAAAGAATGGCTATATTTAGATCCGAAAGAGAGAGTACAAATTTTCAGAGCACATACCGAGAAAAGAGGACTTAGAAAATTTAGCACTCATAGGACATGTTAAAAACCAAAGGAACAAAAGAAAGTGAGTAACCTACCTAACGAACTTATGGAAATGATTTGCAGAAGATAAATTAAGAGGGATGGTGAAAGATAAACCTTATTAAGAGCTAGAAAGAATAGGAAGTTGCGGAGTACCATGATCGTCCATATTCTAAAGGTATTCTCTCTATATAGAAGAGGAAGAAGAAGTAGAAGAAATATTATAGACCTTCTCTTCATTATGTTTAGGATTTTAGTAGAGCACGAATTACTAATACCGAGTGTGAGTTTTGGAAACTAAAGAAAATTAAGACATTTATTAATATTTTCTAAGCGCCCACTTTAATATAAATTGAATTATGACTTCACAGAACGATCTCCACCAATAGCAGGCTCTCTCATTAAACTTATATCTAAAAATAGAAGCATACGTTATATTTTCTCGGAAGTAAAATATGACTCTAAATTTATGTCTGCTATCAAAAATAAAATCAGCCTCCTATGAAGAGAGAAAATGATTTATGATTGTAAGATTACGAAAGTAGCGTGAAATTAAATTTTGCGACAGGACAGCAAGTTAACAGGCTACAAAACTGTCGGTGCTTTGCTTACATAAAATCACGATATATTGCAATGGTGAAATGTGTCTTTTCCTTATAAGGAAACATTGGGAATTTATTGTCGGTTGAAATATTATTATATCTTTTCCTTAAAATAGTTTTCCAGAAGAATAGACTGGTTGCGCTTTCCAAGAAAAATGCGACTCTTGTAGCATTTGGAATTGCTCGCAATGGTGACAAGAATTAGTCCAACCCAAGTCTGAAAACGGAAGATTTGGTTTCTGTTAGTTCTGGAAAATCTCGAATAAAATCCCCAATAGAGGCAAGGCGCCAGTTCCAGCTATTATAATAGGCCCTAAAGTTACTACATCTTCATATGGCATGGCAAGGTTATTTGGAATTAACTTTGCCTCTCAAACGTATGCTCAATCTTCAAAAATGCAAGGAAAAGATCTCCTCCTCCCAGTACAGACCCATCAGTATCATCAGTAAGCTCTTTGAGGCCATAATCAATAAGGTCGCCGAGTACCAAGAAAAAGAACAACCTCTTCAGCGACGAGTAGTATGGATTTCGATCGGTTTGATCCACGACTGACGTCCTAACTACCATTACTCACACAGTTAGTGGGGCTCTTGACAACAAGCACACCTAGATGACTATAGCATCAGATATCGCTAAGGCTTACAACAAGGTGTAGCACAAAGGATTGCTACACAAGCTTTCCAAATATAGAATCTCTGAGTCTTCTCGATTATAAAACGCTTCCTAATAAGTAGGTCTCTGAAGGCAGTTATTAACGACTAGTCCTCTGGGGCCCTGGCGGAAAACAAAGGTATCTCTTGGGACTTCTCGGACCAACCTTCTTTTTGATTTACATTAATAAATATATTAACTAATAATATATCCAGATCATTTGTAAACATTTATGCCGATGATACGACTATATAAGGGCGCACCTCTAAAACTCTTGATGAGCAGAAATTGGCAGTTGATCTCTCATCCGATCTATTACTACCTGCCCACTTGGGGGAAAACTGGTTGGTCACATTCAATGTCTTGAAGTCTAAACTTGTTACATCCCATCATCGCAGATCGGACCCCGAACTACCGCCAGTCACGATAAACCGATATCCCCTAGGGAAGGTTCCGTGCCTTGAGAGACTATTAGGTCTTAAACTCATTCCTGGCCACAAGTGGAACACACCTTCCAGTTTCGATATTTAAAAACGTCTCCGAGTCCTTTTGGGTGCTGAATTATTTCCCACCCTTCAACATCTCTCACACGCTGCTCTATCGCTCCTTCTATGGAAAGTGTACGGACGAACTACATTCCTTGGCTTCGTCAGGTCTAACCTTTTCGGCTAGGATCAACCATACCACTTATATTGTAGCTAACCACCACCATGCGCTCCGTAATCCATAGGTAAATGGTCAGTTTCACCCGAACAGCTTCTTCCGCGAACTACTGCTCTGTGGACCCGACACCCAAGACGATGTTACAGGATTAACCTTACTGTAAAGAAAAAAATCTACGTTAGACGATAAGGACTATTCCTTACCTGACTTCCCCCTTCTCACGGAGCACAAATTTTACAACGGCGCATAATGTTTCCAGACTTCTAAAACGGATTGACTAAGAAAGGTACCGGTACAAATAAAATCGCAGTGACTGTTTTAGGAACATCAGTCCAGAGTTTTCTCCAATGTTAACAAAACTGTTTAATCGCTAACTGAAGGAGGGATACTTCTTAAATCTGTGGAAGGTGTCAGCTGTTTGCTCTGTTTTGAGCATGCAACGTCCCTAAGTGTTCTCACGTTGGCCTTATCCTCTTTCTGTCCTATATTAATGATCTGCCTAAGAACATATTCTATATATGTGAACGACATAAAAGGTTATAAGTGCCACTAGAAAAATTTGGAGGACAAGAACCTAAAAGTTATGTTCAAACTAGCAACGTTCCACCATCAACTGGATTTTCGTCCCTCTAAATTGATGGGTGTTCCCTCAAGAAGGTTTTTTGCTTTGAACGTCTGTTGGGACTGAAGGTCGCCTCAGACCTCAAGTAGAACTCATATACCAATTCTGATAAAGTATCGGAATTGTTTTTATGGCAACGAAGAGTGAAGCCGCTTAGCACAGATTGACATTGAACACTGTCGCGCATGCACACTATGTTATAAAATTCTTGCTTACTTCCGTTATTTGTAGCAGAACTTGGAAGGATATTCTGTAGTTTGATCGTCTCACCATGCCACGCCACAGAGGTTCCATAAGTGACCATGGATTTTACAGCAGTTTTTGGCCAAGAACAGATATTCTCCAGATATGACAATCACTATATTACACAGATCTCGTCCTTTGCGACTTTTTCTCTTTCCAAAAATCAAATCTCACGTGAATGGAACAAGATCGGGGAAATCCAAGAGAATGCGATGAGTCAGCTGCTCTCTATCCTCCCCTACCCAAAAATAATTCCAAAAACGCTTCCGTCCATGGAAACGATGCTGGATAAAGTGAGTCGTTTTAGAATGACTACTTCGAAAGAAATTAAATGCTGAATTGATATGTGTTATTGTTTTTTTTTTATAGCACCAGTCCTGATACTTTTTGATGATACCTTATATGGCAACCACCATATTCCTCAGTCCTCGTCCCTTTTTCTCTTTCCAAAAATCAAATCCCAGAAACTAGATAACAAAATATCGGAGAAATCCAAGATTATGCGACGAGATAGCTGCTCGCTATCCCCGATCCCAAAAATAGTTCCAGGAACGCTTCCATCCATGGAAACGATGCTGGATAAAGTGTATCGTTTCAGCAAGACTATTACTTCGAAGGAGATTAAATGCCGAATTGATATATGTTTTAGTTTTCTTTTTA
>OZ010585.1:100013697-100051197 GCA_963932145.1 Acanthosepion lycidas
TTACATGGAGCCCTTTTATTAGGTTTGTGCAAAAATAATGACGTAATAATGTCGTTTTTTGACTTTAAAAAATACGTCAAAAAACGACATTATTACGTCATTATTTTTCACTAACCTAATATTTTTATATACAAAATAAATTTATTAGTATTAAATTTTAAACACTTGACTCAACCGAGATATACCTGGTTTGTAAAGAATGTATCCATCTCTTATCACAAGATGAGCTGAAATGTCTCATTTAAGTGTCATGTGCAGGGATATCAGACGGAATATAAATATTGCTGTCAACTGGAGGATTTGATTTTTGTCATAAATAATCAAAGAGCAAGTAAGGTCAGGAGGAAGAAACACACTTTCCATCTGTCGGGTAATTGTTCTAATGAGCTCTCCTCTTTCCAGAAACGTAATTACACCTTCATCCCAAATCTATTATTTCCTATTTTGTCCTCTTTGACTTTTATTTTTTATTTATTTTATTTTATTTTATTTTATTTTATTTATTTTTTGTTACTACAGTTTCAGTCTTTCAGTAAGATAACGCAAAGGTTGTGTCTGAGAATTATCATCCCTCCTACTAGGCTGCTCCTTTTCATTGCACGTGACGGTAATGTCAAGAGTATTCCTTAATGTTACAATCAAACACGGGACACACAGAATTATCTATTTACAAGTTGTTCAAAAAGCTTATATTCATCACAAATTCTCTACAATGTAAAAGATTACTTCTAGCATAGGCGCAACAAATAAACCTAATTCGTCTTTCGTACTGAGTTACTGAAAGCCAACTTCGTTTCGGGTCTGTTTCCAGAACGACACTTAATGTATGGACACCACCAACACATCCAGGCTGTTCTAAAACGGTGGACATGCAAAACATAGTTTAAAATAGGAAAAGTGAAAGTAGAAGCGATAAATGAAATAAAACATGTGATGCCATCTGAAATATAAGCGTAAATGAGAACTTTAATGACCGGAACTTGGTGCGCTAGTTTCAGTCCAGTGGGCGTTGAATACTGACAGTGATGTATTGTCTTTGTTTAATTAATACAAGGCCGATGCAAAAGTTTCCAGAATTTATTAATAACATGTCTTATTCATGCAAATTTATGGCACCAGTAAATTCTGTCATTAAAGTATTTTACTATGTTTCAGGTAACTTGTATATTCCATCAAAAAAGTACGATTTCGCTCTTGATTCAAAAAATTCTTCGATACATTGACATTGTCAGACAAGTCGACTAGACAAGATATGTTGCACGAAAAGAAACAATCAAAATTTTGAAAACGATAACAATAGAAAATTAGCAGAACTTACCATCCCAAATCCGAAATTGCTGCCCCCATTTGCTTGTCTAGGAAAAAATATGTTCTCGTTATGGGAATGAGCCAATTGACTCCTATAGCTTTGCTGCAGTTAACGGTTTGTCCACGTACCAGCAATTCGTAATCAAGAAATGTGCTTTCCTGTTCTGCGACTATTGGCTCTTACGTTTCTCTTTTCAGATGTCCTCTGCGTAGCCTTGTCTATAATTACTTGTCCATATTTTTTTATATATGCCTCATCAATTATCCATCCAAATTTTTATTTACCATGATTCTTCTTTTCTTACCGTGTTATTTTTTATATTATTATTATTATTATTATTATTATTATTATTATTATTATTATTATTATTATTATTATTATTATTATTATTTCCTTTGATTTCAATTGGACACCCCATATCGTTTCTGGTCCTAACCAGAAAACTGAGGTCAGAAATGGCATCATGACTTTTTCCACTGAGCATTTTTTTAACCTAAACACACATATTTTACATTGATAAAGCAATTCTTAAGGTGTGAACTGTACTTGTGAGAATAATTTGTTTGTATTTCTTTCAACCATGGGATAACAATGATCCAATCGAACTGATAGCTCCAACCACAACTAGAATTATTTATGTCTTCATATATCACATGTTTCGATTTCCACTTCAAGATGCTTGTATTTTGATAGTTTTTAAATATTTTCAGAGATGCATTACAGTCTGCAGGAAATGCCATTTAAATAATAATGCACTTTGCGTTTGTGTGGCCATTGATCATTATATGTAGACGAATAGCTTTGCATTTTATGTTAGTGTGTATTGTAAAGCCACATAAAATTGTTACTGGTCCTTATTATTATTATTATTATTATTATTATTATTATTATCATTATTATTATTATTATTAATATTATTATTATTATTATTATTATTATTATTATTATTATTATTATTATTATTTCAGTTCCCGGTGGTTATCACTGGAAAATGAGTGACGTCAGCTTTCCTCAAATTCCAAGAATCTTTTTCAATATTATTATTATATACCTCAAAATCTTCTTAGCGATCAAGCTGATACCATTTATTTATAAAAGAATAAACCGCCTAGTTTTAATTTTCTAATTCACCAGTTTTATTGAGAATTCTGTTGAAACGATAAGAATTTTATCCTCTAAAACACTTCTTCACTTTTTTTATTTTTATCTACATATCTTAATCAATTGCATGAGCACATAGATAAGCTGTTTTTATGGATTTTTAGAGGACGAGCAAAAGATATGCTTCAAAATTTGCACAATGGCTTTCCACATTGTAAGATTGGAAGAATGTTAAATTTTAAAAAAAGCGTGATCTACATGAAATTGACATTAAAAAAATCACCCGTAAACTGTACCGAGAAAAACAGCTTTGCATGTGACCAGAACACGAAGCAAGTGAATACTCAAAAATAGAAGGCGTATGACAAGAATGCCTTATCTCACAGGACCTATTTAACTATCAACAAGAAGACTAGAAGAGCTACTAAGATTTACTATCGACGAACATATGTGCCGACGACACTGTCTTGGGTGCCGATTTAAAATGAAAACTGAATTAATTAAACAGAGTAATCGAGAGGAAGCAAAAAAATTATATTAGTTACACGCAAAATACTGTCCTGTTGTCTTTTATCATAACCCTTCGATTGTTCCATCCGGCCTTCATCAGGTCATTGATGACCCGGGTAATCTTTAGGAAATTTCGAATTGGGACCTCTTTTAATCTAAGATAGTTCTCGTTTTTATCTCTGTCCAAGTCGAGAGATATCACGTCTTTTAATTCTTATTTATTTCTTGTCGGTTATTGCTTGTACCGTTTCTACCCAATCTAAGAACACAATGCCTGGAATTAACTCGCAATTACAATGTCTTCCAAATTCACGAACCGACGTCTTAATCCATTTCTATATTGTCCCGTGTTTTTGTCACGTTTGACTACACTCACCGAGACTTCACTTTTTTACTGCAGGTGCTGCTATTGTAGCTATGCTGTCACTTTTTATTTATGGCTCCCATATCATATTTATTTTATCCTAGGCTTACTAAGGACGTCCTCATAGCCTCGTAGATGCACTTATTCTCTCAAGCGTGACAAGTAAGAAAACAGCAGCACTCATCGGCAGTCAGGTGAGGTTCAATTCTCCATGTTCTTCATTCGGGATTAAAGCTTTTAATCAGGAATTTGGGGACGTAGTAATTGTGAGCTCAGAGTCCCTTTGCAGTTGAATTTAGTGAAAACGAGGCGAGCAATAACTGAGCAGTACTGAATAAGAACTATAGGGGATATCCCTAAACAATGGTCATCAGAATAAAAACAATTTACACTCGTAGATTAAATAAAGTGTTAAGTTCGAAGTTTCATAAAGGTTACCTAGATTGACGAAAACAATAACAAATAAAAGCACCAATGTCAACAAAATTCAGGATAATAAACTTCATGTAAATAATAACTCCGCATTCCAGAAATCCAGAACTTTTAAATGTAAGATGGGAGAATTTATAGAGTTTAGCAAAAGGGACAACCCAAGATGGGAGTTACATATAAGAGACGTAAAAATGACATCTGAGATTTAATTATCTGGGTATTATTAATTATAAGAACAGATGACAGAAAGTTTGACACTGAAATCAGAAGGAAGTATTTCAAAAGCTGTGCAAGGTATTAAGGAATCGAAAACATCCTTACAATGAAAGTAACTTGCGATAGCTTTCTATTTAATGTTTATTCTCCCATATGGCAATTAATGCTGAACAATCTTATCAGAGGTGAAGAAAAGACTTGAAGCGAGAGAGATATTGTTCTACCTACGAATCATGGAAATATCTTGGACAGCTTGTGTTTGGAAATGAACATGTACTGAAAAGAATAAAAACTATAAAGAAAACTTACATCAGTCACTTAAATATGCTGGAACGATAATCGGTTCTTTGCACCTTGCCAGGAAATGCTTAATTCCTCCTGTCTTGTTCTACATTTACAAGAATCTGATCAGACCAAAAATGGTAGAGTATTGCCGCCATATCTGGGCTGGAGCTGTCCTGTGACGTCACCATGTGCCTCTGCCCCCGTGCTATCTTGCGACGACCAATGTGACTTGGTATTGGTCGCGGCGCCAAATGTGACGTTGTAACCCTTGGCTGATTCGGATGGAAATCTGGTTAGATTCGGTATCAGCTTTGTTGTTCCCAGTTCGCCTCCAACGTCTGGTTAACGAAGTAACAGCTTTGATTTCTAGTCTAACCTACCCACGTTGTGATTTGATCTTAGGTAGATGAAATCAATCAGTCGTCGGGCCGTAGTGCAAGCCGAATTCGAGCAAAGGGGACACTGCACAAGTATATGTAAAAGAAAATAAAGTAACAACTCGAAAGATTCAAATGTGTTAAAAAAAGAATAACAAATATCTTTATATCTGGTTGCTGAATACAGGACTGCGTCTTTCTCCCAAACCGCTTCTATGGATACGTGACACTTTGCGTTTGTTAGGCGAGTCTTACTATCTTAAGTTGTTTTTCAAGAAACTGGTTTTTGGTATCTTCGGGCGATATTCATAAAGCTTGTTTTGGTGGCGTGAGTCTAAGTCGTTCTTCAAAAATAATTGTTTTTGGTTAGAAGTCTAAGTCGGAATGCGTGGATATCTTTCAGTCAGCTGCTGCGAGGCTGGTCTGCGAGCTCACAGCTCAACTCTGCTCTCTCACTCTGTCTGCGTCTGCCCAACTGCCACCGTCTCTGCCCTGGTACTCCGTTTATATGGACGCCGACCAAAACCGGGTGGGGCCTGTCGTGGCTTGGGTTCCTCGATAATTCCAAATCCGCAATAAGGATTTTCTTTGTTTTCGGACAGGAAAATTTATCACTTTTCATTTTTAGAAGTCCATTACTTTCTGTTTTAGTGGGGTTCTTAAGGGAATTGTCCTCCAAAATTCTTCCTTTCTCATATTGGTATCTCATACCAATCCCCTCAGAGGACGTCAACAGGTTTCCTTTCTTTCTCATAGTGGTATCTCACACCAACCCTCTCAGAGGCGTCAACAGGTTTCCCTTCTTTCTCATATGTTTACCTTCGCCCATCGCTCAGGTCACCATTCAGCCAATGAACGCTCGGCAGTGTCGGTGTGGCTGGTCTGGCCTTAGTTAACAATTATCGCTCAAAGAAAAAAATGATCTTCCTTTTTCTTTTCTTTCTTTTTCCTAACTAGAACCCCCATGACTCGTATTGTGGTCATTAAGTCTCTATCTTAACTGAATGTCATCTGGAATTCATTAACGAGATTTTGCTCAAGTAATCATCAGGGTGGTCAAGTGAATCTCTTTGTAACCTCAACGCCTTCGTACTTCTATCGTCAACAATCTGTCCCGGTAACAAACGTTTATCATGTCAAGGTCTGGACATAAAACAGGTGGTCCCGTTCCAAAACCAAATGATATCTCCGAAAGATAGTTAATGGTTTATTCTTTTTCTTTTTCTCTTTTCCCTTCCTTTTTCTTTGGGGAGGTCTCAGCTGATCCTTTTTCTCGCTTGCATCCTCGACCTAATTACGATTATCTTCCAGCATTTCGCACTGCGAGCCACTTGACCAATTTGAAATTTTCATTATTGGGCAGATTGCTATCTTTTATTCGCCGCGTCATACCATAAATTAATTCTGACAGATCCGAGATCTTGCGAATTTCCTATCTTCTGCAAAAAAAAATACTTTTCTTCGCAAATGAAAATAAAATCTTTACCACTTTTCTTTTGTTAAAAAAAAATAACATCGCTCAGTATGTCTTTTGTGATAGCTTCTTCTCGCCTTAAGTATTTCTCGCTTTTAATTTTCACGCTTAATTAGTTAGCCAAACGTCCCCAGTCCTGTCCCCACCGTGTAGCCTTGACAAAATTCAAAAAAGTTTACGTGAACTTTTGGGTGATGAATTATTTTTAACCCTGCAAACTTTTTTTTCCTACAGACGAAACGTTGCTCGCCTCCTGCTATATCCATGTCAAATGTTCCGACGAGCAACATTCTTTAGTTTCGTCAGTCCAGACATTTACAGCTAGGGCCTGCCATGACAAGTTAAAAGGGCCCAATCATCCTCATTTCCTTCGTATTTCCTTGGTAAAGAGAAATTTTCTCTCAAACAGCTTCTTCTCCAGAGCTCCTACGTTGTGGGGCAAACTCTAAAAAGGATACTTCTCCGACCACTACAACCATAACCTCATGAGATCAACGTTTATCTATCCTGCATAACCCCATAATGTGCACTTCTTACTTCCTCTCTTTATGCACTTATTTGTTGACCCTATTCCACAAGTGGCTGATGTGACTTTTATTGTAGAGAGAAATGTTGGAGAATTTAATGCTCACGAGGCACAGTGCTGGTAAGAGAGGCATAGTAAGACACGTTTGCGTAACTGGTTAACAAACACACGGCAAACTGTGGTCATTAAAAAGTAACGATTATTTGAACAACAATGTAATTGCGGAGACGTATGAACCCCCATATCTTGAAGAGACATGACAGATTTCAACAAAGCAATTTACGACCAGCTAAAATAAATATATTGTAAATGTTTTATTGAATTAAACATTTATTAACGCTGTTTTTTGCCATTGTCTTTCCCGTTTATAATTTATACAATTAATTAACATTTCATTAATATTTTAAAAAAAGGCTACTATTTGTCTGTGTACCGAATATTGCAGCCATATCTGATCTAGTGATTCTGTTATATGTCTACAGATTCTTAACAAAATCCAAAGAAGAATCGGCTACGTTATCGATCCTGACTTAGCATCTCGGCCTCAATATCTTTCACATCCCTGTAAAGTAGCTTCCCTTTGCTTCTTTTATGAATATTTTCACGGTTGTTTGTTCTGATGAGTTTTCCTCGTTGGTAACTCGACATCACGAATTTAAGCGCAGTACTAGATTGGCAGTTCGGTTTCATCATTTCACTGTTGAAACTGTTAGTTGTAAGCATAAGTTCTGTGCTAGTTGTTTCTTGTATTGCCATTGACGACAGATATTGGTGGTCCTTTTTTCACTCTCCTTAAAACATACCTCATGGAATTTACAACAAAAAATACAACTAAACCTGCAAACAAAAAAAGCACCTACCCTACTTAGACTTTCTTTCTCCAGTATTCATGGTATTCATTCCAACTTCTGCAACGTAGGATCTTTCCCTATCGGCAGATATCTTTGCCATATGTGAAACCAACTTGAATTCTTACATTGCTACCAATGACTTCTTAGTTCCAGGCTTTCTTTCCCTTTACCGAAAAGATTCTATCATTATCATGCATGGCCTTTGTGTTTATATCCGGGATAATCTATAGATGGCCAGGGAATTGTCTCTCGAGGCCGCTGTCAACTGCTTCTGTCTTTCGCTATTAAATTCTGTCATCTATCTCTTTTTCTTTTATCGCTCCCCCTCTTCACAGGACTGCAGTATATAGCTGACAGGATAGAAAAGTCACTTTTTCTTCACCCGTATACAAACATCTTTGTCTTCAGTGACTTTAATGGTCACCATGACAAGTGGCTGAAATATTCAAAGGGTACTGATGATGCGAGTATCCAAACAGTAAATTTTTCCATTGATCAGTCTCTTACTTAAATCGTGGACTTCCCTACTTACTTCCCTGGCTTCTGTACTTGATTTATTTTTTAACTCTTCTCCTCGCTCTTGCCGAGTTATGCAATACTACTTTTTGGTAGCTCGGACCACTCCGTCCAAGCATCCATGAAACAGGAACCCCTATCCATAAGACCTCTTTCCGTTACCAGCATGCTGACTGGGACTCATCCCGTGATTTTCTTCGTGAGGTCCGTTGGACTGTTATCTTCAACCTCTCAATTGAAAATTGCGCCACCGAGGTTTATTACTGAGTCAAAGCCGGCATGAATGCTATCATCTTTTCTCGAAAATACCAGATGGAACCTCAATCCTCTCCATGGTTCACACCCCTATGCTCAGTCGCCATTTTCGCGTGACAGCTCTCGTTATAATAGGCGCCTATTCGTTATTGCTTGTAATAAATATAAGCGGGTCCTCGAAGGTGCTACATCCCTGTTTGCCGCATAGTCTCAAACTATTGCTCTAACTTTGGCTCTCGTCATTATTGGTGGCTCTGTAATAGGGTATTAAATAAGTTCAATGTCTGTATTTCTCCCCTCGTCAATCTGTGATGTTATCATCCTCTGCTGAAAAAGCTGTATGTTTTGCCTATTAATTCTTCTCAAACTCTTCTCTTGACTCACTTGGAGCATCCCTGACTCCCTTCCCGCTAAGAACTGAATCTCTATTAAGTGATATGTATATAACTTCATCCATGTTTTCTGCTATCGCCACTAACCTTGATCCCCACAATGTTAACCCGATGTTATCCCTGTCAAGAAATGTGCTCCTGAACACGCGCCTGTTCTCTCTAAACTGTATAATGAACGTCTCGATGTCCACTTCTTTCCTGCCTGCTGGACGTCATCGTCTGTTGTTTCATTTTTTAAAGAAAACTATTGAATCGTCTGACTCATCCAACTATCGGCTTATTAGCCACCTACCACTTTTGGGGAAACTCCTAGAGGCACTAATCAATGTTGAATTGGTTCATCATCTCTCATAGCAGGGCCTTTATGTTGTAGTTTTTTGTGTATATAACGTAACTAGTGAGCCAGTTCGAATGACACAACTCGCTTTATAGTCTACCAATAGAAGGTTAACCAATCAGAAGCCGCAGAACATTCTATCCGTCGTGTATAAAGGCGGCCATTTTTGTTTACCCTAGCCGAAGGACCAGTGCCAACTTGTCAGGCGAAGATGACAGAAGGAAGTACTATGCTCTGCGACGTTGCAGCGATATCCACTACTATCCTGAACTAGGCTTTCCTACTGTCTCCGAAATATTCACTGCTAACCTCTGGATTCTATACTCGAAGACGATCGTCAAAATGCCTAACACTTTACTCATACAAGCAATATGGCTTTTGTTTCTCCAGGTCAACTACTGATGTACCGATGATAATTACGAAAAAGTCTATCATGCTCTAGATAAAAATGGTGAAGACCAGCTGTAGCATTTGACATCACAAAAGCCTTTCACAGAGTCTGGCATTCAGGTCTTCTCCACAAGTTGAAAGGTTACAGTGTCCCTGGAGACATGTTTGAGCTGATTCAGTCTTTTCTGTCAAATCAAAGTTATCCTGAACGGCCACTCCTCTAATTCATTTCGTATTAAAGCGGGTGTCCCATATGGATCCATCCTTAGTCCTACCCTGTTTTTAATTTTCATTAGCGATCATCCCGATAACATCAGCAATCAACTTGGTATCTACGCTGACGATACCCCCATTTGGTCCTGTTACAAACTGCTCTAGATCAACTTACACACTAGTTATTTGCTCTGTCTCTCCACTAAAACAACTTGTGACACAAGGTTTTTATGGTGGGGACCCGAGTGCGAACAAAAATTGAGGCTGATCCGTCCGACAAGATCAAAATAGAAGTTGATGTACAAAACCTCATCAAGACCGTCGTTAACTGGGGCAAAAGATGGTTTGTCAATTTTAACGCTTCCAAAACCAAACTTATTTCCATTAATCATCTCAAAGTCCCCTCTCTGCCTTCCATCAGAATGGCTGATGCTAACCTCCAGGAAAGTGACTCGTGCTTTCTCGGGCTAACGTTCTCAGCTAACATGAAGTGGAAAGAATATATTGAATCCAATGCTAGGTCAGCTACTTAGAAAGTCGGTCCACTATTGTGCGAGACAATATTTCTCTCCGGAATCTAACTTGCATATATAGTCTACCGTTCGTTCATGCTTAGAATATTGCTGTCATATAGGGACCGGTGCCACTGCAGTTTACCCGGAGCTCCATGATAAGTTCCAAAGAAGAATCAGCAATATTATTGGCCCTGATCTGGCAGATCGGCTTCAGTCACTTTCCTGTCGCCATAAGGTTGCCAGCGGGCAATTTTTGTTCCTTTCCCGGGTGTACGCGCTCGGATCCCCACCTTAAAAAATCTTGTGTCACAAGTTGTCTTAGTGGTAAGACAGAGCAAATACCTAGTGTGTAAGTTGCTCTAGAGTAGTTTGTAACACATATATTTATCATCTCTTTTTTAAGAGGGGATCCGAACGCGAACATCCAGGCCAGGAACAAAAATTGCCCACAGCCCCCGCAGCCCCCGCAACCGTCAGTTGCGCTGGCCTCGGTACGATCACCGATCCCTCTCTCTGGTGAAACGGGAAGGCGCTGCCTCAGGCAGCTGTTCCCCAGAGTTTGGCACCTCTCAGGTTAATTTTCCTCAGTTACGACTCTGTTCTTTGATAGAGTCGCCCCTGAGTGCACTCTGCCCAAAGACAGAGACGCAACTGAGAGATGATAAATAGATGTGTTACATACTCGAGAGTAACTTACTACACTAGGTATTTTCCCCACTAAGACGAGTTGTGACACTCGCGTCGAGTCCAGCGCAACCGACGGTTGCGGAGGCTGTGAGCAATTTTTGTTCCTTGCTCGGGTGTTCGCGCTCGGGTTCCCACCTTAAAAAAGACCTTGTACCACAACTCGTCTTAGTGACGAGACAGAGTTAATACCTAGTGTGCAAGCTGCTCTCGAGTAGTTTGTAACACATCTATTTATCATCTCTCCGTTGAGTCTCCGTCTTTGGGCAGAGTGCACTTACGGGTGACACCGTCAAAGGACAGAGTCGCAACTGAGAAAGAATTTCGAATTCTTGGTGAACAACTTCCCGAGACCGCGCTCTCTCATTGCACCAGAGAGAGGGATCGGTGATCGCAGCGAGGCCAGTGCAACCGTTGGTTGCGGGAGCTCGGGGAATTTTTGTTCCTAGCCCGGCTGTACCCGGTTTGAATCCCTATATTAAACCGATCTTGTGTCACAACCCAAGTTCTAGGGCGTCGAATAAATACCAAATTACTATAAAGTACAGTTGGGGCTTTTAAATCTCAGAATTCGTGGGAGAATTGAGCTCCAATTATGCATTTTTGTATATATTCCATAACATAGGTTTTACTTGATTAGCTATTATGTTTCTCGCACACTTCAAATGTTGAATGTATAACTAATTGTAATTTCTATTTTCCCATCTTTTCACCGTATAAATTTTATCTTATAATTTGTCCCCTGCGCTGTCACGCATAAAAATATTTGTTTGCACGGAAAATAAGGACCTACATACATCATATCGTCTTTAACTTATTTGACAGCATTAGAATTGTCGTTGAACCTTCAAAAGTTAAGCTTAAACATTAATTCAATACCTAAATGTAGCGAGTTCTTCTGTTGTTTATTGATGCCTATCGCATCCACTCCTCCCTACGTATTGTGATGAAGGCCAAACTATGAGTCCTCCACGTGAGCTAGCTTAGATGTCGCCCGATATCATGACTTTTAAGCAAGTTTATAAAAAACGTGCACTGCAATTATGGAAAAAAAAGGAAAATAAGAGTTACTCCCATTAAACCATGAAAACAACGACAATGGCTAGTATAATATATATATATATATATATATATATATATATATATATATATATATATATACTCACATATTTTGGCAACCCTGAATCTGAGCTCAACAAAAATCGTTCCCTGTGCCTAATTTTTCTAGGGGTTTTGAATGAGCTATGAATCATTGAAATCTGACCAATGAGAGTGGAGGTGTTGCTTGGTTACACATTCGCACGCACACACACATACACTGTACTTTATATATATATATATATATATATATATATATATATATGTGTGGGTGTGTGTGTGTGTGTGTGTGTATATATATATATATATATATATATACATACACTGCGTGTCAAATTATTATCGATATAACCTTTTTTATATTATTTCGGCATATAGTCGACGGTGAACTTTTTCACTGTTTGTTGACACCTCCCTATCATTCTAGAAATTTCTAGGGTAGATTTACCTTATGAGAGTTCTAAGGTGATAGTTTTCTTTTCAGCATTACTTAAACTGCTTTTACGGCCCATTTTGTCACTAAATTTTTACACTTTTCTAATAATTTGGCACGCTCAAAGTTATCACGATAATAATTTGGCACGGATGACTTCTGATCACACCTCCCAAATGATAATTGTAGATGCGTGTTGTTCAAGTCTTACAACAATTATAGCCCTCCATAATTCCCTACCCTTAGGACTTTAACAACGTTTGCCCCCTCAACATCTCTCCACTCCATTCTGTCTTCTATTTTAGATAAGTTTGTTTGGTATGTTACTCGATGTTTACGTTTGATCGTCTTTTATCTAGTATCTCGGCTGAATGTCAAATTCTCCAAGTCCTCTCATCTTATTGTGTGATACAGAAATTTCGACTCTCTCTTTCTAATTCTAAGCAAATGTGTGCTTTCGTTAATAGTTTCAATTAAAACATCCTCATTCCTCACACGTTCCATCCATGATATTGTCAGCATCCGTTTATAGAAAGACATTACTATTGCATTCACTGAGAAGATTGATATTACACAGCATTTCACTAACCTTTTCATTGTTTCTATCTGTTATGATCCGGTTCCTTGTACCACGGTGATAGTCCAAGGTAGAACCAATAAGGAAAGAACTCGAAGACGCATATGGAATAACACAGATATATTGCAAACAGGAATATATACAGAGAAGTAGAAAGTGTTAGTACGAACAATCAGGTTTAGTAGTAATTGTCTGAAGGCGACTCTGTTTCGGTCTGCCTCTGACTCGACTGACTGACTCTTGACGGACTTCACACCAGACTTCAGACGAAACGGTATTTAGTCACCCCCCGCCACGAAGGCATCATGTGGCACAAGGCCGGTTTAACGTGGGATCTCCAAGCCCGTGGGCTCGGCCAATAATATGCCCTTTGAACCCGTATAAACGGGTTCAGGGTCGGTTTACGTCGCCCGAAAGCAAGAGTTCAACCGATCAGCCGATCAGACCAAACGGTATTTAGTCACCCACTCCACGAGGGCATCATGTGGCACAAGGCCGGTTTAACGTGGGATCTCCGAGCCCGTGGGATCTCCGAGCCCGTGGGATCTCCGAGCCCGTGGGATCTCCGAGCCCGTGGGCTCGGCCAAAAATATGCCCTTTGAACCCGTATACACGGGTTCAGTGTCGGTTTACCTCCCCGAAAGAGACTCCGCCCGAAAGCAGAGAGTTCAACCGATCAGCCGGTCAGCTGGTCACCCGACTTCGGTCTGAACTCCCTGCGTCCTCTTGAGGCGCAGTATTGATTACGTATGGAATAGTCCATTATTTTATTATGGGTAAGGTCCCATAACACTATTCGAATTTTTCCTACTTCTTAAAACATTTATCTAGATATTGATGTAATTTTTCAATATTTGGCTGCACCGTAGATTGTCTGTGTGATATAATAATTTGTCGTGTGTTAAAGCACTTCCCAAATAGTTAAATGTCTATACTTGATTTTGACGACTCTAATTCAGGGCTTGCATCTTGCGCTCTCTCTCTATCTCTCTTACTAATGTCCCGACATTAGGTTTTCTTACAGTTAATAGTCGTTTCATGATCTATTGCTTACAAATTGAGCTCAGAAAATAAGACAGTTATGTTTTCATTTTCTTACGAATTACCTTTCTATCACCTCTACGAGTTAACTTCAATGTCCACTTATATATATATATATATATATATATATATATATATATATATATATATATATTACTTTGCCTTTTTATGTTTATACATTCTTTTTTTATAGATACACATATTTAAGTAAATGTTGTTTATAATAAACAGTATTAAACAACATTTACCTGAATGCCAGAGAAATTTTCATAGAATATATTCGTCCTCCGACAGGAATCGAACCTGTATCCTATACGGAAATGTCATATAGCCTGACGTGCCTTAACCGTTTCGGCCACAGAGGAGCGTTCGGTTAGCAAGGTCGATTTTACTGTCTTTAAACTACAATCTTCCATGATTCTCTCACGTACATTCATATCTGCTTATGGCGTATTCAAATGAAAACAAATGACATCACACATTATGAAATGGACAAAGTCCGACAATTATTTTAAGAGATTTTTATGTTTATACATTCTTTTTATAGATACAAATATTTAATTGAATGCTCTGTTTTAATAAACAGTATTAAACATTTACCGGCCTAAATGTCTTTTCATAGAAAATATTCTTCCTCCGACAGTTATATATATATATATATATATATATATATATATATATATATATATAACTATCGCAAGAAATGGTGCGTCAATTTTAACCTCTCCAAAATGAAACTGCGATCTTTTAACAGTTATAGAAAACTATTTTTGCCTTTCATCATCATACTTGATGCCAACCTGTAGGAAAGCAACTCATAGCGCCTTCTTAGTCACACATTTTCCACTGACATGACGAGGAATGATTATATTGAATCCATTGCTAGGTCTGCTGCTAGAAAAGTTAATTCACTCTGTTGTGTTAGACATTTTTTCGTCCAAATCCATCTTGCACAATTGTAATTCTACCATTCGCCCGTACATTGAATATTGCCGCCATATCGTGACTGGATTCTTTGTAATCTAGAGATTCTCGATAAAATCCAAAGAAGGCTATGTTATGTTATCTGTACTGACCTGGCATCTCAATTTCAGTCACTTTCCTACCACTTCCCTCTGCCTTTTCTTTTAATATTTTCATGACAATTGTTCTTACGAGCTCTCCTCTTTGGCACCTTGACTGTATGAATTTAAGCATAATACAAGATTGACAATTCGGTCCCATCGCTTAACTGTTGAAATAGCTAGATGCAATTGTAAGTTATATTCTAATAGATTCTTTTTCTCACAATTCTCGCTTGCAGAACTTTCTTCAGGTTTCTTGCTTTTCTGCTACCGATGATCTTCGAAAATTTAACGCAACGTCAATCACCATATTCTGCTTCCTGAATCTTGTTCTTTTATTGTCTTTTCTTTTCAAAAAAACGTATAATTCTCTTCCAACTCCCTTGCGTCTATGTGGGTTTATCACCTCTCTTCGAATGAATTGGTTTTTAAAAAGTGACTACTTAGAACATATTTATTGGGCACCCTGCTTACAGGACAATTTTAGGGTACTTCTTTCGTTAAAACGACAATCATTCTTTGTAATCTTAGTAAGAATGTAGGCTTACAGCTTCTTCCATGAAAAGTTGCAACGGGTTTTTTTTTTACAATACTTTTAAATAATTTGCTCTACGCTCAAATTGGATACCGAAGACTGCTTATCTGTTGCTCTAAAAATTATTCTTGAATTTCAAGAATTCTCTAATACTCATTTTAAATCTATAAGCATTTTACCCTCACGGTGTTGTTGATATTATTGCCAGACTTTAAAGAGACAATGCGCATGCTCGATATATGAAAACTTTTAAATGCTTACAATTCGCAGATGCAAAATGATACAATAGGTTAAAATAAATGTAAATATAGATTATTTTATAAATTCTAAAATACTGATAATTTTTTTCATTGCCAATTGTTAATATGTTTATAATTCTTTGTCATTGAAAAAAAAAACTTCTGAAATGGGTTATGAGTAGTGTTGCATTACCCCCACTTGTCTGCCAAAGAACCTCTACTAACGATCGTTAAACGGCATTACCAAAGTAATATATAGGAAAATGATGCAAAAGTCTTATTTAATTTCTTTTATTACCAGTATGCAAGCGTCAAGGTCATATCATTTTACAATTGAAGTGGGTAGATGTAACCGTAAGTTCTATGCTAATAGTTTCTTCTCTCGCACTTCTCTCTTGTGGAACTCTTTCCTTGCCTCTTGCTTTCTAGTCAAGTTGGATCTTCAAAAAATTAAATGCATTGTTAGTCGTTATCTTTTGCCTTCCTAATTCTTGTTCTTTTATTCTTAAATTGGGCTATAGTTTCTACAGTATTTAATCGACACCTGAGGTCAAATTCCTTCTTTTATATATGAGTACACATTTTTACGCTTTTGAAAATTAATTATGATATTCATTGGTGTGTGGCGTGTCTTGGGCAAATATACTTAGCAGAATCCAACCTTCTCCAAGTCAGACCACAGCCGATTTCTACTGACGTGAATGTTCGCCTTAGTCACGGATACGTAGCCGGATATACAATTTGAAGGAACCCTCCACCCTGGCCGTTGACTTCAGTCTAGTAAACCCTCAACCAAGCGATGCTGTGCTATCACCGCTGAATGGTACATTGTTTTTGTTTCATTTTCTTATTATAAATATTTTTTTTTAAAACAGATTTCTTTATTCCATTGTACAATAGAATTAATTGTATAGATGGAAATTGGAGATTACAAATTCAGAAGATATTACCAATGCAATTGCAAATTTATTTAAATAATACTTTTTTTTAGGTAAGAGTAGAAGAGTTTGTAATAAACAAGATGGCGATTTTTCTGAAAACAAATATCAAAATTTCTATTATTTCTTTGTGGAAAGCTGTACTTGAAAAATTCATTTTCCGTCATTTTGTGGATCCTTCTAATTTGTTCTCAGTTTTTTTCTTTTCAATGCATATTTCAATTTTATTACTTCATGGGTTTTTTATCTTTTGGCTATTCCTTATCTCTTCCGAAATAATAATAATGTTTTACATTAAAATCTATTGTTGTCGCTTTCATCGAAAAAAATGTTGACAATTACATATTCTTTCCATTAAATCTAATTCTTATTGTTGAAGATATATGTAAATTTAATCAACCTGAAAGCTTTTTTCTTATTAATGCTTCTTCAATCACTGAAATGCCGATTATAGATTCTATTAGATTCCAACCAAAATTGATGAAAAAGATTTGAATGAAAACGGCTTTGTTCATTTTCTCCCATCGTCATTTAAAATGTTATTTAAACCAAAACGTCTATGACATAATATAAATTTCGTCATTAGCATCATGGTTTTATTCATTTCGTTCTAATAAAGTTGGGCTTTTAACTTTATTTTAAATCACTTCGTTCCAAGCGAGGCGATAAAGTCAATAAAACGCAATCGTATAGTAACGGTAATATTCGACGGCGATCGCGAATCCCGTGACCCTTCAAGGTCATAGTGGGGGTGGCATCACGTGTACTACAGACCCAGTAGAACTGGCCATTCTTGGATCAATCCTCTCCAGGCCGGTTTTTGAATTCAGAGTTACCTTTTCCTAGACCGGTTGCCACCCAAGACTATAGAATCCAGTCTTCCCTTCCATTTACTCATACTTGGGGTGAGGTGAAAGAAAATTCATACCTTTCTGAAGAGTATTAGCACGTAAGTGAATGTAATAGATCCGACTGGAATTCGAACTTGAAACTCTGATTTCTCAATCTGAGCCACTATCCATTACTCCACAGTACCTCCGTAAACGGTAATATTAGGCGTTTCCAAAAAGCAAACTTTCGGCAGTTACTAGCCGAGCAGACAATGCTACTCGAGTTAAACTTTCTACCCCAGTCACCTGGCTGGGATCAAACTGTAGTATCTGTTCTAATCTCTAAAGGTAATGCTAATATTAGATGTTTCCTTATAAGGGAACATTCGACATTCATTGACCGAGCAGAAAGTGCTACGCGAATTACACTTTTCTTGACACTCTGGTCATCGGTCTAGGATCAAACTGTAGTATTTGCCCTCGAGCGGACAAAATACTTTTTATCTCTCAAGTGTGTTTCTCTCTTCGGACTACGCACAACTCGGTTGTGTCTTTGTCTTCGGGCAGAGCACAATTGAAAATATTTTGAGAGGTTCCCAGTACCTCTTTAATTTCACTAAAAAAGCGGGGATCGGTAATAATAACGATACCTACACAATCGATGGTTTCAGGGTCTGCGCTATTTTGGCACCTGGGCATTAATCCGAACTTGTGTCACTTGTGTCATATCCTGCCAGAACAAGATGGCAAATAATTACTAAGTGTGGTATCTCTAATGAGAATACTAATGTTAGCTCTTTCCTTATGAGGAAACGTTCAAGATTCATTGACCAAGCAATGCTAATCGATTGACGCCTTTATTCAAACTTCGGTCATTGGGCTAGGATCAAAGTGTAGTATCTGACAAACTACATTTTATCTTTTACTTGTGCTTCTGTCTTTGTACTGGGATACTTAGTTCCGGGGATTCCAACCCGGCCGCAGCACCCCTCTCGTTGCACTTCCCTCGTCGTTCTGACGTCGATATCCCACCAACCCTCCCTCGGCAATGTTCAATGCACAGACTTATAAAAGTGCAAGATAGGTTCTTTTATATTCTGTGTTCCGGCATGACATATGCTATCATGGCTTTCCACAACTTCCTGTCTCTTATAGCTGTTAGTAATGTCTATCTTTTTACTACTCCTCCCTACTCCATATTCTTTCATCTATTTGCACGGCCTCGTTAAGTAGTTTACTTGCTGTTTACCCTGTCTCTCTTACATTCATCATGTCCTGTGAGTCAATTTCTCCAAATATCCCTTCCTTATTATGTGCCCTATAATTAGCAACATTTACTATAAATAGCAACATTTCCTTTTTCATTCTTTGTATAGCTATGCTTTTTGTTTCCATTTTCTGTAAAGCTTCCTCGTTGTTCAAATGCTATATCCATGTTATTCGCAGTATCCTTCTGTAGAACCATAAATTTCATTCCTTCGAGTCTCCTCTTCATTCAACCATAAAGTGTTTTATCCATCTTTGCCGCTATTCTACCATCCATACAAAGTTGTACTCGCTCTTTCTCTCTGGCTGAAATGTCAAATTCCCCAAAGCTCCTCATTGTGTCCCAGAAATGTCAACTTTCTTATTCTGATTTTAAGTATAAATATCCTTTTTTGTTGTTGTTGTTGTTTCTCCTTTCTTTAAAATCTAGTCGCTGCTCATATTCCAAAAGAATAAAATAAAGCTGTGTAAGTTGAGCTTAGTTAGGTTTATATCTAACGACTTGCAGTTATTGCCAACGTTTTCTTTAACGAATTTTAGCACGGTTAGTGTCTTATGTAGACACAGAAGGAGAAGTACGGAACCTCATAAACATGGTAGTAAAGAAAAGTGAGAAGAAAGGACTATCCATAAACTGTACAGTTCATAAGGAAGACCATCTAATCCCGGAGTTTTGTGCCGGTCAAACAGTTTCGGCGCTGCCCTGGTCTCAGAAGGGACCCTTGCACCGAGCCGCCTCAAAGCGGGGAAAGACGACCAAATAGGTGTCGAACTAATCAGTGCTCTGTCCGGGCTACCTGGTAAAAAGATCCTGAAAGTAATCTCGAAAATCCTCACATATACCCGCGTTTGTAGTCACGGTTCGCTTGTGCGGTAATGTGATGCTCACAATATGTCTATTGGTTGCATACCTAATTTTGGATTTTAAATTATCACACCACATATTCCCAATCACAGCCTCTGTCAATTCTCGCTGTAGCATTATTAACAGCTGCTCCTGGAAATCTCGCTCACGAAATAATGCTGCGTTCAACTTTCAGTAACTAGCCAACCTAACCTTAAGCTTATCTAAGTTTACATGAAGAGAACGAGCCTCTGATCCGTGTAAACTATCAAATGGAAAGCCAGGAAACACGTCTCGAGGGTCTATCAAAACATGCTGAATAGAGGATAAACATCCTCGACATAATGTCTTCATGATCGCCAGTTGAAAAATGGGTTTACTAAAAACAACATGCACCCACCCTGAGAGGTTGAAGACCACGAGTGAACCGCGCCCTACGAGAGAGACACTGATCTCAGTCCCCGAGGATTCAAACTCACTAACCAGAGAGCCATTACCAGTCCGATTAGAGTTGGGAATCTGGATTGAACATGATCGGAGTGGGGACACCAACAACCTCTTCCACTGATCCTTGGTCCATCTGAGTCTTGATAGTGCTGTCAGGGGAGAAATTAGGGTGACCTCTATATCTTTACAGCCAAAGTTTTTAAACGATAGTAATAATTTCAGTTCCTTAATTCTGTTGCCGTAATTCTTGACCCTTTCTACCTGGGCTCGGTAAATACGAAAGACGTTCTTCCCTAAATTATATGGCAGTCTAGACTGTCTTTTCCTTTTTTTACCCTATCTTCTGCAGAAGGGATTCTCAGTCTTTTGAATGGTGGAGGCATTTGTTGTTGTTATTTTGGGGGAGATGGGCTGGCAGTAGGAGTTGACGTTTGAGATAAATTTTTCGGAATGGACTGGGATCTCTACTGAATGAGGAACTTTTGCCAGGAGATGAATGAGTTGATTATATTCTCTTTGATTTCTTATCAGAGGAGGACTGGGTAGAGATCGAGGGGCGTGTTGCCTTTTGAGTTGTTGACTGTTTTAGTTGACCTTCCAATTTTTCTTTAATTGTTTTTGTTTTTTTTTTCATTTTTTATAATCTAGGCTCATCTTTTTTCTGCATTTCTTAACGCTAGTAAAAAAATTAGGGCTGTTAGTGCTTTTCGTCTCAGAGGCTTCAGGGGACTGTGATCCCGCTGTCTGGCGCTTCTCTCTGGTCCCAACAGCAACCATCTATCCACCCTTCTCCACAAGCAGCGGGAAAAGGCTTTTCGGGGAATGTGGGCTCTTATCTGGACCCAACCGGGGGTTTAACATCTCCAGTCCCGGATTCTAGCATACCCACTACAGGAGAGACGGAATCGGAAAATTCGACCAGAGGGTGATTTTGGTAAACAGCGTACTGGCTTCCAGAGGCCTTCTTCTCTGGTCAGGAAGAGAAGTGACAAGTCTCTCCAAACTTCAAGCATGCAGATTTACGACTGGTCACAATGACCGTCAGCTTCAGGCTCCCAACATCCAGAGAGTTGGGAATGGAGAGGAACCATTATTTCGCAACTCCACCCACCGATCAGGCTATCTCAAGTCGCACCTAGTATCTGGTCATGCTGTAAGAGGAAAACGGCAATATGCTCTCCGATAACTGAGGAGGAACCTCGAAGAACGCTACTGTGGTCCTACACTTCCCTTCGTACTCTGTTCTTATGAGACCCAGACTGTTCCTTTGGGTACAGTTTCAGGCGTGTGTAGCAATACGTCCCACACAAAATAGCCCAATCTTTTCAATATCCTTAGTGGCTTAACTCCGAGGGACTCCAGTGAGTTTACCACTGTGTCTTTCGTGGAGCGTCAAATTTTGCACGAACGCTCGTTGACCACGAAACCTGTCACTATTCTTTTCCCAATTTTCTTAAGTTCTTGGGTGTCTACCAAGAGTCCACCTTCTATTAAAAGGTGAGCGTAACTATTGGCTCGCTCCAAAAGCTCCACAATATTGATGATAAATTTAGTTGGTGAGTTCCAGCAAAAGATCTAATCCTCAGTCTCAGCATTGTCTTTTTTGCCTTGAGTAACATTATGGTCCTCTGTAATTTAATTTCTTCATTATTTACGAATTTCTTGTTGCTTGCATTTTGGCCATTATCGGCCGTTAATGGCCTCCATATTTTTAAGGCTTCTTTAGAATCAAGGTATTCCACTGCGCCATCTTTTTCTGGTGTGTCCTTTTTATTGGTTGTTTCAAACAAATGTTTGCATACCGACCGACTTCTGTCGGCCATACTAAAATTTTAAAATTCAAAGGCTAGCAGTATTGTAATAAAATTTTCCCAGTATTAAATTATATCTAAATAAGGGAAGGACTAGTTGAAAAAAATAAAATTATGTATAGAATTTTAAAAAAAATAAATTAAATGACAGTCAACACGAATTTACTCCGAAAAATTTACAAATATGAAAGCAATGATTAAATACGAAAACAATAAACTATAAAATGCAAAAACAATCTGGCGTGACTAGCAAATTAAAATTGAGAATTAAATAAATTAACATGAAAACTTCCAAGAGTTGCCCAAATTGTTTTTTTTAAAGAAATACAAAACGTAAGAAAATGTAATACAAAAAAGAAACTGGTTTGACGAGCAAAAAAGAAAAAGAAAAACAAAGAGTCGTAAAATTAACTTAAATTATGGTGACAGTTAACCAGAAGGGTTTAAACAAGATTTATTAAAGGAAAAGACAAACATCAAATCACCCGAAGACGGGAAAAATGTAAGTTAAAGATGAGACAAAAAAAATGCTGACAAGAAAAAATTCAAATCTTAAACAGGATTTAGTCTTAATAGAAAATTAGACGAAAAATTAAATAAGATTGAAAGAAATCAATGAACAGGGATTTAGTTAAACTTTGTAAAGAAAATAAAAATAAAAATGCAAAAACAACTGAAATAAAACAAGGACTGAAAGGAAAGAACGAAAATTTAAATTCAAATAAGAAAGAATAAAAATAAATCGTATAAACTTATCAGAACGTTTTAGACCAAAGTCAGATTCTGGTAAATGTTGAACAAAAAGGGAACAAAATCAGCAAAAAGCTATCCAAAAAGTGTTGACGCTACTGGTTTGGAAAGTAAAACAAAATAGTCAAATGTCGCGTGATCAAAAGATCGTCAGGCGGTCGGAAGCTGTAGTGAGAAAATGGGAACCTTTATTCACCAGGTGCAAGGTTACGATGGAGAAGATATATGGATAGTTCGTGCACACCATGCATACACCAATCAAACTCAGTCGGAGTGCGGAGGGTGGGAAGCACCCATCCGGCCAAGATCAAAATAAATCCGAAAACACACAATTATACCCCAACCCCACAAAAAAAACAGTACTCAGTGCCACAAGAAATGCAGTCGCGATCCAGGGGCCTAATGCTTTCAAGCCAAAAAGCATATATATTCCACATTACTAAATATTGAATAACTTCCTTTAGATTTCTTTACCTAGCTTCATATTCTTATGCAAGTATTTTCCTATCGAAATTAGATAATGCTTGTCTTTATTATTTTTTTTTTTTACATTTGTTCCACAAATTCTAAGTTTTAATTTACAAACATTGATATATATCGATTATAAATGTATCCATTTTCAAAAATATACTATTAAACGTTCATTCGGTATATTTAGGCATTATTAAAGGAGAGATATTGTCATAATAAAGATATTTTGTTCTAAAATATACTCCACTATGTCCCATAATAATTGTTACATTTGCATACACAGTTAATTCAGTATATGTAGCATTTATTGCGGAACAATGATAGAAGTAATTAAAAACTTAAAGAAAAACTTACTTACTCTTGCATACAGGGCTACATTAACCTGTTACGGATGTGAATAAACCCACAAAAGACAAAATGGCGAAAAGGGTATTTAAATATAAAAATATAAGATATTTTTTATTTTCGCGTATTTTTACAACTAATTTTTTTCTGAGGGTGGTAAAGTTCCTACAATCCTTGTTTGTAGTTGTTTGTTAAGATGAAAAGAAATGTTACAAACGAGGAAATAACTGACCCGCAGCGAATTTTTATTACGATTCGGATTGTTGAATAAGGGAATGGTCTAGGGGGGATAATTAGGTTTGTATTTACTCACATCTCGACTCTTGAATAAATTAGTATTACGAATTAACTTTACGGGATTTAATTTTTGTGAAAAAACACAGATTTGAACTACGCTCGTGTTCGTTTCGCATTCTTTTGGCCATATGGTTATGTAACTCTGTAACGTGTTGGTTTGTTGCTTATACGACGACTTTTTAGAATCCTAGTATAAGACAAGCCCCAATTTTTAAGGGTGATTTTTGGTATTTAAACAGTATATAATTTTACCTATACTGGCATCATTATTAATATTAAACAAAATGATTAACGTAACTCTTCCAGTATTTTATCTGCACCTTCTACGGGAAGGAAGGAAACTGAAAGAAAATGGTATGAACACCACCCAGACCCGGTTACGGAGATAGGACCTGTTACAATTCTATGGGACTACACAATACACACTGACAGAACAATCAAAGCCAACCGCCCAGATATTGTTATTAAAGACCACAAACAAAAAAAGTGCCTCCTTATTGATATGGCAGTCCCTGCTGACTGCAATGTATCTTTGAAGATATTCAAAAAGCTGTCAAAATACAAGGACCTTGAAATAGACATCTCAAAAATGTGGCATATGGGAATATCAACAATCCCTATTGTAGTTGGATCCCTAGGACTGGTTGGAAAATATTGCAGTAGACTAATTGAAGGGATTCCTGGAAGTCCATGACTCAAGGAGATACAAAAAATTGTTCTGACAAGTACAGCCCACACTTTACGAAGGGTTTTATCTATGTAATTTTTTTTTTTTTTTTTTTTGTCAGTGGAAAGTGTCATGATGCCATTTCTAACCTTAGGTCCCTGTGCGGGACCCGGAAAGCAATGTGTAAACGCCAGAAATCAAAGAAAATAATAATAATAATAATAATAATAATAATAATAATAATAATAATAATAACAACAACAACAACAATAATAATAATAATAATAATAATAATAATAATAATAACAACAGCAACAACAATAATAATAATAATAATAATATTAGGTTGGTGCAAAAATAATGACGGTTTTTGACGTATTTTTTAACGAATTCCCTTTGGTTTTGTTATATTCACTTAGGCGCGAACACCTTTGCTAAAGATATAAACCCATCTCTTCTTTTCCCAGGCTATGATTTAATTAATAAAATTTGTATCACTCAAATATTATTGTATCTAAAACAAATTCTTACAATCTAAAATATATTTTCTGGCTTTAAATGTCCTACAAATGGTTGATAAGCCGTAAAAAATGAACCACCGAATCGTTATATTATTAATACTATTTAACCGTGTCTTCTGTTTCATGTTATAATGGAGCAGACGTGTATATTGAGAACCAGACAATTTTGATGCATTATTTTAAACAGGGTTTTATAGTCTCTAAAGCTGATTCCTGAATTTTGGAAGAGGATAAAAATGAATACCTAACCACACTGCCAAAAACTAGTCAAACCATTTAAGAGAATTGATTTATTCCTTGAAATAAAGCCCAAAATTTGGCGACTATCAAGTGTCAGTTATATTTTAAAACGCAATATAGAGAGTAGAACCCAACCATGAGCACACGAAAACTTTCAGAATGGCTAGAATTGTAAAAAGATGCCATGTGTAGTATATTATATCAGATTCAGAAAATATACAAAAATTTCCTTCTTTGATGTGCCGTGCCTCTTCAGGACGTTAGTGATAATGACTCTCCACAATATCCTGTTTTTATTTTTTTTGGGGGGGGTTGTAGCGCTAAATAAATTTTGTCTTTCTGTTATTTCTCCTAAACCTTGTCTCACCATCCATTTACTCAAACTCGTTTAGATCATGCATAGTTTTCCTCTGTCCCGCTTACCTTCAATCTGTCCTGTAAACATTTTCCAAGCCTTCTTTCCTCATTATTTGCTCTAGATATTTCAGCTATCTCTTCCTGGTGGTAATTATGTCATTTTTGTTTCCATTTTCTGTAAAACTTATAAAAGTTACTCACATCTTCAGTCCATGGTATTCTTAGTATCTTTAGTAGAACCAGATTTCTGTTGCTTGAAGTCTCTTCTTCATATGTGAGTAGAATGTCCTGCATTTACCAACATACGGTGAGGGGGGGGACTGATATTAGGTAACAGTTTAGTACTCTTTTCTTTGTTTCTAGCAAAATGTTCCTATTTCTTAATACTTTGCTTAGATTTTGGAAGACATCATTTGTTATTCCAATACAACTTCGGATTTCGGTGTCATATTTTCCGTCCTCTGTTAAGACACTTCCCAAATATTTAAATTTCGTGTATTTATTTGATTTTAGTATCTCCGATTTGTAATTTGCATTTTGGACTGTTTCTTTTGCTAAAATCCGGGCATTCTCTCTTCATGCAATTGAGGTTTAGTCCTTTCTTCTCGCTTTCCTAACCTACATTCTGTAGAAGTACTTGTAGTTCCCTTTCTGTGTCGGCAATCAATACTGTGCCATCTGGATCTCTTATGTTGTTAAGTTTATGGCTGCCAGTAATGAATCTTCTAATTCTCTTGGAATGCCCTCGCTGTGTAGGTTGAATAAGTCCGGTGAGAAGACGCATCTTTTTCTTACAACCCTTTAAAAACTTAAATTCTTTTGATAGATTTCACTATAGATAACCAATTCGTTTTTTTATGTGCCGTGTCCCTTTCGAAGGTTGGCGATCGAAGCTCTTCACAATTCCCTCTCCTTTTAGAAATGTTTGTTCCCTTGCTAATCGCCGCACATCTTTATCTGCCATCCAATGCAGACAAGATCGTTGGGTAGATTATTCGATATTTCTTTCTGACACTCATCTTAAGTATTGCCATGTCAGTATCAACGCGATAATTTTTTTCATTTTCGCTGTTTCATTAAAATGTTTCATGATATTAAATGACTTCTATTTGGTTTCAATGATAAAACAAATCTAATACTCCTTTTTGTTGTTTTTTACATTGATGTTCTCCATGTACAAGGCCAAAGAGCCACACGAGGTAGAGAGTTACAGATTAAGAGGCACAGTTTATGGAGATATGTGGTGAGTATAATGATTATAATTGGTCAAGATCCTCTTAAGTTCCAAAAAACAGCGGTTCGAGTGGAACTTACATCTAACCAATGGAATAGGAAAAGTATAAAGGTAGTCCGATACAATGGGCGTGGCAGGGCGGGTCTTAACCGTGAAGGGTGGAACTGGTGGAATTAAGGAATGCAGTTCATCTGAACCTTCTCCATGGAAATAGCGATAGAGCAGCGAGTGTTCTGCAACGTTTTGTCTGTGAGAATGGGGTTGTAAAGCTGAAGATAATTCATCACCCACAAGGACACGCAGACGCTTTTGGACTCTTACGAGACTGGAAAGTGAAAACCTGTTAAGCTCCTGATTCCAGAAGTTCCCTGGTGGGCAAGTGAGGTAATCCCATAAAGCTGAACTGCGATGTAATAGTTAAAATCCTATATAGCAGTGAATGTGGAACAATATCGCCACTGATGAAGAAAGTGACTTGAGAGAACAGAGATAGAGTTCTGTCGACGAATGTTGAGAATAGCATTAGCAGATTATGTGAAAAACTAATAAGTTTCAGTACAATCGTCTTCTTCTATGTGCCTCGAGACGTGAGTAGTCATAGCTCTCCACAACCTCCTAACTTTTGTAGCGTTTGTCTCTTTGCAAAGCCTCTAGACTCACCCTCCTCCATCTGTTCACGCAAGCTCATCATGTGTCTCTTTGCGAATTCCAGACTCACCCTCCTCCATCTGTTCACACAACCTCATCAGGGAGGTGGAGTGTTGCTATCCCTTGTCCTTCTCACCCTCGATATGCTCTGTGTGGATCAAATTTTCCAAGCCCTCTTTTTTCGTCTTATGACCATATCATATTACAAAAACTGTTCTCGCACGATCACCAAAGTTAAGCAACATCGAGCCTGGCTAGTACCTAGAGATGGGTGACCGTTTAAGAGTGCAGAGTTTTAATTCCAGTCCCGTTTGTTATATTCACTTACGCGCAAATACCCGTGGGAAAGGTATGAATTTTCTCCATTGCGTTTCAAAGAAATCCCATCTGTCTGTTTTCTGATTCTGTGGATAAGGGTTCTCTTTGTTACCATTTTCCTTAAGACTTCCTTGTTACTTACTCGTACCGCCCATCGAATTATCAGTATCCTTCTATACAACCAAATTTCTTTTGGCTCCAGTTTTGTCTTCCTTGCATTGCAACCCGTGTTCTTTTTTTATGCTTCCCAGAATCAGACATTCTATTCATTGATAAACCTTATGTTTTTTTTAATGTTCTTTGAAGTATAATACCTGTGAAACACAAAGCGAATATGATGAAGACGACATTCCAAGCGCTTTTGACAATCTGTTTGAATAAATTATATATACAAGCTGTTTTATTTTTTCGGTTTTGCAGCAACCTCGCCTCCAGGATTTATTGCGCCATCTGATAAGATGATGCCGTTCGAATGTACTTTTGATTTTTGTCTATGATTTAGGTTAGTCGATATTTAGTTTATCCAAGCTTTTTTGCATCCCAATAAAATTGAGCCAGGACTTCTCCGCAGGCTACTGGCTCAAGGTCATGTCACGTTGAAACACCGGCTCTTGTACGACCACTGAAGTTAAGCAACGTTGAACCTGGTCAATACCTAAATAGATGACCGCTTGGGGATACCAGGTAGCAGTACCTGTCGATGTGAGAGTGGAGTAATGAGTAACGAATCGGAAATCGGAGATCCGAGTTCTAATTTCAATCGGATACGCTACATTCACTAAAGTGCAAATAATCATGGGAAAGTTATGGATTCACTTATTCTATCTTCACATTAGTAAGGCTTGTATCAGTAAATCATTATTAACTCAAAAACAATCTTACATTCTAAAAATATTTTCTGGTTTTAATTAACCTGCTAAGGATTGATAAGCCATGAAAACGCAAATAAATCAATCTTCGCATGCTACTGTCAAAAACAGCAAGAAGATCGGAAAACGATATTCGGCTAAATTGGCAGCTGACCTAACGAATGACCTACAATCTGTTGTGAACAGGGGCAAAAAATGGCGTGTTAATTTTAACGCATTCAATACAAAACTGCTCCCTTTTTTTATCGTCTTAGAAAACGGATTTGATCAGTATGCATGGTGCTAACTTCCAAAAGAGTGACTCATTGCTGTTTCTCGGGCCAACGTTATCCGCTGATATTAACTGGGATTATTATATTGAATCAATTGTTAAGTCTGCTGCTAAAATTTGCAAGACATTTTTTCTCACCTGGATTAATTTTTACATATTTATGCGTCTACTATACGTAAAAAACTGGTTAGACAATGTCGAACAAGGGACAGGTATGACTAAAACCAAACTTCTGATCGCTGCTCTAGATAGACCGTTATGGAGGAGATTTACTGTGGATTCTGTAATTGGACCCCACCCCCTACGATTACAAAAGACAAAGGAATGATGATAATGATGATGAGGAGGAGGAGGGGTATGATAAATTATGAACAATGTTAAACAATGCAACTAAAAAATATATCTAATTACAAATCAGAGACATGTTATAATAGATCATTCCATCTAAAATAAATCAACGTTTTGCGGCCTTATTTTTAATATCAATTTGAGATTGTTCTTGTTAAAAACTTGAATAATTTCTACACACTTAACATTATATATACAAAACATGGAATTTCATGTAGTGCTTTTCGAGACTTAGCATTAGCAAGACAATTTCACGGATTTGGACGAAAAAGAGCAGAATGGTGTCAAAATCCACAAAAATATGTTCATCTTTTAATAGTCAGTTGTACTTTGTTTAATTTGTAACGTATATAAATATAGGTAGAAAAAAAGCAAATGTTAATAACATAGCTAGGCTCTTAAAGCACTGCCGGGGTCCCTAATAAAGTCCACACCCCAGATTAGGGGTTAGTACGCGCCCATCCTGTTCAGAAGCTACCGACACTAAACATTAGTGACAAGCCTTTGCGGCGACCCAGGAAATCTTAAATAGCACTCGTAAAATTTAGTGCCGGATTAATGATTGAACATCATATATTGACTGCCGGATTGGTGATGGCCGGTCACTATCAAGGATTTGAATTCTTCAGTTCGAACCCGGCTAAAGTTTCTAACATATCAGATCCACTATTTTAGTAAATAAGATCAGGTTACAAGGTTCGCTTGGGATTCAGAAAAGCATTGATTATCTTTGTTGAAGAATGCGATTCGCTCTACGATTCACCGCGAGAGAAATAGTGAAGCCAATTTTAAATTCTTTTCTCATGAAGCTATATAAGTTAAAACTGTATTATTACTCATCTGAATCGCCTCATCCAACGACCATCATCATCTTACTGTCTGTTCCTGCAGGCTCACGGTTGCAAACATCCCTGTGAGACAGTAGACCTCCTCAGCTTAAATTAACTTAGTCTATTTTTAAAAGTAGCTCCCAAAATCTCAAACAGTGAAATTTAAAATTTTCTAGCTCTCGGCTTTAAAAGTAGCCGAATTCGATAACTGGTTCAAAGTGTTATTGCTTGCAGTGTAAAAACACTTATGATTAACTTGCGTTCATGGCTGGTTTTAAATGATATAATTGAAAACCCACAATTCACGTTCCAGTGAATGTTTTCATTATAAAATTGTTATTAACCAACTGATACTGGATAATTTTCCAGTGTATACTTATATGCATATGATAAATACACCATATGAGTTTCAGGTAATAATCCGTCTTGGGTATGACGATAAACTACATCCGCATCCTGGGTAAGACGATCAACTACGTCCGACAGCAAGGCCTCTAGATCAGGAGGTTTTGAAGAGCGTGGAACCAACTCTTAATTGCTGGTGTTCCCAGGTCCACTCTGACTCGTATCGATAGCACCTGTAAGGGTTCTAGTTATGGGCAAATAGTTAACCCCCAAACTGGGGTTAAAACACTATATGAAAGTGTAAAAATAGGTTTTAATACCAGAAATACTTTGTAAAAAATTATTACCAGCAATAGATTTTTGAAGAAGAATTATTACCAGCAATACATTTTTGAAAAAAAATTACTAGCTATGCATCTAAATAACAAATGACTAGCAATATATTTTTGAAAAAAAAATATCACCAGCATTAAAAATCTTGTCGGCGTTAAATAACTCATTAGGATTGATATGCCGGAAAACAAAACAAACCAAACCAAACCAATCAGGTGATAATATCGATCTCCATGAACCCAACTGAAAAAGGCCGTAATTTTGCGGTACCAGAGCCAATTTATTTGTAACAATAAATCTATTAGGTTGGTGCAAAAATAATGTCGTTTTTTGGCGTATTTTTGCACCAACCTAATACCAAAACAAGACAGGCTCCACGTAAACTTCCGTTATTTAAAAAAATGAAAAAGAAAGGAATGCTAGGAAATTAAATAATTTTGGTTAATCAAAAAAATTAATACAAAGAGACATTTGAAGTTCGCCGAAATCACACTTCGTTCCAGAGTCTGGGAGCCTGGTCAAAATTATGTAAACTCACAGCTCTGAGCTAGATAAAGAGAGTGGCGGCAAGAGAAACCGCAGAACAAGAGACGTGCCCGCTTTGATAAACCAGCGATTCGTGACGCATGAAATGGTGAAGAAGTCATCTGCTGCCCTTATTTCAAAGATGATTACTACTATCAAGTTCTGATTTCTTAACTACCGAATACCGGACTGAAATGAACTTTCTCCCGACTGCTACCAAGATGCCCATTATAAACGAACATTTTACTACGCCGAATATGAAAGGACTCACTCTAAAACAAATAAAAAATATATTATTTGATTATACCTTATACCCTGTCGTTTTATTCCAGAAGTTCCAGTAAATAAATACCAAGAACCTTCTGGCACAAATTACCACACATCTTTTTTCAGGTGTCGTGTCTTATTATATAACGAATTTCTATGTTTATAAATACAGACTAATAGCGTGCGGGAGTGAGCAGGGGTGCGACGGCTTCGGGGATCCATATCAAGAGGGCATCCAATCAAAGAGTGAAATAAAAATTTAGTTTTTGAAATGTACAATTGTCTCGGGTTAAATTCGTTGTGCAAAGCACAACTACAGTATGGTGTGAATGTGGATCCGTGTTTTGCTAAGCGAGGCCGGAGTAGTCCCCACTCCTACTTGAGCCACAGGTGCATACAATCAAAGAAAACCACTGTACGTCTCAGATACAGACACTAAAAACATATACTTGATTAACATAATATCCAAAGAGCTGAATAAAGTGTGTTTTATGTTAATATTGCTCCCTTAACATTCTATAACATTATTATTCATTTTTCAAGGATTGGTTTTATTAACTTTTATATATAATGGTAAGTCTAATCGGTTCAATAAGGTTATATAGTTAACTGATCTCAAACCTGACTTACAACCTCTTGTTAACTGAAACAAAAATGGCTTATTAATTTTAACACATCCAACACGAAGATGCTCCTTTTTTATCGTCTTAGAGAAAGTTTTTGCCTTCTATCAGTATGGCTGAGACTAACTGACTCGTTGCTGTTTCGGGTTTACGTTTTCTGATCACATCAAATCGAAAGATTATATTGATTTCGATTTCTAGGTCTGCTGATAAAAAAAATTGTTAGACAGTTTTTCTCCCCAGAATCAATTTTACATAATTATGAGTCTATTATTCGTCCTTGTATTGAAAATTACTGTCATATCTGGTCTGTTGCGTCTGCTATGTATTTAAAGATTCTTGATAAGATCCAAAGAAGGATCTGCAATGTTATCGGTCCTAAACTAGCATCTCGGCTTCAGCCATATTCCCATATCACCATAATGTAGCTTCCCTCTGCCTTTTCTATATTTTTCATTGTAATTGTTCTGATGAAATTCCATCTTTGATATCTCGAATTTATTGGTAGTTAGGTCTCAACATTTTACGACTGAAATTGATAAATGTAACCGTAAGTTCTATGCTAATAGTTTCTTCTCTTACACTTCCGCTTGTGGAACTCTCTTCCGATTTCTTATTTTCTTTGATTTCCCAAAATTTAAATGCAATGTTAGTTATCTTTTGTCTTCTAAATTACTGTTCTTTCATTGTTCTCTCCCCCTTAATAATATTCCTTTTCTTATATCCTTTCGCCCTCAGTAACCTCTTGCGTCTTAGTGTTTTTATTGACTTGCTTGTGTCTTTCAACGGAGAAACACTCCTTGGGCAAAGCCGCCTTTCGTTCAAGGATATGGCGCATTCACACACCTACGCGCATGCGCAGGCACAAATGCCTACTAAAATAATTTGTTTTTCTTTCTTTTTATGAGCACCAGCTATGTGTATGCATGTAAATATAATTGTTTCTTTTTTTTGTGAGCTATATTGTTATTGCACTACTAAAATAAACGAGTTCACTCGTAAAAAAAAGAAAGCAATAGAATCTTGTGGATTATCATTCATTCGACGTTCCTCGAGGGGCGACTTTTCCCTTTCTCGAAAACTGTTGATTTTTTATCATTTTAGATAGAGAGACCTGTTCTCAATATTAATATCAATACATTATGAAATCGATCACCAACTTTTTACAGAGTTATTTAAACCTAACTGTTCTACGTAGGAAATCAGACTTTTTTAAAAAAAAAGATTTATTTTAGATTTAAAAAAAAAAATGGTATATATACATCTTTAATTAAAGAATTTTTTTTTTACATAAATTAGTAAACATATATATTCGTTTATTCTTAATTTAATACGAAGAATTATTATCCTCAATGTTTGTGTTTGTGCTTTTGAAAAATTCGTTCAAAAAACTTATTTTATAAAAAAATTTTTTGGATTTCAAAAATATAAAAAATATCAATAATGTAAGCAGAATTTCAAACTTGCCATTTGTAAATAATAGTTAAAAAATAGTCAGGAGTCGATTTTACAAAGTATCGATATTATTAATAGGAGCCCTTTGTAAATCGATAAAAAAATCAATATCTTTAGATTCTAACAAATCTCGTGGCTTGAGGAATTTCTACTGAATTGTAATTAAAAAAAAAAAAAAAAAAAAAAAAAAAAACTAGTCCCCGAAAAAAATTTCCTTATCTTTTACGAGTGAACCTGTCTAATTTAGTAGTGGCGCTGTTCTCTAAACAGGGTGTTCCGAAATTCTTGTCACCCACTACGTAATATAATTTTCTATTTCAGACGGCTAACACGAGCTCCTACAGTTTGGAAGAGAAGCTGCTTGCATATGTATACAGTGAATACTATTTACACTTGATCGTGTGCATTCTAGCAAAAGCATGGAGGATGTGCGACATGACTTCACTTGTTCTTGTATTGTTCTCATTACTTTTTGGTTGGGAGGGTAACAAGACTTTCAGACTACCTTTATAAATATCTGCTATATAATAATTACCATTGTGTATTTATTTATTGATTTGTTCATTTATATCCTTCGTGTCACACAATATAGTGGGGAGGAAAAATGAACTTAAGGTTGTATACTTATGTGTGGTTATTTCCCATGATAATTTTGATAATCTATACAAATAAGATATATTTATTTAGCCAAACTTAATTCCATAGCAAAATGAACCGTTTAATTAATCTGTTCTTTTGCTACGTCCTCTCGTCTTTCAAGCCTTTCATGTAAGACACTCATATAACTTTGTCTGCTAAGTGATCATTATGCTTCAACTTTTCGTCTTTGTTGTTCTGCTGTTAATCTTTTTATTTCGAGAAGTGTTTCCATTTAAAGTTACTCTTATATTAAGCATATAACATTTTTAACGTGCAAAAATATGGGGAAAAAACGATCTATATAATACCAAGAGTACGCAATGAACCATAGATGCCATTGATCGCCTAAAAATGTAATGGGACCTAATTATTTGAACGGTTCATTGATTTCTATGTTAGTTGTTTAGAATTAGGATCTTTGCTTTATTGAATCTCAATACATTGTTCCAAAACTCTTCTTTCATTGCATTTCAGTTATTAAAACTTTCTAACAATTGTTGTCACTTTTGGCGCCACGGTTACACTAGTATGTATATAAAAATCCACCATGTGTTTAATTAATTTACTTTGAAAATTTGAATACATTTATTTTGAAAGTTTTCGAACCTCTCCGTCACAGTATTTAAATACCAAGTGTTAAGTGCATCCATCGCAAGTCTTAACACATTCAACTAGAAAAGAAAAAAAAAACGCAGCCACAGGATGTCGTAATGATGCGACGTGTCTCGTTTCTACACTGTGAGAACAATTGATCACGAGCGAACCTAATAGAGCATTAAATATTAAGCAATATTATTCCACGTACTTTCTTTTTAACTTTATCTATCACTAATAAACGCCACAACAACATTAAATTTGAAGGGAACGATAAATTTATTGCCTGTAATATTCACCTAAAACATTACCCCAAGCCCATACGGTTGTCTTCTAAAACGAGTTTGTTAAACATTTACGGGAAGGATCCAAACTCTCGATCAGCCATCCAATATAGCTCTACATTCATCACTAAAAATTACTATTGAGAAATCAGTTTTCATGTACTGCGTCAAGGTTTCTCTTTGTGATATTTACTTAAACGTGGTAGTTTGATTGCTTTCAGGTCTCTAGCCAATGTCATGCTGCATTTTTCTTTTTATTTACTTTTGCAACGGCAATTTTTTAACATATTTTCTAGCTGATCAATTCATCTTTTGTTTACTACCACTTGAATATTTCTCATATTTATCTGTTTGACACAATGAAATCCATTTTTGTCCATACTAATATTTGAGTTTTATAGTTTTCTTTTTCTAAGATTTATGTTTAACCATTTGAGCCCTGCATTCCTGAACAATTTTAACCCTTTCGGACATGTATTCCAGAACAATTTTAACATTTTGAGCCTTGCGTTCCTGAACAATTTTAACCATTTAAACCGTGCGTTCCTGAACAATGTTAATCACTTGAGCTCTGCATTCCTGAACAATTTAAACACTTTGAGCCCTGCATTCCTGAACAATTTTAACCACTTGATCCGTGCATTCCTGCACAATTTCAAAAATTTCAGCCTTGCATCCCTGAACAATTTTAACCCTTTGATTGCTGCATTCCTAAACATATTTAACCCTTTGAGACCTGCGTTCCTGAACAATTTTAACCAGTTGAGCCCTGCATTTCTGAACAATTTTAAAAATTTGAGCCCAGCATCCCTGAACAATTTCAACCATTTGAGCCCTGCATTCCTGAACAATTTTGACCATTTGAGAGCAGCATTCCTGAACAATTTTAACAATTTGAGCCCTGCATTCGTGAACAGATTTAACCATTTGAGCCCTGCATTCCTGAACTATTTTAACGATTTGAGCCCTGCATACATGAACAATTTAAAACTTTTGAGTCCTGCGTTCCTGGACAATTTTAACCATTTGAGCCCTGCGTTCCTGAAAAATTTAACCCTTTGAGACCTGCATTCCTGAACAATTTTGACCATTTGAGATCTGCATTCCTCAACTATTTTAACTCCTTGATCCCTGCATTCGTGAACAGATTTAACCATTTTAGCCCTGCATCCTGAACAATTTTAACGCTTTGAGAACTGCATTCCTGAAATATTTTAACCGTTTGAGCCCTGCATTCCTAAACAATTTTAACCATTTGAGACCTGCATTCCTGAACAATTTTAATCCTTTGAGCTCTGCATTCCTGAACATTTTTAACCATTTGAGCCCTGCGCTGCTGAACAATTTTAAAACTTTGAGCCCTGCATTCCTGAACTATTTTAACCATTTGACAATATTAACAATTTGAGCCCTGCATTCGTGAACAGTTTTAACGCTTTGAGCCCTGCTTACCTGAACAATTTTAACACTTTGAGCCATGCATTCCTGAAAAATTTAACGCTTTGAGACCTGCATTCCTGAACAATTTTGACCATTTGAGAGCTGTATTCCTCAACTATTATAACTCTTTGAGCTCTGCATTCCTGAACAATTTTAAAAATTTGAGCCCTGCATTCCTGAACCATTTGAACCATTTGATACCTGCATTCCTAAACTATTTCACCCTTTGAGACCTGTATTCCTGAACAATTTTGACAATTTGAGAGCTGCGTTCCCGAACAATTTTAACTATTGAGAACTGCAGATCCTGGACAATTTTAACCCTTTGAACCGTGCATTCCTGAAATTTTTAAACCTTTGAGCCCTGCATTCCTGAACAATTTTGACCATTTGAGAGCTGCATTCCTGAACAATTTTAACATTTTGAGCCCCGCATTCCTGAACAATTTTAACCATTTGAGCCCTGCGTTTCTGAACAACTTTAAACATTTGAGCTCTGCATTCCTGAACAATTTTAACCATTTGATCCCAGCATTCCTGAACAATTTTAACCCTTTGAGTCCTGCATTCCTGAGCAATTTTAACCATTTGAGCCCTGCGTTTCAGAACAATTTTAACCATTTGATCCGTTTGTTCCTGAACAACTTTAACAATTTGAGCCCTGCATTCCTGAACAATTTTAACCCTTTGATACCTGCATTCCTAAACATTTTTAACCATTTGAGTGCTGCGTTCCTGAACAATTTTAACCCTTTCAGTCCTGCATTACTGAACAATTTTAACCTTTTCTGGCCTGCGTTCCTGAATAATTTTAACCACTTGAGCTCTGCATTCCTGAACAATTTTAACCCTTTCAGTTCTGCATTCCTGAACAATTTTAACCCTTTGAGCCCTGCATTCTTGAACAATTTTAACCCTTCTGCTTGAGCTTTTGGGACAAAATTCGCAAATGATTGTTA
>OZ010585.1:100056197-100108697 GCA_963932145.1 Acanthosepion lycidas
TTCAAACAAAAACATTGTTTTCAATCGTTATGAGTCTACCCATTGAATAGAATTTTATTATAAACAATTGTCTTGTAAATGGAATTTTTAAAGCATTCTGAATGTAAAAATAAAGAAAAAAAGTGTGCAAAACAATAAGAAACACTACCTGCCAAAAAAAAGTGAAGTTTTGTTGAAATCGGTTGAAAAATGTAGGAAATCCGATTCCATATATAAACGAACACACACACACACACACACAACCTGGGTTTTATAATAAGTATAACTCGATATGAGTTGTCCCTGTTTCATTCTAGCGACATCGATGCCTATTAATCGTGTTTTCAAATTGATTTCGTGCAAAAAAATTGTGTTTTTCCCATTTCTGGCGCTGTTAGAACCACCGCAAGGTAGTTTTATTGCATTTTTTTAATTCTACGATTCAAAGCAGACTTTCTGCCACTGGGGCTCCTGTTTGATCAAAAAACGATTTGGTTTAAATTCGCCAAGAACTTTTTTTGAATCGCATAATGTTAATATTAGTGATAAAACGCATATAAAAATATCCGATACAAAAAAGAATTTCTCAAAATTTCATAAAATTTAAATGAGTGTGGTGGAGGTGGCAGATTAAAAATAAATTTTACAAAGATTAAAAAAAAAAAGAAACAGTTGAAAAATAATTTTATTTATTTCTGAGTAAGTGCTGAATGTTTCATTAAAATTCCGACAATTGTCTGATTTTTGAAAGAATTTCCAAATCAATTGTTTTTCACTATAAAATACGCTCAAATTTCCCGTGTATATTTCGCACCAAAAAATGAAGATTTTTATCCAAAAGTTTCAGAGTTTTAAAAAGAATTTTTTTTTTTTAAATTGGCACAAAAAACATCCTCTTATCTTTCTTCTTAATAATGGCATAAAGGTTTTGATGATAAAATTTTATTATAATTATGTTTTGGACATTTTTTTTAATCATGTATCCTTTTTTTAACGAATTCTTGGGGGTACCTAAGCAATATAGATGCTTTTTTTTAAATGAATGTAAAGCATCATTGCCCCATGTTTAAAAAAATAATAATAAATCAGAGATGTATCTGATTTAAAAGAAATTTTCACGATTTATTCAATAAAGAATCTATTGTATAGAGAATAAGTCGTTTTTTTTTTAAATTGGCACAAAAAACATCCTCTTATCTTTCTTCTTAATAATGGCATAAAGGTTTTGATGATAAAATTTTATTATAATTATGTTTTGGGCATTTTTTTTAATCATGTATCCTTTTTTTAACGAATTCTTGGGGGTACCTAAGCAATATAGATGCTTTTTTTTAAATGAATGTAAAGCATCATTGCCCCATGTTTAAAAAAATAATAATAAATCAGAGATTTATCTGATTTAAAAGAAATTTTCACGATTTATTCAATAAAGAATCTATTGTATAGAGAATAAGTCGTTTTATTAGAAATGTTGCTATGGCGGTTCAATTTCACATGTATCATCTTCCATATCTTATACTTTTGAATTTGGGGGAATTTGTGATTTTTTTACACTTATATGAATAAAAATCCCTGAAAATTTCATTTCAGTAAAAGACTAATGCAATATCAAATGCGAACATACGGAAAATTCGTCCCCAACCTTACCAAGAATAACCCAATAAATTTTTTTAAATATTTTTTTGGAAGGTAGTGTTTAAATATTTAAATAAGACATTTTTTTCAGGAAAAAAATCTACACCAATTATTAATTAAAAAAATTTACTTTTTAATTCATTTTTTCGGTGCGATTTAGAAATTCCTTCCGGTGCTGTTCGTAACATGGGTTTATTTTTGTTTTTTAATAATTACAAAGATATGTTTGAAAAATCAAAGAATGTAATATTTAACGTCATTTTGAAGTGGGAACCATTTTTAACAGATTTTTTTTTCACTTTTGCAACTGTTAGATTATTTTTATACGGGTGTTCAAACAGTTAAATATTGTTTATTACCGCCTTTGACTACTCTTCTCTATCGGAAGAGTAATAATATTATATTGTGAACTCTTCCACAACAAGCTAGTTAACCCCTGCTAGGAAATGCACAATTCCTCTTATAATTTTCACCATCACAATCTAGCAAAATATATAACAAGTATTCATTGGTCAATCACCTTCAATCTAGCTTGCTGATTGGTCAGTTCCGACCAATCAAACCGCCTGCACGCAAATAATCTGTTCTCCCGCTCATATGCTGGGAGCCTCCCCACGTGGTACACGACCATTATATAAACCTAACATGTGGAAGCTCCCTGAGTAGTTTCTTCTCATTCCTTGCTACCAAGTGCCAAGATGTAATCTTCAAGAACTTCCGTCTTAGCCATTGTGGTCAGACATTAAAGACTATTACCAACATTCACGCAAGTACAAACTCTGAAATCTCTTCTGAACTTTTACCAACTTTACAACTCACAATTCCAAACTTTATTCTTCTAAATTACAGTTTAATATTACTTCCTTTTAATATGAACTCGGGTAAAACTATTACCAAATCAAAGGGACACGACTATGTCCTACCTTTTCAGTTCACATTCATGTATATCAAATATTAATAAATTCAATTGTTATGTTTTGAAATCATTCCGTTCAGTTTTGTATTTTATATCTTGTGCTATTTACGTCAAATATTAATTGCATTGCATCCACGCATTGTCCTTAATCCCATCTTTCCTAGCCAAAGTTAAATATGGATAACACTATCTCTACAAGATTGGCAACCCCGACGTTCGTCGTTCGACGTTCACAACAACAATGGTAACACCGTCGCTACAATATATTCAATAACTCTTGAATTTAGAATAAGTTTTTTAAAAAGACACATTGGGCGTAGGTAGCTACGTTGTGATATCAAACAGGTAAGAAAATAAAGAAAAGGTTTTGATGAATTAAACTGTCATCAAAGTAACATTTCGCTAGTTTTTAATTAATTTCTTGATAATACTTCCAATGTAGTATAAAAAATAAAAATAAATTGTAATAAATATAGTAAAAGCGTATAGAATAAAAACTATTTGTTATATAAAGTCAAAGATAATATATTTTTAAACATAAATATCAATTTTTTTATTATTGCACACCTGGTGTTCCGTATTTTTTTTAACTTTTAGAGCGCTTTTTAAGGTTAAATGATAACAGTAGAAAATTATTGTTAATCGATTACTTTTATGGTACCTCACAGGATACCGTACGTAAATAAATGTTATTTTTATTATGTTTTAAGAAAAAAGTAAACATTACTTTTGCAAGATCTTGTAAATTAAACTTTAAAATTCTTAATTTACTTTGAAACACAACTCAAGGACAAATATTGGAGTTTTGAGAGATTTTTAAATTTGTTGTTTACGTTTTTCGTTTCTAATGGGGGTTCGATGTTTTAAACGACCCAATGATTTAAAAATGTCTAAGAACTTTATCTACGGGCGGGAATTTTTCTCTTCATAGCGATTAGCTTTAGGCTATTGTTTTTCAAATAAAACCAAAATTGAACTTCAAAGAAAACATTTAAATTATTTAAAATTTAATTTTTGTGCTTTTTAGGTAGTTCGTGGCTGTATATACAACTTTACAGACTACAAGCGAAAAATAAATGTGTATAACATTTATAGAAATAAGAATATATATATATATATATATTTCTTATTTCTATAAAGGTTATATTCTTTAAAATTCGCTATATTTATTGGGGAAGAGTGGTGAATATAGAAGACAGAGCGTTTATAGAGACAGTGTAAACATAGGAATCAACATGTCGGTTTTGATGGCGACTGTCTGTTTCTTGCCTCAATGCGATCTTCAGAACAAGTGCTACTAATCTTTTAGCGGATTGATTAAAGAAAATATAGGAAATAGGAAACCGGCACGTAAGTGTCATGCTTAGGAATATATATATATATATATATATATATATATATATATATATATATATATATATATATATATATATATATATATATATATATAAACACATACAAATATATATATATGATACAGTATATATGATACACACACACACATATATATATATATATATATATATATGTATATATATGTTAGAAATATGATATGATACGTATATATAAATATATATATATATATATACAAATATGATATATATATTTATATATATACAAATATAATATAATATGATACATATATATGTGATACAAATATAATGATACGTACATATATATATATGATTCATATATATATATGTATGATATATATATATATATATATGTTACATATATATATATATTTGATACATATATATATTTGATACATACATATATGATTCATATATATATATATATATATATATATATATGATACATGTATATTTATATGATACATATATATATATGATACCTGTATTTATATGATATATATATATATATATATATATGGTACATATATATATATGATATATATATGTATATATATATATATATATATGATACATATATATATATATATATATATATATTTATATATATATGATACATATATATATATGATATATATATGATATATATATATATGATATATATATGATATATATATATGATATATATATAATATATATTTATGATATATATATATATATATATATGATACATATATGATATATATATGATATATATTTGATATGATATATATATATATACATACATATATATATATATATATATATGATACAAATATAACATTATGCATATAGATAGATAGATACCCAAAATAACGATGTAACTATCTACTGAGACATGCCAATTCAATCTGACAGGGAAATAAAACCAACAGACCTGATATTATCATAAAAGACAAGAAGTGTCTGCTTATTGACATGGCGGTGCCATCTGAGAGAAACACCGCCATAAAAATTGTCGAGCAATTTGTTCAAATACATGTATCTGGCGATTAACAGAATGCGGGAAATGAAGACTGAGACTCTGTACCAAAAGTAATCGCAGATCTAGGCCAGGTGAGAAAAAGGAATGGACAGTTTTACTAACAGCGTCCCAGGTAACATCAACTTATAAGTTTCCTAGAAAATTGCCTTACTTGGAATAACCCATATACTAAGAAAAGTGCTATCAATTAAATAACAATTCTCCTATAGGGCCTAAGGGCCATAGTTTGGGCCCATCTCTACAGGATACAAAACAGGATACTTACACACAAACAATAATAATAACAGAAAAACCCGTGGAAATTTAATGGATTTTTTTATTTGAATTTTTGGATGAATCTTAATTCTTCAGTTAATGAATGAATAAGCTCATGGGGAGTTCTATGACAACAAAATATCCGTAAAAATTCCCCTATCGCATCGGTAAATATTTGAATTTAATAGCTTTAACAAAATATTGTAATAACAATCAAATATGAATGCTTGCCGTTATTTTAAGAAGTGGGTATAAATTAAAAAATTGAAATTGATAGTTTTTTTTTCCATTTCACTGAAACAGCCGTTAAACAATTTCATCTTACGTTCTTTCTTTCATTTTCTCACTGAAACCGTATTTTCCACGCGATCAAAACAAAATAATCCATTATTTATGAGCTATTGGCAGGAGATGTTAAACACTTCTATCTTCACGTCTTTCTTTATTTATTTATTTATTTATTTATTTCACTGAAACCAAGAAGTGTCATTCACCCTCTTTCCACGCGATCAGAATAGTCCATTATTTATGAGGCATTGACAGGAAACGTTAAACACTTCTAACTTGACTTCCTTTTTTCTTTCTTTTTTTCTTTATTTCACTGAAACCATGAAGTGTCTTTTCTCCTCTTTCCACGCGACCAAAACAGAATAGTTCATTATTTATGAGATATTGACTTAGTATAACAGTCGTACAAACTATGCACAATTATTATATAGATAATAATAATAATAATAATAATAATAATAATGGAGTTTTCCAACTACAGCACAATACACCGGCTGAAACTGCAATATACTTAAAAAAGACAGCAAAGACGAATGCAACCGACCAGATACAGAAGCGATGGCAAGATAAACCACTTCATGGCCAATACTCTGCCCGTACCAAACAAGCTGACGTAGACAAAACCCGTACCCATCAGTGGCTACATAGTGCAGGGTTGAAAGCTGAAACTGAAGGTTTTATCCTTGCTGCACAGGACCAATGCTTGTTAACTAGGAATTATCAAGCACATATACTAAAATATTGTGTCAGCCCAAAATGCAGATTCTGTATAAAATATCCAGAAACGATCGATCATCTTGTGTCAGGTTGCACGATATTGACATCCACTGAATATAAAACCCTGGAAAATCTGCAACTTCTACGGGAAGGAAACTAAAAGAAAATGGTATGAACATCACCCAGATCCGATTACGGAGATAGGACCTGTTACAATTCTACACATTACACACTGACAGAACAATCAAAGACAACCGCCCAGATATTGTTATTAAAGACCACAAACAAAAACGGTGCCTCCTTATTGATATGGCAGTCCCTGCTGACTGCAATGTATCTTTGAAGATATTCAAAAAGCTGTCAAAATACAAGGACCTTGAAATAGAAATCTCGAAAATATGGGATATGGGAACATCAACAATCCCTGTTGTAGTTGGAGCCCTAGGACTGGTTGGAAAAGATTGCAGTAGACTAATTGAAGGGATTCCTGGAAGACCATGCCTCAAGGAGATACAAAAAATTGTTCTGACAAGTACAGCCTACACTTTACTAAGGGCTTTATCTATGTAATTTATTTATTTTTTTTTTGTCAGTGAAAAGTGTCATGATGCCATTTCTAACCTTAGGTCCCTAGGCGGAACCCGAAAAGAAATGTGTAAACGCCAGAAATGAAAGAAAATAAAAATAATAATAATATCAACGATAAAGAACAGTGCAGACCCAGTAATTGGACTTGTTGAGACTATTGACAATTTAGTGTCTGGCTGCTCAATTTTGAGAGCGATGGAATTCAAAGAACGACATATATTCACTGGAAGATATGTCACTATTACAGTGTGCCACGTGCTAAAACAGATAGCATTAACACCACACTGAAAGGGAAAGTCACGATGTCACTCTTCTGTGTGATTTTAGCATTCATACTGACAGACATATAAAAGCTAATAGGCCAGAAGTTGAGATTAAAGACTTCAAACAAGAGATGCTTTCGTACAGATATTGGCAGTGCCATCAGATAAGAAAAAACATATCTGTTAAAAAACCTGATAAAATAAGTAAATATGAGTAAGAAAAATGCAGGAACCTTAAAACAAGTGTCAGATCAATAAAAATTGGAGCCCTAGGTACGATCAGAATAATGTACAGACAAGAACATGAAAAAAAAAGTCTCTGGTAGTTGCTGTTTAAAAGAGATTTTAAAAAATTGCATTGCGTGCATTTGAAGGAGAGTATTAGCATTGCATATAAAATGCAATACTCTACGTGTTTAACTATCACTTAGCATCGGAATTTGCACACACAGAATGCACATATTTACTGGCTTGCCTTATCTTGTCTTGAGTAATTGCCTCGTATGGGATTGTACTAAACAGAAATCAAAAGAAGAAGAAATATAAAGACAAAGAAATGTAATGAAAAAGAAACAGAAGAAGAAAAAGAAGAAATACAAAGAAAAAGAAATATAATACTAATAATAATACGAAGAAGAATGAGGAATACGAAAAAGAAGAGGAAGAAGAAGAAAGAAGACGAAATACAAAAAAGAGGTGAAATACAAAGAAATCTAAAGAAGAAAAACAAATATAATGAAGAAGAAGAAGAAAAAATATATACAATGAAGAAATATAATCATAATAAGATGTACAAAGAAGAAGAAGAAATACGAAAATAAGAAGAAGCAGAAAAAGATGAAGAAGACGAAATGCAAAGAAGAAATGTAAAAAGAAACATAATGAAGAAGAAGAAAAGGAGAAGAAATACAAAGGAGAAATATAAAGAGGGCAAAGAAATATAACGAAGAAGAAGAAGAAGAAGAAGAAGAAGAAGAAGCATGAGGAAGAGGAGAAGGAGGAAACTGGAGCATATACTGGGGGAAGATAAAATAGAAAATCCTTGATCCACTGTATCCTTTTGACACAAGGATAGAGCAAAATGAAGAACAGCAAATAACTATGACTCATCGAAGTTGAAGAATGTCACAATTATAGCAGGTATTATTGAGCACTAAGTATGGTAATAGAATTGACACATCGATACATGATTCGCATCGATTGCCCAGTAGAACTGTTATAGAATGGAAGCGTCTCAAGAACGGTAAGAATAATTCTGAAAGTGATGAACACTTAGTGCCAGACCCAACCGGAAAAAACCATATCTTTAAAAATGTTTGAGAAATTCAGTAAATTCAAAGACCTCGAGATAGAAATCAGCTGAATGTGACATCTGAAGACACCATTACCTGTTGCTATTTAGAAGACAAATATGTGGATCAAATTCCTGGTCGCCCGACAATATGTGAATTGAAAAAAAATCGTACTCATGAGTACCTCTCCAATTTTATGTGAATTTCTCTCCATTGATTGACCACGATTACATATTTTGGTTTTCTCTTCAACTGCATGGCACCTCATTTGCCTGCATCTTCTAATACAAAAGAATTTGTCCCTTGAAATCTCTGGTTGAGACTTGAGGCAATTCGTACTACACAAAGCAAAGGCAAAATTAAGTAATAATAAAAAAAAAATGAGGAGAAAGATACGTTTAAACAGTTAATCCAACTTTTTCGGTCCGAGAATACATGAATATAAACTGAACAATCACTTCCCAAATATATAAAAAAAAAAAACGAAACAGAATATACAAAGTACGATGAGTAAATTATCACCATTTTAGATTATTAATTTCACGCATGCGCGTTGTTTGTTTGTCGATTGCACAGTATAGTAGAGTCAGTTGGACATCGTCTGTGAGAAAAAGAGCACCATGATACAATTTACTCCGCCAGAAATTTGGAAACAGCATACTGTACTGCTTGGAATTCGCGCCGGAAGATCCAATATGACCATTTCAGAGTGTTTGTGCGTCGATCTAAGGACAGTACAGAGGATACGGAATAAGTTGGGTGATATATCCAGTCAACATTATGGTGTTTGGAGTGATCACTAGTGATGACGACGCTATGCCTCCATTCATTTCCCACAAGGCCTCAGACTCAACACGGAGGCTTATACCATGTACCTTGAGAAGGTAGTGCTATCCTGGGTCAATAGGGTGACTGCTGGAAGACTCCATATCTGGCAACAGGACTTCGCACCATGTCAAACAATCAGGAGAACAGACAATTTCTGTGACCACATCGCCTTTTACATCTCGTGACCTAACTCCCCAGGCTGCAACCCCGATGATTATTATTTGTAGGAGGCAGTTGAGCAAGAAACCAACAGCTTTAAGCCTTTTCCTTACCAATGCAACTCAACATTACCATAATCAACTAAAAATATAAACCTAAACAAGCTCAAAAAATCACGTAAACCCATTAATATTTAATTCTTCAACATCCGTGCTATTCGTGCCAACTTCTGCAATGTGGAATCGTTCCTCTTTGATAAGTCTCCTGATATACTAGCTCTCTGTGAGACAAACATTAACTAGTCAATCTCATCCTTTGATTTCTCGATTCCTGGCTACCTTGCTCTCCCTAAAAAGGACTTTAAAATCCACATGCATAACCTGGGAGTTTATGTCCGCAATCATCTCCCACCGTCTAGGAAACTCTCTTTGGAATCTCCAGACAATTCGTATATATGTCTCCGTGAATCTATCCTCAATTCAGTAAGCTATCTCTTCTTTCTCTACCGTTCTCCTTCCTCTCAAGACTGTTGTGTACTCGATAGCATTCCCGATAATATAGATAAAGCCATCTGTCTACATCCGTTTGCAAACATATTCGTATTCGGTGAATTTAACATCCACCATACCATATGTCTTAAATACTCTGTAACTGACCTCACTGGCATTCAAACCCTCAACTTTTCAATCACTCAATCCCTCACGCAAGTGGTTGAAATTTTTATGAGTTTCTCCAGTAACCCGGACGGTAACACTTCCATTCTCGATCTGTTTTACATCTATCTCTGATTCTTGTCACTCTATGCAGCTCTTCCCTCTTGGCAACTCTGATCACGCGATGGTATCGGTTAACATCACCTTCCACTCCACCTCCATCCGTGAAGCTCCCACTAACAGAATATATTTCTGCTATAAACGCGCAGACTGGGACTCGTTCCTTGTGGCATAGCTTGGAATGTGGTTTTTAATCATCCCATACAAAAATGTGTCTGAGGTCTCCTCTTTGGTAAAAAGCCAGCATCGAGGCTTCCATCCCAACAGGAAAATACCAAGTTAAATCACGCCCATCTCCTTGGTTATCACCTGCTTGTTCTGCCGCTATAGCCCACAGGAATCAATTCTTCCGTCTGTACCGGAGCGACATGTCTGATTACAACAGACGTCTCTTTTTCTCTGCTCGTTTTCTCGCATATATTAACATATGTGAGAAAACGACATTATTTTTGCACCAACCTAATACAAAAATCCTCAATCAACTCGAAGTCCTAACATCCTCAGCTGATAAGGGTGAATAATTTGCTCGAAAATTCTCATCCAACTCAACACTCGACTCTTCCAAGGTAACCACACCTGATTTTCCCCCTAGAATTGAGGGTATACCGAGTGAGATGGGCATAACCCCTCGATGCTATTAGAACCACCTCTAAATTAGACTCACATAAAGCAAGTGGTGGTGAAAGGATACCAGATGTAGTCCCAAAGAAATGTGCCCCTGAGCTGTCTCCACTGGGGTCTGACCTCAATATTTACTTATATATATATATATATATATATATATCCCTAAAATATTTCTTGCTTAATTTCGTGCCCTAATGTGGTTTATCTCTGTACATCTACCAATGATTTTATCACTTCAATGCATAAAAAACGCAAGTAAAAATCATGTATACGATATATATATATATATATAGAGAGAGAGAGAGAGAAAGAGAGACAGACAGAGTCAAAGAGAGAGGGACAAAGAGAGAGAGAGAGTCATCAGATGAAGTAAGGTTCATCGGTTTTATAAGAAATAGAATTAAATAATCACTTATTTTGTTCCTATTCTGAATTTCATGGCGGTTATATCCACTCGTCAGGAGACTTTATTGCAAAACTGAGTTTTACAATTAAGTCTCCTGACGAGTTGATGGAACTATGAAATTCGGAGTAGGAACAGAAGAAGGGATCATTTAATTTTATTTGTTATTATTAATTCATTAAATATAATAATTAATTCTCTAACAATATCGAGCGTTCAAATTGCAGAGACTGCTTGCCCTTTAAACCTTATCTCCAGAAGCACCTTTGTCAAAGATTTTTTGTTTTGTTTTGAAACACCATCTTTGCTATTGTTCCATATAGGCATAGATTTGTGTGCATGTATATGCGTGCATAGATAGATAGATAGATAGATAGATAGATAGATAGATAGATAGATAGATAGATAACTTTTTATTATTATTTGAGTTTTCACACTAGTAGTGTCTAGTATCATCTTTACTGAAGCTTTAGTGATACCAAGTCTACCGAAGACTCAAGTAAACATTTTACTACGCTTGATTGTTTTCAGTTATTCCAATGGTTAGCAATTCTTTCTACTCTTTCTGCGAAGTTGTTCATGATTATTCCAAGAGCGACGACCTTGATAATAAAATATTCCCTTCATATTCCACAATATTTCCAATTCTTTGTGAAGATCAAGATATGTCCACAGATTTCCATTTTCTGCTTCACTTTTGGCTCTGCCGACAAACAATAGTGATTACTGATATGAAAAAATATTATTATTATTATTATTATTATTATTAAAATTAATGACTTTATATAACTAAACGCAAATCCATAAAACATTTTTCTAATCATGGTTCATTTCAATATAATCTGTCCTGGATATTTTGAACCATTGAATGTATGACGTCAGTCGATAAAAGGTGTTAACGGAGAGCATTATGGTGTCCAAATGTATTTGATTTATCCAGGGGAATAACGAACAGATATATCTGAAGAATGTGGCGAGTTCCATTTCTCTTAAAGAGACAATGTAATAATTGCACAGGTGGACATTTATAAAAAAAAAACTCTTTCGCGATGATGACATCACTTAATGATGATCTGTAAAAGAAAATGGACGAATATAGTTTACATTCTATCTTTTTATGTCAGTAGAAAAATAAACATCACTTTTAATGAGTTTTATAAATTTCAAAATAATTTTATAAAAACTAAGATCAATCTCTTTTGCTTTCGTGGATGGTGGCTACTCTCGCTTCCTTGTGCTTCTATCCTTATATACCAAGCAAGCGAATCTGATACCGATTCTGATCAAATCCTTATTTGTATTTTCGCTATTTTTATTTACGGTAAGGCTAAACTAATATCTTCAAATAATTCACTAAAAGTCGTTTTTTGGAGAGGATTGTCTGTCATCGTATCAAAGACTCAAAGACGATTAACCCTTTTTTTTAAAAATCGAGTTCATTCCAAGCAAGGCAGTAAAACCTCTATGACACCAGGGGTTACAGGGTGTGGAAGAAAACCAAAACATTACTAAGGAGCGAAAATAATAGAAGGGTAATTAGAAAGACAGCAGATAATGACTGATATTGTGTTTAAAATCTTTGTTGTCGATTCCGGGTTGAAATCCAATACAAATAAATAACAAACGCCAGAAATGAATATATTGAAATAATGTATTAACGTAATAATACAAACTGGTATAGCAGGTTAGTAGTTCAAGGAATACGGGTTAGTAGCAAAATATATATATACAGTCTTTGGTATTGAAGTATCGCTGTATGACTTACTGAGTCTACGTGCTCGCTCACTGTGACTCCTACAACGCTGTTACCTCACCTTCACTCTTCCGGTTACCTACAACCTTTTACTCTGATACTCTGGACTCGACTCGACTCCTCGGTCTTGCGGTATTTATCGATCCACCCACGAGGATTGAATGTGGCACAAGGCCGGTTTAATGTGGGTATCTCCGAGCCCGTAGGCTCGGCCAAAAATATAGCCTTTGAACGCGCCTAGACGGGTTCAGGCTCTGTCTACCTCCCCGGACGAAACCTTGCCCTTCGGCAAAGATCCGTCCGGGTTCCTCTCTGCTAACGCAGAGAGTCCGACAGACGTCGCTTACAGTCAAAGACTGTATCACGACTAAGCTAGACTCGGAGGTCTTGCGGTATTTATCGATGCACCCACGAGGACCAAATGTGGCACAAGGCCGGTTTAATGTGGGTATCTCCGAGCCCTTAGGCTCGGCCAAAAATATAGCCCTTGAACCCGCCTAGACGGGTTCAGGCCCTGTCTAACTCCCCTGACGAAACCTTGCCCTTCGGCAAAGCTTCGTCCGGGTTCCTCTCTCTTAACGCAGAGAGTCCGACAGCTGTCGTTTACAGTCAAAGACTGTATCACGACTAAGCTAGACTCGGAGGTCTTGCTCTTCGGGTATTCATTGGCAGTAGTATATGTATATACTGGGTGATCCCATTTGTGTAAAAAGGGGAGAACCCCTCAACAACTTTGAAGACCAAAATTAGCTGGAAAGCAAGGAGCCGGAAGAGAGTTCCACAAGCGAGAAGGGCGAGAGAAGAAAGTGTTAACATAGAACTTACTATTAATTCTAGCCAACCTGATTGTAAATTGACGGACCTCATCTCCAGTCGGATACTGCGCTTAAATTCATCAACTTTAGGTACCATAGCGAAGTGCTCATGCAAACAATTATTATGAAATTATTTATTTAAAAAAAAGGGCACAGAAGGCGACTTTACGGCGATAGGAAAATGACACCAGAACAGGACAGACAATATTGCTGATTCTCCGTTGGATATTATATAAATGAACTCAAGGTAAATAGCAGGAACACCGGAGTATATATGGCAGCAATGTTCTAAGAATGGACGAATGGTAGATATGTAACATAGATTCTGCAGAGAAAGATTGGTTCGCACGACACAGCGACCCAACTTTCATTACAGCTGATCTGGCAATGGATTCTATATAGACTTTCCAATTCATGACAGCTGAAAACGTTTTATCGCCATTATATATATATATATATATATATATATATATATATATATTGTCGTCTTATATATTTTTATCGTCGTTATATCATTATCTATTCAATAAAAATACTTTCTGGAAATTTCTTGATATATATTTAGATTTATTTTCTTTTTTTTATTTGATATTTATAATTATTTCTACACTTCACATTTCAATCGAATTTACCCCAAGAAACATTATGGCGGTAGAAAAGTAACTGAAGCCAAACGCCAGGTAAGGACAAACAATATTACTTATTCTTTGTATTTTGTCAAGGATCTCTACGGCGATAAAATTTCCTTTGGTTATGAACAGGACCCTAGGCCATGATTTTAGTCAAATTCGTAAACATTTAAAAGTTTTCAGCGAGAAATTCAATTTACAGTGTGTCACTATTTTTGCTTTCGCCTTTAGTTTTATCTGTCGGGTTAGTTAAATCGTTATCTCTTTGTGTAGACATCGACCTAAAAATCTCAACAACTAAAATTATAGTGTTTTCTTTCCGTTAATGTTTGCTTATGGTTTTTCACAGTCACCGTAAACCCAATACTTAAAAATCATGTTTTGTTTACATTACCACCAGGGGTGTGGAGCTACTGAAGTCCTCACAAAAGCATAGTTCAATTTTATGTCTGTGTTTATCACTACAATAAAAAGTGAAACACATAAATTTAAGTTCAATTAGGTAATTTTGGGAAATACCTCAAATATTTAAATTAAATGTGATCCAAGATTTCATGATAGAAACACGTAGTTTCATATTCTCAATCCTATGCGGCTGCGCGTGGATGTGTAATGAAGTGTTAGGTTTAACAAATATATGTGAGCAACCATATTAGTTGCCGTAGTTTTCTAGATGAACATGTTAACATAGTGTAGAAAGATGTCACATTCCTTCTCGCCGACCTCGAAAGGGAAAGGTAGCGAATATTTAAAAGAAACCTGATTTTACTCACAAATCACGGACGTTATGTTGCAACAGTCTGTGTTTTACCCATTTGTCCAGCACGTATCTTCTCCTCGCAGTATCTGCCCCCGGACTGCCTTCTGTACAGAGTGGGATTCACTGGCTGACCGTTAATGGTTATATGAACAGCTAAGCCCGGAAGTTTAGTAAGCGATAAAGAGGAATGGAAATTAAACCAACAGAAGTATATCAACTGTAATCTTTGAGAGAATGCTTGTGTGAAGACTTCCGTTTGAGAATGCAAAAGTATTTTGGTGTCTGCAATAAATACTTCTCTGGCTTTCAATCCAGATATGTTTTTGTTGTTGTTTTTAAATCATTTCACCCCAAGCAAGACAATACATCCTCTAAGACGCAAGGTGTTACTGAGTGTGAGAGAATATGAGAAAAAAAGACACTATTAAGGAGAGAGAACAATAAAAGAACAAGAATTATGAAGACAGAAGATAACGATTGACGTTGGGTTTAAATGTTTGATAGGCAAAGTTGGCTGGGAACCAAGAAGACAGAAAAGAGTTCCACAAGCGAAAAATGCTAGAGAATAAACTGTTAGCATAGAACTTACGGTTATATCTATCCAATTCAACTGTAAAAGGATGAGACCTTGCAGCCAAATTCATAAACCGCGGTACCAAAGAGGAAAATTCGTCAGAACATTTACCCAGAAAGTATTTATGGAAAAGTAATAGGAAATTTATAGCTCTGGGAAAATAACTAAAGCCGAATTTATGCCAGATCAGTGCCGATAACATTGCAAATTCTTTGGATTTTTATCAAGAATCTCATCAGAAGGAATGTGAAAGAAACTCAGCAGGCCAATAACCCTACGACTATAGGATTGATGATGATGATGATGATGATAATGATGATGTATCTGATCTCGATTATATTTCATATAATTCTATATTATTAGGTAGGTATTTCCGTAAAATGAACATCAAAGCTTGGGTCTAATTTACGAGACTAATTCAAATTACTTACCAAACGATCTGAAGTGTAACCATGAAAATAAATTCTTGCTACGATTCTTTAAACTTGAAGACGTTATTGTATAACTGTGTTTAAAAAACGCAGATGACGATAGTATACATTTTAAGTTTGCTATAGCTACCGCTATTATTTTCTGATAATGTCGCATTTGGACATCCGTTTTTACAAAACTGGAAAAGTTTATACACACATAAAATAAATTATTTTTTTAAAACTATTGGATGTCATTGAATTGTATTGAGCTTTTCTATTTATGATTAGTAAATACAATTTTAACTTAATAACAATATCACTTGACCGTTACAAATTAATACAGAATTTTTAAAGATTTAAAAGTTGTTCTAATTAAAATTTTTAAAAAGGAAAACTATTCTTCTGAAAATACATTGAAAAATAATTTTCTGAAGACAATAGTGTCCGTAGTATTTTTTTATACATAAAAACAATTAAAAGCTTTTCTAATGAAATAATCTCTTAGTTTTATTGTAATTTTGATTTTTCGATTCAGATCAGATTTTCTGTAACTGGGTGTACTGTTTGACAAAAAAAAATCATGATTTAAATTCTCTGATGACTCGTCCTTATAACTTGTGGTACAAAAATGAATCTCTTGAAATATACTTTAAACAATATACACTAGCAGAAATAAATAAATAGAATAAGTAATATGGTAAATAATACAAATGAATACGAACCCACAAAGATTTAATGTCAAATAATAATAAAAAAAATATTAATAAACTACAAAACACCAAAATAAGTGACTAAATAAATGAGATACCAAACTTACAACATCGCCAAATGACTTTGTGATGCGTGTTCTTATCGCATATATCTGCTGTACATTTAACGATTCAAAAAAAACAAAAAAACAACGAAACTCTACCTGTGGATCAACAAATAAATATATATTGAAATATAACATACAAAACAATCATGCAATGAAGTTTAATGATTAAGGAGAGAAAAAAAATTGTTCCCTTTCAACTGTATTCTGATTTATGATTGAATGTTCAAAAGAGTTTCTCTTGAATAAGAATGTTCTGGATTTTATGTTGAATAGAGTCTGCTGTTAGAATAGAATACAGTTAATTAAGAAATGTGTTGTTTTGAGAAAATTAATAGAGTTCTGGTTCATGAACTTAGCTGATTCACACAGAGAGATATGTATAATGTGTTACAAAAAATCTGTGTCTGTGCGCTTGAAATATTATGAGTAAAGTCGTAGATTTGTATGGACAGGCGAAATAGCTGGACTCTACTGGCGGTTTGTGGAAAAATTGCTTCTTTTAAAGTTACCGGTAGGCTCCTAGCGAAAACGTGGGAAAAATTGATTTAGTGTTTTAATGTTTGATTGGTTAAAATTTGACCAATTACTAATTTTGTATTAAAGAAGCATGTGAGCAAGTTCACGGCCGAAAAATTCAAAGTGCAGACTGCGATTGCTAAATTGTCTTATAGAAAAGCAGTATTGATTTACTAGCCAATCACAGATGAATAACTTGTGAGCGTGGAAAGGCATAATAGCAGTCGCTACAACTTAAAATAAACTTATGAACTATTTCTTAATGGCCTAGATAATTGATAACAAACAACCCTAGATAATAGCCGTCAATAAGGAGAAAATTACCATTTTCCAGCCAATAATTGGCCCTATTCAATAGCGATTCTCAGCTATCGTACTCTTAAATGAACCTAGAAATGAGGGTCTGCTTATCGCATATTCGACCAAACACTGAAGAAATCGCGTAAAACACCAGACACGGTTTTCCCTGTAAATAAGCTGTACAAATAGTTGAATAGAAACATTAAATAAAGTAAGTTTAGATTTTTTTGTTATTCTTTAAAATCTATACTTCCATTTTATAACGTTTAAATATATACCCTTTAAAAATGTTGCTAAGTATGCCGTGCTATTTTTATTTGCTCTTAATCGTGCCATTTGCTTAAAAAAGTTGAGAAAAACTGCGTTAGAATAACACAATAAACCGGAAATAACCGACCTTCTCATACATACAGAAATAGTCGAGCTACTCACTCACCCATATGGCCTGCTAATTATGTTTAAGTAAAATATTCTGTCACCATCCAATGTTAACACCTATGTTCGCACTCTTTATTTATAAAATTTCCTCCCATAATTAGAGCATACCTTAAAAACGACACTTTCGCGTCCTGGGTATAATGATAAACTACATCCCTATCCTGGGTATGACGACAAACTACATCCGACAGCAAGGCCTCTGATAAGGTTTTGAGGAACGTGGAACCACCTCTTAATTTCTGATGTTCCCAGGTCCACCCTGGCCCAAGGTTTGCACCTGTTAGGGTCCCAGCTTCAGTAAAATAAAATAAAAGTTAACCCCAAACTGTCATATAATTTCCCCAATATGGTTCTTCATATATACAAATATATATCATTTCATATATATATATATATATATATATATGTGTGTGTGTGTGTGTGCACGTGCATGCTCGCACGCGCGTGTGTGTATGTGTGTGTGTGTGTGTGTGCGTACGTGCATATTGGGCGCATTTAGGAAACAATTTTTCATCTATACAAGTTTATTTAAAGACCAACGAATGTTCTTTGTTAAAAATTTGTTGTTTATTTTTTGATATTTCGAATCATTTCCTTGTTTCCGGTGTAAGCTTAAATATAAATTGTCCAATATCTGAGTGCCACCTGTTTTCAGTGGCCATTATCAAAGAGTTATTGTTTTTTATGTACTATATCAGTTTCATCATTTTCCAAATATTGTGTCTTCACGCGTTGTGTCTACGTTTTAATGTATCGCGTCTTCACACAGTTCGTGTTGTGTCATTTTTAAAAAAATAAATTTAATATGCTATTCATAAATGTGATAAAATTTCATTGATATTGGGTTGTTTCTTTTTATGTTTAATACCTCTAATATTTGTAGTCGTTTTTACAGGTTATGTGATATTGTATTTTTCTGTTATTGGTAAAGATTTATAAAAATTTCTTGTGTAGGTTGGTGATATGCGATTTAAATTAACTGTTAATTAATGAACGGTAACGTAATCTTCTTTAGTTCTTTGCTTCGATTGATATGTTTTTTTTCGGATTATCAGACTTTTGCAGGGTAATTAAAACCAAAAGATATTTTTAGACTGTAACAATTTTTTGGTGATAATAATGATTTACTGATACAAGTGTTAGTAATTAATCAATGGGTCGTTTTGAGAAGTGGAATCATACTTTTCTTAAGGAATTTCCAAGCCTATGTGAAATTTTCTTTGGGTCAATGAAAACCTTGCCATCAGAGAAATTGATCGGTGAGCTGAGAAGAATGAAAGGAATTCGCGAGTCTACGGGAAATTCTTTTTTTTTTTTAATTAAAACGAAGAAAATAAATTACTCAAAAATGAGTATCTGAAGCCATTTGAAAGGTTTCGTTTTTGTTTATCGTAACTAGCGGTGAAGTTCTCGCCAATGTAAAATTGCTCGCCAATTATATTATCGGTCTCTTACACGAGACTTCAAAGGATTTTCTCTCAACAATCCATGAAAGATGTAGTTCAAACTATCACTCTTCGTCTTTGTTTGTATGTATACAAACCATATATCCCTTCGGTGAGCTACGAACTTTCTTAATTTTGTTTTAAATACGTTTAATACTATTTTGTGACAGATAATTTAATCTGTTATACGAGCATTTCCTCTTCATGACAATGCGTTAAAACTACAGACTTTAAAAATTATTTATTTTCCTGAAATGAGCCACTGACACTACTTCAAGTGTGTAAATTCGTGAATAAAATCTTTATCACGTTTTGTTAAAATTACCCGTGCGTTTCCTCGACATAATTCTACTTCATCAATCTTCTTGGCGTGGATAAATCAGCTGTTCATTTTAACGCCTAAGTCCCACGCTATTATATATGTACTCTAAATTATTTACTTTTTGTGGTAATTGTGTTGTTATTATTTTGTGAATGAATATATTTCATTATACTGTAATCGTACAACACATCCCCGGTCATCCAACACTGCGGCTGGTCGCTGAAGTGACCGCTTCAATCCAGAGCTAATCTTATCCCACGTTGTAATTTAAGTTTGATCATAAGGTAGCCAAGATCGAATCATCGCAGGTATTTTCTTGTTGGACTGGTCCAAGCAGGGCGAAGATGTACAGGGAAAAAACAACACTCAAATAAATTGAACAAAATAAATAGTTTTTATATCAGTACTTCATACAATAATTGGTTATATCAAAGTTCGCATGCAATTAATTATCAGCCCAAACCGCGTCTAAATCGGAAGTGATATTATTGTTGTTAACTTGGTAAAGTTTAATTTGCTGCTTTAGTAAACTTTGGCACAAGGCTGAAGTCGGAGGCTTTCGTCGGCAGATAATCACAAGAGCCTCTCTCCTGTCTCTGGACTCGTTTCCGTCTCTTCTGCCTTTCTTATCTCTTGTACTTAATTCAGTTCGCGCATTCGTATTTATGGACATTCGCCCAAACTGGCATAGGGGGTATGTCGAGGTAAGAGCATTTCGCTGAATCCTCTCCGGCTTACGTCATAACTTTAGGGAATTGTCTCTCTCCACCTTCTCTCTCTCTCACCGACCTCTTCAGTAAGCGTGGGTGGTTCCTCCATCCTCCTTATCTGCGCCTGCTACCGCGACTATTTTCCGTCCAGGAAAACTCAGTTCCAAATTCAGTTGTTTACCAAAATCTACTTTTTCGCTTTACAGCTTGCATTTGCAGCTATGTGTCAATCAACATTGACCCTTAAGTCTGGGTAACTTTTCCATTGTTCAAACTGCTTGGCATACAATTCAAGTCGTTTATGTTTGAATTAAATCCTCAATTCTTCCTACGGGTTTTTGGTATTAACCCTTCTCGTTTCAATGTCTCTCGGCACATAACACTCTTAATGATAAGAAAACGTTCTTAGGTTTTATTTTACCGCGGTAACAACAAATAGTATGACAATATTGTCAAAATTTGAAATTCCCTTCAAATAAAATATAAAAAAAGATAGTTTTTATGTTGAATGTCCATGATTGATTATTCATATTAATGTTCTTACCTTATATTTCTGAATTATTAAGCCAATTTTGCACTTTCGTAAGATATCAGATATATAAGGGCGTAATTGTGAAAACGACTAACAAGATATTGTATTTTCCGTATGATAAGACGCTACAAGTGATAAGACGCACCTTATAATTAGCTATTTTGGGGGAAAATATTTTAGGATTTACTTACCGTACTAGCAAGTCCAAGTTGCCGACTCTACCCTACCATTTTTCTTTGTGTCACAACAAATTATTACGTTTTAGACTTATTATTAAATATTTGTCCTTATTAATTTGATATTCAATAGCTTAGCACATTTTTATACCTATTCACATCAGTGGTTGTCATCAATATTCGATAAAAACAATATATATATGATATCATACTAACGAGTTATACGGTATGTATTACATATGAATTATAATTTTAGGCTTGTATTAATGTGTCTGGAATTAATGATTGCTTGCATTTCGTGACTGGGATTCGTGGGTGTTGACAAAATAATCTCCACAATTGGATCTTTCTCTCCTAAGGTGTAGGGTCATTTTATGGCATGCGTCTTTTTTTTTTTTTATCTATTTATGCATTACTCCAGTAATATTAGAGATAAGAACATGGCCGTATGGTTAGAATGTTCACATTCTGATCATGACGCCCGGGGTTCGTTGCCGAGTGCTTGGGCGTACTGGCTTTATTCAAATTCTTGAACATGCTAGATAACACGCACTTTCCCAGAAAGTGTAAATAAGTTCTGCTCAGCATAGTTGCAGTATAAACCACAGGGGGACTTTGTGGGTGTTGAATAAACACAAATGCGCCTGAGAAAGCGTCTTGGCTAGCCGCCCTAGTCGACCGGTATCCTCGAATACGAGTGACCAGCTATACATTAGAGATGGATACATATCCAAACACATAGATAGATAGATAGATAGATAGATAGATAGATATGCGTGTATGTGTGTGTGTGTTTTTTATGCCAAAGCTTGTTTTGAAAAACCGACATTCTTTAAAATAATTAACACTGTTTCTCGTGAATCTAATTAATGAAACGTATTGTTCTTTTATGGTAGGTTGAAATGATTTTTGCATGCGCTGCCCTGAAAAATTTAGGCGTGGCATCGGAAAAAGTAAAGATGGATGAAATTGTTTTTTAAAAAAAAAAAAAAAAAAAAGAAAAAAAATGAAAACCAAACAAATACGCGCCTCGTGGTTGAAAGGTTTGAATGATTTCTGCCATTGCCAGAGGTCCATGGAGGACAAATGGAAGGCAGCAGTTGATGATTTTCAAATTAGTCAGACTCTCGCCATTTGAAATACTGGAGCAACAGGATCTTCCTAGGCTTGTACTTGTGTTATACAAACCTTATTAAATATCCAGATAAGGCAAAAGCATCTGTTCTGTGGATTTTTCATCTTTTTACAGATTTAAATTACTTTGCCCAATACAAAGTTGTTTAACTTCTTTAACAAAAGGCTTACGTCTTTGCAATTTTAAACTTATATCTACACTAGATTTTTTTGCAACACGTATCAAATGTGTTGAAATCTTCACTATAATTAGTACTATTGAACTTAATTACATTATTTACATTATTCAGACTAACATCCTGATCTTCAGTGCCATATTCACAACGTTCCAGTCATTGTACGCTTCGGCCTTCTTCAGGTGATTGGAACACAAGTCTATATGGCCCAGTGGATAAAGGCGTTGGTCGGATCCAGCGATTGACCCAAAGAGTTGTGAGTTCAATACCTGGCTACAACAGTGGTGAACCAAAACTTGGAGAGTTGAGTTAAAGAGAAAATAACCGAGACATCCGGAAGAGTCATAGCACGTGGAACTAGAACAGTCTACTCCGGTGGACGAAATAATGGATTCGGTTCGAAATTCCAATCACCTGAAGAAGGCTGGAGCGTACAACGGCCGAAAAATTGTGAATATGGCAAAGAAGATGGGGATAATAGTCCGAATAATGTAAATTATGTAAGTAATTATAATACCTCATCTTAGAGATATAGACAGATATTGTTGAACTTGTCGCTAACATATTCTGTCGAGAGTCACAAACTCGACGTTTCGTTCAATTTCACAAACCAATCGATAAAATTTGAATAAGATGATTTGTTTGGGGAAAATACTTTCACATATTACATTTCAATGTAAAAAAAAAAATCTGTCTGTTCATTATCTAGCTTGCTACCTATCACAGACAGTTCATATCTTTGTAGCGGAATATGCATGTATAAACGAAGAATTAAGATAATCTTCAAACACTGATCTACAAATTTCAATAATTTTTTACTTCTTTGCGTATTATTTTTCTTTCAAATTAAAAGAAATGAATTACAAAAATACTTTGCGGATAACTTTACACAAAATATTTTGTGCATTCTTTTTTACTTCACGGTTTAATAATTTCATTAATTTAATTTAATTTTATATTCTGTGATTTCCGTTAGTCCGTTTATCCATCCTTCACACCCTTTAAAATGTGCCACTAGATTAGCATCTACGCCCCACCTGTTTACAGTTGAAATAGCTAAATGCAACTGTCACTTCTACTCCAACAGTTTCTTTTCTTGCGCTTCCCGTACGTGAAACTCCCTTCCGTTTATTTGCTTCCCTGATAAATACAATCTTCCAAAATTTAAATGCAACACCAATCACCAACTTCTATCTTCTTGAATCTCGTTCATTAGTCTTTTCGATTTATACATTGACCGATCGAAACCAAATTTTGAGGCGAAGTGTAAACAGGTAAGTGGGTACAAACAATAGTTGGTTTTACTAGGGTGCGTAGCTAGGTACAATAAATTTTCTTTAATTTGGAGGGAAAAATTAAAAGTTTTGTTATTTAGCATACAAAATACCCCCACTATTTTAAAAATCAAATTAATGGTTAAAATAAAAAATTAAAATACAATATTGTTTTTTGCATGTGTTTTCTTTAAAATTATCTATAAAACAATCCGGTATTCAGTTCGATCTGCGTTTACGAGAACTCTAAACAAATCACAAAGCCAAACGTTTCAAAAAGTTGGAACTTGGATCCAGAAAGTAATACGTATAAACATTGTATTTAAATAAGAACTTCGTCAAAGTATACCAAGCAGAAGTAATGTATCAAGAAATAATATATCAATACAGGCATAAACAAATAAACTAGAACCTGGGTTTCATCATCCCTCTTAAAACATATAAATAATTGATCTAATTAAATAATAAAATTAGCCGTTAGAATAAATTAAGTTCTCAATTAGAATAAAGACAAACAAGATTAGACTTATATTTTACCTGTTGAATTTAATTGCTTTTTTTTTTTTTAATTCTACACCTGGCCTTCGAAAATAATAAGAAAAGGGTAAATATTATCTTCAAATATAAAGTAATAACTGGGGTATAAAATGAGTGAAAGAAAAGTGGATGGAAACAAAAGTCGACAAATAACGACTCACCACATTAAAAAAGTCGAATAAGCTCTCAGGAAACCAGAAGAAACGATGCCAGAGTACAATATACTTGCGTGGAAGAATTTCATTGGCTGATGCCAAAACGGTCAAAACACTTAAAATATAACGCGCCAGGTATTTTTTTCAGTGCGCCCACGTCGCTATAGAATATGACACAAGGCCTGTTTAAAGTCATAAATACTTCCCAAGCGCCTCGGAACATACCATCTTGGGGGATGCTACAGGCGCCGGGCAATAAATCCAGACCCCCTCCCGGTGAAGTACTGCCTGGGGAAAGATCATCTGGGGCTTGGCTTTAATATTATTTGAACCTCCCTGCACCAAAAGGACGAGAAGCAAGCATGTTTGAAGATATTTTTCAGTGTGCCTATATTGCTTAAGAATGTGACACAAGGTCATTTTAAAGTGGGTTTAAAGGCAAGACAGTGGACAAATTGCCCAAACCACCTCGTCAATTCCCCTTTTGGGCACTCTCAGGCGCCGGTCAATAAACCTAGGTCATTCCTGAAGAAGCAGTTCTGCCTAGAGAGTAGGGGGAAGGCCCCTACGGATGAACCACTCCGAGCCAAAAGGCCGAGAAGCAACTATGCCCGAAGAATACGTAGCTCACGGCTACCAAGATAAAAACGAGTACTTGATCAACACAAGCTGGGTTACCTGACGGAAAGAGTCCGATGTTGAAAAACCCCAAAATTAACGAAACAAGGAAAAACAACACTGACGACTCATCTCGGAGCATTAAAAAAATATATGTTGCGAACATATAACATCTTATTGCCTTACCAAACTAAATAGGCAAAATATAAAAAGATATTAAGAGACGTGCATATATAAAAACATCTTTATTCATACCTATTGTGTGCGTAAAGTCTTATCGAAGATTATAAGAGACGTGTTGTTTTGCTACAATTATCAATTTAGAACATTTATATTCCTTGCTGTGTCCCACGCGACACGTGGTTCGCTGGGGACAAAGAAGTCCCACGGAGGGAAACGAAACACTCTACAGCATACTGGGGATAAAAAGAGAATGACCACATACTCCTTACTTTATATACTGCTTTATTCAGTGCCACCTAGCGACCGCTTGCAGAAGTCCCCTGTGAGGCAATCACATAACGTAATAATTAATGTCCTATATGGCAATGAATGAATGCGGAACAACATCGTCACAGATGAAGAGAGAGAGACTTGAAAAGACAGAGATCGAGACCTGTCGAAGAATGCTGAGAATTGTATTAAGAGATTATGCAAGAAACTAATAAACTTCAGTATAATCTTTTTCTATGTGCCGTGTCCTTTCAGGACACTGACGATCATGGCTGTTCACAATTTCCTGTCTTGTGTAGAGGTTAATAAAATTTGAATAGGAATGATAAAAACAAGTGTCACTTGCAATCAGAAAGAGACAGCTGAAATGTTCGAGGCATATAACGAGGAAAGAAAGCTTGGAGAATATAACACACAGAGCAGATGAACAAAACGAAACAGAGAAAAGAAAAGAGAAACCTACTTGGTTAATTCTTACCAAATTAATGGAGCAGGAAGGATCACGAAGAGGGGTTGTCAATGAGAATGTATTGCTGAGAGCAACAAAAGACAGGAAGCTGTGGAGAGCCATGATCACCTACATCCTGAATAAATATGATGCACCGAATAGTGAGAACCTACTTGACAACTATGAGCAAATGGATGGAGAAACAATTACAAAGAAGGGTTATGAATTTATGAAGAAGTAATGAGACCAAAAAACAGGAAGCTGTGAAGAACTATGATCGCATTAAGAGTGAAAGAGCGAGAGAAAAGAGAATACCCAAAAGACAAAGAGTAGTAAGATTATCAAAATTGATAACTAAAAGATACCCTACTTTTGCGTCTTAAACTCAAATGTATGCACCATGGTAATGAAAATCATCTTGAACGGCCACACTTCTACGTCATTTGACATTAATGCGGTGGTCCTCTATGACTCTATCCTTGAAACTACGTTGTTTCTCATCTTCATCTACGACCTTCTCGATGTCATCTGTTCCCAACTAGGTATTTATGCTGATGACACATCTATTTACTCCTGTTTTAATAGTAATCCCGATAGACACGTCAAAGAAAAAACTAGCAAATGCTCTCGAAAATGGTCCCCAATCAGTTTTAACTATGGCCAAGAAATGGGTTGTAAGTTTTAACGCTCCCAAAACGAAACAGCTATCTTTTAATCATAATAGAAAACCTTTACCTTCCATCAGCATGGCCAATGCTAATTTACAGAAGAGCAACTCATTGCATATTCTTGATCTCACGTTTTACATGGACATCATGTCGAGTGATGATATTAAATGTCTACTGCCAGATAAGTTGGTTCAGTGTGGTTGGTTCAGCTTTTTCTACCCAGAATCCATCTAATAAATTTATAAATCTATCATTCATCCGTTCATTGAATATTGCTACCATATCTGGCCTGATGCTCCTGCTATATTTCTCGAGAATCTAGACAAAATCCAAAGAAGGTTATGCAATGTTATCGGTCCTGACCGGGCAGCTCGATTCAGTCAATTTCCCGCCACTGTGGTGGCTTCCCTTTGTCTTTTCTATAGATATTTTTATGACAATTGTTCTCATGACCTCTCCTCCTGGGTACTTGACCGCATGAATTTAAGCGTACTAATAGATTGGCAACTAAGTCTCCTCGTTTTGCTATCGAAATAGCTTGATGCAATCGTAAGGCCTATTCTAATGGTTTCTTTGCTCACAATTCCTTTGTTTGTGGAATTATCTTTCGGTTTCTTGCCTCCCTGCCACATACGATCTTCAAACATTTAAATGCAACATCTTCTGTCTTCTTGAAACCTGTTCTTTTATTGTCCTTTCTCTTCTCCAAAGTCTTTATCACTCCTAGAAACTTCTAGCGTCTTAATGGTATTATTACCTTGCTTGGGGTTGTATGATTAAAAAATATTGTTGAAAGTAATTAAGATACATAATATTACAAAAGAAATAAATTATATATTATAAAATAAGTTCCTTAAAAAATAACACAAGGTGTGCGCGAGTTTATAAAGCAGTACTTACATTGACTACTTCGGGTTTTCGTGGTAGCTTCAATGTTATTGCGCTTGTGTTAATTTTCGAGTGGACGCGTCTTTTTATACCTGTGCTTTCAATGGAGGATTGTTCTAGGCAGCTTTGAAAGAAGTGATCATCTTGGAGAATTTTTTTTTTCTTAATAAATAGTGTCTAGACGTGGGGAAAACAGGATCATTGATTATTGGTCTCTGCGGTCGGCAGTCAATCAAAGGTACGCTTTTATACAAATTAAACTTGTTTTCTTTACTATCTTTGAACCCCGCCCAGATGAGCTCGCGTATACGCCCATTCTTGATATTCTATTCACCCCCTCTCTCTCTCTCTCTCTCTCTTTCTCTGTTTATCATACTGACCATAAAAGTAATCATCCCACAATACAATGTTCTTTCTTTCTAATCATTTTCTTCGTCCTTATTTTTCCCTTTTCACAATTTTGTCTATTATTTCTTCACGTTCATTCTTTCTTTCTTATCAATTCCTTCTTGTTTTTTTTCTTATCGCCCTTTCATTCTTTCATACTTTCTTTCTTTCTTTTTTCTTTCTTTCTTATCACTTCCTTCTTTTTTTTTCTTATCGCCATTCTGTCTATTAATTCTTTACATACTTTCTTTCATTCTTTCATACTTTCTTTCTTTTTTCTTTCTTTTTTCTTTCTTATCACTTCCTTTTTTTTCTTGTCGTCATTCTGTCTATTGTTTCTTTACATACTTTCTTTCATTCTTTCATACTTTCTTTCTCTCTTTTTCTTTCTTTCTTTTTTCTTTCTTTCTTTCTTATCACTTCCTTTTTTTTCTTGTCGTCATTCTGTCTATTGTTTCTTTACATACTTTCTTTCATAATTTCTTCCTTTCTTTTTTCTTTCTTTCTTTCTTTTTTCTTTCTTTCTTTCTTTCTTTCTTTCTAATCACTTTCTTCTTTTTCTTCTTATCGCCATTCTGTCTATTGTTTCTTTACATACTTTCTTTCATAATTTCTTCCTTTCTTTTTTCTTTCTTTCTTTCTTTTTTCTTTCTTTCTTTCTTTCTTTCTTTCTTTCTTTCTAATCACTTTCTTCTTTTTCTTCTTATCGCCATTCTGTCTATTGTTTCTTTACATACTTTCTTTCATTCTTTCATACTTTCTTTCTTTTTTTTCTTTCTTTCTTTCTTTTTTCTTTCTTTCATTTTTCTTTCTTTCTTTCTTTCTTTCTTATCACTATCTTTTTTCTTTTCTTTATCACCATTCTGTCTATTGTTTCTTTACATACTTACTTTCATTCTTTCATACTTTCTTTCTTTCTTTTTTCTTTCTTTCTTTTTTCTTTCTTTCTTTTTTCTTTCTTTCTTTCTTTCTTATCACTTCCTTCTATTTTTTCTTATCGCCATTCTGTCTATTGTTTCTTTACCTACTTGCTTTCATTCTTTCATTCTTTCATACTTTCTTTCTTTCTTTTTTCTTTCTTTCTTTCTTATCACTTCCTTCTTTTTTTTCTTATCGCCATTCTGTCTATTGTTTCTTTACCTACTTGCTTTCATTCTTTCATTCTTTCATACTTTCTTTCTTTCTTTTTTCTTTCTTTCTTTCTTTCTTATCACTTCCTTCTTTTTTTTCTTATCGCCATTCTGTCTATTGTTTCTTTACCTACTTGCTTTCATTCTTTCATTCTTTCATACTTTCTTTCTTTTTTCTTTCTTTCTTTCTTATCACTTCCTTCATTTTTTTTTCTTGTCGCCATTCTGTCTATTGTTTCTTTACATACTTTCTTCATTCTTTCATACTTTCTTTCTAGTCACTCACTTCGTCATCATTTTTTTTCGGTTCACCATTTTGTCTATTGTTTCTGCACGTCCTTTCTTTCTTTCTTTCTTTTTTCTTTCTTTCTTTCTTTCTTTCTTATCACTTCCTCCGTCTTCATTTTTTACCCCTTTCGCTATTTGCTTTATTATTTCGTCGACGTTCTTTCTTTCTTTTGTTCTTATTTACTTCGTCTTCATTTTTTTCTCGTTTCACGATTTTGTCTATTATTTCTTTACGTCCTTTCTTTCTTTCCCATCGATTCCTTCGTCTTCATTTTTTCGCCCTTCACTATTTTGTCTATATTTTCTTCAATTTCTTTCATTCATTCTTTTATTCTTTCTATTCACTCCTCTCGACATCAATTTTTATCCTTTTACCATTTTGTCTATCATTTCTACATCTTTCATTCTTTCATTCTTTCTTTCTTTTTTACTTATCACTTCTTTCGTCTTCATTTTTTCTTCGTTTCATTATTAACTATAGCTTCTTCACGTCCTTTCTCATTTCACCATTTTGCCTATTGTTTCATCATATCCTTCCATTCTTTCTTTCTTTCTTTCTTATCACTTCCATATAGTTTCTTCACCTTTCTTTCATTGTTTCAATCTTTCTTTCTATTCATTCCTTCATCGTCTTCATTTTTTCTCGTTTCACTATTTTGTTTCTTATTTTTCACGTCCCTTCTTTCTTTCTTTCTTATCACTTCCTTCGTCTTCATTCTTTCTTGTTTCACCATTTTCTCTATTGTTTCTTCACGTAATTTCTTTCTTTCTTTTTTTCTTTCTTTCTTCCTTTTTTTCTATCTAATCACTTACTTCATCTACATTTTTTCACGTTTTGTCTATTATTTCTTCACTTTCTTCCTTCCTTCCTTCCTTACTTCCTTCCTTTCTTTCTTTCTTTCTTCCTTTCTTTCTTTCTTTCTTATCAATTCCTTCCTCTACGTTTTTCTCGTTTCACCATTAATTCTTTTGTTTCTCCACGTTCTTTCTTTCTATTTTTCCTTCTCATCATTTCCTTTGTTTTCGTTTTTCTCGTTTCACCATTTTGTCTATTGTTTCCTCACCTTCTTTCTTTCATTGTTTTATTCTTTCGAGTTACTTCCTTCTTCTTCTTTTTTATCCTTTTATCTATTATGTTTTCACGTCCTTTCTTTTTTCTTTCTTTCTTTCTTTCTTTCTTTCTTATCACTCCCTTCACCTTCATTCTTTCTCGTTTCACCATTTTGTCTATTGTTTCCTCACCTTCTTTCTTTCATTGTTTTATTCTTTCGAGTTACATCCTTCTTCTTCTTTTTTATCCTTTTATCTATTATGTTTTCACGTCCTTTCTTTTTTCTTTCTTTCTTTCTTTCTTTCTTTCTTATCACTCCCTTCACCTTCATTCTTTCTCGTTTCACCATTTTATCTATCAGTTCTTCACGGCCTTCCTTACTTTCTTTCATTTCACTTCCTTCGTCTTCATTTTTTCTCGTTTCACCATTTTGTCTATTGTTTCTTCACGTGCCTTCTTTCTTTCTTATCACTTCCTCCATTTTAATTTTTCTATTTTCACCATATTGTTTCCTTTCCTACGCATTATTTCTTTCTTTCTTTACATTATTTATATTGGATTTTTCTTCTCACCTTTATTGTTCTTATCACAACGTTTCTGCTGTTTTGCCTTCTGGCCTTCATCAGGTGTATATCGATCTGGGTAACCGTAAAGGGAAATTAGAACTGAATCCTTTATTTAATCGTCTTCATTTTACACTTTCCACCATTTTGTCTATTGTTTCCTCAAAGAAAGACAAATGATAGCAAATCTTCAATCGCAGAAGCAACAATCAAAACATAATTCGGAACATACCGGGCAGCAGCAGTTGCATCATAATAAGTAACCAGTTTTGGTTTGAAGTTCCCAGTTCACTAGAGTAAATTGTCATACCTGGCTAAAAGCGTTGGTTTGTTGATTTGCTGACATAGTGTTTGTGAGTTCAGTCCCTGGGTTGGGCAGTGTGCACTTGCACTCAATGGAAACTAGTGAGCAATAAATGAAAAAAAAAATAAGTACTAGATGATATCCCAAGAGCAGTGGAACGGGGACAGTCTAACCCCGTAGATTAAATGAGGGGTTCAGTTCATAATTCCATGTATGTTACCCAGATCGATATACACCCGAGGAAGGCTGGAGGACACAGAACCTGAAACGATGTGATGACAAAATGATGAGGACAATACGAATATAAATAGTGTAAATAATGATAACGCATCCTCCCAGAAATTCAGACTGAAACTTTATTTCTTTCTTTCTTTAAAAACACGCACACAACAACCCACTCTCTCTCTCTCTTTAATTCTTTCTTATTTTTCTTTCGCACGTCCTCTTTTAACCGATATTCGTTCGCTTATATATACCCAAATATTTAAAAACTTTCATTACAAATATTTTACTGTTCTTTCTTGAATGTGATACAATCCGTTTCTATTTATTTTTATATTGACGAGTGTAAATTCCTTTTTGACTTCTAGATTCAATAACTCTTACAGAATCGTTAATAGATAAAATAGGCCAGGTTGCCTAAACAGAAAGCAATCCTAAAAGCGAATTTTTTCCCCCGGAAACAGGCTTCACTGAAAGCGTTAAATCGATTCTTCACTTCACCGAAAACACACACACACACATATATATATAAGTGAATATTGAAGTCAACACTTAGTACGATAACTTGACGCTCAAAATCAATGAGTTGTGTAACTATACAAAAAGGGCAGGACGAAAGTCGTTTGCAAGTAACCTTAAATGACGAGTCACAAGATCAAGCGGCAGATAATCAATCAAAAGAACCAATCAGAGTTAAGTAATTACGCGAGAGTCGAATGATTATTCAAGGTCATGAATATTCAAGAAAATTATTCAAGGTTATTCAAGGTCAATTATTTCTGAAAGATAAAACAGCGATAATAAATTTTCCGCTTTTTTACTGGGCACCCTGTCGTAACGTTTCATCATCCTTGAGAGGACCCTAAATTTTCTCCTGTTAATTTCTAATCTTGACAGAATTAAAAAGCGTTTATGCAGCCTTATAGGTCAGAAACCATTGTTCACCCAACAACCCCGAAACTTTGTAAGCTTTTGGCTACTCTATCGCCATTTTCAGAGCAAATGTTCACCCGAGCTACATTATTTAGTTCTATCAGTTCAGATCTGCCATGCCACATACACAAGGTCGAAACATCCTCATCCCCTATTTCACTGGTAAAAAGGAAGTTCCACTCAGCTTATTTCCGAGGATCTCTACATTATAAAACAGACCTCTGCGTGAATCCCTTCGCTACAATTTTAAGCTCTACAAGTCTAGGATCAATAGTTATCTATCCTACTTATCCTTATAATGTAAACTTACTTACACTTATAACACGCACCTCATTCAGTAACCATCTACTTTGAGTGGCACTTGGGCCTTGTATCATATAAATTAATCAATGTGTAAATTCATCAATTGTGTAATTACGGTTTTATTGTTTTGCATTTAAAACGGGTAAAAACGAAATATAAACATCAAAATAAATAGGGAATATGAATTTGGTTTAAGAGAGATATAAAGACAATTTATTAAAAGCACAGGGTCAAGACGTTGTGGAGAGTCATGATCGCCAACATCCTGAAGAGACACGGTACATAGAAGAGGAGAATTATGAATTAATACAGAAGACTTTTTAACAAAAAAACAGCCTAACATGCAAATTACAAATTGGAGATACTGATATAAAAATAAGTGCAACACATTAGATATCTGGAGAACGTATTGACAGAGAATGGAAAGTTGAAATCTGAATTTCCCACGTGTATAGCGAAAGATGCCTTCTAAAAGCTAAGCAAAGTATTAAGAACAAAAAATATCGTTACAAACAAAGAAAATAGTAGTGAACTGTTATGTAAAATCAGTCCACCTATATGGCAGTGAATGCTGGACACTAAGAAGAGACTTGAAACAACAGAATAATGGTTCTACAGAAAGATGCTGAGATTACCATGGACCGAACAAGTTAGCAAACACGAAGTTCTAGAAACAACAACAAAAATGAATACTTAACATCATGAAGAGATAGTTGAAATTTCTGACACACAATTAGGAAAGAGTGCTTGGAAAATTTGATATTCGCGGGACATATTGAAGGTAAGAGAGACAGATGAAAGCAACGCATGGCCGGCCTCGCGAATATAAGTAAATAGATGGCTGATCAGGTTTTGGAACAGATGGCAAAAAGAAAAATGTTATTAAGAGCTATAAGGGAGAGAAAAATGTGGAGAGCCATGATCGCAAACGTCCTGAATGGATATGGTACATCGAAAAAGAAAAAGAATTTTTAAGCAAGTTTTTGAAAACGATGAATATTAAAATGGGCTGAGGACATCGTTGTAGTGTAAATGTTAACATACTTGTTCCGCTAGGTCACTTACGACTGAGTAATGAGTTCAGTCGTCATTAGGTGCTCTACACTTCCGGCCTAGTGTCACATCTAAGCTACGCTTAGTAAATGGTTATTTAGTTGTACTCGTTTCGGCAGTACATATATTAAAATTGGAGCGATATAGAAAAGATTAGCATGATCCTGTGTAAGGATAACACACAAATTCTTGAAGCGTTCCTTATATTCTGGGCTCTCTAACGTGGTTAGTAAGTTTTTCCGATATAACAATTGTGACCGAATCTATCAAATAGGTCCTCTTCCTCTTTTCGATCAGCCATGTTCATTCAGGATGTAGGTGATCATGGCTCCCCACAGTTTCTCATCTTTTATAGCTCTTGTTGCGGGTCGGTGTATGCATTGAGAGATAAACACGGGTGTCTCCTGAAATGCCCACAACCAACATGGCAGTTTCAGAATGTGAGTCCACATAAAAAAAGTAAAGCAATGACAAGAACCAATATATATATATATATATATATATATATATATATACCAATTCAGTCGGGTTTCGATCCGAGCTAGAGGCAACCGGATGTCTAGCCACACTGATGAGCTGTGAAACAGCGGAACAGTCTGTCTGTGGATGACGTTATATATATATATATATATATATATATATATATATATATATATATAATAAATGATAATGTATTAACAACAAATGATTACAAGTGACAAAGACAAAGATTTGTGTGTGTGTGTGTGTGTGTGTGTGTGTGTGTGTGTGTGTGTGTGTCAAATGAATGTGAAAACCTAATGGTCCAAAGTATTTGTACTGAATGAATGTCCGTATGTGCGTGTATGTATGTAATGTTCCTGCGTTTCCCAAAAGGGGAGCACGTTCTTCTGCGAGAAATTTACATGTATAAGCTTAAAAAATAAGAAGAGAATGATAAAGTTTTATCGCAGAGTATTTATAGTCCTGAAAACATCCCCTAGTAGCGATTTCGAACATTAGGAGGAGGTAACCCGACAGTACATTAGCAAGAAAGGTATACATTTTAATTAGTATTTTTTTCAGGCAACGGAGATAATTCACCAATAGTCATAATGGTGGTTGCGACACTCTCAGCAATACTTTCTTATTTACGACCCCTCTTCGTAAGATTTAATCAAGTAGTTTTTTATTTGGTCTTCCTCACGAGGTGCTCCAGAGTTACGGCCTTGTGTCACATCTACGCTCTACTTATTGAATCGTTATTTAAATGCGTTTTATTCGTCCTGTGTTCTCTTCTTTTGGCAGAATGCGACAAAAGCAAAAAATATTTTTCGAGGCTCTTCCAGCAGAGAATGGCTTGGTTTACTTTTACAAAACATGAGGGGGTGCAACAACAAATTTCTTTTTACGAATCAAAATGTTTGCGAAAGCCACTGTTAAAAGCTACAATTCAATGTACGCATGCGCTAATGGTATTCATTTTTCCTCTAATTAATGTCTTAGATGGACATTTATTATGCAACATTCAAATGGGACTAATTGAATTTCCATTAGACAAATATTCCGGCTTTTCTCTTCTTTTTTCTAAGTGAAGCATTTTCCCCCGAAGTTGTGAGTTGCTATTTTCTTGACTGTATACCAGACCGGAACATAAAAGCCTTTTACAGTGTCGTTAATAACTATGTTTATACGCGTTTACATCTGGGCCGGAAGTGAAACGACTTATAACGGCTTCATAAAAATATATATATATATATCCGGCCATGATGCATAGATAAGCAAAATAACTGTTACTGTCTATCGTTTACTGCTACGTTCTGTCATGCCGACTTCCATACCTACTTTCTGGTATTAGACGAGATGCATTAATCCTCTTACATCATCAAAAAACCCAATTTATAAAAGTGTCAATTATAAAGGTATTGCTAAAAGACCTATCTCTCCATGTGTGCTTTGTTGTCTAGACCTCTTAGTGCATTCTTACCTACCTATGAACATTAAAAGTTTTCAGTAATATAATCAAGGTAAGAATCTTTATATCCTCTTTCAGTGAATATATGCATATACCTGTAAAATAAGTTTTGTTGAAATCTTGATTTTTCACGATTAGACGGATTCTTTATAGATCGGCTACATTATTTCTAAAATAATCCTGAAAGTTTCATTAAAATCCGACGATTATTTGATTTTTGCAAGAATGTCCAAATCAGTGCGTTTTTCCTCGTAAAAAAGACGCTAAAATTTCCTATACTAATCTTTGCCGTCCTCCTCCCCACTACTGACTGAAGGAAAACAAGATTTTAAGCTAAAATTTCGAAAGTTCTAAAAAGGATCAAAAAATATAATTTAATAATAAAAATCCTTTTTTTGTCTTTCTTAATAACAAAGATTTTTACAATAAAACTTTGTTTTTATTAAGTGTAGTGTGAAAACGAACGCAATGAATGAAGTGTGTCCAACTAGATTTTATTTAAATACAGAATACGTATGAGATATAATTCATACCAGATTAAGTTTGTGACTTTTTTTTTCATTATGTTACGCTTATTATATAGCCAGTCTGTGGAGGTACCTACTGTAAAAGGTGTCTTACTAAATCTTTGAGTCTTTCAGAATTAAATGAGTTTTTTCCCGGACAGTTAGCGATTCCAATATCTATATCATATACTTTATTAATAATTCGTTTTCTTTGAATTTTTTTTTTGTTCTTGATTATTCCTATCAATCTCTCTACATTAGTTTCGACTCTCCATGTCATTTTTTTTTCTTTAATTATCAGCAACATTCAAGAGAACTTTGATACCAAATAGTTGGTTGTATAATCGAACTCTTGAAATAACATTTGTCCTGTGGCGAAGTTCTTCGAGAATTAGCACGGTAAATTCCCTAACAGGTTTTTCTCTCGCTTTTTTCATGCAGCTTTCTTGCAGTGAGAAGCCAAAAGACACTAAAAATAGAACAAAAATTAATAGTAATCTCTTTCCCTGCTGTTTCCGCAATATTCTTGGTGTTATATTTAAACATTAAAAAACTTTAGCACTTCGGATTTAAAAATTTCTCAGTTTGTGTCTTAACAAATAAGCAAATGCGTTGTTGTACGTCTGTCTTAGAGAAATAGTTAGCAAAACTGGCTTCACTAACTCCAATGAATTAGATTCTCACCGTGTTTTCCACTAATATAGATCAATAATTATTGTTGAAAAATCAACAAATACAGCTTCACTACCTTCTATACGCTTTAACCCTTCAGGATGTGAGTGATCATGGCTCTCCACAATTTCATGTCATTTGTAGCTTTTAGTAAATTTTGTCTTTTCGCTATCTCTCCTAATCCCAGTCATTCCAAAACATGTTCACTAGGCAGGTTGATTTTACACTTTTTTGACATTGTACTAAAGGTAAAAAGCTGGGGTTTGATGTGATAAGTACAGCCACCATAAATTAAAATAGATTTTAACAATTTTAGAGCATTTAGGTTTAAAGATCGTCTGAGAAATGTACAGAAATACCTGATTTCTGTAGTTTTTTGCTAACAAACGAACTTTTACCATTTCAAGAATAAATCGAAATAAAGTTATATCTTTTGTATTAGATACATTGAAGAGAAAATACTACAAAAATTTCTTCTCAATGTATAGATTTATTAGATCATAATAAATAAAAATTAAAGATATATAGAAGTATATTTTACACCATAATACTACTGGGCACAAATTCTAAGACAAAATGTTTTAAATATGCATTGTTTATTGAAAGTCACACTAAAACTACTGCATTGTATAACATACTAGCAATAGAGCCCGGCGTTGCCCGGAGATGTAACAGTAAGAGAGAGATCAAGTATCGACCGTCATACAGACTGAAAAATAAAATTGACAAAGATTAATGTTTAAGGTTGACGGACACGCATTCTTAAAGTTGATGTTTAGTCCTTTCTTTTCGCTTTCCTTTACTTGGCCTCTTCCTCTTGCTGACAACCATACATTCTCTCTTCTTACAATTGATGATTAGTCCTTTCTTCTTGCTTTCCTTTACTTGGCCTCTTCCTCTTGCTAACAACCATACATTCTGTCTTCTTACAATTGATGTTTAGTCCTTTCTTCTTGCTTTCCTTTACTTGGCCTCTTCCTCTTGCTAACAACCATACATTCTGTCTTCTTACAATTGATGATTAGTCCTTTCTTCTTGCTTTCCTTTACTTGGCCTCTTCCTCTTGCTGACAACCATACATTCTGTCTTCTTACAATTGATGATTAGTCCTTTCTTCTTGCTTTCCTTTACTCGGCCTCTTCCTCTTGCTGACAAACATACATTCTGTCTTCTTACAATTGATGATTAGTCCTTTCTTCTTGCTTTCCTTTACTTGGCCTCTTCCTCTTGCTGACAACCATACATTCTATCTTCTTACAATTGATGTTTAGTCCTTTCTTCTTTCTTTCCTTTACTTGGCCTCTTCCTCTTGCTGACAACCATACATTCTGTCTTCTTACAATTGATATTTAGTCCTTTCTTTTCGCTTTCCTTTACTTGGCCTCTTCCTCTTGCTGACAACCATACATTCTGTCTTCTTACAATTGATGTTTAGTCCTTTCTTCTCGCTTTCCTTTACTTGGCCTCTTCCTCTTGCTGACAACCATACATTCTGTCTTCTTACAATTGATGTTTAGTCCTTTCTTCTCTCTTTCCTTTACTTGGCCTCTTCCTCTTGGTGACAAACATACATTCTGTCTTCTTACAATTGATGTTTAGTCCTTTCTTCTCGCTTTCCTTTACTTGGCCTCTTCCTCTTGCTGACAACCATACATTCTGTCTTCTTACAATTGATGTTTAGACCTTTCTTCTTTCTTTCCTTTACTTGGCCTTTCCTCTTGCTGACGTCCATACATTCTGTCTTCTTGCAATTGATGTTTAGTCCTTTCTTCTCGCTTTCTTTCCTTGGCCTCTTCCTCTTGCTGACAACCATACATTCTGTCTTCTTACAATTGATGTTTAGTCCTTTCTTCTCGCTTTCTTTCCTTGGCCTCTTCCTCTTGCTGACAACCATACATTCTGTCTTCTTACAATTGATGTTTAGTCCTTTCTTCTTTCTTTCTTTCCTTTACTTGGCCTCTTCCTCTTGCTGACGTCCATACATTCTGTCTTCTTACAATTGATATTTAGTCCTTTCATCTTGCTTTCCTTTACCATCTTCTGTCTGATATCTTGTAGCTACTAGTCTATCAACGCCATGTAATCTGAATATCTAACGTTAATATTTTGGCCACTAATAATGAATACTTGTGGGACGCCTAATTCTCCCAGAATCTTCTCACTGTTATGATTCAATTAATCCAGGGAGAAAACTTATCTTTATCTCACACGCCTTCCATTTTTGTATATTTTATTGAATTCATTTTTCTCCGTATAAATGCGGTTTTCTCGCAGAATCAGTTGTGGGTTATTTTAATATCCTCCCTGATATATATATATATATATAGTTGCTTCCCTCTGTCTTTTCTATAAGTATTTTTTATATTATCTGCTCCGAGGAGCTACTTTCACTTGTTCCCAAACTGCATGAATTTAAGCATGATAGTAAATTTTCATTTCCGGCCCAACCTTCCTCTGTAGAAACCATTAAATATAGACGTCTCTTCTACTGTAATAGCTCATCTTGCACTTCCCGTCTCTAGAACTCTCTTTCTCTTACTTGCTTCTCTGATGACTATAATCTTCAAATATTCAAATGTAATGTCAATTGACATCTCATGCTTTGATCCTGATCCCTGTCCTTTTCTATATCCTTTCCTCAAACAACCCTCTTTACTCTCACTCTCTGTAACCCCTTGCATGCTAGTGGCTCTCTTGCTTTGCTTGGTGTGAAATGATATATATATATATACATATATATCAAGCTTTGCAAACATTTCTTTCTTAATATGGACGAGAATTGAAGATGAATTGTTATGTTATAAAGTTTCGATCAATCAGCAATTAACAGATTTTTTGCCAAATTTCTAATAAAGTGTTTATTATTTTTGTATTAAATTCTCAAGGACAAAGAATATATATAAACTCACTTTCATGTTTCAGCTTTATTCCAGTTCTAATCATGGCTTTTTAAAACAATAAACATTGTTGAAATGTGAACGTAGTTAAAATATTAATGCCAAGGGTAAAAACACCCTTTTGACACTGTTTTTTTTTTTCGGGCATGAAGGTCAAAGTTTACCTAATTTTCTTAAGTTTTAATGCAAATCTCTCACACAATGACATCATTTTGCATGTTTATTGCTATTCAATGAATTTTAGGGAACATTTCTTTCATCTTTGTATTATGGTGCACAGGTTTGCAAAATTCTAAAGTATCTTGTATCTATGGTGTTTTGTACTTGTAGACTTTGTAATTAGGATTTATTTACAGTACCAAGTTATAATTATAGTTTGAGAATTGTATACAGCATTTCTATAGAAAATAATCTAACAACCTAAATTCCTTAATGCCACCCGTTAAGGCACACCATACAGAGTCAAATGATCTTTATTCTTTTCATATTCCATTGGTAAGAAGATCCATTCGGGCAGCTTCTTCCCAAAATCCACTACTTTATGGAACAGACTCCTGAGAGGATGCTTCCCTGATCACTATGATGTTAATTTCTTCAAGTCTAGGGTCAAACATTATCTATCCTACTTAGCCTCATAATTTCCATTTCTTACCTCCTCCTCCTTTTAAGTCCATATCCACGGGCTCTCTACCCTGAGTGAACTACTTTCAAAACAAAATTCTACTGGTTATATTTATGATATCAACTGGTGTACCTTAATATTATGGTGTATTTATAACAAGTGCAATGTGTGTTAATTATTGCACTATTAGACTGGTGTACTGGCATACATAAAATTACAACCTATGTTGAACAGTATATGCATTTTAAGCAATTCTGAAGCACTGATTTCTGTTGATTGAATGATTCGTTTTCTATGGCTTATCAACTTTTTGCAAATTATTTAAAGCCAGAAAATATTTTAAGAGTGTAAGAATTTATTTTATTTTTATTTTTTTTTTTAGATAATAATGTTTTAGTGATATGTCTTACTAATTAAAACGTAGCTAGGAGGAGAAGAAATAGTCATACCTTTCCTAATGGTATTTGCAGAAGTTAATATAACGAAACCAACCAGAATTGGAAATCTACTCTCCGATTAACAATCTCAAACCATTATCTATTGCACCATCTACACATCTTATAGCACCTAGCATTCCACTCATTTAGGAACTGACCAGGCTCGATGTTACTTAACTTCTGTGATCATACAGGAACTGGTGATTTTGATTGTAAAATCCTGATTTGTTTAATCAGGTTTAATTTGTTGAGTCTAAGAAACAATATCACTATGCCTGTTGGGATGATTTGAATAAGAAAAAAGCTCACATAATTTATTATGAAGTAAAAAAAAACAAAACCACAAGTCATATAAAATTATATATTAGAGTGTTTGGAAAATAATTATGTTTTACCAGAAAAGTGATAAAAACTAAAACAGATGTAAGTTAAATTGATTTAGATATTATTAAAAATGCAATCAACTTCATTTTCAATGACTGAAGCCCCCTGGGAAGGCAAATTTTCAATTTCACATTTAAATAAATCATTTTTTTTTTTTTTTTTTAAGCAAAAAAAAGTTTGAAAGACTTTTTTGTTTCTGGATGTTCTGTCACTTATGAAATGTTCTTATATGTGCTGTCTCTTCAGGACATTGAAGATCACCCTTCTCCACAATCTCCTGTCATTTGTCACTCTTAATAACTTTTATCTTTTTGCCATCTCTCTCAAACCTTGCTTTGCCATCTATTCACTCAAGCTTGCTAGATAGGTTGTGCCTTTCTTTTCTCTGGCCCTCTTCAATCTGTCCTGTGGGTATCAAATTTTCCAAGCCCTCTTTCCATCTCCAAATCAAATGCAAATCATAAAAACAACACAGCCAAAAAAAGAGACTAACATCTATTCATTCATGCTACAGATTCTTTGATCTACCATGTCCCTTCAGGACATAAGCAATCATGGCTCTCCACAATTTCCTGTTTTTTGTACCTCTTAATAAATTTTGTCTTTTTTGTTATTTCTCCTAATATCTGTTCAGCCAACATAGTTCATTATATAGGTTTTGTCCTGCTTTCCTCTGTCTCTTTTGCTTTAACTATGTTCTGTGAGTGTCAAATTTTCTAAGCCCTCTTTCCTCTAGAAATTTCAACTTCCTGATGCTATGTATAAGTATCCATTTTTTGTTTTCATTTTCTATAAAACTTTGGCATTGTTCACATGTCATAGTATTCTCAGCAACTTTCTACAGAACAACATTTCTGTTGTCTTGAGTCTTTTCTTCATCTGTGATGAGATTTGTTCAATATTACCTACCATATAGGAGGACTGATATTACATAAGAGTTCAGTACTCTTTTCTTTGTTTCTAATAAAATTTAATTTTCCTGTTTCTTAATACTTAGATTTTGGAAGGCATCTTTCGGTATCCCAATGCACATTTCAAATTCAATATTTCATTTTCCATCCTCTGTTAACAGTATATCTAAATTTTTGTATTTGTAATCCGCATGTTGAGCTGTTTCTTTTACTAATGATCATACATTCTGTCTTCTACATTTGATGGTTAGTCCTTTCTTCTGCTTTTCCTTAACTACTTTCTATAGGAGTTCCTTTGGCTTCCTTTCTATATCTGCTATCGACACTCTCATCTGCATATCTAATACTGAAAATTTCTCTGATTTAACCAGTAGAGAAGACAATATTTATGAATAAAAATGACAATAGGAAAACTAGTAATTGCTGACGCATTTCGTCCAATGTGGACTTTATCAAAGCAAAATACAAAAATGAAATTAGTTGAACAAGGTAACTAATAAATGTTGTGTATATTTGTTTGTAACAGCGGTAATTTTGTTAAGAAAGGTGAAATGGGGAAAAAACCTGGGCATAGATTAATATTTGGGTAATTTTCTATGGCAGCACTGTCTAGAATTTTCCTTCTGATTGTGTCATTTTCTTTTTTTATGAGTGTAGTATTTTTAAAATCAAAATTATGGTTGAATTTATTTCTATGTATGACTAGTGCATTAGCTAAGTTGTTTTTGTGAGGTCTCTTTTGTGCTCATAAATGTGTTTTCCCAAACTTCTACTTGTTTCTCCAATAAATTGAGAGGAACAGTTTTGGCAATTTATTTTATAAATGCCTGCTTCACAAATATTACATCCTTTTCTTGTAACCCTTTCTATTTTTGCAAATTTACTAAATTCTTTTTCTATCCATATGCAGGCAGCTTGTTCCATGCATAAGTTCTGGATTATTCTAATATCCTTCCTGAATATATCATGCTTACCTATTTGTTTTAATAGTTCTTAGTGATTTTTTTTGTGCCATATCCCCTCAAAACATAGGCAGTCATGGCTCTCCACAATTTCCTGTCCATTGTAGCTTTTAATAAATTTTGTATTTTTTTTTCTATTTTCCTAAACTCTGTTCTGCCATCCATTTACTTAAGGTCATTTGTTGGCGACTAAACTAGCTACCCCACTCCAAGTTCTTGTGAATGAGGCAGGTTGTTGCAATCCTGTAGAATGAAAAATATGACCTATCAAAGAGTGGAGGAAAAACTCTTGACAAGTCAATGGCCAGCTAACTAAAGGTGGTGTCTCAAATTACTTTGGAGAAGGCAATGGGAAACCACTCCACTATCAATCCCAAGATATATCATGGCATTTAACAAACTTACAGAGGAAAAGAATGCATAACATATTTAATGAGCTTAAGTTAATGTGATGTATTAGTGATCAAAATAAATGAAAATCTATAGATGCTAAAGGCTGCAAACTTAGAATTACTATGTCATCAAATTCATTGACTGTTTAACCACAACTGACATATATGAGGCTTCATTGAATCCATATCCACTAGATGTTATTAAAAGCATTTCTAGCAGTACTACCCTTTTTAAATTCATACAAGAAATGATGCTGAATTTTTTTCTTACAATAAGATTATCCTTGTACAATACCCATAGCCAATCAAAGTAGAGGGCTACATTAAGAGGCAGTTTATGAAGATAGAAGAGGAAGAGAATGGTTAATAGTGATCAGAGAAACATCCTCTTGGGAGTTGGTTCCACAGAGCAGTGGTTTGCAGGAAGAAGCTGTTTGAGTGTAACTTACTTCTCACCATTGAAATAAGGGAATGAGTGTGGTTTGCTACAATATGTGTGGCATGTCAGGTATTGATGGTCAGGTTGTGAAGGTTAGAACTGGCAGAAACAAAGAAATGCAGTTCATCCGAGCACTTTCATAGAAGTAGCGATAGAGCAGTGAGAGGTTTGCCACATCCTGCCTGTGAGAAAGAGGTTGGAAGGTGGAAAATAATTTGTCACCCACAAGGGCTCGGAGATGATTTTGAATTCTATCAAGACAGGTGGGTGAGGACTGGGCAACTCCTGCCCAGATATAACAGCAGTACTCGATTTTAAGCATGATCTGGATCTTGTAAAGTTAGAGGATAGCATGCTGTGACAGATATTTAGTGGAATGGTACAGGGAGCCAATCATTTTTTTTTCTACACCTTTTCTGATAGATTGTATGTACATGTTCTACTTCAGGTTAGGTTTGAGTTTAAAGCTCAATAGTCTCTCAAGGCAAAGAGTATCCCAAAGGAGACATCCATTCATCAAGACTGGCAGTAGTTCAGAGTCCATTTGGTAATGATGGAATTTAACTAGTTTGATCTTTGAGGTATTGAATACAACCAGCCAGTTCTTCCTCTTGACTAAGCTGTTAGAGCTAGATCAAAATAGAGATCAAAATGTTGCTTTTTTTAAAGTTTTCATCCTTTATCTGATTTAAACTCTGAAATCCATTGTAAATGCGACCCTGTCATTTGAAGCGACAATAATGTAATTCTGGAAATCATGCTATACCATTTACTCTTGTTTCTGTCTTGGCTGGTTTACTCTTAACTTTTAGCGATAAAATATGTAATTACTCCCTGGACACCCTAATAAAGAAAAAATTTCAATTTCTCAAACTCATGAAAGTTTTTGTATTAAATTTTATTTACAGTATAACAATTATAATAATATGGATGACAATTTTAGAAAATGTACTCACAGATTATCACATCAGTGAATCTCAACATGTATGGAAGTCAGCCAAGTGATCGATTTTGGGAAGAATGTCTGTATAATGTCTGTTTAGGAAACCAACCAGATTAAGAATTCTGATCTAAGTAAACATCACATGATTTAGGTTTACTATATCTGTAAATGAAAATGTGGGATATGGAGACTAGAATTTCCTAACTGAGAGATGGTGGAACCTATGGACAGGTCCTCACTCAGAGGTCCATGAACCCGAAGGTGAATTAAAACAATTTGGTATTTTTAAGTAATAGGAATTCATATGTACAAAAACAATTATCATTTCAGAATTTTATATGACCAATACAAAATAACATTTATTTAAATTGTACAGAACTTTGTTTTATCTTTAAAAAAATATGTAAAAAGACACAGTATAACATTTTTTCAATAGTGTAAATATCTTCAATGCAGCTTTTAAATGTCTTTTCATATTGGTATGTACACATTCAAGATCAGCAATTTGAAATATTTTTTGGAATAAAATATTGTAAAAACAACAAAAGAAATTGGCAGAGGAATACAGAAAAAAAGTAAAATTTAAGTAAAATTTTTAAAAAGACTCATTGATTCCCAAAATGCAGTCAAAAACCTGCCCTACATATCAGTTAATGTGGAATGCATACTTTCAGCCTCGTGCCACATCTAAGCTATGCTGAGAAAATCACATTGGTCACTTTGATGTGGTGTAATAGCAAGATTGTCTCACCAGGTCAATTACAACTGAAAATTGAGTTCACTCGACACTGGGTGACCCATGCTTTCAGTCTTGTGTCAAATCTAAGTCATGCTTTGAAAACCATTATCAGTTAATGAAGGATGGTTGGCAGCCCTAAACACATTTAGTATGTCAGTGAAAGTTCCCTAATGATTTTTTTTTAATTTGATGAATACAGCTCTGTCTGAACAGCTTTGTTTTGTAATGTCATTGAAGGTGGGAATGATTGGGGTTTTTTTTTTATAACTTATCAACCCTTTACAGATTATTTAAAGCCAGAAAGTATTTTTAGATAGTAAGAAATCTTTGGATATTATAATGATTTAGCTATACAAGTCCTACTAATTAACCAATAGCTGGGGGAGAATAGATGGATTTTCCCAAGGATATTTGTATACAAACCTGACTGAAATTGGAACTCGTCTCTCTAATTTCCAATTCTAGGTCAATATCCATTCCACCATCAACTTATCAGATTACAACACCTGGTATTTCCAGGCAGTCAGCCATCTAGGTACTGACCACATGACATTGCTTAATTCTGGTAATCGTACAAGAACCAGTGTTTCAATGTGATATGGCCATAAGCCAGGTGGGAACAAAATGAATCATAAGTTCTAATCATGTCAAACATATTTTTCCACATTTCTTTCTTTTACACATTTGTTTAGCTTTGCAATTTGATCAGGAATAAAAGTCAAGTTGCTTGTGGAACTTTCAACCATCTTCTTCCTTCCATGTCAAATTTTATCTCCAAAAATTTAAATACAATGCCAATCTTCTGTCTTAATTCTTCTTCTTCTTCTTTTACAGTCTTCTCTCTTTAATAGTTTATTTGAATCTTATTCTCTAACACTCAGTAAACCCTTGCTTAGGGTAAAATAAATAAAAAATTTAATACAAATTTTTTTCCCTATTTTTCTTTCTTTTTTTTTCTTTTTTTATGTCTGTAATTATAATTAATATCATGAGTTAGGAGAGTAGTGGTGAGAGGAAGTAAAAGAAAGAAGTTGTAAACGAGAAATTATAAGTACTTTAAAAATTATGTGATAAGAGAACAACCCATGTGACTAAGGCAAAATTAAATAGACTGGTTTACTCATAAGAAATATACATTTTTGTACACTTCAATATGGCAGTAAATGCTGGACAATCTCATCACAGGTGAAGAAAAGGCTTGAGGTAACAGAAATAGGAATCTACAAAAGGATGCTGAGAACACCATGCAAGAACAGTTTTAGAGAAAAAAAAACAAAAAGGACACTTTTTCTTTTTTTTTTTTTTAAATGAACTTCACCCCAAATGAGTCAGTAAAGTCACTAGGACACAAGGGGTTACTGGGTGTGCAAGAATTAGGAACAGAAACATTACAAATGAATGGGAAGAGAAAAGAGTAATCATGAGGACAGTAGATAGTAATTGACATTGCATTTAAATTTTTGTACATTAAAGTTGGCAAGGGAGTTCCACAAACAAGAAGTGTGAGAAAAGAAATTGTTAGCATACAACTTATGGCTATCTAGCCAGCTCAACTGTAAATTGATGAGATCTAGATGCCAGTCTAGTACTGTGCTTAAATTCAAAGAACCTAGGCACCATAGCAAAGAACTGAGCAATTACCACAAATAATATTTATAGAAAAAAACACAAGGAGGAAAATTTACAGTGGTGGAAATCTGACTGGTTAAACTGCCAGATCAGGGCCAATAATATTGCTGATTCATCTTTCCATTTTATCAAGGAGCTCAAGGTAAATAGCATGGGCACAGCACTTAATATTCTAGTAGTAGGCTTATAGGTATATATGATAGATTATGGAGGGAAAAATTGTTTAGCACAATACAATGAACCAATTTTCTTAGCAGCTGACCTAGCAATGGATTCAATATAGTATTTCTATGTCAGCTGAGAACCATCGCCTGACAATTCACAATGTGTTACTTTTGTGAAGATTAGCATCAGCCATAAAACGAAGCATCAGAAAGAGACTGTTGAAATTTTTCTGCACATAATGACGAAAGATTGCTATACACCTTATATTAATAATCACTTCCTACCAATTCTTACATTCATATCATACATTCATCACCTTCTCTTTTGTGAGGTTCTTGAGGCTTCCATTGGCTGAACTTTAATAAAAAAAAAAATAATTATAGTTAAGATATATGGAAAAGATGACAATTTAGACTGGCACCAGAGAATATGGGTTAAACTGATTCCCGTATACTGTAGCCATTTTGCTTCTGATTTTAGATAAAAACTTGAAAAATTTCCAGAATAATTTCAGTGAAATTTTCACTTTGCAAAATTGTAGTTAATGATGTTAGTTTACATTTATTAAAAAAAACAATCTGGTTTTATAGATATATAGACTTTATGGAAACCCTGTATCCAATTTACAAGTGTTGTGACATAATATTTCAGGTACTTAATATTAAACATAAGTAGTGTTTGTCATATTAAAGCTATGCATTGAATATTTTTACCTTACCTCGGCTGGGTTCTCCTGTGATATATCTCAAGATTCTCAACAAAATCTAAAGTAGGGTCTGTAATGTTATCGATCCTTGCCAGGCATCTCAGTTTCAGTCATTTTCCCATCACATTAACATAGCTTCCCTGTACCTTTTCGATAAATATTTCTATGGCAGCTTTTCTAATGTGCTTTGGCCACATGAATTTAAGTGCCGTACTAGATTGCCAATTAGTTCCCCTCATGTTGCTTTTGAAATGGCTAGTTATAACCCTAAGTTCCATTCTAATAATTTCTTTTCTTGCACTTCTTGTCTGTGGAACTCTCTTCCAGTCCCTTGCTTCTTCAAGAGTTTAAATTTAATATCCATCTCTATCTTCTGTTCTTTTCCTGAAATCTGTTCTTTTATTGTCCTTTCTCTTGATTAAAGTTTCTCTGAAGTGTAAATGAATAAGAAAGTTTCAAAGCCTTCATAAACTGATTGTATTATTTGAAACCTCTTCAGTGAAATAAATTTCCATCCTTGAATGAATGCAAATAGACAAGGTATGATAATCTGTCTATATTTCTGAGATGAGGTATTATGTACAGTATTTACATTATGCGGACTATTGTCCTCATCTTTGTCGCCATATTTGTCACAACGTTTCGGCCGTTGTACGCTCCGGCCTTCTTCAGGTGGTTGGAATTTCGAACTGAACCCTGGGATCGAAATAAAGGGTTCAGTTCAAAATTCCAACCACCTGAAGAAGGCCGAACCGTACAACAGCCGAAACGTTGTGACAAATGTGGCGACAAAGACGAGGACAATAGTCCGCATAATGTAAATACTGTAAGGTATGATAATGTTGAAAAATAAAAATGTCAAATGGAATAAGTTAAACTGACTAAATACAAAAGGCCAGAAATGATGCCCTACAATAGAACATCTTTTAATTAGCATGCATGTATATTGCCGGTAAATAATTATTTTAAAAGTTTTAAACTAATATAAAAACCTCCGATGAAAAAGAAACTTTCTACATAATTGCTAATTTTTGTGAACAAGGATCTGCATTCAAACTACAGTAAAGAGTTAAAATTTTTATTTATGTGAAATTACAATTTTCGTAAAAATAAAAATATTTTTTTATTATTTATAAGGAAATAACAATTGTAACAAAATATAATTAAAGATTGTGAATGATGACTTTAAGATATTCTAATTCAGTATTTATGTCAAAAATACCTTTTAGTCTTTGGTTTACTTACCAGTGAAAAATGATCTTCAGGTGTTGGGATTTGTAGTCATGTAAATTTTTTTCAGAACTTTAGTTTTTAAAGTATAATTTTCCAAAAAGTCAATTCCTATCAACTACTTGTATGTATGATAAAAGGCTACATTGCTCATTCCTTTTAAGCAACATGGTGCATATGTGTGAGTTTTACCAGAAAGCTTTGAAAAGCAATCATATCACAGCTTCTCACTGAGGAAATTTGTCAGAACAATAGTGAATCTACTGAATAATTTATAATTACAATGTTCTTGATTTCTATGTGCTATGATTTTTTTTCTATTTAATGGAAATACACACACATGAGTACCTTGCTACTTAGCATGAAGCCTCTGGGAAGTCTATTAATTGGTGCAAAGTTTATAGCATTTTATTGCAAAAGCTCTGAAACTTTTACAATTACTGAAAAATTTGAGCAATGTGTCTACATCAAATTTTGGGTGAAGTTTTAGTAAATCTACTATTGAGAAACTTGTAATGTTTCATTCATCTTTTTGGCAAAAATTCTTTAGTATAAATACAGGCTTTTGAGTTCTAAATTTGTTTCAATGCTTGTTGAGTATCAGTTCAAGATGATGCTAAAAACAATCACTTTTTGGTCTCTAATCATTGGATCTGATAAGGAAATTTAACTTATTGCACTCTTGTGCTTAAAACCCCAGTAAATTGACATTCGAAACATTTTTGTTTTTTATTTTAAACCTGAAGAAGCGAAACCCAACATACATCACCTTCAGCAAAACACATCAATAAGCCTTTCCATTTTGTCTCTTTATCTACACTTTTATTCCAGATCCTAAATATATATATATATATATATATATATATATATAATAACACTAGCAGTGTTAAAAAAAACAAAAAAAAAAACACAGATAATGCAATTTGAAAATAAATTTAAAAAAATATTAAACAAACTGTTATCTAGGGAAAAAAATTGAATAAAAAATAAAACTAAAAACATCCACACTGCTTGTAAATAATCAACCAGCACTGTAATGTCTAGCCAAAAGAAAAAAAAAACTCTGACAGAGTTATCTAAGCTGATACGTAAAAGTTCTCAATACACTAAGCAGAGCAAAATTAGAATACCTAAAGAGCCAGAACCTATCTATCCAGGTTTCACGTACTGGATCATCAGGATAATTCTGACTCTGAAACCTAGGTAGATAGGTTCTGGTTCTTTAGGCATTCTCTCTCTCTGTCAACACACATGCACACATACATACACACACACAGATATATATATATATATATATATATATATATATATATATATATATATATATATATATACAAGTATATGATTGGTGTATATGGAATGAATTCCAATAACCAACAATTACTATTCTTAAAAGAGTGCTCAATACAAAGTAGAGCAGATATAATTATTTATTTTTAAAGAAAAAAAATTTATAACCTAAATATGTTATAAAATCACTACAAAAATAGCCATTTTGTTATTTTATAACATATTTAGGTTATAAATTTTTTTTCTTTAAAAATAAATAATTATATATATATATATATATATATATATATATATATATATATATATATATATATATATATATATGGGTGGACATTAAGGTCAACACTCAGCACCAACAGTCTGTTTCATGATTAAACACATTCTTCAGGCCATGTGTGTCCTGTTTTGACTTTACTATTTATATATGCTGGTCAGTGGTGCATCATGTGTAAAAGGGCTTTTGTATTCTAACAATTGTTGCGTTGACGTTTGTTTCAAATTTTTCTAGAAGCTAATTGTGAATCTGAATGTAGCAATTTTATGTCAAGTTGTTTAACTTTTTTTACTCCTTATTTATTTATTATTTGTTGTTTATTATTAGTATCACATTTCCTTCTGTTTGTGTGTATTTGTAGTTTGTTAATTTGTTTATTATTTACTTGTTTCTTTATTTAAGCATGAAACAGACTGCAGTCAATGAGTGTTGACCTCATTGTTCACTTTTATATTTACACGCACTCCATCCATGATATTGATCACTTTAGCCCATCAATAGAGCTTAAAACTATATTTTTATCATATGTATATATATATATATATTTTTATCATATATATATATATATTGTAATAATACAATAGGTAATCCATATGAAATTTCCAGGAGGATATAGAAACAGGGAGAGCTCTATGCCAAAAGACAGAGCAAAATTATTATTAATTAAAGAATCTCAAACAAATTTTTATTTCATGAGATCTCTAAAAAAAACAACAGTTCTCAGTCTTCAAGTCCTACAAACAAATCACAAAAGAAATGGAAAAACCAGGAATATTTTTTTTCTATTTCATTTGTGATTTGTTTGTAGGTCTTGAAGATTGAGAGCTACTGTTTTTTAGACCTCCAATGAAATAAAAATTATTGCCTATGGGATTTTAATTGTTTGAGATTCTTTCATTAATAATGTGTGTGTGTATGTATGCATATATATATATATATATATATATATATAAGCAGCCCAAGTCACAATTCAGGTTTCACATTCTTGCAATCTCCAGATGTCTAGAACCCAACTGAAAGAAAGAGGGGTCTAGCTTTGTTAGATGTTGATGTTGTGAAATGTTTTTTTTGCTGTCTAGATAATGTGGGCATTGAGCATTTTACTGGGGAGGCGTGTGTGTGTGTTTGGCTTTTGGTCTTTCTTTTTTTTTTTTTTCTCTCCTTATTTCAGATTTTTTTCTTGTCCAAAGTGTTACGTATTCTGACAAGTTATCTGTTGGTCACACTAATATAATTGTTTTTTTTTCTTATATATATATATATATATATATATATAAATTTTGTTGAACAAGATTGACAAGGTAGATATTTGTTTGTCTTGTATGTGTACAAGAAAAGCATAACAAAAACTAAAAAACTTTATTCAATGAATCAATATTAAAAAAAATATCAATGCCCAACTCTCTTACAGAGGTTTTGTTCTCTCAAGAAAGCTCTTTACCTTAAATGCCTATTGGGATTCAAGTT
>OZ010585.1:100113697-100234964 GCA_963932145.1 Acanthosepion lycidas
TGAAAAAAGAGACTGCTGGAGTAGAAGTGGCAGTTGCATTTAACCATTTCATCAGTAAAAGGTTGAGACCTAGATGCCAATCTAGTAGCACGCTTAAATCCATGTAGTCAGGGCACCAAGGAAAACACCCATGTTGCCATAGAAATATTTGTAGAAAAGACAGAAGCCATGACATGTCAGTGAGAAAGTGACTGAAATTGAAATGCCAAGTCAGAATCGATTCCATTACAGATCCTTCTTTGGATTTTGTCAAGAAACTTAACATGAATAGCAGTGGCACCAGACCAGATATGACAACAGTATCCAATGCACAGACGATTGGTAGATTTGTAAATGTGCAAGATAGACTCTGACAGAGAAAACTTTTCTGGCACAACACAGTGACTCGACTTTCCTTGTAGTAGATTCAGCTATTAATTTGATGTATTTACTCCACTTCAAGTCAGTTTAAAATGTGAGCTCAAGAAGATGCAGTGTGTTACATTCCAGGAATCTAGAAGATTATAAGGTTTTTACATGTGAGTCTTTAAATATATTTCTAACAATTCTGTTAATATATAATAATTATCAGTGTATAATATATTTGGCAATTATCATTTTGAGTATTGCTGAATAAGAATGAGTTATCTGTTGTTTGCTGGGGCAAGAAATGGCTTCATAATTTTAACACTTCCAAAAGTAAATTGCATGCTTTTAATTATCTTGGAGAACCTTTATTTGCTTTCCATCAGTATGACTGATGCTAACCTCCAGGTGAGCAACTTGTTGTGTCTTTTCTGTCTCCATTTTTCCATTCATATAAATTGGAGCGATTAAATCAAATCACTTGCTAATTTGGCTGCTAGAAAAGTTGTCATGCTAAACAATTTTTCTTGACACAATGCCAAATCTGCAATGTTATTGGTCATAACTTGCCATCTAGGCTTCAATAATGTTCACATTGCTGCTATGTCCCATTTCTATAAATATTTTTAAGGGCAATTGTTCTGATGAGCTTTTCTCTTTGGTACATTGATTTCATAAATTTAAGCATAATACTAAATTGGCAGCTAGGCACTCACCATTTTACGTCTAGATATAAACATGTTCCTTTCTTGCACTTTTCACTTCTAAAACAGTCCCAACTTCTTGCTTTGCTGTCAACTACAAACTTCAAAAATTTAATTGCAATGTCAATTGTCATCTTTTGTTTCTTGGAAACCTGTTCTTCTATTGTCTTTTCTACTCAATAATATTTCCTCAGTTTTCTTCACTCTCATTAACCTCTTGCATCTTGGAGTTATGATGGAGTAATGGTTATCAGGTTGGATTAAGAAATCAGAGTTGAGTTCAAATTCCAATCAAGTTCATTACATTCACTGACGTGTTAATAACCTTGCAAAAGGTATGAATCCATCTCTCTCTTTCTCTCTCTCTTGCAAAAGAGACCGTGTTCTAAGCCTTGGGTGGCAACTGGTCTAGAAGATCAACTCTGAATTCAAAACCCCCAACCATGGCTAAATAATAGGGTGGTCAGGGCACTGTAGCCATGGTTGGTAACCAGTCTAGGAAATATACAATTCTGAATTCAAAACTGCAAGTAGCCCTCATGAAGGTTATATTATACAGCTAAGGAAAAGACCATGGCATTCACATTGACTTAATTATCCCAACTACAGTGTGTGTGTGTGTGTGTGTGTATGTAATGGCATTTTATTTTATTTGATGTTATTTTTATTTTATTTGATGTTATTTTTATTTGATGTTATTACTTTGCTTGTGGTAAAAAGATGAAGAAGAATATTAGTTCCTGCACTCTATCCACCAATACAAAATGATTTCTTTACTGTAATTGATGGTATACAAAAGGCATTTATCTTTCATTATGTATTCGATTACATTTGTGCAAAATTTCCCTGGAACTTTTCTTTTAAAAACTGAAAATACTGTATAAAATGATTGTTTCAATTGGAATCATTGCCTACAAAATATATGCAAAAATCTAAACAAAAGTGGGTCCATTATACAATTTCTTACAAAGAAGTGATTATTGCATTTTTGGAATATTCCAATAAATTGCCTGAATTTTTGCCATTTTTTTCCTTAAATCCTTTCAAATATGATAATTTATCTGATCAATCAATGGTGCTATTGAATGAGAATTTTAACATGAATACGACTCACCTTCCTCAGCAGATATTTGTCTCAAGTGGTCATCAATGCATTGATGAATGAAAATATATTGATCCTGCAAATAAATATGGATGTCAATTGAAGGTTAATGTGCAAGACTGATGGAGGGTGGGTGTGAAAAGGCTGTTGGAGGTGGAAATGGAAGGAAGTTGAAGTCTGCCAGAAGTGGGAGTAGAAAACTGTTGTGGGTAGAAGACTGTGGAAGTTGGAAGGCTGCTGAATGTGGTAGTGGAAAGCTATTGGAAAGCTGCTGGAGGTGATAGACTGTAATTGAAATGCTGTTGGAGGTGGAATTGGAATGCTGTTTTAAGACTGTTGGAGGTGGAATGCTGTCGGAGGTTGTAATCAAAAACTGGTAGAAGGCTGCTAGAGGTGAATGACTGTAATTGGAAGGATTTTGATGGTGAAAGTAGAATGCTGTTGGAGGCAGAATTGGAATGGTGGAGATGGAATGCTGTTGGAAGTCATAATGGAAAGCTGGTGAAAGGCTGCTGGAGGTGAAATTGGAATGCTGTTAGAAGACTGTTGGAAGTGGAAAGCTGTTATTAGGCAGCTGAAGGTGGATGGTTGTTGCAAGGCTGCTGGAGGATGGAAGGCTGTGGAAGACAGAATTGCAAGACATTTAAAGATAACCATGAAAGAAATGCTTATCAAGCATGAAGAAATATAAATTCTATGTGTACTTGTGATACTGTACTACATTGCATCTACATGATCCTGTGATCAACATTTTTTTATTTTTTTTTTATTCATTTCTAACTTTTACAAACATCAATAAGAAACTTATAAGACTTCTATATGAATTTTTGAGACAAACTTTCTGTCATATCGGACATAAATGAATGGAATCGTCCATTTATATAAATAAGCAGAGTTAGCATTAGGTGATTTGCTAAGTGTACCTTTGTATATTAAACCTACTATTTTGTTATTTACCTACGAGTTTGAATTCCTTATTTATTTTCCTGTTATCTCAAAAACATGAGATACAATACTTTCTTGCCCTGTTGATTATTTTAATTAATGTGATTATCTTTTTATTGTTTTTATCACAGTTCAGTTTAAGTGAGGAGAGCTAGATGTAAGACTAGATTAAATATTGTGATACAAACGACCAAGATGAGGATGCTAATCCAGAAGAATTCTTCAATAGTCAAGTAAGATTTATAGAGAGCAAAAATGGTAATGACCTGAAAAATACAAAAAGGATTGAAGTTTTAAAATCTAGAGTCCCTCTCTCCCTCCCCCTCTCTCCCCCCTCCCTCACTCCCACTCACTCACTCCCACTCACTCACTCCCACACACTCACTCACACACTCACTCTCTCCCTCCCACTCACTCACTCACTCACTCCCTCTCTCTCAATTTCTCTCTCTCATTCCCTCAATTTCTCTCTCTCATTCCCTCACTTCCTCTCTCTCAATTTCTCTCTCACTCCATTTCTCTCTCTCTCTCTCTCTCTCTCACACACACGCACACACACACACATATATTTTAATGGATTTTTTATCCGACATTATTTATTACCATAAATGTTATTTTAATGGATACTCATATTTGAGTGTTTTTTCCTGTTTTTTCTTTATTTTCTTAAACATTGAAATTAATAACAACTGACCTAGATCCAGAAGCTCTTCTAAAGAAAGAGTGTGTCTCCTACTGGAATTGAATCTGCATTACCCTTTTCACACTAAAATTCTAAAAGCATTTTTTCCTGATGGAAAAGGCACAATCTTTCTTTAGTAGGATTTTTCAACCTAAGCTGGTCATTATTAATGTCACTGTTAAAAACAAAAAGCCAAAATAAAACAGGATTTATAGCAATAAGAAATATATGTTCATACATGATAAATGTTTAGAAGAGCTAACTTATTTAGTTGCACCACTTCAGACCTTTACATCTACGATGCACTGTGATACCTCCACAGAGTTGAAATATCCTCCTTTCTACTTGTTCTAAATGTCAGAAGATAGTCCCATTCAGACAGCTTTTGCCCATGAGACTCTCCTGTGTAAGTGCTTCCCTGAACAGTATAATCTTAATATTTTCAAGTCAAAGGTCAATTGTAATGTATCCTCATTAATTTTAAAAAGTTTCTAATTTCCACCCAAATATCAATGCCCTCACTACTCCTCATTAAACATGTCTTCCCTATTAACAGATATCAACCAATTCAATAAAAAGGGAGATTAATTTATTTTAATGTATTTATTCCTTTTTTTTTTTCTTCTTTTTTTTATCATTTCATCCCAAGCAAGGCAATAAAAACACTAAACCATAATCGGTTATTGAGTGTTAAAATATGAGAAAAGAACAAACAATTTTAAGGAGAAAGCAGAAGAATCAAGAAGACAGAAGTCAGTGATTTACAATGCATTTAAATTTTTGAACATCAAATTTGACTGGGAAGCAAGAAGCCAGAAGAGTTTTACAAGGAATAAGTGCAATAGAAGTTATGAAGTTTTTCTCGTTATTATTCTGAAGGAATAAAATACATAAGAGGAGGAGTAGATTGTGTAAACAGTTTGCATAACGATGATTTGGAGACATAGCAAAAAAAAAAATTCACTAAAATTTACAATGGAATAGGGAATTATGGAATACCATGGTCATCCAAGTTCTGGATGGGCACTGCACATGAAAGAGGAAACAAACAGAAGATAAGACCATATCACAAATTACAATTGCCAAATCTGAATGTTTTGTGGGGGGCTTTAGGTCCTATTTTAAAGAGCTTGTCTGAATAGCAAGTGAAACAATGAAAAGTGCAATTTTCATTAATACAACTTAAAACAATTTAACATTTATTGTTAAACTGAGAATTTATAAAGCCTTTTGCCCGATGCTCTTATCACTGAGCTTTGATTCCATTGCCAGAAGATTGTTTATTTAATTCAAACCCCCTTTAAACTTCTGTTTAGAATTTGATTAATTTGTCCTCACTAGAGCTAATGTTTTTAGCACAGATCGATAGATAGATAGATCAACACTAAATATTGACTGTTTATATATACCAGGGTCCCCAAATTGGTTGATATTGATTTTTGGGTGGCAATGGGAATATCTAAAGAATTGATAAATGCTTTGGGGTCAAAATGAGGTCGAAAAATGTCTAAAAGTCAAATGAGGGTTGATAATTAAATAGTTGTGACTTACAACTCAAACTTGCCAATTCCCAGCCAAATATAATGCCCTTGCTACCGCTTATCAAAGAAAAATGTTGTCAATGAAGTTTCTCTCATTGTTATTTGAATTATTTACACAAACGCAACTAATATAGGAAGAGAAATAGATATTAAAAAAGGAATAGCGAAAAGTTAAAATGAATTTGATTGAGAGACAATAGTGAAAGAAAATGGAAAAAGAATTTCTAGACTTAAATTAAAAAAAGAAAATTATATTGTTGATATATTTTGTAAATTCCTGGTGGTTAATGTGAAATCAAGGATTCTACAAAGCATTAAGAAGACAATAGTAGAAAAAGTTTTGGGTTGCTAATTTTAAAGTAAACATTTTGTCTATGTTTGCAAGCAGAATACAGGAACTTTTAAGTTTGGTGGTATGGAACTATTATTATTATTATTTTTATTTTCTTTGCTTTCTGGCGTTTACACATTTCTTTCCGGGTCCCACCCAGGGACCTAAGGTTAGAAATGGCATCATGACACTTAAAAAAAAAAAAATTATTATTATTATTATTATTATTATTATTATTATTATATGATTTCTTCACATATTATTATTTGCAAAAACAATTTCTTTTAAGTTTTTGTTTCTTTACAATAATGTTCACTCTGTACAATGTTTGGGAGCCACTCAAAGTAGAGAGTAACAGTGTAAGAAGCAGAGCTTATGTGGATAAGTGGAGAAAGATAACAGACTTGAACAGGTTAAGATTGTAGTAATCATGGAAGCATCTTCTTGGGAGTCAGTTTGACAAGGCTGCTCAAGTGGAACTTACCTCTCACCAATGGAATATGAAGGGAGTAAGGATGGTTCACCACAATGGGGGTGGAATGTAGAATCATACCCTAACTCACCGGACTTTCTCAAGAATTCAAATTTGCCATTTTCACTGTCTGAGCTAGACAGATTGTTTTGGTAGCATGTTTTGGCAACTAAAGAAATGACTTATCTGCTTTTTAAGAGGAGAGTCTTCCACATTGTCTTGGGGGTGAAGTGTATGTGCCTGAGGATGTGTTTTAGTTTCTTTCTCTCTCTCTCTCTCTCTCTCTCTCTCTCTGGTCATCTCTATTAAAAATAGGATTCCATTCATGCTTAAGAAATACCAGTCTTCAAAAATAAATTTACTGTTACTTAGTAAATTCATTAACTATAATACCACATAAAATGATAATGTTGAATATTAAAACAGAAATTGAAAAAGGTATAAGAAAATGTAAAATTAAAATGGATCTTATCAAGAAAATAAAATGAAGAAAAAGTGCAAAAGAATTTCTACCCTCAAATTATTATTATTTACTTGATTTCTGGGTCCCATCCAGAGACCTAAGTTCATTTTGTAAAAAAAAAAAAAAAAAAATTATGCACATTTTACAAAGATAAAGTTCTTCATAATCTATAAGGTTTATTTGTGGGTACAATTTTTTTCCATTTCTTTGAGGCATGGACTACCAGGAATCCCTTCAATGAGTTTACCGGAACGTTTTCCAATCATTCCGAGTGCTCCAACTACTACTGGAATTATTGATATCCTCATGTGCCATATTTTTGAGATTTACACTTCAAGATCTTTGTATTTTGATAGGTTTTCTTTTTTTTTTAAGATCTTCAATGATACATTGTAAAAACTACAATGTCAATAAAAATGTACATTCTGTTTTTGTGGTCTTTGATCACAATATTATTATTATGATTTTCTTTATTATTATTAGTAGTAGTAGTAGTATTCACACAAAAAATTAAATTCCAAAAATACTTAATATGTTTAAAAACATTTTCACATTGAATATTGGAATAGAAATTGAAAAAAAGTATATGTAAAATTAAACTGAATTTTATCAAGAAACTAAAACGAAGGAAACTGGCAAAGGAATTTCTATTCTCACATTTTTCTTATGGATAGAGGGTCCAGGATTCTATAAAGGGGTTGATAGTCTAAAATGTTTGGGCAACTCTAACCTAGAATATATATTTTGAGTCATTATTTGCATAAGAAACAAAAATGTGGTGCCTTATCCAGTTGTGAAGTCTGATCTCCAATCTATAATCTTTGTATTATTTTATCAAGAAAATCATTATTAATAAAATATTATCATGAAGAACAATTGTCTGTTGAACACAAAGCACTATTGTTAAAATTTATCTTTGGTTAAATGCCAGGAAAAAAAACATATGAAGAGAAAATATCACAAATGTTGCTTGTATATTTGATGATCACTTACCTCAGTTTGGACCATATTGACACGATAGCTTCTCATCTCCAAGATCAGTCCAAATATGTCAACTTCTGGGTGTTCCCGAATATGTTGCAACAGCCAGTCAATAGCAATGAAAGTCCCAGTTCGACCAACTCCAGCACTTTGAAATTAAAATATCAGAAAATAATACAATCAACAAGTCTTTCAAAAACTATTTCATATATTTATCCTTTTATGTTTTAAGTCTGAAATCTTCAAACTATGACATCTTCCAGACTGACGCATGCTTGAAAAGATTTATCTTCTCAGACTGACTTTGCACATTGTTGGTGTTGCTGCTGTTGTTCCTGAAAGGCAGAATTCAGGAGGTCATCTTAGTTGTTAAACACCCTAGGCAAACTAAGTTCTATGTGTAGGTCAAAAAAGATTTTACAATGTTGAATCTTGAACCAAACAAAGTTGGGTGCAGAGCCAACTCAGAAACTAGGTCAGCTCTGGATGTAGTCTGCAGTGGCACGTTTGTGGTTCCATATATTGGCCTGGTAACCAGAAGGAACATACTCCTCCCAGAAAAAAAGATAACTGCATTGGAATAAAAAAAAAACAATACACTGTTCATAGGCTTAATGGTAATTAAGCGTTATATTTTTTGTTTGCAAATGACATTAATGGAGGTATGGTGAGGTAATGGTGAACAGCCTGGATTGAGGAAACAGAGAATCTAGTTCAAATTCCAGTTGATTTTATTACATTCACTTACAGGCTAATAATCTAGGAAACAGTATAAATCCTTCTCCCCCTGCTATGGGTAAAATAACAGGACACACTGGATCCTATACCCTTTGCTGACAACCAGTCTAGCAGAAGGAAACTGAATTCTAACCACCTGCTGACTTGTATGTCTTGCCTCTTCAGACAAAGTCTAGAAGAAAGTAACTTCAAAAACAAATCCAGCCCTTAGAGGATGGTGGGATAACGTCAATATCCTCGATGCAAAAGGAAGTAGCAAGCTATTGTACTATTCTGAATTGAATGCTACCATGAACCACAACTGTAAGATGGTCAGGAGTGGTGACCCATTTAGTCACTTTGCACATATTTTTTAATTCTCAATTCTGTGTTCTAACGCAGTGTTTCTCAACCTTTTTAAGCAACAGCACACCTAGGAGCAAATGAAAATATCATGGCACACTTAGCAACATTTTTAAAGGGTATGCATTTAAATTCTATGAAATAAATCCATCAATTTTTTAAAAATAAACACACAAATATGAAATTACTTTATTTACTTTATAATTACTTTCTATTCACCTATTTGGGCAGCTTATTTATTCACCTTTTTGGGCAGCTTATTTATTCACCTATTTGGGCAGCTTATTTATTCACCTATTTGGGCAGCTTATTTATTCACCTATTTGGGCAGCTTATTTATTCACCTTTTTGGGGCAGCTTATTTATTCACCTTTTTGGGCAGCTTATTTATTCACCTATTTGGGCAGCTTATTTATTCACCTATTTGGGCAGCTTATTTATTCACCTTTTTGGGCAGCTTATTTATTCACCTATTTGGGCAGCTTATTTATTCACCTTTTTGGGCAGCTTATTTATTCACCTTTTGGGGCAGCTTATTTATTCACCTTTTTGGGCAGCTTATTTATTCACCTATTTGGGCAGCTTATTTATTCACCTTTTTGGGCAGCTTATTTATTCACCTTTTTGGGCAGCTTATTTATTCACCTTTTTGGGCAGCTTATTTATTCACCTATTTGGGCAGCTTATTTATTCACCTTTTTGGGCAGCTTATTTATTCACCTATTTGGGCAGCTTATTTATTCACCTATTTGGGCAGCTTATTTATTCACCTTTTTGGGCAGCTTATTTATTCACCTATTTGGGCAGCTTATTTATTCACCTTTTTGGGCAGCTTATTTATTCACCTTTTGGGGCAGCTTATTTATTCACCTTTTTGGGCAGCTTATTTATTCACCTATTTGGGCAGCTTATTTATTCACCTTTTTGGGCAGCTTATTTATTCACCTTTTTGGGCAGCTTATTTATTCACCTATTTGGGCAGCTTATTTATTCACCTATTTGGGCAGCTTATTTATTCACCTTTTTGGGCAGCTTATTTATTCACCTTTTTGGGCAGCTTATTTATTCACCTATTTGGGCAGCTTATTTATTCACCTTTTTGGGCAGCTTATTTATTCACCTTTTTGGGCAGCTTATTTATTCACCTTTTGGGGCAGCTTATTTATTCACCTTTTTGGGCAGCTTATTTATTCACCTTTTTGGGCAGCTTATTTATTCACCTATTTGGGCAGCTTATTTATTCACCTATTTGGGCAGCTTATTTATTCACCTTTTTGGGCAGCTTATTTATTCACCTATTTGGGCAGCTTATTTATTCACCTATTTGGGCAGCTTATTTATTCACCTTTTGGGGCAGCTTATTTATTCACCTATTTGGGCAGCTTATTTATTCACCTATTTGGGCAGCTTATTTATTCACCTTTTTGGGCAGCTTATTTATTCACCTATTTGGGCAGCTTATTTATTCACCTATTTGGGCAGCTTATTTATTCACCTTTTTGGGCAGCTTATTTATTCACCTATTTGGGCAGCTTATTTATTCACCTTTTTGGGCAGCTTATTTATTCACCTTTTTGGGCAGCTTATTTATTCACCTTTTTGGGCAGCTTATTTATTCACCTATTTGGGCAGCTTATTTATTCACCTATTTGGGCAGCTTATTTATTCACCTTTTTGGGCAGCTTATTTATTCACCTATTTGGGCAGCTTATTTATTCACCTATTTGGGCAGCTTATTTATTCACCTTTTTGGGCAGCTTATTTATTCACCTATTTGGGCAGCTTATTTATTCACCTTTTTGGGCAGCTTATTTATTCACCTTTTGGGGCAGCTTATTTATTCACCTATTTGGGCAGCTTATTTATTCACCTTTTTGGGCAGCTTATTTATTCACCTTTTTGGGCAGCTTATTTATTCACCTATTTGGGCAGCTTATTTATTCACCTTTTTGGGCAGCTTATTTATTCACCTTTTTGGGCAGCTTATTTATTCACCTTTTTGGGCAGCTTATTTATTCACCTTTTTGGGCAGCTTATTTATTCACCTATTTGGGCAGCTTATTTATTCACCTTTTTGGGCAGCTTATTTATTCACCTTTTTGGGCAGCTTATTTATTCACCTATTTGGGCAGCTTATTTATTCACCTTTTTGGGCAGCTTATTTATTCACCTTTTTGGGCAGCTTATTTATTCACCTTTTTGGGCAGCTTATTTATTCACCTTTTTGGGCAGCTTATTTATTCACCTTTTTGGGCAGCTTATTTATTCACCTTTTTGGGCAGCTTATTTATTCACCTTTTTGGGCAGCTTATTTATTCACCTTTTTGGGCAGCTTATTTATTCACCTATTTGGGCAGCTTATTTATTCACCTATTTGGGCAGCTTATTTATTCACCTTTTTGGGCAGCTTATTTATTCACCTTTTTGGGCAGCTTATTTATTCACCTTTTTGGGCAGCTTATTTATTCACCTATTTGGGCAGCTTATTTATTCACCTTTTTGGGCAGCTTATTTATTCACCTTTTTGGGCAGCTTATTTATTCACCTTTTGGGGCAGCTTATTTATTCACCTATTTGGGCAGCTTATTTATTCACCTATTTGGGCAGCTTATTTATTCACCTTTTTGGGCAGCTTATTTATTCACCTATTTGGGCAGCTTATTTATTCACCTATTTGGGCAGCTTATTTATTCACCTTTTTGGGCAGCTTATTTATTCACCTATTTGGGCAGCTTATTTATTCACCTATTTGGGCAGCTTATTTATTCACCTATTTGGGCAGCTTATTTATTCACCTTTTTGGGCAGCTTATTTATTCACCTTTTTGGGCAGCTTATTTATTCACCTATTTGGGCAGCTTATTTATTCACCTATTTGGGCAGCTTATTTATTCACCTATTTGGGCAGCTTATTTATTCACCTTTTTGGGCAGCTTATTTATTCACCTATTTGGGCAGCTTATTTATTCACCTTTTTGGGCAGCTTATTTATTCACCTATTTGGGCAGCTTATTTATTCACCTTTTTGGGGCAGCTTATTTATTCACCTTTTTGGGGCAGCTTATTTATTCACCTATTTGGACAGCTTATTTATTCACCTTTTTGGGCAGCTTATTTATTCACCTATTTGGGCAGCTTATTTATTCACCTATTTGGGCAGCTTATTTATTCACCTTTTTGGGCAGCTTATTTATGGTGAAAACTGTGCCTGATGTTTTTTCGCAATATCCTCAATGTTTGGTTGAATGTGCAATAAGCAAATCATTCCTTCTTCAGCTGTTTTTCTTTCAGTTTTTCATAATCTTTCCTGTTTCTTATATTTCATGTTATTTAAGGATTTTTTAATATATATTTGTGTATTTAGGAAGCAATTCTTCTTTCATGCACATTTCAATGAAATATATATATATATATACCCAAGTATAGGATTGATGTATACAGAATAAATTCCAATAACCAACAAATATTATTCTTAAAAGAGTGCTCAATACAGAGTAGGGTAAATATAATTATTTATTTGAAAATTATAACATAAATATGTTATAAAATCACTACAAAAATAGCCATTTTGTTTCAACACTTCTAGTGTCTTATCAACACCATCACTTGATAAGATACCAGAAGTGCTGAAACAAAATGGCTATTTTTGTAGTGATTTTATAACATATTTATGTTATAATTTTCAAATAAATAATTATATATATATAATCTCAAGGTATGGTGAAGTAATGGATAGCGGCTTGGATTAAGGAATCTGCAAGCTGAGTTAAATTCCAGTCAAATCCATTACATTCACTTACGTGCTAATACCCGTGGGAAAGGTATTAATCCTCTTCTGTGGGTAAATAGCAGCTCAGACTGGGTTCTATAGCCTTGGATGGCAACTGGTCTAGAAGGACAACTCTGAATTCAAAACCTATGGTGGGTCATTTGGGGACCTTGTGGAATGTAGTACACCGGGTCTCATATATTTGGCTCTTCAAAAAGTGTGGATGGTTCTCCACAAAACCATCACCACTATAATCAAATCTCATGTGCTTGTGTAGGGCTGTCGGTTCCTAGGAAATTATCTGCTTGACCCTCATACATTGAATTCGACGGGAGAGTCGAGTATGTATCTTGATGATAATAGGAAGACACACTTTAATTATCCATTTTGATTATAAATTTATTTTATGAACACTGAGATGTTCATCTCTTCCAATCAAAATCTCCTGCAAATGAAGAAAATACACCAGCCGACATTCCTTCTCCAATACTGACCTGAGAAACCAAACTACTCTATCCAAGCATTACTGAGTTTTGGAGAAAATGGAAACAAAAAGGAAACTAATACTTCAGATCAGGAAGAGACAGTTGAGGTTTCTGGGGCAAATAATGAGAAAAGAGGGCTTGGAAAATGTGATACTCACAGGACAGATAGAGAGCAAGATAGAAGAAAGCAACATATAACATACCTTGGTGAGCTTGATTAAATGGATGGTGAAATAAGAGTTAGCAGAAATATCAGAAAACCAATGTTTATTAAGAGCTACAAAGTACAGGAAGTTGTAGAGAGCCATGATCACCTATTTCCTGAGTAGACATGGTGCATAAGGAAGAAAGTGATGTTTACATTGATGCAACTACACACATAAAGGAGTGTGATCACTGAAATTAAAATTAAAATTTGAAATTTTTTAAGACATGTTTAGAGTATATAGTCTAGATTCAAATTAGTTTCTTTTTCTTTTCATTTGTTTTTTTTTTTTTTAACTCTTTCAGCCCAGACCACTGCTTTACCGGTGGTAGACAAAAATGATGTAATGCTCAGTCGCCAGTTGAACAGTTGGTAAACACTTTTAAATATTTTTATATCTACCATGAAACATTACATACCACTTATTTGCAAATTTCGACTCGGGAGCTCAAGCAGAAGGTTTAAAATTGTTCAGGAATACAGGACTCAAAAGGTTAAATATTTCACATTGGGATAATAGAAGATCCACTGAGAAATATTCCTGGTAGTAACTAATGTAGAAAAGGTAACACTAAAGTTATTTACATAATATTAGGTTGGTGCAAAAATAATGTCGTTTTCTCACATAGTAACATATGTTAGAAAACGACATTATTTTTGCACCAACCTAATACTTACATATTTAGGTTTGTATTTAAAGAAGAAAAAAAATGAAAATAAATATTGGACATTGAATGACCCATTATGGTTAGAAACGTCAGTAATCGAATGACTTAAACCTAAATCATCCTACCACCAGATTTCTTATCTAAAATATGATTTGGTTCTTATCCTTTAAACTTTGAGATTGCTGTCATAGGTCAACATGCATGTATATAGGGTATATCTAAATATTCTAACCTTTGCCATCATGCTTGGATTTTAACCTAAAGAAACCATTACTCATATCCCCATGATTTGGGCCTGAAAATTTCATCATAAAATCTAAATTTTGCAAATTTGTATGTAATATCTGCATGACATATATATAAAATCTCAGTATCCATGTCTGTATATCTACTAAGGTTGCTAGATAATCCCTGTTGCAAAATCCTACTCAGGCATATTTCTGTTGCTAGATAATCCCTGTTGCAAAATCCTACTCAGGCATATGGCTGTTTCTTCAACAGAACCAACCAGTGGTTTATTGCAACAATGCTGAGCAGACCTTAGTTACAGTTTCTGGGAGAGAGTGCAAAATCTCATATGATCAGTAGTTGAACAAGGCCAGTACTCTCACAGCCTTGGTCATGATGACTTGTGATTTCATGCTAGCACAATAATCAATAGCTTATAAACAGTTTTGTCTACCCAATTCCACTCACAAGGCTTACATCAACCTAAAGTATGGTGTTCAGGTAAATGGTGCCACATACTGGAATTGTCTCTCCAGGCATATATATATATATATATATATATATATATATATATATATATGCATGTGTGTGTGTATGTGTTGTAATTGCCAACTTGTGTTGGAGTACAGCCATTACTAGATATCTACTGATGTGCTGAAAAAATATGGCTCTTTAGCCCACCAAGGGACCCTACATACTCTGGCACAAACAGGGCACTTAAGAGGTCCAACTGTGGGTGGTACATTATCATGCAATTTAAGATGTTGCATGAAACAACTTCTGGACCCACATATCTTACAACAAATATCACATTTCACTTGCTGGACATCTACAGTTTAATAGTTGTCATCTTCCACTGGTGCACTCTCAAGTGACTCCTTAGACCAGTAATCAACAAACACACTCTACCACAATTTGTACATATTAGATTGAGCTACCTGTGGGTGATTTCAGGAAGCCCAATGGGGATGTCTTTATGCATATCAATTTTAAGTTTTTCTTTCCTCCTCTTCTCATCCTTAAAGTGACACCTCATTCCAAACATTGCATTCAGATGCACATTATATATATATATATATATATATATATATATATATATATATATATATATATATATATATATATATAATTTTTTTCGTTTCAACTTTTGGAAGTAAAGTCTGATGATCCGCACTCCTTTAAAAGGGCTGTGGTGAAATAATTTATTACATGGAACCTTAAAGTGGTCTGTTTTTATTTAAATTATTTGCTCTCAATTTACATTGAGCTCTCTGGATTTTATCCTCCTTGGGTCTACCCATACGGATTACCTAGTTTTCCATAATCTATCTATCTATATATATATATATATATATAATGTGTGCCTTTTAAGTAGAATTTCTCTTGCCATAGATCTCCCTGGATTTTTCTTATCTGCAGTTTTTATCCAAAAATAAACAAGGAAAATTTTAGAATGGATTTTTATATTACTCCAACAAATTTTTCACTTTAAACATTTTTAGTAAATACTCATATTTTAGTAGACACTCCATTTTTAGTAGATACTTGTATTTGAGTAGGCACTCCATTTATTTATTAAAGTCAGAAATTTGGCCTTGCTTGACTGATTGTTCTCCATAGCTCAGTGGATTAGAGCATGCTGGGTCTAATTTTAGCTACCACTGCCTTGAGGATGCAGGTTCAAATCTTGCTGGAGAGCACAAATTTTTCTTTAATAAGCTTTCTCAAACATTTAGGCTGATACACATAAATAAATAGACTGTTTACTCAAACCAGGGTATCTACTAAAAATAACATTTAAGTAATAAAATCTGTTGGATTAATATATAAAAGTCTATCACATCTTTAAAAATATATATAATAATTCTTTCAAGTTCTCTAATTATATTAGGATGCTTGTTTTGCAAAAAAATTCCATAGCTACAACAGATAAATTGAAAATTTTAAAATAATTATAACAGCACATTCACACACGTTTTTAAGAATCATCATCAGAACAATCACAGTTACAATAAGTTTGTCCTTAACATCAACAAAGTGGCTAGAGAACAAGAAAGGATTTTTATAAAAATAGACATAATATGTCTATATTATTCAATAAAACATTTGAAAGAAGATATACTGTAAGACAAAGTTGAAAAAGTTCTCTTATGATGTTTTTCATCCTGTAGGACATCATTGGGACTAAACTTGTTATGTTAATGTGATTACACATGTGCATAAACAAGGAATGCTGGAAATCCTAGCATCTCTCATTCCCGTGCATGTGTAGTGACACCAATATAAGAAATCTAGTCCGATAAAGTCTTAAATGATGAAATGTGTCACAAGAAAACTTTTTCCACTTTATCATACATACCAATATATATATATATATATATATATGTATATATATACATATATATATACCTGATGATTGTGTCTCGCATGAAACAGCCTGTCGCCTCTGAGTATTGACTTCAATGTTCACTTTTATATTTACATATGCTCTATCTCTGATATTGAGCACTTCATCCCATAAATATAGCACATCTTAAGAGTATGTTTCTTCATATATATATATATATATATATATATTTGTCAACAGAATATCATTTTTGATAATGGATATCTTTGTTTAAATATCGATATAACCGCTCTGATGATGGCTCATGTGAGTTGAAAGGTTAGATCAAGGAACAGCATAATAAAAAATATCCAAATGTTGGACAGTTTTTATCTTCATTTTCTCCCAAAACTAAAGCTTAGAACGGCTCATGATCAAACATAATAGACATTCATGGTATGTATGAGCAATGATCGGCTGCCCCAATACACTAAATTTTATATATATATATATATATATATATATATATATATATATATATATATATACACACACATTGTTTTTATAGATACAAATATTTAAGTAAATGTTCTGTTTATAATAAACAGTATTAAACAACATTTACCAGCCTGAATGTCCAAGAAATTTTCACAGAAAATATTCGTCCTCCAACAGGATTTGAACCTGTATCCTATACAGAACCATCATTTAGCTTGATGTGCCTTTAACTGATTTGCCCACAGAGGAGCATTCGGTTAGCAAGGTCGAATTTACTGTATTTGAACTTCAATCTTCTATGAATCTCTCACGTACATTCATATCTGCTCATGGTGTATCAAATGTAAACAAATGATGTCACACACACATATATATATATGTGTGTAATACCCACCAAAATATTTTAAATATTAAAATTAAATACATGAAAACCAATTGTTTTTTATTTACAGCTGATATTTCGTTATTTTATGGGGACATTTTCAAAATTCAACTGAAAGCTTTGAGGAGAAATCTTTAGCATGGTAAACTGCCAACAGTGTTTTATATAGCAGTGTTGTTATGCTAATAACTTCTCTTTAGATTTTCCATTAGCATTTTGAAAATGCTCATATAAAGTAGCAAAATTTCACAGATAAATAAAAAATTCCAACATTAGGCTGATTTTCCTGTATTCCATTTTATATATGATAATGATAATTGTTACTTGAAATGAAATTCAATAAACACCTACCTGCAATGAATGATGGTTGGTCCTGTTGCTGTGTAAGGCATGTATGAACGAACAGTCTGGATAAAATTGATCAACAGTGATGTGTTGGCAGGGCAACCAAAATCTGGCCATTTCAGAAAATGGAAATGTTTCACTTCTCTCTTTTGATCCCCCTGAAATTTTCAAATGAAACAAACAAAAAAAATTAACAAATTATTAGAACCCATAGAAAAATGTGTCCAAGTATTACTTTAAATTAAAAAACTTTTAAAAACATTTCTCTTGTCATAGACTGTTAGATCTCCAACAAGAACTAAAGTGCTCACCACAACAGCCACACTGACTTAATTTTAAGCCAGTTCCACACATCTATTCCCATGACATAAAGAAAAATTTAAAAAGTCAAAACCTATATTCTGACCAATCAGAAAGCATCCACACAGCTTCAGCCAACGGTTTACTTTCAACAAATTCCAACACTATATAAACCACCATCAATTCAACTCCATGGTAGAATGCTCATCTGAGCTAGTGAAGTTATTAACCTGTTTCTTGCTCATTTTGCCCAGGCACTTGCCAATGATTCTGACCCACTGAAGCCTGACACCAATGACCACAGAGAGACAAAGAGTTACCAAAAATTTAATGTTAACAGCAGCAGTCAAGGCTACTATGTGGTGAAAATTTCTACTCCTTCTATGCAATAATGTAATTTTTCTTTACAACTAAATAAATCCTTATTTGCCCTTTAACAGCATTTCATCTCCAGTGTTATGTGTTACTTCTTGTTCTTTTTCTATTAGCATCAGTTATGGTACTCTAACAGCCCACAAGTTATGGTACTCTAAAAATACCCTTTCTATACTCCTCACTACTGCAAAACTTTTAATTTTGCTTATACATACAGAATATATTTCCAACGTGAAACACTTTTCTCATTCCATTAACAGAAAAAAGTTTTGGTGATGGTAAAATCATTTTTCAGCATCACATTTTCTTTAAGTTTTGTCAAGTGTGCAGGCCAAAGGGCAATGCACATAATACACACTGTTTAAAAATTAAGAAAAAAAAACAGATCATCTATTTCAAACATGGGTATCCATTAAAAATAATGTTAGAAGTTGTAGATGATTCTATAATTTTTTCTTCAACATTAAGTGATGCCATATTTTTGCCTGTTTTTCTGGAAAAAACTATCCCATTACTTAAAAAAAATTGCATTTAATTTGTTTTGAATATGTTTCCTGAAGCCAGAATCTTTAGCTGGTAAATAAGACTTGTTTTTTTTTTTTGTTTTTTTTTTTTATGATTATTGCTGCATTGTATTCAATTTTGAATTCTAATGATCTAGTGGCAATTCACAGACTGAATGAAAGACATTTTACTTCAGGTTCCTTTCTTATTTGCTTTATTTCAGTGGGAATGTCGTGGTGGTGGTAGTAGTAGCATTTTGAAGAAATGGAGAGAAAATAATTCAACAGGTCAGATAATAATTATTGCTGCTCTCTCTGTCTCTCTCAGCACACAAAGAACCTGGGAATGAAAGGTCCTGACTCTCTACTGTCACATCTGAGTATTTTCCCCATTTTCTTTTACAAATTCATCTGTATGTCCCCACCCTTACATCAGTAGAACAAAGCAGCCTGCATTATTAACAGGTAATAAATGTTGGCCAACCTCCTTATGTTTGTTCCTCTTTAAGCAACATTTTTGCTATAAATCTGAAATTTTTCATAACTGCACAGTTTTTATTCAAACATAAACAAAAAAATGTTGGCCAACCATCTTTTATTTGTATATAGTAAAGGTAATAAATCCATTGGTATAAAATTCAAGTGGATCCTAGTAATATAAAATATTAAAACTGATCCACAAAAAAAGCTCAATGCATTTATTATTAAGGAGCAAATAATTAATACACATTAAAATCACCTCATATGGGGGATAGGCTTAGTTCAACCAACGAAATTCGTCAGTCTTATTCAACCCTGGTATAGACTGAATTTGTGTCAGATTCCAACACAAACTCGGTCTATATTGGGGTTGAATAAGACTGAAATATTTTGTCAGTTGAAGTAATTCTATCTTCATATGAAGTGATTTGGGATTTTATTGTGTATTAATTATATATATATATATATATATATATAGAGAGAGAGAGAGAGGATATAAAATAGTATCTCGGAAAAATGCGTTTCACTGAAGAAAAATTGTTCTCTTTGGCATTATCAGTTTAAATTAAAAAAAAAAGACAGAAATATGTGTTAGGAAAATGTCTTGGAACCTCTGATAAGTTGATTGCTGTAAATCACATTAATTACTCTAGCTTATCACTTCCTGGTTTTATACTTGAAGATAGTCTCTGTGACTGTTTGTTTTATATGTATCAGAGCTGTTTGGTATTGTAGGATTTCAAATCCGGGACTTTTATTAGTTTTTGTATGCACATATATATCTACATATGTACATATATACATTCTTACATATGTATAACTGCATATACATACACTAGAGCCCTTTTTTTCTTTTTTTTCATACCATTACATACAGGTGGAGTAATGGTTAATGGTTCATATTGAGAAATCGAAGAACCAAGTTCAGATTCCAGTCATGCTTCTTTCTGATTAATAAACTAATGCTTTGAAAATAAATATTTAACATTTTTCAACCAATAGATCACATTCCCACCAGCAATCAAAAAATATGCTTCATGATCCCTTTGAAGCAAAGTTTCTGGAGCAGACAAGGCAGTAAGGAGATACATACTGCAACAGTTCATGACACGCTCAGCTTAAAAGAAATTCCCTTACTTATTCATCCATCTTCCTCGCCAAGCTACATGACACTTACACTTTCCTCCTCACTTTCTCTCTTGCCTCTTCTTTCTCATGCATATACACGTGAGGAAATCACATTTCTTTTCATCTTAACAAACCGCTACAAACAAGGACTTTAAGAACTTTAACACTCATATATGCTAAGAAAAATTTAGTTGTAAAAAACACAAAAACAAAAATATAAAATATTTTTATATTTAAACACCTTTTTTCTTTGTGGGTTGATTCAAATCCGCAACATATACATAGAATAGAAACAAAAATATGTTTACAACATTAGTGGTAATATTTAGTTTGCATAACCATTCTTTTTTTTTCCTTTAAGCAATGCTTTTGTATTATTTATTTTTATTTATTATTTATTTTTAATTTAAATTTTTAAATCAGTATATCTGTTGATAAAGTTTCATTTTTAAATTTGTGTTTGTATAAAAAGAATTTATATCTGCCTTTATATCTGTCAAAATTAAGCCATGAATTAGAAACACTACAGAGTTCATAATAAGCATTGTTTTCATCTGATATTTCATATTATTATAAATTAGTTGAATGGAGCCAAGAAAAAAAAAATAAAATTATCTAAATAAATCATTTAATTGGATTTCTCTGAATTATTTAAATAAGTAAAAAAAATTAGTTTGCTAAATTAATTTTTATTTTTAATGTAAACATTAGAAAAACTTTTCAAATGTTTCTCTCATGGTGGGCTTTGTATAATGATAAAAAGAAATTTAGAAAATACACGTTTTGCTGAAAATGTTGGTATAAAAAAAGTATTACAGTGACATGATGACTTTATTCTGTTCATATGATGTTTATTTGATTAGTATAGATTGAGTATCCTTTATGCACAATTCCAAAATCTGAAAGTGAATTGTCACAAATGGAAAATTCCAGAAAGTACTGGGAAGGTTCCTAAGTCATGTACAGTTGTTGTAAGTGACATCATCTGCCCTTGGTGGGAGTTCTCCAGCGCAGCTACATAACTTACATTGGTGCCAGTTTTTTGTTAGCAATTGTCACTTACCCAGTCTTTTGTGCTCAGTAAAGATATTACTCAAAATATTAAAAAAATCCTGCATTTATATATATTTTTTTGTAAGTAGTGATCATGTTTTTTTTTTTTGCACGCATACAGAAAGTACAAAATATTATTTTTACATGAAATCTTAATTTTACCACTTAAAAATCCGTGTGAGAATTATCTGACTAGTGTCAATACCTGTATCTGTATGTACGCAAAATTTGTTAAATCATACTTATTATAAAACCCAGGTTGTGTGTGTGTGTGTGTGTGTGTGTGTGTGTGTGTGTCTGTTCGTTTATATATTAGATCAGATTCCCTACATTTTTCAACCGATTTCAACAAAACTTCACAGGACTACGTAAAATTACCTTGCGGTGGTTCTGACAGTGCCAAAAATTGGAAAAAAAATTGTTTTTGCATGAAATCAATTCGAAAACACAATAAAGAGGCATCATGAGAATGAAAGGGGGACAACTTATATCGAGTTATACTTATTATAAAACCCAGGTTGTTTGTGTGTGTTCGTTTATATATGGGATCGGATTTCTTACATTTTTCAACCGATTTCAACAAAACTTCACTTTTTTTGACAGGTAGTGTTTCTTATTGTCTTGCACACTTTTTTCTTTATTTTTACATTCAGAATGCTTTAAAAATTCCATTTACAAGACAATTGTTTATAATAAAATTCTATTCAATCGGTAGACTCATAACGATTGAAAACAATGTTTTTGTTTGGGTTTGACCAATTCGTAAAAAAAAAAAAAAACCCAAAAAAACTAATTAAGACATGCATGTCCATCAACCTTAAACAATAATCTTTGTCAATTTTATTTTTCAGTCTTTATGATGGCCGATACTTGATCTATCTCTCTTGCTGTTACATCCCCGGGCAACGCCAGGCTCTACTGCTAGTTTTATATAAAACTACTTTCAGGGTATATATTATTTATATAAAACTACCTTCAGGGTATATGTATAAGCTCTGTTATGAAATGTAAAGGGATATTGTGTTTATGCTTGGGTCCCATTCTCAAGGTGCCCCATTCTATAGATGCTATATACAAATTAAATAGCCTGTATTCCAAAATCAAAAAAAATCTGAAAAGTTCTTCTTTCCCAAAGAATTTCCAATAAAGGATTCTCAACCTGTATATTGAAACTCAACAACAATCTCAGAGGATTAAAGATGACTTGTTAATTTTAATGTTTCCAAAATTAAACTTCACTCCATCAATCATCTGAGAGACCTGTTGCTGCCTTCTATCAACATGGCAGGTGTATCCTCCAAGGAATTGACATGTTGCACCTTCTTGGGCTCACATTCTCTGCTGATATGAAGTAGAAAGACTATAAATCCATTACTAAGTCAGCTGCTAAAAAAGTCTGTTCACTATGTCAGGCCAAAGAATTTTTCTCTCCAGAAGCTATCTTACATATCTGTAAGTCTACCATTCACCCAGGTTTAGAATATTGGTGCCAAATATGGTCCAGTACCTCTGCTATTTACCTTGAGCTCCTTGATAACATCCAAAGAATCTGCAAAATTAATGGTCCTGATCTGGTGGCTATGCACCAGTCACTTTCCTACTGCCATAGTCACTTCTCTAAGTCTTTTCTATAAATACTTTCAAGCAAATTGTTCAAATGAGTTCTCCACTATGGTAACGAGACTTTATGAATTTAAGTGCAATACTAGACTGGTGTTGAGATCTAATCAATTTACAGATGAACTGTCTAGATGTAACTGTAAGTTCTATGCTAATAGTTTCTTCTCTCACACTTTTCATTTGTGAAACTCCCTTCCGGCTCTATGCTTTCCAGCCAACTTTAATCTGCAGAAATTTATATGCAATGACAATCGCCACCTGATTACTCTTTTCTTTTTCTGCTCTTCATTTAATGTTTCTGTTCGTAATTCTTCCACTCTCTTTGACCCACTTGAGTTTTAGTTGCATTATTACTGCCTTGCTTTGGGTGATTCCGATTAAAACAAAAATAATCCATCATTTTCAGATTCCATGCCCTTCAGATTCAAACCGCTCCTATTTAGTTCATGTTCTCAAAATTCTGATCATTATGGTAGGCACTGATTTTTTTTTTTTTTTTTTTTTTTTTTTTTTTTTTTTATCCCAATGTCTGCATTCAGTAACATTATCTTTTCTTTAATTTGTTGATTTTGCCGTGAAGTTAAAAGAAATATGAATATTATCCAAGTGGAGTGATTTTTGCCAGGAATTTATACTTCATTGTAAGACCAGATTCACTTTTGAATTGATCTTTTACTAAAACTAGTGATGATGGGTAATGAATTTATTTGAGTAAATATTTGTATTTAACTTCATTGGAATCAAAAATTGGTAAGTGATTGGCTCACCAGTTGTACATCCAGGATCCTCAGAATATAATCAGAAAGATTTGATTCAGATCGTAACTGAATCACAAGGTCACCAAAATAAACGGGATCTGTTCCTGTTGGCCAGTAGATTTCACATTTAATCTGAAAGGAAAATAAACTCCTTGTTAATTGTCAATTTTTTTGTCAATGAGTCAGACTGTTTTACTTTAAGAAAATGATCCTATTTCTCATATGGCATTAGATCATTCTAAAACACTGAGTTAAGTTGAGATCAAAATACGATGAAAGTATAAAAACAGATTTTTATAGTAAAATTACCATCAATACATTTTTGAAAAAAAAATATTACCAGGAATAGATTTTTGAAAAAAATATTATTATATTATTAGCAATACATTTTTTTTTTTTAAATATTACCAACTATAGACTATCAACAAAAATCCTCCTTTACAAAAATTTGTCAACGAAACCTGACCTGATTTCTTACAAAGAATACATATTCTATTCATATGAACATATCCTAAATATCTTTTTGGCATTAAATAACCCATTGAGGCCACTATGTCATAAAACAAATAAACTAAATCAGACTAAGTCAGTTATCTATCATAACTAATTTTTGCATAAACATTGAAAAGTGTTGCCACCTATACAATATATATATGTGTGTGAGTGAATACATACATATTGATTTTACACGCACACTTGTATACTTTTCAATATTGAATTCTCTTTTCCAGACTACCTTTCTCTTTATTAAAATGATTCCAAGCTTCATGTTCATATCCGATTGAAACACTAGTTCACATACAATCACCAAAGTTAAGCAATGTCAAGTCTGTTCAGGACCTGGATGAATGACCACTTGGGAACACCAGATACTGTAAGCAAGGATATGGGTGTGTGGGGTAATGGATAATGGCTGGGAATTGTTAATTGGATAGACAAGTTCCAATTTCAGTTGAGTTTGTTACATTCACTTATGCACAAATACCCTTGGAAAAGTATGAATCCACCTCTTCTTCCCCCAGCTATGGGTTAATTAGTAGAACTTTTATTACTAAATCATTATTATCCCCACCAAAATTTTGACAATATATTATTTTCTGGCTTTAAATAACCTTCAAAGGGTTACGCTGTAGAAAATGAATGAATCAACAAAAACTGATTCCATGGTGCATATGCATGGCTTCAATGTTGATATTCGGGAAAATATCCATGACAAAGCAATTGTCTCTTGAGTTACTGGATTATTCTTCTATTTATTACAAACCATGTATGCTGATACAAGAGAATAAACAAAACAATAAGTACTGCTGGTAAAACAAAAATAAAAGAAGACAAGAATTGCTAAGATAAAATTCTTTGTATAGGCAAGGGTGTGAAATGGAGAATGGGAGGAGTCCATAGGGCCTAGTGTTGATGCATGTGTCGGGTTGGTTGACCAAGATCATTGCTATTGACATTGACAGCTTACCCACTCATGTACCAATTGTCTGACAGTGTTAAATTCAACAAATTTGACAGGCAAATTATGCAAAATAGGAAATGACAAAATTATTCATACAGTATAAAAAATAGAAAAAAACTGAACATTTTCTAAAAATTTTTTATGAGATTTGAACAAGTCCTTTCTGGGATTTTCTTCCATTCTTTAACTGTTACACCTAATTCCTGAAGATTTTTTTGGCACTGATGAGTTATTCAAACATTCAATTCTTGCCATAGATTTTCAATAGGATTTAAAAGACTCATTGAAGGCCATGGCAGAGCTGTCATCTTCTTTTTCTGTAGCCACTGTGTGGCTTCAGAAAAAGATATTTAGGAATATGTTTGGGACCATTATCTTGCTGGAAAGTAAATCGCCAACTTCGATAAAGACTTCGGGCTGATAGTTGTAGATTTTCATCCAGAATTTTCTTTTTCCCTTCTGTGAAGTGGGGCTTGTCATGGCCAGTTTCCATACAACCCATTTCTATTTAAAAACATTGTATTATGTGAGTACTTATGCTGATACCCTTCTATCCAAAATTAGGTCATGTCTTTCAAAACAAGTTTTGGGTTTTTATTAACCTCACAACACAGTTTTCATGTAGTTCTTCATAATGATTTGGGTTTTCTTCCATGTCCAGGTAAATTCTCTGTTGTGCCAAACTGTTTAAACTTCTTTACAACAGACCGAACTGTAGATCTACGGATAGATAACCAGTTTGAAATAGCGCTGTAACTATTTCCCAAGTTAATAATTCTCTGCATCTCATCAACGCTAATCTCCTTTGTCCTCCCTGTCATGTTGTTAATGTAAGAATAACGATGGTGACACTCTATCTGCCACATGATGTTCTTTGCTGGAATTATCACAAATATTCTACTGAATAAATAGTCTAGAGAGCTTCACCAATCAATGTAAATTACTTATATTTACACAAATCAATTTAAAGCCATATTTTCTACTGTATGAATAATTTTTTCTTTTCCTATTTTCCATAAGTCACTGTACTTGTTGTATTTAATATATTCTTCTGAAAATCAGGTTTTATATTCTTTCCTTTGTGCCTATTATAAAAAAAAATCTGACATAATACGGGCATTAGATTCTGAGGAATGGATAAAAATATTCCAAATTGATGGGTGTAGAAATAATTTCATCATTAACTGTATATATAGCGGACATTGAAGTCAACATTCAGTGTTAACTTCAGTGTTCACTTTTATATTTAAATAATCTCTTTCCCTGATACTAAGCACCTTTGACCCATAAATATAGCTTACTTTAAAATGATATTTTATCATCTATATATATCTATATATATAAATATGTAATGAAAAACAAACCACTTTAATGTACCATTACGATAATTTATTTCACCTAAATCCTTTTTTAAGGATTCAGGATCATCAGGTAAATCTTCCTTGTTCAAATCTTCGTTGTTGGAAGATTTACCTGATGATCCTGAATCCTTAAAAAAGGATTTAGGTGAAATAAATTATCGTAATGGTACATTAAAGTGGTTTGTTTTTCATTACATATTAGCTCTGTCCTAACATTGAGCTCTCAGGATTTCATCCTCTTTGGATTTACCAATTCGGTTTACCAAGTTCCTTATAACTTAATATATATATATATATATATATATATATATATATATATATATATATACAAACACACACACACACACACACATATATATATATATATATATATATATATATATATATATATGTATGTTTTGAACAATAAAAAATATTAAAAATTAAAATCTTCAGACACATTGGGTTGTATTTTAATATTCCTTCATTTTTATTATTTCAGTTATATATATATATATATATATATATATATATATATATATATATATATATATATATATATAATGTGTGTGTAATATTCTACTTACTCTTCCACGTTCCACAGCCTGTGTTACCATGACAACCACAGATACATTTTGTTCCCATACCATCCTCCAGAAATCATCTTTGGTTCCTGGCAGAGGGCCCTGAGCAGCTATGTATTCTCGCTTGGAATGGTAACCCTAAAATAGAAAATAAATTTTTAAAAATACACACTTTAAATCAATTCAGATTATCCTCTTGTAATGATGGGCTATTGTAAACCATCAGAATTTGGCAAGATAAAAAATTACGTTTTTTTAGTAGATTATTTTGATGAAACAAGAAATGGTTGAAGAATAAATTCTTTAGAATATCATATATATATATATATATATATATATATATATAGCATAATGAGAATCACGTATACTTTCTTAATATGTATATATAGAAAAAGTTGTAAATTAAAAAAATAATAATGTTCTTTTATGAAAGTATTTATTTGTATATATATTTGATATTTCAGATTGGCCTCAAACTTTCTTCAGAAATAACTGTTTGTTTACAAGTAGTGTCCGTAAACAAACAGTTATTTCTGAAGAAAGATTGAGGCCAATCTGAAATATCAAATATATATACAAATATATAGACAAATAAATAAATACTTTCATAATATATATACAAATAAAAAAAATACTTTCATAAAAGAACATTATTATTTTTTTAATTTGAATTTGCAACTTTTTCTATATATATATATATATGTTAGATAGAAATTAAATTCATATGAATGACTGAATTTGGATTAAATAATTACTATATTTTTTCTAAGTCATTAATCTCCATAGACACACGTTTAGGGCATTTACATTCCAATCATGAGACTGTTGTTTGAATCTCACTATGGTTGCTTTGTAAAGGGGGTTAACTTCTTGTTAATACCAGTCTCAAGAAATAATTCTAGCATCTGACAGCATTGGCAAGTGTCTGAAAACCATACAACAATCTGACCCAAGTCTTGTGAGTGAAATTTAGTTGATAAAGCTGTTTGGAAGGTATTGATGGTTTTGGTACCACAAAGTTATAAGTCATCATTGCTGAGGGTTTGAGTGTGCTGGTCTTGTTCAAACTGGTAATCAGGCCATATTATACAGTCTCTCAAAGAGACTGTAACTAAGGTCTGCTAAAAATAGTTGTGGTATAAAGCCAAGTTGGTTCTGTGGGTGTTAAACAAACACAAATGTGCCTAGACAGGCATCTGCATTGGGGATTAACTAACAACTCCAACAACAAACAGATATAATCTGAAACAATCAGCCAACCACACTGTATCTGTAGAGGAAGTCTAAATTTGAAATTTTGAACAAATTTAATGAAATAAAAGAGAAAGAAGGATACATCAAGGAGATAAATTTAATTTTCTGATCTGTTTGGGAAAATTGCGGTTTTATTTAAAAGCTCTCAGTGAAGGTTAATACAGAGGTGCTTACAGGATTGTCTACACATTGTTATAGTCAAGGAGAAACAATTCTTTGAGATTATATCATTTGACATGAACAAGGAATCCCACTTTTCGAATGGTTGATTTAATAACCAATGAAATTTCTTCTTTGCTTTTCTTTCTTTTCATTTTCCTCATGTTAACTTTTCTTCTATCTTTCTTTTCTTCTTCTTTTGGTCAAAAGACATCGTTTTTATTGCTGTAAAAAAAAAAAATTCTTTGTTTTCTTTTTTCTATTTTTTTATGAAATTCAAATGTTTTTATTTACTTCTTTTCCTATGCATCTGTTTATATTTCTGAGATGAGGTATTGTAACTACACTATTTGCATCATTCAGACTGTTGTCCTCATCTTTATTGCCAGATTCACAATGTTTCACTTGTTGTATGCTCTGGCCTTCTTCAGGTTATTTACGTTAGAATTTTGATCCAAACCCTTTATTTAGTCTACAGGGGAAGATTGTTCTGATTCGATGTGCCATGTCTTTTTTGGATATCTCAGTTTGTGTTAATTCCCTTCAGCAATTTACACTGGCTGTTAACCACTCAGACACAAAATTATTGGCACATCAGATTAAATGATGATTACAATCGGGGTTACAGGATCAATTCCTGTTGTAGAAGTACATATTCTGTATGAAATTTCTCCAACATTCAGGCCGGTAAATGTAATTAATACTGTTTATTTAAAAAACAGAACACTTACTTAAACAAGGTGTATCTATTAAAATAATGAATAAAAAGAAAATATATTAAATAATTGTCAGACATAATCCATTTCATTATATATATATATATATATATATATACACATAGACATTTATTGGTTCTTAGTAGAGGGCTAGCTACTCTTGTATACTGAGCACACCAATAAGCTAGGGTAATTAGTCAATCTCTGTATCTGTCTATATTTCCGAGATGATGTATTATGTACTCACACTCTTTGGGTCCTGTGACTGGATCTAACTAATGCCTTTATCCACTATGCCATGTATCCTCAAGGACACATGACACAGTGGATAAAGGCATTAGCTCAATACCTGGCTAAGGCGGTTACTATGAGTTCAATACCTGGTTAAGGTGTGAAGAACTTGGAGAGGGAAATTAACAGGAGATAACTGATAACTGATTAGACATGGCACGTGGAACTAGAACAGTCTACCCCAGCGAGCACAATAAAGAATTCAGTTCAACATTCCAATCACTTGAATAAGGCCAGGGCATACAACGGCCGAAACGTTGTAATAAATATGGCGACAAAGATGAGGACAATAGCCCGAATAATGTAAATAGTGTAGTCAATCTCTGTTGTAAAGACCTGCTCAAACATATTTGTGTTTCTTCCACACCCACAGAGCCCACCTGTGGTTTATACTGCAACTATACCAAGAGGACCTTCGTTTTTAATCTTCTGAGAGAGAGCACATAATCTAACATGATCTCCAGTTTGAACAATGCCAGTACCCTCAAACTCTCAGTCTCAATAACTTGTGACTTTGTGCTAACACAACTATCAATGGCTTCCAAATAGTTCCATCTACCCAAATTCATTCACAAGGCTTGGGTTTTCAGGTAACTTTCCAAAGTTGCCTTATGCTAGGTTCAAAGACTGATAGCATCAAGAAATCACCTTCTTGATAAATCGACTATGAGGAGATTTGAACCCAGGTTTCATGTTTGGAAGGTGAGTGTCTTAACCACTCAGTCATGTAGAGGACCATGTTAGTTTATGAGTTGTTGTTGAATTAGAAACACGTGCTGTTTATTCCTGCTAGAAGAAGGACCAACTACAAGAACATGGTGGACTCGAGTTGAGTCCAACCGAAGATGTAAAGAAAACAAACAAGTGACAAAGACATCTACATTTGTGTTTGTGTGTGAATGTAAAGAGTTTGTATTTTGGTGAATGTTCATAAGTACATGTATGTGCATGTGCGGCTCATGGCGTTTTCCTATAAGTGGGCAAAAACGCAGATCTCTGTGAGAAATCACATTTTTAAATGTATCCGCTAAAATGCAAAGTCAAAAGTGAATGAGGCAATAAATCGCCCAGTATTTATAGTTTAGGGAGAGCGACCCCTAGTGACAATTAAGGAATTTAGGAGGAGTTAACTCCAACAGTCATACACATAGTTTCTTAGTAGATATATGTTTACTTACAGGCATATAATTGGCATTTATGTAGTCCGACCCTTCTTCATCATCCAGCGGAAGCAATTTTACACGTGAATGGTCAACTAAAACAAAAAGGAAAAAAAAGCATAATTCTTTTAATAATCAAGGTCTCATCAATTCACCGTTGAATTGGCTAGATGTATGTTAACCTGTAGATGGATGTTTGTTCTCTGCCAGGTAAAAACACCCGAGACATACCACATGACTAGCACACCAAGAAAGCATTCATGAAGACTCAAGCACTAGCACACAATTGCGACAAATTATGGAGAATGGTGGTTTACTCAGCATGTTGGCACATCAATGACTCCTTCTGGAGTTAACGATGAAAGAAGATGATGCTAACAGTTTGTTTTCTCACACTTCTCGTTTGTGGAACTTTCTTCCAGCTCACTAATGTTTCTATTTTGTTATAATTCTTTCACACTCAGTAACCCCTTGTGTCTTAGTGGTTTTACAGCCTTTCATGGGGTGATATCGTTTAAAAATATGCAAAAAAAGATAAATAAATGTATATGTAAAAATCTGTTTCTTGTTCCAAATAAGTTTCAAATGTTTAAATCATCTTTCTGTCATGTTAAAATATATCACATGTAATCATGAGTTCTATGCTAACAGTTTCTTTTCTCGCACTTATCATTTGTGGAACTCTTTTCTGGCTTCATACTTTCCAGCCAACTTTGATCTTCAAAAATTTAAGTGAAATGTAAATCATTATCTACTGTCTTAATTAATCTTCTATTCTTCTCACTCCATAATGTTTCTCTTCTTTTCTTGTTCTTCCACACTCAGTAACCCCTTGTGTCTTAGTGGCTTTAATGCTTTACAGGGATGATACAGTTAAAAAAAAAATAAAAATGTGTTCATATTTCAAGCTGAAAAAAGAAAAAAACTTTGCCAAACACCTTAACTTTTCAGTTATTTGTTGACTCTATATCCATTTCTTCACCCAAATTGGCTTTTTTTTTTTCAATCTGAGAGAAGATAAGTAAATATAACTTTAAAAACCTCATCTATCAGCTGGACAAGATTCTCCAGAAGCGATTCTTCTGGCTTAGAATACTTAATTCTGCTGATTTAGTTAACTGTGGTTTCAAATCCTAAAAGTGTCTTGTGCAGCTTATTTCATTTCTTTAAAATTTATTATTTAATATCATGACTGATGCACTGAACCCATATATTACAAAAGATTAAAATATCATGTAATTCTCTAAAAAGATAATTTTTTTCCTTTTTTTCTCTTCTTTTCATGTTCTTCCACACTCAGTAACCCCTTGTGTCTTAGTGGCTTTAATGCCTTTAATGGGGTGATATGATTTAAAAAATATATCCTTGCATTGTGATATAACTTAGAGATGAAAATTGTTGATATGAATCAATTATTTTAACATGGCAATTAATTAGGTCGAAACTCAATTAAGAAACACTTTATATGATACACAATGTAATTTTTAATTCTTGATTATGTATAGAAAGTGTAATGTTTATCAACATGAAAAGTGGAATCAGCAAGCCCAGTTCAAATTACTCCCTAGTCAATTGCATTCACTTGTGCACAAATCCCCTTGGGAAAGATGTGATTTTGTTTCTACTCCATCCTCTGCCCAGCTATAGGTTAAATAACAGACTGGATTGGGATTTCTAGCCTTGAGTGACAGCAAGTCTAGGAGAAAGAAAACAGTTAATTCCAAACCATGGAGAAGGCAATTTTTGCAAAAACAATTAAAAACAGCTAACCTTATCATAAAAAAATAATAACACACATGCAGAAATCTTCAAAATTAAAACAACAAAGAACCAACATTGTTTCCGAGTTCAAATGCCCCTTGAGAAAATGTTTTCTTGATCAAATTGATTTCATAAATAATTACATCAGTCACACTACTACATGCCTATCCAGATGACTTACATTACGCCTATCTAACAACAGCTGCATTAGAACTCATTTAAACACACACAAAAACCTATATACATATGTGTGTGTGTGTATATATATATATATATATATACACACACACATATATATATATATCCACACACACACACACACATATATATATATATATATATATATATATATACACACACACATATATATATATCCACACACACACATATATATATATATATACACACACACATATATATATATATACACACACACATATATATATATATATATATATATATACACACACATATATATATATATATACATACACACACACACACACATATATATACATGCACACACACACACATATATATATATATATATATACATGCACACACACATATATATATATATACATATATGCACACACACACACACATATATATATGTGTGTGTGTGTAATGACATAATTTAGCTCTTGAAAATATATTTTCAATTGAGTACTGTTGAATGATAAGCTAATTCTAAAACAACGGTCACCTGCATAATGAAAAGCTCTTCAGTAAAATGAAATGAAGCACTATGGCTGCTTGGCATTTGTTTATATTTGTAAAAACAATATGCTAGATTTGGTGAACTCATTCTGTCAACTGAAGATGGCTCAGTGGTAGAAGCTATGACTGACACCAAATCGGTTGGTTTTCGATCTGGGCTTGAGGCATTCAGTTGTCTAGTCACACTGAGGAGCTGTGATATGGCTGTAAATGACATACATACATATATATATATATATATATATATATATATATATATATATATAGTAAATGCTCTGGGTTTTTTTTATATAATAAACAGTACCAATAACATTTACTGGCCTGTATGTCCGAGAAATTTTCTTAAATATTTCTGTCTATAAAAAGAATGTATAAACATAAAAATGTCTTAAAATAATTGTCGGACTTTGTCCATTTCATAATATATATGAATTTAATTTCAATACTCCATGAGGTTCTGATCCTTAGCTATGATTAATTAATGATGAACATGTCCTTTTTATTTATGATGGATTTCATCACGTACTTCTGTTAAGCTTTGAGAGTAATTATACATTCTTATTTCTCAGAGTAGAGTCCAATAGCGTAAAAATAACTCTGAGAATTCCAGTGAGATATCTTTAATCATTTCTAAGATACAGAGGTTAATCTACCAATTGAACAATTTTGCTTTTACATCTTGTGTGTTTGTATGTGTGTGTGTGTGTGTGTGTGTATATATATATATATATATATATATATATATATATGATTAATAGTATATTTATTTATTTCTATGTACTGGTATGAATAATTGAGAAATCTTATTCAGAAAATATGCTCTCATAAGGATTGCATGTTTTTCAGATAATTTTTCATAATAAGATGGAAATAAATAAATAAATACCAGATCATCTATTCAAATATGGGTATCCATTAAAAATAACGTTTAAGGAATAAATTAAAAAATATATGTGAGAGAGAGAGAGAGAAAGATACTTGAATGTCTGGTTGCATTTATCTCTTTTGACATTTGATGGAAACAACAGGATTAAAAAAAAATTTTAATTTTTAAAGGATTAATTTTTTATGGATGAATAAATTTAAATCAAAGTTAATGTCAATTATTTTTTAAAAATTTGAGTTTTGAAAAAAAAATGAATTTTTAAACAAGGATCAAAATATTCTTTCAGTTTCTAATAAATTAAAGAAATTTTTACCAGATCATTCATCTGTAGATTTTAAAAAAAAAAATCCAACTTAAAGATTCTTCTGTGCCCTTTCAGGATGGGGGTAATCAGATCTCTCTACAACTTTCTCTCCTTTCTATCTTTTAGCAATGTTTTCTTTTTTTTCCTATCCATCGCTGTCTCTAATAGAGAGGTTACCTACTGTTTCCCCCTCTTCCCTTCTATATATCTTGTGTGTGTGTGTCAAATTTTCAAATTTTCTTCTTTCTTCATTATGTACCCTAGAAATTTCAACTTTCTCATTCAAGCGTCTTTTTTTTTCCTATTAATCTTAAGACTTCTTAATTGCTTAAGTGTGTCATGCATGATATTCCAAGCATCCTTCTGTAGAACAAGATTTCTGTTCGCTCAAGTCACTTCTTCATCTGTGATGAGATTCTTAAGCATTCACTGCCATAAAGAAAGACAGATATTACATCAGTAATATTTTCATTGTTTCTAATAAAGTTTTCTTGTTTCTTAATGTTTTTCTTACATTTTGGAACGCATTTTTCATTTCCCCCATGATACTTTGCATTTCTGTGTTGGAATTTCTATCCACTGTTAGAACACTTCCTACATATTTAAAATTTTGCAATTGGTGTTTAGTCCTTTCTTCTCTCTTTCCTTTACTTGGCCTCTTCCTCTCGCTGACAACCATATATTCTGTCTTCTTACAATTGATGTTTAGTCCTTTCTTCTCGCTTTCCTTTATTGACCTCTTCCTCTCCCTGACAACCATACATTCTCTCTTCTTACAATTGATGTTTAGTCCTTTCTTCTCTTTTTCCTTTACTTGGCCTCTTCCGCTCACTGACAACCATACATTCTGTCTTCTTACAACTAATGTTTAGTCCTTTCTTCTCCCTTTCCTTTACTTGGCCTCTTCCTCTTGCTGACAACCATACATTCTGTCTTCTTACAATTGATGTTTAGTCCTTTCTTCTCTCTTTCCTTTACTTGGCCTGTTCCTCTTGCTGACAACCATACATTCTATCTTCTTACAATTGATGTTTAGTCCTTTCTTCTCTCTTTCCTTTACTTGGCCTCTTCCGCTCACTGACAACCATACATTCTATCTTCTTACAATTGATGTTTAGTCCTTTCTTCTCTCTTTCCTTTACTTGGCCTCTTCCGCTCACTGACAACCATACATTCTATCTTCTTACAATTGATGTTTAGTCCTTTCTTCTCTCTTTCCTTTACTTGGCCTCTTCCGCTCACTGACAACCATACATTCTGTCTTCTTACAACTGATGTTTAGTCCTTTCTTCTCCCTTTCCTTTACTTGGCTTCTTCCTCTTGCTGACAACCATACATTCTATCTTCTTACAATTGATGTTTAGTCCTTTCTTCTCTCTTTCCTTTACTTGGCCTCTTCCGCTCACTGACAACCATACATTCTGTCTTCTTACAACTGATGTTTAGTCCTTTCTTCTCCCTTTCCTTTACTTGGCCTCTTCCTCTTGCTGACAACCATACATTCTGTCTTCTTACAATTGATGTTTAGTCCTTTCTTCTCTCTTTCCTTTACTTGGCCTCTTCCGCTCACTGACAACCATACATTCTGTCTTCTTACAACTGATGTTTAGTCCTTTCTTCTCCCTTTCCTTTACTTGGCCTCTTCCTCTTGCTGACAACCATACATTCTGTCTTCTTACAATTGATGTTTAGTCCTTTCTTCTCTCTTTCCTTTACTTGGCCTCTTCCGCTCACTGACAACCATACATTCTGTCTTCTTACAACTGATGTTTAGTCCTTTCTTCTCCCTTTCCTTTACTTGGCCTCTTCCTCTTGCTGACAACCATACATTCTGTCTTCTTACAATTGATGTTTAGTCCTTTCTTCTCTCTTTCCTTTACTTGGCCTCTTCCTCTTGCTGACAACCATACATTCTATCTTCTTACAATTGATGTTTAGTCCTTTCTTCTCTCTTTCCTTTACTTGGCCTGTTCCTCTTGCTGACAACCATACATTCTATCTTCTTACAATTGATGTTTAGTCCTTTCTTCTCTTTTTCCTTTACTTGGCCTCTTCCGCTCACTGACAACCATACATTCTGTCTTCTTACAACTAATGTTTAGTCCTTTCTTCTCCCTTTCCTTTACTTGGCCTCTTCCTCTTGCTGACAACCATACATTCTATCTTCTTACAATTGATGTTTAGTCCTTTCTTCTCTCTTTCCTTTACTTGGCCTGTTCCTCTTGCTGACAACCATACATTCTATCTTCTTACAATTGATGTTTAGTCCTTTCTTCTCTCTTTCCTTTACTTGGCCTCTTCCGCTCACTGACAACCATACATTCTATCTTCTTACAATTGATGTTTAGTCCTTTCTTCTCTCTTTCCTTTACTTGGCCTCTTCCGCTCACTGACAACCATACATTCTGTCTTCTTACAATTGATGTTTAGTCCTTTCTTCTCTCTTTCCTTTACTTGGCCTCTTCCTCTTGCTGACAACCATGCATTCTGTCTTCTTACAATTGATGTTTAGTCCTTTCTTCTCTCTTTCCTTTACTTGGCCTCTTCCTCTTGCTGACAACCATGCATTCTGTCTTCTTACAATTGATGTTTAGTCCTTTCTTCTCCCTTTCCTTTACTTGGCCTCTTCCTCTTACTGACAACAATACATACTGTCTTCTTACAATTGATGTTTAGTCCTTTCTTCTCCCTTTCCTTTACTTGGCCTCTTCCTCTTGCTGACAACCATACATTCTATCTTCTTACAATTGATGTTTAGTCCTTTCTTCTCTCTTTCCTTTACTTGGCCTCTTCCGCTCACTGACAACCATACATTCTGTCTTCTTACAACTGATGTTTAGTCCTTTCTTCTCCCTTTCCTTTACTTGGCCTCTTCCTCTTGCTGCCAACCATACATTCTATCTTCTTACAATTGATGTTTAGTCCTTTCTTCTCTCTTTCCTTTACTTGGCCTCTTCCGCTCACTGACAACCATACATTCTGTCTTCTTACAATTGATGTTTAGTCCTTTCTTCTCTCTTTCCTTTACTTGGCCTCTTCCTCTTGCTGACAACCATACATTCTATCTTCTTACAATTGATGTTTAGTCCTTTCTTCTCTCTTTCCTTTACTTGGCCTCTTCCTCTTGCTGACAACCATACATTCTGTCTTCTTACAATTGATGTTTAGTCCTTTCTTCTCTCTTTCCTTTACTTGGCCTCTTCCTCTTGCTGACAACCATGCATTCTGTCTTCTTACAATTGATGTTTAGTCCTTTCTTCTCTCTTTCCTTTACTTGGCCTCTTCCTCTTGCTGACAACCATGCATTCTGTCTTCTTACAATTGATGTTTAGTCCTTTCTTCTCCCTTTCCTTTACTTGGCCTCTTCCTCTTACTGACAACAATACATACTGTCTTCTTACAATTGATGTTTAGTCCTTTCTTCTCCCTTTCCTTTACTTGGCCTCTTCCTCTTGCTGACAACCATACATTCTATCTTCTTACAATTGATGTTTAGTCCTTTCTTCTCTCTTTCCTTTACTTGGCCTCTTCCGCTCACTGACAACCATACATTCTGTCTTCTTACAACTGATGTTTAGTCCTTTCTTCTCCCTTTCCTTTACTTGGCCTCTTCCTCTTGCTGACAACCATACATTCTATCTTCTTACAATTGATGTTTAGTCCTTTCTTCTCTCTTTCCTTTACTTGGCCTCTTCCGCTCACTGACAACCATGCATTCTGTCTTCTTACAATTGATGTTTAGTCCTTTCTTCTCTCTTTCCTTTACTTGGCCTCTTCCTCTCGCTGACAACCATATATTCTGTCTTCTTACAATTGATGTTTAGTCCTTTCTTCTTGCTTTCCTTTATTGACCTCTTCCTCTTGCTGACAACCATACAGTCTATCTTCTTACAATTGATGATTAGTCTTTTCTTCTCTCTTTCCTTTACTTGGCCTCTTCCTGTTGCTGACAACCATACATTCTATCTTCTTACAAGTGATGTTTAGTCCTTTCTTCTCTCTTTCCTTTACTTGGCCTCTTCCTCTTGCTGACAACCATACATTCTGTCTTCTTACAATTGGTGTTTAGTCCTTTCTTCTCTCTTTCCTTTACTTGGCCTCTTCCTCTTGCTGACAACCATACATTCTATCTTCTTGCAATTGATGTTTAGTCCTTTCTTCTCCCTTTCCTTTACGAACTTCTGTAAGAATTCTTGTAATTTCCTTTCTTTGGCTGCTATTAACACAATGTCATTTACAAATTTAATGTTGTTTAGATTGTGGCTGCCAATAATGAATCTTTGTAAGATAATCTTGTCATCCCGTTCATGTTCACTCCCAGTAGTTTGAACAGGAGTAGTAGTTTATCCCTTGTTTCCTGTTTAGGATTGAGTTTCTGGTTCTGTCTAAAATTTTTTTTCATTCTTTTTACCTCACACTAGCCCCTTGCATCTTAGTGACATCATTGTCTTGCTGGGGTGAATTGATTAAACAAAAAACAAAAAGAAATCTAATAATTCTTTCAGGATTGCTTTACTGTAAATGTTGAAATCTGGTGAGAAGACTCATCCTTGCCTTACACCCTTTCTATTTTTGTATATTTACTGATTTCTCTATATGTATGCAGGTAGTTTATAGCCAGTATTGGTTCTGGATTATTCAAATATCCTTTCCAAATATGTTAGGCTTACCTTGCAGTTCCAACTGTTCTTTTTGACATACTCTTTTGCATAATCTATAAAACACAGGTACACATCATTTTTCATCTGAGTTGCTCTTTCTGATATCATTCCGAACATAAATAATATATTCCTTGTTCCATTGTCTTTAATGGACCTGCATGTTATGCTTTCATTGCATTGAATGAAGATAACACAATCAAGAGTATGTCATTTGATGTCAACATAGTCTTACTGAAATAATAAGCAGATAAGCTCCTTTTTTTTTACTCGTTCCTTTGATGATTCTCACAGTCTGTATGTATTTGGACAAGTCCAAGACCTTTTCTAGAGGGGTGTGTTCATCTCCACAAAACCCAAATTTTTAGATATGCACTTTCTTTAGTCAATACTGACATGGGTCCACTTCCAATATTTCAGTCAGATTAAGTTTTCACTGACCTGACATTTCAGTTTTAGGAATAGGTACTTCAAGTATCAAAGTATATCTATCAGTAAATTGTACTGGTTGCTTATTCTGTGCATATCTACACCTTAATTGATTTATATATTTCTTATGACAAAATTGTCCACTTCGACAATGTACATCATACTACTAAGGTGCTGAATAATTTTTTCTTCCTGCCAATTTTCCTTTCCGGGCCTTAAAGTTTTAAAGAAAACTTTGTCACTGATCTGAAATGATCATGAAGGTTAATACTGGCAAAATTTCTTCTTATTTTCTGGCAGTAATTTGGTAAAAATGGATCTAAGCTTCCTAACAAACATGAGTGCTCTGCAAGTGATGTTTTTGAAGTGATGTTTGCATTTGACATCATTTGATACATGCTCAAAAGTTCTTGTAATGATGTTTCTTCAGCTTTTAAGTCATTAGTTTTTCTTAATGCTCTTTTGAAGGTGTCAACAAACTGTTCTGCTTGACCATTCAACCTCGGATGATAAATCAGTGTTGTCAAATGTTCAATTGTAAAGCTTTTGCAGCACTTTTGAAATTCACTAAAAATAAATTTAGTTTCATTATTGGATACCTCACTGTCAGGTACTCCAAACTTTGCAAAATGTTTTCACAAGAATTGTTATTGCGGTAGTTTTACACTTTAATATCCCGAACCATTTTGTGAAACCGTTGACCTTATTTAAATAGCATGAAGCATTTAGTGGTCCAGCAAAATCCATGTGTAGTGTTGTCTATGTTTTTTCAATGCTCAGCCATTCCTGATGATTTATATGTGGTGATTTTGCTGAATTACAACCATTACATTTTCTAACTGTATTTTGGATATCTTTGTCCAGTTCTGGCCAATACACATTACTTCTCAAGGACTTAATCCTCACAATTCCTGGATTTCCTATGTAGAATTGTTTTAAAATACTTTTTTTATAGTGACAGCAGAACTGCAGCTCTATCCATGTAAACAAAAAAAATAGAAAATGCTGTATTATTGTTAGCAGGTTTAATTCCAGATTCACTCCATTTTGATTAAATGACATTCATAGTTTTTTGAATAAACGTATCCTTTTTAGAATGAATTTTGATATCATCTGCCGTGACCAGCAATTCTTTAATAGTGTTACACACCAGGCTTTTAATTTCACTTTTGCATTCCAGTGAAGCAATCACAGTATCTTTAGATTTTGATATCAATCTAGATAAGTCATCCACATGTCCCAATTTCTTTGATGATAGAAATTCCATCTTGAAATCATATTTCAACAAAATCATAGCCCAAAGCTGTAGCCTGTTTGCAGTATGTATGAGAATCCCTTTCTTAGAACTGATTATACTTAATAATGGATAATCATCTGTTTGCAGTATAAATTTTCCTATTATCATCCTGTGAAATTTCTTTACAGCAAAATTATAACAAGTGCTTCCTTTTCAATTTGACTGTAGCATTTTTTTATTTTTGTTAAACTTCTTGAAGCATGTACGACTACGTTCACTGAACTGTCTTCAAATTTATGGCCTATTACTGCTCCTATGTCATATTTGCTCACATACAATGATACTATTATCTGTCAGTGCAGGTTGTAATGTGTCAGCAATAACTCTGAAGTTAGTAATTTTTTAATTCCTTTAAAAGCTTTTTTGACATACTGCTGACCAATTCCATTTCGTAACCTTTTTAAGTAAATTATTCAGAGGTGCTCGCCATTTTTACATCTCTGGTGCATAAATATCATAACAATTTGCTAATCTGAGAATTGATTGTAAACTTACCAAATTTGTCAGGGAAGACCTATCTTTCATCGTACATAATTGTAATCTGGTCTTTTTTTTTTTTTTTGTCAATAATCTGACCTAAATATTTAATCCTGATTTTTCTTTTCACTGATATCTGAACTATTTGTACTTCTGTTGTGCCATTTTGCTCGATTTTCACTGTACCAGGTCTTGACAAATATATTTTTTTTTTTTTTTTTTTTTTTTTTGGCACATTTCTGTAACATTTTTTATTGTTAACTTTGCATCCTGTTCAAGTTTTGTAAGTATTCAAGAACGTATTTCCACATTGTCACTTTACATTTAACAAAAATTAGACATTTAAATCTCAATGGAGATAATTCATCCAGTTTAAATTTCTCACATTCATTGTTGACTTTACCAACATATGTGACAAAATCTTCATTTTTGTCTATAGTAAGGTTCATACACTGCCAACATGTATAAAACAAGAGAATTCTTTTCACCAAAAGATTTTCGATAATATCGACACTGTTCCGTGAAATGACACTTTTTCTGGGATATTCAGCGAAATCAGATATTTTTAATGTTCAGTAGGGCACAATTTTCATCTGCCTATCCTTGACATTCTTCTCTGAAAATGGCCTTCTAAAGTATGACAGGAATGTAAGGTTTTCTTCTGAGACATAATGAAATTCATTAATTGAGTTGGTGACTAAGCCCAGGAAAAATGAAATGCATTGTCTGTTCCTCACTTTTCCAGCATTTCTTTAATCTTTTCTTGATATTCAATCCATTCCTGTAATAGTTGCTGAATAAATATCTTCAATTCTTCCAGTGGATTTTCTTCATACGAGTAGACCTTAATGAGGAAGGAAAAATTGTTTTTATCCTAATAGCCATATATTATACAGCTTTGAAGTTTATTGACTTCTGTGTAGCACTATAAATATACACAAATTCCATTAAAGTTTTTTTCCATGAATTTTGAATTTTGCCAGCTATTTATGCTAAGCAAGAGGAAACAAAACATTTTGTGTGAATTTGAATTCTTATTACCATTGTCTTCTATGTCTCCATTGTATTGAATGAAGATAACACAATCAAGATTAGTATGTCACTTGGAGTCAATCTAGCCTTGCTGAAATAGGTAGTAAGCAGATAAGCTAGAGATGTCTAACTCTCTAATTGTTTACTCCTTCCTCTGATGATTCTCAGCATCAGTCTATATGTACTTGCAGGAGTGCAAGTCCTCTTTTCAAGAGGTGTGCTTATCTCCACAAAATGGCGCTGTTCTTGTCCTATTTCTAGTCTGATTCACTAACACTTACTAACAATACCCTTTTTAACTCTTGATAAATTGTTTGTTTTTTGTTTTTTGTTATCTCCCTTAAATCCTGTTCTGCCATGTATTTACTCAAGCTTGACAAGTAGGTTTAGATTTGGTTTGTTTTATGACATATCAATCTCATTGGATTATTTAATGCCAACAAGTTTTTTTCCAAAAATGTATTGCTGATAATGATTTTATCCAAGAATGTATTGCTGATAATAATTTTTTCTTTCAAAATTCATTGCCCATAGCCCAGAACCTTACAGGTGCTATCACCCCGGCTCAGAGTGGACCTGAGAACACCAGCAATTAAGAGGTGGTTCCACACTACTCAGAACCTCCTGATCAGAGGCCTTGCTGCCAGATGTAGTTCATCATCATACCCAGGACAGGATAGGTAGGTTATGCATTGTTTTCCTCTCTTTCTTCAGTCTCTTTCTTGTGTGAAGTATAAGTGTCCATTTTGTTTAATCCTTTCTTGTCGGTTTCTTTCCCTATCTTCTGTATGTGTTCTTATATTTTCCCTTCTATGTCTGTTATCGCCATTATATTGGTTTAATAAATCCTGTGAGAAGACCCTTGTCTTATATGCGTTACTATTTTTATATATTTACTGTATTCATTTTCTATCTGCATGCAGCTAGTTTTCTGCCAGTATAAATTCTGGATTATTCTAATATTCTTCCCAGATAAGTCAAGCTTAATTAGCCATTCTAACAATTGTTTGTGGTGTATCTTGTCAAACCCATTTGCATATTGGTGTGATACAAAATAAGATGTGTGTCATAACATAAAATATTATACAATATACGATGGTATTTTCTAAGAAGCGTGCAAAACTTACAGGCAAGGATATTTGTGTAGCGGTTCTTTGTTCTATTGGCTTGCAATTCAGCTGCTAAATGAGTTTTTGATGGGCTGCTGGCTCGTAAAAGCTGAAAAGTAAAAAGAATAAAAAAGATAAAATGCTTATTTAAATATAAGATGGCTAAGTTGATTAATACAAATGGAATAAATATTTCAACCTCAGATCATAGCAAAATAGACTACATGCTCAGTGTAATTCAGAGAAGCTAGTTGACCTGAGGTGCCCTTCTAGTGGCCAAGTGCAGATTTACATGACCGGATTGGCTGTACCTATGTTGCCAGTGTGGGAAATAACTCTATTGCATGTAGTTATCTAATGGTCAGTCTCTCAGACATCACAGCTGAGAATGTAGAGTCCACATTTCTTATAAGAGGCCACAGGGCCACACACACGCACATACTAACAGTCATTGATGAGTGGACATGTGGCCAAATGGTAAGGGAGTTAGCTTTTTGATCAGGAAACCCAATTTCAAATCTCACCATAGTCAATTTGTCAAGATTTTAATTTCTTAACAATATCAAACTTGGGAGATAATCGCAGTGTGTCATATGATGGATAAGTGCATGAAAACACCACAATAGGTTGAACCAAACTTTGTGAGTGAAATTGGGTAGGCAAAGCCGTTTGGAAGTATTCAAAGTTTGTAGGCTGTAAATAGTTGATTTCAATCAAGCATTTGCAAAAGAATCTCGTTTCAGCATTAGATGGTCTATGAAGGGGATGATAATCCATTAAATAAATGAAAACCAAACTAAGTGACAAAGTACCAAAGTGAAATAAAAGGTTACGTTGAATAGGAAAGATTAAATCTCATGTTATAATTATACAGTATTACCATGACGTCTTTATGTGAAAATAAAACCCTGGATCATCTTGCAAATGTTATATAATATAATATATATATATACATGCCAAGTGGGAACAATCTGTTTTATGCTTGCATGCAAACTACAGGTCATGAAGATTGCATTAAACAGACTATCACCACTCAGTGTTGATCTCACTGTCCAATTGTATATTTGCATACACACTGTCTCTGTCTATATTTCTGAGATGAGGTATAATGTACACTATTTACATTATTCGTTCTATTTTATTTATATTTATATATTGTTCTTGAGGACATATGGCACAGTGGATAAAGGTTTTAGATCCAATGACAGGACTCAAAGAGTATGAGTTCAATACCCAGTTAAGGTAGTGGAGAACTTGGAGAAGGGAATTAAGAGGAGATAACTGATGTATAGACATCCATTAAAGCATGGCACTAGAACAGTCTACTCCAGTGAGCAAAATAAAGGATTCAGTTTGATATTACAACCACCTGAAGAAAGCCAGAGTGTACAACAGCCGAAACGTAATAAATATGGCAACAAAGATGAGGACAATAGTCCGAATAATGTAAATATTGCATGCACACTATCCGTGATATTGAGCACTTTTATCCTTAAATATAGCATACCTTAAAAATATATCTTTATCATATATATATATTATCATTTCAAGCATTATTTTTAGTGGATACCCGTACGTAATGTTTAGTCCTTTCTTCTTGCTTTCCTTTAGTAAAAAAACATCTTTCCAATTGATTTACCATTTGTCAAATTTTAGCACAATTCGTGCAGTTATAGTGGATTTTTAAGTGCAATTTAGATGTGGCACAAAGCCGAAAGTGTGTAACACCCAGTGAGGATCGAATTCACTACTTGGTCACAATTGATCTAGGAAACAAGCTTGCTAACCATTACACCATGAACAAGTGCCCCAATTCACGTACATATAGATCAACTTATCACAATTATATATATAATGTCAGCACTGAGGTCAACATAGAATTGAACTGTCATTGCTCAGTGTGGACCTCAGTGTCCACTTTCAGGTTAACATAAAATCTTTCAGAATTGAATGAATTATAATTCGAATGAAATTTTAGACTGTTTCAAATCAGCTTCAAAATTCTAAAGAATTAAAATTCTTTTAAGAACTGAATTTTTTCTCTCAGAATTTTCCGTAAAAGTAAATAAGCAGGAAGATTGGAATAAAGCAGAAGTTGGAATTTTTTTAAAGAAAGTAACAAGCACTTGGATAAACCTATTGCAAATGAAAGATTAAATATTGGTTCTTTATTGTAAGTTATATATAAATTAAAATATTCAATGCATGGACCATTCGGTCATGCATTCATTATTGCTGCTACATCTGTTTTGGTACTTCCAAAGAAGAATCTATAACGTTATCAATCCTGACCTGGCAACTTGGCTTCAGTCACTTTCTCACTAACATAACACAGTTTTTCTTGATTTTTCTATAGATATTTCTATGGTAATTGTTTTGATAAATTTCCTCTTTGTCATCTCAACTTCACAAACATAGGTGCTGTACTAGATTGGCAGCTAGGTCTCATCATTTTACATAATAATAAACATAAACTAAAACTTCATGACGATATCTATATTAAACAATTGAAATGAACCCTTAATAAAATTAATTATGAATATTATATAAATGTTTTTAATGCTTACAGTAGATAATTAGGTTTTAACTAATAGCTTTAAATAGTGTTTTTTAAAAAAATTGACAGACATCTTAATAACTAGGTTACCTCCCTTGACATTGTTGCATGACTATGCTTACATCATAAAATTTAAAATTCATACAGTACATAAGTTTAGTGTTTTTCACTTCACAAATAAAAAAAATTTTAATTTTCAGATAAACACAACAGTTTTGTCTTAGAAAAATAATGAACACTGCAAATTTGTCTTAGAAAAAAAATAGACCCTGATGATGACATTGTGCTAAAGATGAATGTACTCAGAATAAAAGGAATATGGATCAAAATGGTAATTTTTTTTCTTCCTTTAATAAGAAACTTGTCCCTAAATATGAGTGGATCCTGTAAAGAATAAGTAAACTAAACTGGTCTAAGTTATTTAATGAGATGTGTCTTCATATAGAGAGTGAAAGAAATGCTAAGTCCAATTAGTCTGATTAGTCTAACAAGGTCAAAATGGCAGCTGATGTACAAAACTACCTCAAGAATATTGCTAACTGAGGTGAAAGATGGCTTGTCAATTTTAATACCTTCAAAACTAAACTTTTCTCTATTAAACATCTGAGACCCCTTGTTGCCTTCCATCAGCATTGCAGATGGCATTCTCCAGGAAAATGACATGTTGTGACTTCTTGGGCTACCATTCCCAGCAGACATGAAATGGAAAGACTATATTGATTCCATTGCTAGGTCATCTGCTAAGAAAGTTGTTTCACTATGTTGGGTAAGACAATTCTTCTCTCTTGAATCTCTCTTGCTTATCTATATGTCTACTATCCACCCATGTTCAGAATATTGCTGCTGCATATGGTCCAGTGCCTCTGCTATTTACTTGGACCTCCTTGATAAGATCCAAAGAAGAATCAGCAATATTATTGGTCCTATTCTGGTGGATCAGCTTTAGTTACTTGCCCACCACTGTAAGGTTGCCTCTCTGTGCTTTCTTTATAAATACTTTCATGGTGACTGTTTGGATGAGTTCTTTGCTATGGTCCCTAGATTGAATGAATTTGATCCCAATACTAAACTGGTGGCAAGATTGCATGCTTTCCAGGCAACTTTAATTTGCAAAAATTTAAATGCAGTGTCAACTGCTATTTACTGTCCTCCTGAATGAACCTTTCTCTTTCTACACATTACTAATGTTTTTGTTCTTAATTCCTCTACACCCTGCAACCCCTTGTGTGTTAGTGGCTAGTGACACTACTGCCTTGCTTGGGGTGACCCTGATTTTAAAAAAGAAAAAACATACAACAAGCTACAGTGAAATTTCTTTTTTTTAACTAGAAATGTTGAAGATACAATCTAAACTTTTAATATTTTGGCATACAGTGTATCTCGATGTGTAACATAAACAATTTTATTCTGATTTCTTGTTACTTTTATTACTTTTGATTTTAAGCATCTCATAGTGTAATAACAGGAGTTTTGTTAAGAAAGGAGATGTGTTGCATGCTCCTGGACATAAATTTACCAAGGAAGATTCCAAAATTAGTGAACTCTGATTACTTTTTCACCTTAATTGTTGGGTTACCTCCTCCTAATTTTCAAAACCGTGACTTGGGGATGTTTTCCGATACTATAAATACTCTACGATAATTATTCACAGCCTCTTTTTTACTTTTTACATCACATGTAAACTTCTCATGGAAGAACATGACTATAAGACATTCCCTTTTTGGGACATGCATGAACAATATATACACACAAACACACACACACACACACATATACATATGCACCTTCCACTTAATTTTTTCTAGGATGTTCTCCTGCACCAAACTACACATACACAAACAATTCACTAGTTTAAATATTTTTTCTATTAATGTTCATTGTTTAATAATACAACAATATTATATTGTATATGTAACCCTTTATTGTTAATACATTATCATTGGTTTGGATATATATATATATATATATATATGATGGTCATTATTTTTTCTTTACATATTTTTTACGTGGACTCATACACTAAGTCTGCCGTGTTTGTTGTGGGTATTTCAGGAGACACACATATTTATCTCTCAACACATACAATGGCCCGCAACATAAAATAAATTACTTTTCTTATTTAATTATTCGCAGACTTATTATTAGGTTGGTGCAAAAATAATATCGTTTTCTCACATATGTTACTATTAGGTTGGTGTAAAAATAGTGACGTAATAATGTCGTTTTTTGACGTTAAAAAATACGTCAAAAAACGACATTATTACGTCATTATTTTTGCACCAACCTAACGTGTGAGAAAACGACATTATTTTTGCACCAACCTAATACAATGACTTATTAACACATTAATGTACTGTTTTGTAAAAGATCTTTTGTGTTTACATAAACTTCTATTTAAATTCTTGGGTATCTCAGCTTTGCAATTCATGGGCCATATTTCATAGTTTGCGAACCTGCTTCACATTTAAAGTTGTTATTATTTTGTATTGCATTTATTAAATCTCATCTTGTTTTCAAAATAGTTGCAACAAATTTTATATTAAGTCTGATAAATTATTTTCAGTTGTGTGTGTATGTTCTGGGCTGGTCACATTGTGATGATAGAACACCTAAGGTCCTCATGTATAGACAGTTTGACAGAGAACAAAGGACTTTTGAACAGCTGTCGCTCAGATATAAAAATAAGCTAAAGAGTAACCTCTCAGCTGTCAATGTGCTTCATACTAACTTTGGGCAAATTGCCCTGGATAGAAATAACTGGAAATGTTTATGCCAGAGTGGGGTATCAGAAATTTCAAAATCGGCCATATTGACTGACTAACGGATGAAAGATAACAGTGAAAAGTGTCAACAAATATTCACATGGCTATGTCCTGAGATCCTCACTATTGCACAATGTGTGGACTTGTATACAGCTCACTTGTGGGACTGAAGTGCCAACACATATGACACGAAGATAAAAACTGAATAAGGTTGTCGGATCCTCATATGCCGAAAACGATAGGAGAGTCCATTGTGCGCACATATATATCTCAAATTAGAAGATCAGCCAATTTAGCTACCTTGGTTTCAACCTTTCAGTATCTTCAGACAATTCATAAATGAAAGTAGAGGAATCAGCTCATTTTCTAATTTTTTATACTTAAAAGCGCTACACGTCAAATTTTTATATTTTATATATTTGTTAAGCACATTTTAATACTATTGTTTCCTGGTCTAATTCAACTCTGACCATTAACTTTTTATTTTATATATATATATATATATATATATATATATAAAATAAAATTCCCAGTAACCCTCTGCAGTACATATGTATAGTCCTACCAATATATCAAATTTAGTCCTATGAAGTCCTGAAGGATGAAACGTATGACAAGTAAACTTTTTCTACTTTGTCATACAATTTCACCATATATATATATATATATATGTGTGTGTGTGTGTGTGTGTATGTACAATAACCCTAATGAATTACTCAGCCAGAGATATGAAATACTTAATGGTTGTAGGCATAAAAAAGCCTGATTACTTGGCAGATATAAAGTGTTGTTTTTTTATGCTAATTTTTTTATTCATTCTGGTGGTCACTTTATCAATAAAATATTGTTTTGGTTAACCAGCTTCAGTCAGAATTATCCTGATGATCCAATAGCTGAAACTAGATAGATAGATTATGGCTATTTAGGTATGTGTATATAATATATATATATATATATATATATATAAAAACTTCAAATGTTATTTTTTTGTGGATACTCATATTTGACTGGATATTGTGTTTTTTTTAAAATACTTTGTTTCATCTACTGGACTGTGTGCACTCAAGAAAACTCAATGAAAATGTGCCCTCCAGCAAGATTCAAACTTGTATACCTCTTTGTACGAAGAACCCTCATCTGATCTTGCAAGATTTGAACCTTTGGCCATGAAGAGCTTTACAATAAAATTTAACTTTAAAGCATATTCGCATGTTCAGATTTTCTCAAAATCTGTATCTGCATGGTTTCATATTCTAAATATAAACAAACCAATTTGTAAAGAATTAATGTATTTTATTTTTAATCCATCCAACATTTGTATGACAACATTTGAGCAATTGTATCTTACAGCCTTCTTTGGGTGACTATTGTAATTGATAAGCTTTCAGGAATTTCAAAGAGAAACTTGATTTCAAAGAGAGAGTACAACCACCAAAAACACTCTGACAATAAAAATCCTGATGAAGACACAAGTCTGAACAAATTAGTTGAAAAATAAACACGATGAATAAATTTGAAAATTAACTCACTTGAAATTCTTCACAAAATAAAAGGTTCGAATCCTTTTTCATCTTTTCAACTTTTCCATGGAATTCATCCAGATTGATGCTCCTTGTACCAAGAAAAGAGAAAGATTATTTTAGGATAATAATAATAATAATAATCTAAAAAGGATCACCCACCCTCATTTTCTCAAAATATCAATACATAAATGTTCAAAATCTTACTCACCGGGACTTAGGTTCAAGGTTCATAACAAAGGATTTGTTTGTTTCTCCAATCTTGCGGACAAAAGAAACTTCCGAAAAAATAGGAATATCTTGTTTTCTGAAGCAGCTGTCAAGAAAGAAAAAACATGAAATAAAAAATAAATATCACTTATAAAAACAATTTTAGTTAAAATTAAATCTCTCCCAGAAATTGATTGTTTTTTTACAGTTTATCCACCCTATGTGGGTTATTTAAAGCCGAAACATATTTTGAATTTTTTAAATAATCCTTTTTCATGAGTGAAATATTGAATGAACAGTTTTTTTTCAGATACAATCTTACATTTTAACCCATAGCTGTGGGGAGACAAGATGTATTCATACCTTTCCCAAGGGTATTAAATGTGATGAATTCAACTGAAATTTAGAGAAATGTTATAATAGATCATTCCATCTTAAATAAATTAATGTTTTATGGCATTTTTTAACATCAACTTGAGATTTTTCTTCATAAAATGTTGCATAATTTTAACACATTCAACATTATGGATAGAAAAAAATGAATAGTGTTTTTTTCAAGAATTATCATGAGCAAGACAAATAGCCAGATTTAGATGAAGAAAACTCTGACCCCAGAATGACTTCAAAATCCACAAAATACTTTTTATCCTGTAATAGTCAATTTTACTTAGTTTAATTTGTAACATATATAAATGTAGGTAGAAAAAAGTAAATGTTGAAAAAAATAGCAAGGGTTATAAAGCACTGCCCAGGGTCCCTAATGAGCACCCCACTTCAACCACAGCTGGTGGGTTCAAGTGTAGTACACACCAGCCCTATTCAGAAGCTACCAGCACTAAACATTAGTGGCAAATCTTTTCCAGCTACCTCTGAAATCTGAAATAGCACTCATAAAAATGTGCCAGATTAATAATTGAACATTATATACTGACTGCCAGATTAGTGATAGCCAATCTATATCAAGAATTTAAATTCTCCTGATCTGATCCCATTAAATTTTCTAACAGACCCACTATTTTAGTAAATAAGATTAAGTTACAAGGGTCACTTGTCATTCATAAAAGCATTGATTATCTTTTTTGAAGATTACTATGCATTCTACGATTCACCACAAGAGGAATAGGGAAGTCAATTTTAAATCCTTTCTCATGAAGCTATATAAGTTAAAATTGTATTATTACTCATCTGAACTGCTTCATCCAGTGTTCAGGGGTAGTACACACCATCCCTGCTTTTTTTCGCAAGACAATTCTTATGAATTAAATCTTATGGCCACCTTTGCAATTAAAAATGTCTTCTCTTACTCAGCAAATCATTTTTAACCAAGGCTAGATTGCAAAAAAAAAATTCTAATTCCAAATGGAAGGTGAACAATTTGCATGGTGCATGAATACAGGAGGGTTTGGCAACAAGTAAATATTTGATAAAACCAGCAATGTACAAAATCAAGACTGATTCCCAGCACTAAGCAAAGCAAATTTCAGTTGAAAGCGTAATATGTTTACAACTACCACTTCTCTGCAGGCAGAAGGAGTAGTTCTTTTCCTTTTTATGTGTCGTGTTCTTTCAGATCATAGGAGATCATGGCTCTCCACTTCCCCCCTATCCCTTGTAGCTCTCGATAAGTTTTGTCCCTCTGCTACTTCCCCAGACCACGTTTTATCATCCACTTCCTCAAGCCCACTAGGTATGTTATGCATTGTTTTCCTGTGTCTCTCTTTCCCTCTATTTGCCCTGTGAGTATCAGATTCTCCAGGCTCTCCTTTCTCATTACATGTCCCAGACACTTCAGTTGCCACTTCCTGATGTTAAATATAAGCCTCCTCCTTGTTCGCATCCTCTCCAGGACTTCATCATTGCTAAGAAGTGGTTGGTAGGCTTAAAACTTTATTAAAGCCTGTAAGTTTTGACATTTTCTTTCATATAACATTCAGTCTTAGGTTTTCAATTTTAGTCATTGGACTCTAGAATAGATAAAGATAAAGACCGATAAAACAATTTAGCTGTCTTTTTTGTTCATGCTCGGTTTCAATATTGCCATTTTAAAGTAATATTTATTATCCCCAATTTTTTTGCTATAATTTTTTTTAACATTTTCATTTTTATTGAACTAATAAAATAATTAAAAGCATTTAAAATTAATAAAAACGAATAACAAAGACATGAAGGACATTTCAACCAATTTTGCCTAAGACTTCCTCAGATCAAAAGTTTAAACAAATAGTGGGTGAAAAAGATTGGTTAGCAGAGTGAGATATCCAGAAAGTCATCCCAGGCCACAAGAGAGATGAGAAAATATTTGGATTTTGTGAATAAAATCTAAGATTGTCAAATAAAAATTAGTTCAAATACACAAATAACATTAAATATAATTAAATGATTTTACTCAAGACAAGATTAAAATGATAACCTAATAAAAATTAGTCCAGTAATTTGCCAGGTTTTATTATTCATACAGTAAAAGATTAAATATAGGCAAATGATTTTTAGTCATGGTTAGATTAAAAATGATAACCTAATAAAAATTGGTTCAAATACACTGATATTTTTATTATCTATACAATAACATTAAATATAGTTTGATGATTTTTAGTCAGAGCAAAATTAAAAATGATGACCTCATAAAAATTGGTTAAAAAATTGGCTGTTTTATTTTCAACTTTTGTTTGAAATTTTTAAAAAAAAACACCTGTCAGCATGAAACTTACAATAACTGCTTTCTCCACATGAAGATAACTGCAGCCAATGATAACAATGCTATAATGATCAAAATTGGCAAACTAATATAGACAGGACTCAGGTCTTTTTCTAGAATAGAAAATAAAATAGAAAACTTATGAGTATACAGGCATTATTATATATCAGGAACAGCTTTTTGCAAAATACTTTTGACAATGATATATATGTAAATAATAAACAATTTTTTTAAAAAGACAAAAAACTTGAAAATGGCTATAAATATTTTATGAAATTAATTATTAGATGACATTATGAAAAAAACATTTACAGTTAACATCACTCTTTCTCTTTGTGAAAGCATTTGCTTACACACAAATTTTGTAAATCTTATTGATAAAAGATCGATATGAAATATCGGAATAATGTAAGAAAATGACTTTATATCACCTTTCCTTGCTTAGATAAAGAAAAAAAAACATTAAATTAGGTATAGATTAAACATCTTAAGAAAATTTTAATGAAATTTAAACTTTCATTAACACCAGTATAATAGTTATGAAAAATTATATTGTCGGAACTTCAAAAGTACATGGTAATGAATACAAATTTATATTCCCTCTGCAATTATAATTTCATGAAATCTAAAAATAGACTTGGCATCACCTTCATGCAGATGTCATAGTATGTACACCATGTCACTCTTCTCAACCAATGGCAAAACAAAAATAAATTTTTAATTTTGGCTTTCATTTGGAGCCTATATCTGGTGTAAATAAGAATAAACCAAAAGCCACACAAGGGTACTTGCATCAAGAACACACAGAAGTATGCATGACACATTCACTTGCTCACACTATGTCAAAGAAAGCCTTCTTATTTGGACCCTCATGCCATACAGAGAGATCAATACAAGTGAGATAAAATATTTACCTGAACAACCAACCAACCTTTCTTGTAAAGGGTATTAGTAGCAAAATGATTGACTGTCAAAACAAGGCCAGTAACAATCAGCAACATTCCTCATGCAACAATATTTTAAATTCTTCACTATTTTCTCTGGATATATTGGCTTGATTTTTTGCAGAAAAAGGAACATCCTATGTGACTTGCTTCTATCCATGTATACACACGCATACATACATACATATTTTTTTTTCAAACGTGTTTGGTTGAATGATATTGACAAGCTCTGTCTATAAAATCTTCTATTAAATGTTTCAAATTTCCAAATTAGTTGTTTCATGGAACCCATTTCAAGTCACTCAAGGTGATGTCATTTAAATGGTCAAACTGGAATTTTTATGTGTATCGTCTTTTAAATACACTTCAATATACAGTCTTCTATAGAGAAAGATTCCATATTTAATGTTGGCTTTGTCATATTTATTACAATAGTTTCCAGAATTTTGATTCTTCCTTTGCACTATGTCCTGTATAAAATTTTGGTATTATCTACTAAAATCTCTCCAATATTTATATCATTTTGCTTATTTGTTATATGTTGATCTATATTCTTTATATATTCTGTGTAGTGATCTATATTCTTTGTATATTCTGTATAGTACTCTATATTCTTTGCATATTCTGTATAGTGATCTATATTCTTTGAATATTCTGTATAGTGATCTATATTCTTTGAATATTATGTATAGGGATCTATATTCTTTGTATATTATATATAGTGATCTATATTCTTTGTATATTCTGTATAGTATTCTATATTCTTTGTATATACTATATAGTGATCTATATTCTTTGAATATTCTGTATAGTGATCTATATTCTTTGAATATTCTGTATAGTGATCTATATTCTTTGAATATTCTGTATAGTGATCTATATTCTTTGTATATTATATATAGTGATCTATATTCTTTGTATATTATATATAGCAATCTATATTCTTTATATATTCTATATAGCGATCTATGTTCTTTGTATATTCTGTATAGTGATTTATGTTTTTTGTATATTCTATATAGTGATCTATATTCTTTGTATATTCTATATAGTGATCTATATTCTTTGAATATTCTGTATAGTGATCTATATTCTTTGTATATTATATATAGTAATCTATATTCTTTATATATTCTATATAGCGATCTATGTTCTTTGTATATTCTGTATAGTGATTTATGTTCTTTGTATATTCTATATAGTGATCTATATTCTTTGAATATTCTGTATAGTGATCTATATTCTTTGAATATTCTGTATAGTGATCTATATTCTTTGTATATTATATATAGCAATCTATATTCTTTATATATTCTATATAGCGATCTATGTTCTTTGTATATTCTGTATAGTGATTTATGTTCTTTTTATATTCTATATAGTGATTTATGTTCTTTGTATATTCTATATAGTGATCTATATTCTTTGAATATTCTGTATAGTGATCTATATTCTTTGAATATTCTGTATAGTGATCTATATTCTTTGTATATTATATATAGCAATCTATATTCTTTATATATTCTATATAGCGATCTATGTTCTTTGTATATTCTGTATAGTGATTTATGTTCTTTTTATATTCTATATAGTGATTTATGTTCTTTGTATATTCTATATAGTGATCTATATTCTTTGTATATTCTATATAGTGATCTATATTCTTTGTATATTCTATATAGTGATCTATATTCTTTGAAATATATTACAAAACACAATCCTTGAAAGCAAATGTAGTAACATTCAAATATACTTGGAAAAATAATATAAAATAAATATAAACTTTGGAAAATTTACCAATAACATATAACAACTAATTCAAAAAGTTTTAAATTTTTAAACATACCTAGTTGATATCATTCAGCCAAACATGTTTAAAAGTATTTTCACTGCAGAAATACATCTTACATATACAGGGTGGCAATAAATTTATTATACAATTACTATATTTTCTGGTTTACAAGACACACTTTTTTTCCTAAAAAATACCCTGAAAAATATGTGTGCATCTTCCAAGATGAATGTAAGGCAACACCCAGGCTTAGGTAAGCTTGGACATTCACCTAATTGGCTTGACTGATAGGGATGTTAGCTATCTAATTTGGCTTTTTATATGATGTAACCTCAGTACTTAGCTGTATTTCCAAGAATGATGTTTTCCTTTTGTCTTTCAACAATAATGTGATTAAGCTTATCAGAGAATATGAAAGGAACTTACTTAAAATAAATAGATAAAACTTGTCTATATTATTTAATGAAAATGCATTAATATATATATATGTATATATATATATATATATAACAAATGCATAACTTGTGCACACACTCACTCATGCATAAATATTTGTTTTCCTGTACATTCTCTATACTCTTTACAAATCTTCTTTAACCCTTTTAAGAACACCTTTTCTATTTCACTTAACTGTCACCATTATTATTAGACCTTTGTTTTAATCTTTGTTTTGAGCATATGAAGGCTTATTAACTTTATTGTTCTCTCCCATCTAAAATAACACCTTCCTTTTCTAAACTGTATTAGTGTTGTGACCTGTTTAGAGGCCAGAAAGAAAGACACAGACAATGAAGGTAGGTTGAAAAAGTATATTGAAGATATATACAAAACAATAGTGTTAGTAATATGTAGATTAGCACTGCATCTACTACTCCACTCCACTTCCTACTCTGCGTTCCCGTCCGACTCTCGCAGTTTGTATTTATGAGAGGAGGAAGAGTTCATTATACTGTAAGAGGGTTTATCACAACAGTTAGCAATAAATGATATCATCAAAACAAGGACACACCAATAATCAGCAGCTGTGTCCCCCACTTGTAGCAATATTTTCAATTATTCACTAATTTCTTTGGATGTAAAGCTTTTATTTTTCCCCACCCTAACTAACTTTTATTCATTTTATTTTCCAATGTCAAATCAATTTATTTACATTTTAATGTTTCCTATGTACAAATTTCTTTGACATGTTCATAAATATATTTTTTAAATTTTATTAACATTTTTAAATTTTATTTTCCAAATTAACAGCAACATTTTTAAGTAGCAGGGTAGCAATGAATCGTTGAAAAAAGTTTTTTGATAATGCTTACATCAGGGAATAAAACAGCTGAAAGCTCAAACTGGTTTTCATGTATTCCTTCTTATATAAATCTTACTGTATATTTTTTTCTGCAATTTTTATATCAATAATGCAAGAAAGATAACTATTTCTCTCTCTAACAGCATCAGGTGGACAATGTTTTTTATGGCATTGGCAGACTGTTCTTATGAATAATGTAAAGAAAGGATTGTTATACTCTACTTCAAATTATACCTCTTTTTTCATTTATTCCACACCAAAACTTGGATGTGAATGCTACAAAAGCAAAATAAAAAATAAAAAACGTTGCTTAGAGAAGAAGGGCTCCAAGCATTGTCTCCATCTTGCAAAACAAATCCTTCTACCAAATTTAAATTAAAATTTAAATGTTCGAGCAAATTATGTACATTGTCACAAAAGCAAAAGCATGAGAAAAACACCGTGACATGTATCCACACTGTCTGCTTAAAAGGACCTGCTCAGCATCACTCAAAGCAGTGCACAGAGTTCACCGGTATTCTCTGGGTCAAATGACTCAACACAAGTCTCAATTCGAGGCCAATGCACAAACAACATCCAGACCACTTCCCTTGCCCACAAAGAGACATTCCTGTAGACTTCATCTTATATATACATTGTTGTTTTTTTGTTTGTTACTCTTGTCATTGTCACTGCACATAACAGAATCATTATGAGCATCAGCTGCTGATCCTTAACTTTCCAGTCTTAATAAAATCCGAAAACATATCTGTATCTTTGTTGACAGTGAATTATTTTCTATACTACTACACACTTTCCTACAAATGGCACATTGCAAACCTATCACTGCCCTATCCTTATTTCTATGAAAATCTTTAGATGAACTACACTCTTTAGTTCCAATATTCTAACCCTGGCAGTTGTTAGTTCAATCTCTAGGTCTGGTAGTGCTGAAAAGTCACATCTTCTGGTTCAGTGGAAGAAATGAACAAGTAACACAAAGGTGATTAAGACTGGGGTGTATTAAATGATATGAAATATCCCCCAAGCATGGTTCCCTGGCAGTTGTGAGTTCAATCTCTAGGTCTGGTAGTGCTAAAAAGTCACATATGTATCCATTTCTTTTACTGAACCAGAGAAACACATCAGTGAATAAGACTGGTTAGTATTAACTGATATGAAATATTGCCTTAGCATTTTTCCCTGGCTGTTGTGAGTTCAATCTCTAGGTTTGGTAGTGCTGAAAAGTCACATCCTCTGGCTCAGTGGAAGAAATGGACAGGTAACACAAAGGTGATTAAGACTGGGGAGTATTAAATGATATGAAATATCCCCTAAGCATGATTCCCTGGCAGTTGTGAGTTCAATTTCTATGATTGGTAGTGTTGAAATTTGTGTTACTGGTAAATATCAGAGTGATGGAAAAGTTTCCCCACAGCATATTTGAACAATGTTAGGGAAATCTTAGAAATGTCTTTGTTGTTTACTCAGCTCTTTTCTGTTATATATATATATATATATATATATATATATATATATATATATATATATATATATATATATATATATATATATATATGTATGTATTATAATTATTTTTTTAAAAATATGATTCCATCGCTACATAAGAGTTCTCAAGTTTCAAAAATAGAAACTAAAAAACCAGCTCTATTTCATCCTCAATTGAATTTTGGAATAACATATCTTGAAATTTATGGAGCTTATATATATACTGCATCTTTTAATCTTCAAATAACAGATAAAATAAAGAAAATGAAATATAGACTTTTACCTGTGTAAAAGAGTCCAGAATATTTCGTTTCTGAGCACCCACCTCTTGTGCACATAAATGCTTTAATCCTAGAAATATAACAAAAACAAATTTGAAAATTGTTCTAATGTAAGCAAAGAGTCTGTTGAGATTGTGGGGAAACACCTAACTGATTGCTCTCCCACCAACTATGGGAATAATAGGGAAAGAAACAGGAGGTAACTAGCTAGACATGCCAAAACCTTGATGCAACTGGTGTTGACAAAGATGTCTGGATGCATCTGTACTGACATGTGATAACCACAAGAATTAATACAAAATACACAAAAAGAAGCTTACACTGATGATTTGGAAGAAAAACATTTCTACTAAATTAGGTACCTTCATTTTATTGTTAAAAAAAGAGCAAAGCATGATAAAAAAAAGGCCCCAAACTTGAGGAAAAACATTTTATTGTCAAAATGTTTGTTATTATTAAGAGAAAATATCAAAGTATTTTTTTAGTTTATTTTTTTAAATTTTTAATCCTTTCTAGCATGGTCGAAATTTTGGTTAAAGATTTTATGTTCTTGTTTTTTTGTCCGTGACTCAGCTAAAGATTGCTATGGGAATTTTAGATCTCTTTTTGGCTTTAAAAAAACCAAAAAAAAACCCCAAAAAACACATTATTTTGAAAATTGTTTAAAAAATCAAATAATTGTCTGATTTTAATTAAATTTTCATGACTTATTCACAAATGAATGAAATTTTTTTTGTCCATGACTCAGCCAAAGATTACTATGAGAATTTTAGCATATTTTTGGCTGTTAAAAAAAAAAACAACATTATTTTGGAAATTGTTGCAAAAATCAAATAATTGTCTGATTTTAATTAAATTTACATGTCTTAATTTTTTTTTTTTAGAAAATCTTGGTAAAAATATATTTTTTTTACATCTTTTACCCCCACTTAATTTTATGAAATTTCAAGAAATTAAAATTTCAACATCTTCATATTTATATTAGTTAAACGCAGGACTCCTTGGAGAATTTAAGTCATTTGTCAAAAAAATGAATGAAAATTTTATACTACATTTTCCAATCTTTATGATTGATACTTTACTACTTCCCTATCCCTTAATTCCAAGACATTGTCCGCTGAGATGACTGAGACAAGCATCTTCTCTTTAGATTTTTTAATGAAGAACAAATAAAATATGAGACTTCACCTGTAACTTCTTCCCGGCTGCAAGTAACCATTGCAATAATATTTTCCCATATCACAATCTTTGTCTGCTCCCAAAATATAATGGCTGTTCCCATCTGAAAAAATAAAAGATTTATAAAAGATTTTCAAGAGTCAAATGATAAAATCAACTCTTTCTGGTTATTTGTTGGTTATTATCTATGCATGAGAGTCAATGTGACATTAATATACCTCTTATTTTATGATAACGATTCTGACCCAGCATCTCAGCCTTAGTCACTTCCCCATAACTGTAACATAGCTTCCTCATCCAATCAGATCTGTGATATTTACTTATGTGCAAATTACCCTGATGAAAGGTATGAATCCATCTCTATAGTTTGAAAAGTAGGGCAGGCTGGGCTGTGTTGGGTGTCAACCAGTTTACTACAGAAAGAAACGGCATCCTACTGCTGAAAAATCTTCTACCTAGGCAGTCATAAATAGAAAGAGACATGATCACCCAAGCATGTATCGGATCTGTTTAATTTGGCAGCAAGGTCTCATCTTTTTACTGTTGAAACGCTGAGGTTGAATTTTTTTTTTTTTTTTTTTTTTAAACTTGAGTGCATATTTTACTAATATGGCAATTTGAGAATTTTTTGTTGTAAGAGTTTATCTGTCAATGTGGCATGAACTAAATTGTTCAATAAGTAAAGTAATGTCTCAATTGTTATCGCAAAAATTTGCAGATTTAAATCAAATATGTGATGCAGTTCAACATATATTACAGTGAATCATTCATATAAAAAGGAAATAAAAAACAACTTTTTTTTCTTTTTTTGCAATTGCACACTCCACAAGTTTGTATCCATTATCAATAACACATTTTTAAAAAATTTGCATTTTATTTTTTCATCTCGGATGCTACCTGAATTTTACCAAAAACAAAATAATTTCCATGTCTGAAGATGACTGAACATACAGCCGAAAGTACTTGCTTATTTAAGCAAGACCTAATACAGATTATAATTTTAAAAAACAAGGATCATAACATTCATCAAATAATTAGTAGGTTAATGCATCTTTAAAATTTGTTAGTGAAGGAATTTCACAATTTTATATCATTAACTTTACTAATTTACTTTTTGTATGAATGATTCATTGTATATATAAAATCCCTGATTTAAAATCCTACAATACCAAATGTCTTTAATACAGATAAAGATAAAAGAATTATGAACCCAATCTCCAAGTCTTTGATAAGCTAGGGTAATTAATTTGATTTATGATAGCCACTTATCCCCAGAGATCACAAGACATTTACCTTGCATACAGTTTTGTCTTTCTTTCATTTAAAGTGAAGGAGCTAAAAGGAACATATGCTTTTCTGGAGAAATGCGTCTTTTAATAAAATTTTCCACTATGTCTCATCATCTTCACCTTTGTTTCATATGCTATTATACATCCTCCAAGCATATGTATATGTATGTATAAAGAACAAAAGACAATAGGAAAACTAGAGTTTTAGCTGACATTTTTTGGCCAATGTGGACTTTTTCAAAAAAGACAATAGGAAATTATGTAGTTTTAGCTGACAGGTTTTGTCCAACGTAGACTTTTTCAAGGCAAAGACAAAATGAATTTATTGAAATAAAGTATCTATAAACAACAAACAAAATATTGTTAGTAACTAGAAGAAGTTGAAATGCTATTACATATTCAATGTATTAAGTGTAAAACACAAAAGAGACTTCATAAATAACAATTTAACAAATGCACTGGTCATACATAGAAATAAATTCAACTACAATTTTGATTTTAAAAATGCTACACTGATAGAAAAAAGAAAATAATTTACTCAGAAGGAAAATCCTTGAGAGTACAGTCATTGAATATTATCCAAATATTAATAAACATCCCAGTTTTTCCCAATCTGACCTTTCCTAACAGAATTACTTCTCTTCCAAGCCAGCATACACAATAAATATATCAAGAAACCAAAAGAAAATAGTTGAATCCATTAACACAACAATAAAAACAATATTTCTAAATGTGAAAAAAATTCTTTTCAAACCTAAAAAGTAAATGGCATAATTTTTCAGTTTGCCCAATGAATATGTAATAGCATTTCTAAATTCTTCTAGTTACTAATGACGTTTTATTTTTTGTTTATAGACACTTTGTTTCAATAAATTCATTTTGTTTTTTGCCTTGAAAAAGTTCAAACTGGATGAAACGCATCGGCTAAAAATACACAGTTTTCCTATTGTCTTTTTCCTTTATAAATATTGTCTTTTTCTACAGATTAATTCTGAGAATTGTTTACATATATATATATAGATGTATGTATAACATTTTACATTTATGAACTTCAGTGTTACATTTAAAATGTTTTCATATTTAATTCATTTTTGGAATTAATTTCCTTAGGTTATTCTAGTCTATCCTTTTGTCTTTTTAAGGTGTTAATATATCACAGATATAATAATTCCTATAGTAGATCTTGGAGAATAGTAAAGAGCAAAGTATTTTCTCTCCTTTTGTAAGCACCCTGTAACTATTAATTACAACTCTAGTTCAGAACTTTCCATTCTTTATGTGTGGATCTCTAGATTTGATTCTATTAATTACATTCTGGATATTAGAAAAGTGGAAAAGTTATTCACTCAATGCATTTTGCCTCTTTATGGCAGGTTCTCTTAAAGTTCAGAGATAAATCTGTGTGTCCAGATAGAACAGTGAAATTTTGAGTAAAACTTAATAAATATCTTTTTTTTTTGTTGTTGTTATGGCTAGAAAATGTTTTTGTATTTAAGTTGTTCACACCTGCTGGATTTGAAGTAAACCCACTCTTAGTAAAGAGAAAAAACAAAAACTGTGATCTACTCAGAATGGGCTAATTTCAAATCTTCTTGATCATGGCCATCCACATCTTCCTGTCCATTGTAGTTCTTAATAAGTTTTGTTATTTTTTATTTATACTAAGTTCTCTTCTGTCATCCACTCACTCAAGATCATCAGGTATATTACATGCTGCTTTCCTCTGTATCTCTTTCCCTCAATCTGCCCTGAGGGTATCAGATTTTCCAAGCCCTCCTTCCTCATTACGTATCCAAGAAATTTCAACTCTCTCTTCCTGATGTTAAGTATTAAGTTTCTTTTTTGTTTCCCTTCTCTCCAAAACTTTGATGTTACTCACATGTTCAGCCCATGGTATCCTCAGCATCTTTTTCTAGAAACGCGTTTCTGTTGCTTCAAGTCTCTCCTTCATCTTTGAGGACATTGTCCAGAATTCCCTGCCATACAGGAGGACAGTTATCTCATAACAATTGAGTACTCTTTTCTCTGTTTCTAACAAAATTTTTCTGTCTCTTAACCCTAGAACACTAACCATGGGTACCCATAGTACCCAGCGCAAATTTTCCTATTTTTAATTACAATTTTCAGTACCTGATTTTCTTACCTAAATAATATGTTTTTCAGTTTCTATTAATGTTAACTCAAAGTACAAAGTTTGAAGTGTCTGCTTGTAAAATATTTCAAATAAAGATTTATATATTTTTTTTTTTTTGATATCATCAGAATCGTGTATGAAATACCCATGGTTAGTAGTGGTGTAACTTTAATTGATAGTGTTCTAGGGTTAATAGCAGATGTTAATAGCTTCAATATGTAAAAAAATAATTCCTGGACATAGCATCTTTTAAAGACCTTTATTATGGCTTCCTCAAATTCAGATGCACTTTCCTTACCCACAGGTTTATCTTTTATTTTGTCTTGAAGATGCCTGCCATAAAGAAATGAAATCCATTGTCTGAACAGCTTCTTCACTTTTTCAAATTGTCTTCAAATATTCTAAGTCATGTTCAACTTACCATCGCCATAAAAGGAAGGTGGTTTCCAGTCATCTGAAGTTGGTCGGTAGGCTTGTATGATGTCATTATCATGGACGTCTTTCCATCTTTGCATATTTTTTAAATGAAATTCATTCAAATGTTTTTGTATTCCTGTATCTAAAAAGAGAAATATCATTGATAAATTTATGTATTTTGTACATTTTTTCAAATGTACTACATCCAAAGTCTGCAAAAAAACAAAAACAGAAGAAAAATGATCATTATACGTCTGGTACTGATATTGAGATATTTCTGTCACAATATAACATATACAGGGTGCGATGGATAAATTGCCATCTAAATTATGCAAAAACCAAAATAACATTGACACATCATTTTATCAGATATATTTACCAAAATTACCCAAAAATATCTTGAAATACCAAAAAGTAAATCTATTCAATAAAATCGGCATTAGCTTCAATCATGACTCCAGACGACTTGGAAATCTCCTGCATCTCTTCTGAACAGTCTCCTTGTTTAAATTTGTGGATAGTCCTTGCCTCCAGTTCATTTTTGGTGTTACAACTGTTTTTTTTAGTCCCTTGCTCAACTGTGCTTCATACATAATAATCAAGGTTGCAGTCTGGAGAGTTCGGTGACCAGATATAAGGGATGATTTAATTGCAGAAATTGTCTGACAGCCATGACTGGATTCTCTTGCTTGTGTGGCATTATGCAAATTCCTGTTGCCAGACATAGGGTCTTCCAGCAGCCACCCTCTTGATCCAGGGCAGCACTATCTCCTCAAGGCACTTGATGTAGACCTCTGTGTTGAGTCTGAGGTTCTCACCAACAAATTCAGTTCTTTTATGATCAAAATGATCAGAGTGAATTTTCTGGGCTACTGTACCTTCATAATCACCATTAAACTTGTCCAAATCTTTCTGAATCCTCTGCACTCTCCTCAGATTAACATCCAAACACTCTGAAATGTTTGTATTGGAGATTTCAGTGCAAATGCCAAGTAGAGCATGCCATTTCCAAATTTCTGGCAGAGTGAATTGCATCAAGATGCTCTTTTTCTCAGAGATGGTGCCCAACTGACCCTACTATACTGTGCAGTCAGTAAAATTACAAATAAACAACATGCATGTGCAAAATTAAAAATATAAAATGACTACAATTTTTCCATTGCACCCTGTATCTGATTAAGTTATTATTTTTTTTATTAGCTACTGGAAAACTAGTTCTCACTCAAGAGAGTACCCAACTCCCTCTGCTGTGCTTTATCTTTACAAGAATCAGATTAAACCAAAAATCGAGTATTGCCGCCCTGTCCAGCCTTGACAGAATTCAAAATCATTTATGCAATGTTGTAAAGACTGTGTAAATGACTGCAGATAGAATAAAAAAAGATAAATGAAAACTTTTGGGAACAAGTGCCACTTGGCTGGAAGTTAGAAAGTTCTGCACACTGTCTAATATAAATAGTCAAAGACTTGAAGGTAGTTCTGATGCTACCTGTTGGCAGAATACAAGAAGTCCATTGAGAGAATCCTGTACTGTCTGTTTTGATAAAGAAATTAGCAAACGAGTGGTAGTAGAGTCTTTACTGTCTGAAGAGAACATCACATCCATTAGTCAGTTGTAACAAAAGTAGAAAAATCTGTGTCATTTTCCACTATGCAGTCTCTTCCTCACAGACACAACATCACAAGCCTGTCACTACTTTATTGCTATTTCTATGGCAAATGTTCAGATGAGCTCCACTAATTAGCTTAAATATTTCATACCTCCTTAGCAATCACTTGACATACTACATCCATGAAATCAAATCATCCCTATTTACCCCGTATTTGAATCGAAAGGATAAAGTTCCACTCAGGTAATTTTCCCAAGAAATAGCACTTTGTGGAATCTTCACTTGTTTCTGTCTCATCTTCATATCACACCCGCCATTTCTTAACCTTGTATTTTGAGTGGCTGTTAGACCTTGTATTGGTTAAGCGAAAAATGAAAAAAGATAATACTTACTATTGCCATTTACTGCTTCTGACTGAGCCACAATCAAGCCCCATAGGTTAGGCTGACCATTGCTGTCATTCGAGAAGAATTTCATTGGTAACAAAATAGCAATTTGCTTTCTTCTGTCCTTAGCGAAAAATGGTGCTGGACTGAATAGAATTCCTTCAGGAATCACAGGAGCTGCAGCCAAAAAGACAAAAAAAGTCTAAGTAAATGATGACAAAGTGCTTGTATTATTCCAAAACTGTATTGTATGTTTTACACACAGTTCTTGATCACGAGAGAAAGCATTTTCAAGAATGATATCACTGAAAGGTTATTTGATTGATTGAGTTGTTTGTTTAATGACATATCAAATCTGTTTAGGTCCTTTAAATTTAATTATGTTGGGAGCTTTGGAATAATAAAAAATATGATGTTATTCTGCTTTCACAATTGAATACATGGTAGATGATACTCAGCTTTTGTGCATATGTTTGTGTGGACATGATTACTAGAGGCGGAGATATGTGCATTTTATGTTGCAGTTTTCTTGAAGATAGATTTTGGAATACAGTTTGATTTCTTTAAGAAATTGTCAGATATTATATGGATTCATATTGATTGTTTGGTTTTGTCTGACAGCACATCAATCTTTGAGTTATTTAATGCCAAAATCTAAATATAATTTTATGTTTCCAGTTACAGATATGCTTTCTTTGATATATATTTTGTAGATCATAAAATGTATTGTTAGTAATTTTACTATAAAAATTTATTGTTGATTTACTGTTGATTATTGTTTGGTGGTTAAATATTTGCCCATAGATGGGATCCTAACAGGTGCTACTACCCCAGGTCAGGGTGGACCTGGGAATGACAACAGTTAAGAGGTGGTTCAATGTTCTTCAAAATCTTTAATCTGCTGATCAAAGACCTTGCTGCAGGATGTAGTTCGTCATCATATCCAGGATGACTAAAGGATTGAACTTCTTTTGAATATGGTTCGGATGTTGTGTAGATTGCAGAATCCTTTCAGATGTAAACCTTTATGTATGCTTCACAGAACTTGGCAAATTTTCAGTTTTTTGTCCTTGACTCATGTGTCTCTAGTAATAGAAACTTGTGCTAAATTTGCATGTGAGTTATCTTGAAGGATGTTTCTCCTGTGGATATATTTCAATGTTATAATCGTATTAAATTAGGCTTTGAACAAGAAGAAATGTAGGTGCACACTATGAGTTAGATATTATCCCCTGCACTAATTTCATAATTCTGTAACAGTGAAAAGATTAAAGAAATCTTGAAAGAAGATTAAAAGATTAAATCATTTCACCCTAAGCAAGGCAATAATGCCACAAAGATGCAAGTGGTTATTAAGTGTCAGAGATTATGAAAAAAATACTATTAAGCAGTGAGGACAATAAAAGAACTAGAATTAAGAAAACAGAACATAGTGACTGACAGTGCATTTAAATTTTTGCAGATCAAAGTTGACTTCAAAGCAAGAAGCTGGAAGAGAGTTACACAAGTAAGAAATGTAATGGAAGAAACTGTTAGCATAGAACTTATAGTTAGATAAGCAATTTAAACTGCAAAAAATTGCTGCTAATCTAGTACCTCTAATTCATAATGTCTATGTACCATAGAGGAAAGTAATATTTATTTTGAACAAAAATATGGCACAAGGCCAAAAGGAGGGATAGGGGAAGGCTGGTCTTCAATTTGTCTTATCTTAAACTAGCCACTGTTACTGACCCAAATATATCACAATATTTCTTACACCAAAACAACACATTCTTTCTTGGCATTCTTACTACAGCCACCCTGATACCTCAAGGAGCCTATGAAGTTGTAACTTAGTTCCCATAAAGGAAATTTCATCAGAACAATTACCATGAAAGTATTTATAGAAAAGGCACAGGGAAGCTACGTTACGGCAATGAGAATGTCACTGATGCTGAAATACCAGGTCAGGACCAGTAACATTGCAGATTCTTCTTTTAACTTTATCAAGAATCTCTATCTATAAAAGGCAGGATGTATGTGTGTGTAATGAATGCACAGCCGCAATTTTCAACAGATTTGCACCAAAATTTACATGCACATGCTCCAAGTTAATGGAAAGGCCAAGACTGACTTTGCATTTCCCAACTTCCATCGATAGTGGAAATAATCCATTTTTTCATGCTTCTACGGCAGTTTTCATGTAGTTTGCAGCCATTTTCTACTGCCCAGAGTGAGAGCCTATAGCTGGCTACCACAAATAAACAGAAAGATTCTGTTGGCCAGCGTGAGAGCCAACAGCTGACTGACACAAATGTTAACTAGCATGCTAGCATGCAAAAAAAATTGATAGCTGCATTCGTCACAAGTGGGAAAAATTTAAATCTTTACTCCAATTGGCTCATTCACTTGCTTAAACTCAATGTTGATTCTGATTCTTCATAACTGGGTTGGGTGTGAAAAAGTATTTGTTGTTAACATTCTTTTTTCATTCGGTTTTTCCAGTTACAAGTCCTTTTTAAAGCTGATCTTTTTGCTTTCATTTTGTTTAGTTCTTTTTCGTAACAGATTTAATGTTTAGTATAGAGCATAGAAAAAATTCTCAGTGTGAGATAGGCAAGAAGTAAGGCATGTCGCAACATCAGCATGGCAAAGGGTACTCCTTTAAAGGCAAGGAAGGGCAAAAATATTTTAAGTCAAGTGATAGCAATTGCTGTATGAGTCATACGATTTTTGAATCAGGCATGGGCAATGCCGGGCCATGCTGCTAGTCTCTAAATATTTAGTGGGAACACCAGATAAAATGTGGCAGCAATAGTCAAAGCAAGGATGAATGCTAGCCTTTTATTATTTAGAATGGTATTACATTTTATTCATCAGTATGCTCACCATTATTTACAATGAATTGTTGCTACTTATCAGACAGCTCTTCAATAACTTTTGAGTAATATTTGATGGGTTTTCTTGTGAAAAACCTTTTAACAAACACTTGAATCTGCTTTTTTTTTTTTTTTAAGAAATTTTTCTCCAGAAAAAGCATTTTACAGCAATCAAAAGATGTTATTCAGTTGGTGCATGATCAGGTGAATATGGTAGGCAGGGTAGAACAGGTGAATATGGTAGGCGGGGTAGAACAGACCAATCAATTTCAAAAGGTTTTTTCCTGTTATTTTTACTGTATATGACCTTGCACTTTTGTGGAGAAGAAAAAACATTCTATTAATCCACCATGTATGCTGCCACTGGCATGCAAAGAATAAAATATGTTAGTGTACTCCAAATTTATTTATTTATTAACTGCTGGATGATAGATTTGTCATTAAAACCAATTCCCGAATATACAAATGACTTATGACTCAGCCTAATATATTGACTCAAAATTTCATAAAAACAAAGGTCACTCTCTCATTATGAAAATATTCCACAGTATATTTTTATTTATTGTTTTTTAATCAGAATCACTCCATACCAGGCAGTAAATCCACTAAGGTTCAAATGGTTACAGGGTGTGGAGGAATTAGAAACAGAAACATCAATAATGAGCAGAAAGAGAAAAGAGTAATCAGGAGGATAGTAGATAGCAATTGACATTCCATTCAAATTTTTAGAGATTAAAGTTGGCTGGAAAATATGGAGCCAAAGTGAGAAGTGCAAGAAAAGAAACTGTTAGCATAGAATTTACAGCTACAACTGGCCAGCTCAACTGTAACTTGATAAGATCTTGACACCAGTCAGGTTCTGCACTTAGATTCATAAAGTCTAGGTACCCTAGAGAAGAGTATTTATTTATTTGTAAAACTTACAAGATGTGGCACAAGGCCAAAATGCGGAATGGGGGAAAAGGACAGTCTTCTTCTGTCTTAATATTAAACTTAGCTAGCCACAAACACTGACCTAAACATACAACAATATTCCTTACACCAAAGCAACACATTCTTACCCATCTTACTACATCCACCATAATACGTCATTGTGTCCATGAAATTCCTAACTAGTCCCCTTATGTACAATTCGTTGTCTGTTGGGGGAGGGAAATAAAGTAACAATTTAAAAACTAGCCCCAATAAGTATTTACAATATGAAAACAAAACTATTTACAAGAAACTAAATGAAATAATGTTAGTAATAAGACCCCCCACCCACAGTCCCTAAATGTGGCAGAATTATCAGTTAACTGGACAAAATTAATGCAGGACTTAAATAATAAAAAACAATAATTCATCCCAAACACTCACTCAAACAAACTCATTCAAACACAACAAATATGAAAATCACACTTGAAAGGCACCCCACATCAACCAGAGAACTGATATCACTGACCCCCTAATGAGAGAGGGGATGTGGAATTAAACCAAAGAAAAATGGGAATAGAAATAAAAGGGACCAATGAGTATACATCCCTTAGCTAAGTTAACTTGAAGAAAGAAACTAAGGACAAACAGAAACCTAAACTAGCCTAGAGCCAGGCTGGGTTAGCATAAGTTCAGCCCAGGAAGAACAATACCCTGATGCCTAACCGACATCAATGTGTCACTCCAATCAGCCCCTTTCACTCGACTCAAATATGCAAGATTCACCCACCTTTTGCCAAATTCTGATGAAAAGAGCCACTGCTTTTCCATCTTAATCTTGACTTTAAGCTGATGCTTAAAGTACAAGATTAGTTATGAAGAAGTAAAATTCTCACCTCCATAGAATTCCTTCTGATGTGTTGTTCAAATCATGACTCTCATAACCCCTAGCAAGCAAAAGAACATATAGTGTTCAACCTTAGTCAACAATGGTACCACATTGCTACAAACAGAATTGGCTTCAAGGACAAAGAACTTTCTTTGCAACATGCAAACCATCAGGCCTTCAACGAACTTACACAACAGCACTACAACCCTGCAATGAAAGAAGGGATGATCCAAGGTCTCAACCTCTCCATCACAGCGAATGCAGTTTGGTTTAGAGAGCCCCATGAATCACCAGTCAGGTGAGTGATGCCCCATCATTATTAAGGGATTTGAACCCAGGCACCCGAGGCCATATTGAGTGAGCCTCCTGCCTCATAAGACCAAGCTCATCAATCAGCTCATCACGAACGACCCCCTAACACATGATATAATGCTCTTTGAGACAACACCTGGATGTCGGAGAGGCCATCCTCCTTGCATGAGTGCACACTTCTCAGGGATGGGAAGTTCTAATGAGTGTCTTCCTTCCAGAAGGTGCCCTCCTCATTCAATCCAGGAACACAATGCGAAGCATATATTGACAAATCCTAATGCTAGGTATACCCAACCGCATTCAAAAGGATAGAGATAACAGATCTCATGAGATACCCTAGCAGTATAGCCTCCACAAAAAGGAGAACAAGAGCCTTACTAATGAAGTTAATCTGGTATATGGAAGTACAAATACAGAGAGTCAGTAAAGGAGGATTGGAATATATGTGCAAGACATATACTTCCACCCTCCCCTTTAAGGAAAGATTCCTCCAAGACCACATATGAACTGCAGTCTGCTTTTCCTTGTACTTCTGACCAATTCATTTCCAACTAGATATCAGAACCAAACCAGATGCTGTGTATCTTGATCAGCATGTCCATCCAAAGGAAAGAGAAACTTCCTTCCATGCATTCAACCGCAAGCCAACAGACTTATCACAGTGGATCTTAGCCTCTGTCACCATCTTGTACCCACTGATTTCTTTGCTGACTTTGTCAATCTCAGCTCTGATCAACTCAAGAACCAAAACGTCATCAGCATAGGCAAAACACATGGCCAAGGTGGTAGCACCAGGTAGGGAAATTCTGCATAGGACCAGATTCGTCTAACTTACAAAGGAAAGGTTCCAACGCAAGAATGCACAGCAAAGGCAAAAGTGGACAGCCTTGATGAATGGAACAAGACAATATGAAAGGCTTCGATCATACCCCATTCACTTCCATCAGCACACCAGGAATCACATACAGAAGTCAGATCCAAGTGCAAAAGTATGGTCTCCAGCTTCCAGAAATCGATGCTCAACTCTATCAAAGACCTTGGACTGGTCTAAATTGATCAGCGTGGCTTCACTGTCAACTTGCTTGATGATCAAGTGCACCATATGATGGTTGTCCTGAATAGTTCTGCCCTTCACAGCACAAGTCTGTTTGATACAAATCAAACTAGAGGATAGCCTGCAAATGGTTTGCTAAGACCTTAGCCAAAAACCAAAGCGAAGTCCTCATCTGAACAATTACCATAACAGTATTTATAGAAAAGGCAGAGAGAGGCAAACTTAAAGTAGTAGGAAAATGACTGAAGACAAGTTCAGGACTGAAAATATTGGTGATTCTTCTTTGGATCTTATCAAGGAGCTCCAGGTAAATAGCAGGACACCAGACCATATGTGGCAGCAATATTCTAAGCATGGGCAAATGGTAGACTCATAGATATGCAAGATAGGTTTCAAGAGAAAATATGTCTCACACAATACAGTGTACCAACTTTCTTAGTAGCTAACCTAGCAATGGATTCAATAGTCTTTCCACTTCATGTCCGCTGAAAATATCCTGAGATGGCACAATGTGTTACTTTCCTGCAGTTTAGCATCAGCAGTGATGAAGGAAAGCAGAAAGGGGTCTCTCAAATGATTAATGGAGAGAAATTTGTCAGAAAAATATATAAATTTTTAAGTTTTTCTCAAATATATTTCTTTTTATGTCATAAAATTTGCTTAGTTTCAAAGTCAACTCTATTACTTTGCTTGTTATTTTAAACTATAAATTTGCACTTAATGGCAAACAATTTAAGAAGCAATTCCAATTTTCCTCAACTTTTATGTTGAGAAATGGGGAATAATAAAGAAGAAATTCTTCTTTGTAAATCATAAAAATTAAAAATATCTGAAGAAAACTACTAAGGAATAAAAATCAATTTATTATATTACTTAGTAATGAGATTCCATTAGTCAAGTTATTCTTTGTGGTACCATAACAATGAAATATGTAACTTGGTTTTATTCCTGTCTGTCACATTGTGTGTTTTTTTTTTTTTTCAGGTTTTGATGTGAGAAAGTTTTCAATGAACTCTTGAAACTGGTTTTCATTAGAGAAAGTTTTTGCCATCAAAGTCTTTTGCAGTCAATACTACTACTAATAATAATAATTAAAAAAAAAACTGTAATAATTAAGAGGCGAATATGGTGGGTAGTGTAGAACATGCTCATGACATTCTAAAATGTTGTCCCTGTGATATTCTTATTGCATACAGCCTTGTGTTTTCATGAAGAAGAATAAGATTTTCTCTTACCCACTCTGTTTTCCCCACTTTGATGGGGAAAACTTTTTTTAATGACTGCAGCAACCAGTAATAAATAGTGCCAGAGAAAAGCGATAACAACAACAAAAATTGCAATATGAGCTCTGGTAAAAAACGTGCAATGATAACAGCAAAAATCGTAATATCAGCACTGGTAAAAAATGGTTGCTGAAGACATAAGTTTTATAATATCCAGAAATTCATACCCAGATGTCCTCAAGGACACATGGCACAGTGGATAATGGTGTTAGTTAGATCCAATGTCAGGACCCAAAGAGTGTGATTTCAATACCTGATTAAGGCAGTGGAGAACTTGGAGAGAGGAATTAACAGGAGATAACTGATAACTGACATCCATTAGACATGGTACGTGAAACTAGAACAGTCTACCCCAGTGAGAGAAATAAAGGGTTCAGTTCGACATTCTAACCATCTGAAGAAGGCTGGAGTGTACAACGGCCGAAACATTGTAATAAATATGGTGACAGATGAGGACAATAGTCCGAATAAGGTAAATAGTGATCCAACCTAATATATCGAGTCAAAATTTCATGAAAAACAATGGTCAATCTCTCATTATTTGAATATTCCTCAGAATATTTTTTTAAAAAAGGATAATAAATTTTCAAGTTTTTCTCAAATATATATAAAATCTGTTTAGTTTCAAAGTTGAAGGTCACTATTTGAGTCACATGACTTAATTTATTTTTAACTGATGCATATGTTTAGTTATACATTTGTCATTATAATTGTTTACCAAGATAAAAATTACTTCTGATTTCAACCTAATATTTTCATATATGATGAAGCACATTGGCCAAAATATTATGAAAACAAAGTTGAGGATAGTAGCCCAACGAATAATAAAAGGTGAGACCAGCAATCAAAAACAGTAATATTTAGTTCCTGCAACATCAAGGGAATATGGCAGGTGAGATACAGGGTGCAATGGGTAAATTGTTGATATTTTATATTTATTAAGTGCCTTGACGAGACAGTGCTCCCTTGGATCCAGAGGGTGGCTTCTGGAAGACACTATGTCTAGCAACAGGTCTCTGCACCATGCCAAACAAGCAGGAGAATCCAATCATGGCTGTCAGACAATTTCTGAGACCACATCACCCATTGCATCTGGCCACCTAACTCCCCAGACTGTGAGCGCAGTTGAGCAAGAGCCCACAAAACTCCTTGTAACACCAAAGATGAACTGAAGGGAAGTATTATGGCAGCATTCACCAGCTTAACAAGGAGACCATCCAGAAGAGTTACAGGAGATTCTGAAGTCGTCTGGAGGCTATGGTTGAAGTGAATGGCGATTTTATTGAATAAATTTACTCTTTAGTATTTCAAGATATTTTTGTGTAATTTTGGTAAATACAGGGTGACCCAAAACATGATAATTTTTGAAGTGCATATTGCTAGACATGAGCAAGTGGCAACACAGTGAGACAGTAACCTTGAGCAAGTAAACATTTTGCCATTTAGAATTCAAGATGAAATTCACAGTATCTCAGCTGAGATGTTCCAGCAGTCAATGAGGAATCTCAACAGCAGATTTCTAGAATGTATTCGTACAGGAGGACGCAATCTAAAGGCGGTAATTTTAAAAAAATGAAAATTCCATCATTGTTTCTTAAATGGCATGTTTTAAGGTTTCAATTACTATGAATAAAATATTTTTCTTCCATCACTCTTGGTTTTATTGGATGGTTAAAAACTTCCCGTTTTTTGGGGTCACCCTGTTTATCTGTTAAAATGAGATGTCAGTGTTATTTTCATTTTTGCATAATTTAGATGACAATTTATCACTTGCATGCTGTAGAACGACCCAACCAATTTTGATAAGTTTTTCCTGTTATTCTTGCTGTACATAGCTTTGCATTGTTGTGAAGAACATTTTCCCATTAATCCACTGTGTATGCTGCCATTGGCATACAAAGAATAAGGTAGTAATTTATTCTTAAGTGCCACATATGATTAATAATTAGAATGATACATTTGTCATTACAGTTGGTCCCCAAAAATGGAAATGACTTATGAATCACCCTAATATCTGTAACAGAGAATCAGGTCAGCCTGAGAAAAGACTCCGAGTTGGTTGTAGGTGATGCAAGAAGCACTGAGAGATGCATCCGCTTCCACAATAGGCAGTTGAGAGAAGACCTACTTAGAGTAGGTGGTATTAGTCAATAGTCAGCCTGGGTCTGGGATTGAGATAACTATAAAACAACAATGTTTTTCTCAGTCAGGAGAGGTGCTTCCAACAGGCAGATGTGCAAATACCAGATGAACACATATATGATGAAGCATGTTGATTAAAATATTATGAAAACAAAAGTGTTGAGGATAGTAGCCAAATAATAAAAGATGAGACCAACTGCCTACTAAAAGTCAAGATGTAGTTAGCCAATTCAAATATCTTGGATTGATTATCAATGAAGTGAGGTCCAAAATAGAAATATTTTCAAGAGCAGCACAATGTAAGATATCTGGATACACAAGAAAATTTGCTTGAGGTCACAGATCTGACTGTTGTATGCATTGGTGTTCTCAATCTTTCTGTTCACCTGCAAATCTTGGGCATTAACAGCATGAACTACAGTGAAGAATTCAAGTATTTCAGCAATCTTCTATATTGCCCACATCAAAAATCACACAGTGCACAACACCATTGGACATGTTGTAAGACATCATGATCACTGTCAAATACAGGAAGTTGAAATGGTATGGACTCACCATAAGAGCTAACAATCATTGCACGGCCATCCTACAAGGTGCCATGTGAGTCAAAGATGGACAAAGAAAAAAAAAAAAACTAATAACATCCCTGAGTGAACTGGAATATCCTTCACAGAGACTTCAATATTGGCATGCAACTGAGACATATGGAGGGAGCTGGTCAGGTGCTCAGTAACTCTACAACTAGACCTAGTCATGTCACCGATGATAATAATGACCTGGGAAATATAACTGTCACTGAACAAAAACACTGAATTGTTTCATGTGAGGAGATGTCAATGGGACAAGATTTAAGGAAAAACCTTTAATGAAGAATTGGTAACATTTGAAATGTATTCTGATTTTGATCTATAAGTGGAAAAATTTGAACAAGGTTGCCAATGGTCAAAACCAATGGTCACCAAACTGCTATCAATACTCACATGGTCGCCAACACACCAGTGATCACCAAACGCTCGCCAACACATCAGCAGGTAGCAAATTATTGCCAACACAATAGTGGTCAATACAAGCAGTCAGAATATGTCTGCCTAGTACTAGCAGTTGAAATAGTCACCTAAGATACTCACATTTGGTCAGATCAAAAATGTTCATACCCTCTTCTTTTCTATATCAGTGAGCTTCAGACAGATTTCAAGTTTTTATTTTCAGAATATATGCAACATATGAGATTGTCATCTGATGAGGAAAATGACTTTCATTGTTGCATGATCATTTGTCATAATTATGAAACTAAAATGCTCATTTTGAAATGATCTTTTCACAACATGATAATCAGAAATTGGCACAAGGCCGCATGGTTAGAATGATTTCTGACCATGATACCTGGGTCCAAATCTCATCATGGCTGATTTATCAGGAAGGTGATGTCTTGATGTTATCAGCCTTAAAGGAAAGAAAATGTTGATCCAAGCCTCGTGATAGAAACTAGGTAGATGGAACTATTTGGGAGCTGTCAATGGTTATGATAGCATGAAATCACAAGTCATCGTGAATGAGGAATTGATCATACTAGCCATTGTTGATCATGCCAGATAATACACTGTCTCAGAAACTGTAACTAAGGTTTGTACAGCATAGTAGTAGTACAAGCCACAGCTGGGCTCTGAGGGTGAACAAACACAAATGTGTCTGAGCAGTCATTGGCATTCAGTCATTGGCTAGCCACCCTAGTAGACAGACATATTGAAATACAAGTGGACATTATTATTAATCAGAAAGAGTTAAAATGAAATGGGCTATATAATAAGGAAAGAAGTTGTAGAGAATTTATCACTCACAAGGCATATTGAAGAAGCAGTGGGATACATTGATAGTAAAAGAGGGAGAAAGAGAAACAGAAGAGAGAGTTGTAGAAGTATAATTTTATCTACACTATTTGCATTGTTCAGACTAATTGTCCTAATTTTTGTTGCCATATTAACAATGTTTCAGGTGTTGTACACACTGGCCTTCTTCAGGTGAAGAAACGTTGTGAATATGGCAACAAAGATGAGGACAACAGTCTGAACAATGTAAATAGTGTAAATAGTTACAATAAATAATTACAGAAATATAGACAAGTATCATTTTGTCCAGACGTTATTTACATCTCCATCAAGCTTTCAGTATAACAGTGAATGCTGGACAAGAAGAGAAGACTTTCGGCAATAGAGATATGACTCTACAGAAGGATTCTGAGAATACCATAGAGCAGACAATTTTTCTTGCAGTAATCCATCTTAGACATTTCTAAATCAACTATTCATCCATAAATTGAAAATTGTTACCACATCTGGTCTGGGGCTCCTGCTATGTAGCCCAAAATTCTTGGCAAAATCTAGAGAAGGGTTTGGAATGTTATGAATTATCAGCTTCAGTAACTTTTCTGACAGAACATAACTTCCATGTGTATTTTCTATTAATATTTTCATGGTAATTGTTCTAATAACTTTCGTATATCAAACTCATGAATTAAATCCTGTGTATGATGATAAAGTACATCTAGCAACAAGGCCTCTAATCATCAGATTAGAGCTTTTGAGGAGTGTGGAACCACCTCTTAATTGCTGTTGTTCCCAGGTCCACTCTGACCCGGGGTGGTAGCACCTGTTAGGGTCCCAGCTATGAGTGAGCAAATAGTGAACCCCCAAACAAAAAAAAAAAAATAGATTACGAAACTATAAAAATACATTTTTATAGTAAAATACCATCAATACATTTTTATATTAAAAAAAATTACCAACAATGCATATTTATAATAAAATTACCAAAAATATATTTTTAAAGCAAACTACTAGCAATCCATTTTATAATAGAATTACCAACAATACATTTTATAGCGAAATGATCTATTAGGTTGGTGCAAAAATAATGTCGTTTTTGACGTATTTTTTAACGTCAAAAACGACATTATTTTTGCACCAACCTAATACATTTTATCTGTAGTTGAAGCCCTAAAATTGTGTTCAAAATATTTAGATTCTGATAACCTATAGAAGTTGATAGGCTACTAAACAAAACCAATCAAGCAACCAACCAACCTCATGTATTTAAATGTACTACTAGAATGGCAACTAGGTCTCGTCATTTGACTACTGAAATAACTAGATGTAACTATAATTTCTATTCTAATAGTTCATTCTGTTTCACTTTTTTCCTATGGGACTCTCGTCTATGTTTTCGATTTACTATCAACTACATCAATCACCATTTTCTATTTTCAGAGTCCTTTCTAATCCCTAAAGTCTTCTCATTCTCTTTCACTGTCACTAATCCCTTGCATCTTAGTGACATTATCCCCTTGCTTGGGATGAAATGATTAAAAAAAAATGTGATCAAAATTGGAAAAAAAAAGTCCACTTATACTTTGAATAAGAAAGAGACTGTGGAAATTTCAAACATATAATAAAGAAAACAAGCTTGGACACTCCCAGGGCATATTGATATGAGATAGGTGAAAGGAAACAAAGAGTAATCTACTTAAGAAGCTTGTGTAAATAGTAGACAGAACAGGGACTGGGAGGAATAGTAAAGTGACAAACATTGATAAGAGTTACAAAAGATAGGAAATTGTGAAGAACTATGATTGCCTATGTCCTGAACATGCATAAAATAAATTTCTATAACAATAAATTTTAACTAAAAAGTCTCTGCTTTATCTGTGAAGAAATCATCCTGGATTTGAAGAGTTTTAATATTTTGTATGTAATTATTCAATAGTTATAAAAAAAACTATTGAATACAAAATATTAAAACTCTCCAAATCCTGGATAATTTCTTCACAGATAAAGCAGAGACTTCAAGCAACTGATATATTATTCTGTAGAATGACACTCTGGGCCCAAAACATTAGCAACAAAGAAGTGTTAAAGAAAATGAGACAAAATTTGTACTTAGAGATGCTTGAAGGTTTCAGGATACATAATGAGAAAAGAAGACTTGGAGAATATGATACTCACAGGACATAGTGAAGTCAAAAGAGACAGAGGGAAACAGTAATCTACCTAATGAGCTTGTGTAAATGGATGGCAGAAAATTTATTAGGAGCGAAATTAAAGGGATAAACACTATTAAATGCTTCAAGGGAATGGAGTTTGTGAATGAATAGAACACAGAATAAGTAGATATCAACTGAAAAAGGATTTTACAAAAGTACTCACGTCCAGCAGGTACACTGATTGATTTTTCTGTGATAGGACCTTCTCCAATTTTTGTTATTGCTCGAACCTGTAACAATAAAGAAAAAAATGATTGAGCTGTTGTTCAAAAATCAATAGATTTTTCAAATATATATATACTAGTTTACCTACACTAGAGGCTAAAAGGTCTCTCTCTGAATTTTAAAAGAATCTCTTAAAAATTGAAGGTTGGTCCTTTTTTTTAAAAATTAATTTACTAACTTACTTCAGGTCAAAAGGACTTTATCATATATTCAATAATAACAATGAAATTAACCAATTACTGCATAAAGTTTCCTTGAAATTTTAACTTTTTTACCTAATCTACCTTGCTGGCTAAGGGTCATTTTCGAACAGGCAGATTCTAAAACTGAATGCCATGTACTAATAGATTAGATAGCTTCATCATGCTTGCTTAGTACGAGTTAAGCCAAAAAATGTATAAAACTTCTTTTTCTTTATGTGCTGTGTCCCTTCAGGATGTAGGCAATAATGTCTCTCCACAATTTCCAGGTCTTCATAGCTCTTAATAATTTTTGTCTTTTTATTATTTCTCCTAAAGCTTGCTCTGCCATCCTTTTATTCAAGCTCACTAAATATTTTATGTATTGTTTTCCTCTGCCTGTCTTGTTTTCAAACTGTCCGGTGAGTATCAAATTCTAAAAGCCCGCTAGAAATTTCAACTATCTTTTGCTGATGTCAAGTATAAATTTCCTTTTTGTTTCCATTTTCTCTAAAAGTGTCATGGCTCACATCTTCAGTTCATGGTATCCTCACCATCCTTATATAGAACCATATTTCTATTGCTTCAAGTCTCTTCATCTTTGAAGACATTGTCCGACATTCACTGCCTTATTGGAGGGCAGATATCACATAACAGTTCCATACTCTTTTCTTTGTTTCTTAAAATGCTGATTAGCTTTTGGAATGCACATTTGGTCATGCTAATGCATTTTCAGATTTTAGTGTTGCACTTTCTGTTCACTGTCAAAACACTTCCCAGATATTTAAATATCTATACTTGTTAAAATTCGGTATCTCCAATTTAGAGTTTGCATTTAGGGCTGTCCCTTTGTCTATTCTTTCTTCTTGCAGTTGATGTTAAATCCAGAAAGTGACCGTAAATCTTTGGCCTAGCCCTCTCGAATACATTTTTAATTGAAACTGACTGGAAATTATATCAAGTTAGAACAACAACAAAATTCCAATGTACATCATCTGAAGAAGGCCATAGTGCACTATGGCTGAAACATCATGAATATATTATATTCACTATACAACCAATGTCCCAATCAATGGTTTCCCATTGAAAGAAATAAGAGAGTACTGCCCATACACAATCATAAGTTAAGACTAATCACAGTATCAACTATACATATGCATGACAGATTAGCAAACTACTAAATAATTTTTCATCTCCAGATGGAACTTCTTCACACTAATAATGATCTTGCCAGTAAAATTAGTCATATATATAATTTAAAGAAAAGCAGACCACTTTAAGGCTCGATTAGTTATAATTTATTTCACCAGAGAATTTTATTTTTCTCTGGTGAAATAAATTATAACTAATGGAGCCTTAAAGTGGTCTGTTTTTCTTTAAATTAAATTATTCACTCTGACTTAACACTGAGCTCTCAGGATTTCATCCTCCTTGGGATTGTCCATATGGATTACCGAGATTTTCATTACTTAACTATATATATATATATATATATATATATATAAAAGGAAAACTTGTTTTAGCTGACACATTTCATCCACTGATAGACTTTATCAAGGCAAATATCTTGACAGAGTCCATCATATGATGAAATGCATTGACTAAGATAAGTTTCCCTATTGTCTTTTGCCAATATATTTTTAATTATATCTGAATTTTTACATATATCTCCTTCCTTGTCTTTTGAACAGGAATCGATGTTTATCCCTTGTTCCCTGTTTAGGATTGGGTTTCCAGTTCCTTCTAATGTCTTTTCATTCACTTTCACTCACAGCTTAGTGGCATTATTGCCTTGCTTGGAAATGAACTGATTATATATATATATATATATATATATATATATATATATATATATAATGTTCGATTGAATTTAGCCATTACAGTCAGCTGGTTTCATTTTTTATACTATTTTTTCCAATTTTTTAATAAGAAATTTTATATTGGACTTGAAATTGTGGATAAACTGTCTGAAGTTCAAGGTCTATTGTTATTTTGTTTTGTCCAAGTAATTTCAACCATCTCAGTCATTTTCAAGAACCATGTAGCATTCATGTGATAGGCTATAGATTCTGTTGGCTACATATTGATATTCTTTAGAAAGCTGAATGTTTAAAATAGTTTTCCCACCATCATTTAAAAATAATATTATTTAAGAATTCTCATGCCCTTATGATAGTACATAAGTGGATAATCTATTATAAAATTAGTTATGTATTTTAGTTCTATTTTTTGCACAGATCCAATCATACCCACCTCAAATCTGGATGTATTTTCATTATAATTGTTCAGAACATTAGTTTTATTCAGACATCCCTGTATTGAAAATTATCTTTTATATTGAAACATTTGTGTTTTCCAAACTAAATTTCTTGAACAAAGATTAAACTTATCCTGAAACATTCTTTTTCACAATGTGGAGTGAGTGGCCATGTTCAAATACAAAATAAGTAATAGAACTGTCCAACAAACAAAAGAATTGATAAAGTTTGCAATAAGCAATAACAAGAGAAAGAAAAGAACAGAGCAAAAAATAATACAAAACAAGCAAAAAATATATGAAAGGCAAATCAATAATAATATAGGAAAAAGTTCACAAACTAAGAATTGGCAAAAGCAAGTTCAGACAAGCGAACATATTTTTCTGACTTCAAGACAAGATAGATCAGGACTGGGTCAGATGAAACCACAAACCGGATTATTTTATTGGCTAAGAAAAAAGTCCCAGCATGCATTTATGTGCTTCTGATCATAAAATGGGAGGAGAAAGTATTTTGAAGTCATTTCTAGTAAAGATTGTAATTAACACACAAAGTCTTTAATCTTGAGAAAAGCCGTTATCATTAAAAGAGATTTTTAGAAAATGTTGCCGATTCCTTTTTTATTATGAGTTTTCTTTTATTCCTGCAATATGTTGTTAATTAAATCAGGCCAAACTGACACTTGAAGTATTAAAGTAATAAAGTGTTAGTTTCTTAGAAAAAACTATTTGCTGTTACTCTTTGCCCTGAAACCATTTCCTGTTTTGTTTCTTTGACTTTCCAGACCAGTGATTCTCAATGTTCACTGGAACCCCAGGATTATGCACATTTTTGAGCAATTTTTATTCAGTTTTATATTCATAATTTTAATATACCTGTATTGCATATTGTTAGAAAAGATAAGTTTCCCTTTTCTCTTTCTTCATATTGTCTTTCACAAAAATATTTTTTCTTATATCAGAATTTTTGCACATATCTCCACCCTAGTTTTTTGAACAGGAGTAGATGTTTATCCTTTGTTTCCTGTTTAGGATTGGGTTTCCAGTTTCTTCTAAAGCCTTTTCATTCGTTTTCTCTCTGACCATTGTGTCTAGCATGAAACAGACTGTTACCTCTAAGTATTGACTTCAATGTTCACTTTTATATTTACACATGCTCTATCTCTGATATTGAGCACTTTATCCCATAAATATAGCACACCTTAAGACTATATTTCTTCATATATATATATATATATATATATATATGTGATGTATGTATGTATGCATGTTTGATTAAATTTAACTGTAATAGTATAAGGTCTGGTCAAAAAGTAATGGGACTGTTACTTTGGTAACAGAGCTAAATTACTTATAGTGGAGACACCTGATACAGATTGACTTTGAATTCTGTTGCGCATGCAGTTATAAATTCTGTTGCGCATACAGTTATAAAGTTATTGCTCACTTCTATTGTTTTTATAACTGTGCTAGGAAGGAAAGTGTGTAGAGTGTGGTCATCAAACCACACCACAGAAAACGTTTTGAAAATGGTCATAACAGATGATGAAACATAAGTTTATGGCAATGACCTGAAAAACCAAGGTTCAATCTTCGTAGTGGAAGACACCAATCTTTCCAAGACTGAAGGGAAGCTCAAATGTGTTGAAGCATTGTGAAGACAGTGTTGACAGTTTTCTTCAGCTACAAGGGCATTGTTCATCATGAGTCTGCTTCATCTGGTCAGACAGTAAACAAGGAGAACAGCTGTGATGTATTGCAGTGTTTGCAAGCTGCTACTCATTGAAAAAGCATCGAATTGCATGTGCTTGGTGAGTGGCAGCTTCACCATGACAATATATCTGCCCCTTCAGTACAGCTTTTACAGAAGTTTTGGGCTAAGCACAATATTCTCCAGATTTGACGACCACCACACTTCCAAGATGTCACCTTGCAACTTTTTCTTGTTTCTAAAAATTCTACTTGAAAGGAACACAATTTCAAGACACTGAGTAAATCCCAAGAGAATTTAACTAGGATGCTTGCTATCCCAAAAAAAGAAGTTCCTGCAATGCTTCTATAAATAGAGACAACATTGGATAAAGTCTGAGGCATCAGAAGGGGACTACTTTAAAGGAGATTAAATAATGTGTTGTAGTTTTATTTTTATAGCACAAGTTCAAGTATTTTTTGACCAAACTTCATAAATTATAATTATAATAATTATTTATGTTTATTTTTTGTGTGTTAACAGATTGTCTTGAATGAAAATCTCAGTGTCAGGTCTCATAAACAAGCAATAAATTTGGCAAAAAAGGGGGTCATTTTTCCTTTAAACCAGTCATCCAAATATATATATTATGTTTACCATGTGTTAAAATAAAATATAAAATATATATTATCAATGGCATATAATAATTTTCATGCATGGGTCCTTGAGACATGAAAACTATTTCAAGGCTGACACAAGGAAAAAAAGTTGAGAGATGCTAGTCCAGAATAATAAAAATTTACCTGAACTGTATAGTTACGTTCAGTTTTTACATTGAATTCTTTGTACCGATGAGTTGTATTTACAAGTTGAGTTTGGTTCTGTAAAACAAAAACATGTTAGTCACATTAGTCAAAGCAAAAGTTTACAACGTCTTTTTAACAAAATCTTTGATTTGTGTAAATTCATAGCATCATTATTCAGTTATCATTACATTTTCCATGTATTTCTATGGGTTTGGATTGGAAAGAGGATTTTGCAAGCCTAGATCAAATTCCATTTGTGTTTGTTATATCCACCTCTCCAGCTGTGAGTGAAATAGCTGTGTTGATCAGGCTCTCTAGCCATGGTTGGCAACCAGTCTAAGAGAAGAATTCAAAAGTCCATGTAGCCATTTCAAAGATTAAGGTAATGGCAAAATTAGCAGTTTCTGTACAAGAAACATTTGGCATTCATTGAACAAACAGTGTTACTGTCAGTTGGAATTTATAAAATCGTTTTCTTAAAATAGTTTTTCAAGTCCACTGTTATCAGTATTTCTAGTACATATGCCACTTTCTTTCCTAAATTTTTGTTTAAGATGCCATAGAATGTAAATATCTGGATTATATCATTATTTTTTGCCTTCTAGTTGCATGTGCCATCTATTCTAGTTATTGTTGTTGTTGAAAGTGTTCAAGAAACAAACAAAATCATGAGAAACAAAGAAAAGAGCACTGAACTATTGTGTAATATTAGTCCTCCTATATAGCAGTGAATCTCCTTACAGACAGATGAAGAAGAGTTCAAAAGTGTCTTTGCATCCTTGTAGGGGATTAATTATTTCCACCCTACAACTTTTTCTCACTTGTAAGCCTTTCACTATTCTTTGGCTATTGCCATGAAAAGCACTCGGACGAACTATATTGCTTAATTCCACCAATTCTAAACTTATCAGTTAAGACCTGCTATGCTATGTACATTGTAGTGAACCTCCACCTTATTCCCTTCATATTCAATTAGTGAGATCTAAGTTCCATTTCAACAGCTTCTTCCCTTCTTTGTGGAAGCAACTCCCACGAGGATGCTTCCTCAATCACTACAACCTAAACCTGTTCAAGTCTAGGGTTAACCATTAATTTCTCCACGTATCTCCATGAACTGTGCCCTTGACTTTGGAGAAAAGAAAAGTCACATGGAGCAAGATCAGGTGAATAAGGAGGTTGTTCCAGTACTGGAAAGTTTTTCTCAACCAGGAACTGTCAAATGATCAGGGCATTGTGAGTAGGTGCATTTTTGTGAAGCAGCAGCCATGGTTTTACCCATCATAACACTCATCTCTTCTCATGCACTGAGCAAATCAAATGCCACAGGATCTCTTTGCAGACTTGCTGAATGATCATCTGGACGTGCAGTAAGAATTCACTGCGGATGATTCCCATAGTTCTCACAGTACATCCAGTCCTGTCACTTCTCTGATACAACTTGTACATATATATACATACATACATACATACATACAAGATTAGTTTTAGTATTTTACTAGCAGTTGCCCTGGGATGTAACAGTAAGAGATAGATCAAGTATCGACCATCATAAAGACTGAAAAATAAAATTGACAAAGATTATTGTTTAAGGTTGACAGACACACATGTCTTAATTAGTTTTATTTTTTTGTTTTGTTTTGTTTTTTGTTTTGTTGCTTTTTTTACGAATTGGTCAAATCCAAACTCAAACAAAAACATTGTTTTCAATCGGTATGAGTCTACCAATTGAATAGAATTTTATTATAAACAATTGTCTTGTAAATGGAATTTTTAAAGCATTCAGAATGTAAAAATAAAGAAAAAAGTGTGCAAGACAATAAGAAACACTACCTGCCAAAAAAATGTGAAGTTTTGTTGAAATCGGTTGAAAAATGTAGGCAATCCGATACCATATATAAACGAACACACACACACAAACAACCAACCTGGGTTTTATAATAACTCGATAACTCGATATTAATAAGTATAACTCGATATGAGTTGTCCCCCTTACATTAATGCCTCTTCATCGTGTTTTCAATTTGATTTCGTGAAAAAACAATTGTGTTTTTCCAATTTTTGGTACTGTCAGAACCACCACAAGGTAATTTTACGTAGTCCTGTGAAATTTTGTTGAAATTGGTTGAAAAATGTAGGAAATCCAGTCCAATATATAAACGTACAGACACACACACACACACACAATCTGCATTTTATAATAAGTAAGATGATGGACCTTCCCATTAATTTCATCATCTGAGCATTCAATAACATAATTTATGTTTTTGTCTTATGTGACAGTTCTGTCCTGCTAATGACCTGCATACAAGTCCATATATTGTACAACAGCAAGGATTTTGGGATATAGCCACAAGAATATTTGATGATGCTTTTTGCTGTTGTCTTTCATCTCAGTACAGCAGATTTTGAAATTTCTGATACCACACTGACAAAAATATCTCCAGTTAATTCTATCCAAAGCAACTTGCTTAAAGTTGGTATAAGGAACATTGACAGCTGATATATATATGTGTGTGTGTGTTTGTATGTTAATATGTATTTTTTTAAACTACCTCATGTCTAGGCTTCATAAACATTTGCCAACAGTCTGCTAGTGTCAAAGATACTACCCTCTGCAGCACAAGGGAAATAACAAGTAGAGCAAAATGTTACAGACATACTAACAAAAACTTTACAGTTACACATAGTGTATCATATATAATATACATACAGAAAAATATTTTATTAAAACTCTTACTAAATTAAACTACAATCAGAATTTAGAGACCTTATCAAACAAGCCTTGTAATTTTGAAGACAAATTTTGATACCTATTTCATTATTCTATCTGACCTAAAACTTATAGTATTAAGGAGTTTATTTATCAATCGACTCATGTAACTTTGAAAATAAATCATTTTTTATACTATTTACATGTGGACTATTGTCCTCATCTTTGTTATCAGCAAGTCAGTAACAGCAGCAGCTATAACAAAACAAAAGCTTCACTGAGTGCAAACATTAATAGTAGCATTCAACAGCAGGCAGGTTAGGTTTAGGACTCCAAGTTCTTCACAGGACAATAGCATAGTTGATTAAAGTACTAGTTCATGAATTTGCTGACATAATTATGATTTCAATCCCTGGGCTGTGGAATTGAATTGAGTGGAAAAAGGGGCGAGCAATAACTGAACAGTACTAAAAATAAAAACTGGATAAGATTTCTCTAGACATGGGCTGTGGAATGAGAACAGTTTGCTTCCATAGATTAAATAAAGGGTTCAGTTCTTTAGATTATCCAGAAAAAATATACACCTGACGAAGGCTACAGCAGACAATGGCCAAAATGTTGAGATAACAACAAGAAAGATGAGGACAATAGTCTGAATGTAAATAGTGTAAATAATGAGACAGAAGAAACCATTTTCTTTTATGGTGATACCAGTTTCATTATTCTATCTGGTCTGAAACTTGTTTGATATGATCGAGGACCTTACTTAACAATGAACCCTTGTAATCTTGAAGAGAAATAAATTTACTTCATTTTGATACCAGTTTCATGATTTCTCATCAGAAATTTGTTCTATAGAATTGGATCACTCATTTATCATTCAACTCTCGTACCTTTACTTGCAATGATTAAAAACAAAATAAAAATGAAGCCATTTCTCGTATTAAAATAGAGCTTACTGATCCATTTTGTTCCAAGTTTACACGGTATTTACATATTATTCCATTCTGTTCCCGTAAGACAGGTGGCTCCCATTTGACATAAATCCGTGTGTAACATTTCAATCCAATCTCAAGATTTGTCACATGACCAGGATCTGCAATAACAATGATAAAGTCATAAATACTACTACTACTTCTGTTCCATAATATTTGTTCAAAAGTGTTTGCAGCACAAGTAACTCTTACTAGACAAGCTTAAGAAAGCCGTAGTGATTTATTACCCAATTAGTAAGCAGGCAAGTCAATATTTTTTTTATTTTCTACTTAACCAAAACAGTTCAGTCATCATCAGCTTAGTAACTTTTACAAAACAAATTACATTTCTTAATCAGAAATGTCAAAATTAACATCATGCTTATAGACTTTAGTAGAAATGAAAATCTACATATCACATTTATTTGCATGGCCAAAAATAAACCTTATATAGGCTACTGCAGAACCAATGTGAATCAATTGTAGGAGTGTATAAAAAGGAGTAGCAACCCCTTTTTTCCCGTCTCTGGACATTAGTCATGTGACTTGGCCTCTTTTTCATTGACTTACTGTAGAAAGATGTTGTGTTAATGTCTCCCAAAAATTCAGCTGTCACAATCAGGACACATTTCATTGCTGTACAAAAAGATTCTTACAGTTGTACAAACATTTTATACACCAACAAATGTTGTGCATTTCTTTCTTATTTGTTTTTTATAACTCACAATGAAGAGTTTTCTCTTATTTACTGTTTCTTGCATAATTTGCCTATCTCTCCAAATCTGCTTTCTACGACTACTAGTCTTAATGTGGGTGGCAGATAGTAACATCACTTTTACTTTCAGGCAGCATGACCATATTTCTTTGTTAGAATGTAGTTTGGAGAGTTACTTTTTAAAGCTTTAACTAAGAAAAGGATAATACTCACAACATACTAAAATAAAAAAAGAATCCAAACCTCAGTCTGCTATAGGAAATTTAATTCAATTAATCCTGCCTTGATAGTAAGGCTGATCAGTCCAGTAAGGTCAAAATTGCAGCCGATGCCCAAAATGACCAAGTCCATCCTTAACTGGGGCAAAAGTTTGCTTGTTAATTTCAATGACTGCAAAGCTAAACTTCTCTTCATTAATCATTTGAGAGACTCGTCTCTGCCTTCCATCAGCATGGCTGATGCTAAATGTCCTCAAATGACATGAAGTGGAAAGACTATATTGATTCCATTGCTAGGTCAGCTGCTAAGAAAGTTGATTCAATGTGTCATGTGAGACAATTTTTCTTTCCAGAATCTATCTTAAATATCTATAAATCTACCGTTCACACATGCTTAGAATATTGCTATCACATATGGTCCAATGCCCCTGCTAGTTACCTAGAGCTTCTTTATAAAATCAAAAAAAAAAATTTGCAATATTACTGGTCTAGCTTTGGCGGCTCAGCTTCAGTCACTTTCCCACCACCATAAGGTTGGTTCTCTGTCTTTTCTATAAATACTTTCATGTTAATTTTTCAAATGAGCTTTTCACTATGGTACCTAGACTTTTTTTTAATTTAAGCACAGTGCTAGACTGGAGTCAGATTTCATCAATTTACAGTTGAGCTGACTAGATGCTAACAAGTTTCTTTTCTCACACTTCTTGCTTGTAGAACTCCCTTCCGACTCCATGCTTTCCAGCCAATTGCAAAAATTTAAATGCAATGTCAATCACTGTCTACTGTACTGCTAATTACTTTTCTCTTTTCACTCATTGTTAATATTTCTGTTCCTAATTCTTCCACACCCTGTAACACCTTGTGTTTTAGTAGCATTACTTCCTTGCTTGGGGTGATTCCAATTAAAAAAAAAACAAAAAACAAAAAAACCGTATTGAAACATTGGTTCAGCAGGTACAAACAAGAACTGGCATCACAGGCATAAATAACGATAATAAACAGATATAATATATTAACCAAATAATGGACACTTGAAGATGGCCAGTGTGGGTAATCAACTGAAATGTTGTACATCAATAATAATCAAAATGAGATCAATGCAAATAAATTCAAAAGCAAATTTATTTACTAAGTAATGAAACCAGATTGCTAATACATTGCTTTTTATTTGTTGTTTTATGTCAGCATTTTTTCGATAATTCTTTTTACTTTTAATGATTTTAAAATCAGAATTATTTATTATGCATGAAAATATAGTTAATTCTGCTGCGAAAAATCCTCAATTTCTCAATTCAATTACAAAATTAATTAAATATTTTTTTTATTTTAAATATTTAATTATTGATCAGTCCAATAAATATTTAAATATTTAATTATTAATGTGTCCAACCACATATTTAAAAATATTATAATTTTTTTCTTCTTCTTCTATGTGTGTTGTATTCAGAAGATTTTGCTAAAATGAAAGGGGACATACTATAGACACTAATTAGGCAGACATGTTGTTGCATTTATCTGCATAAGTTCTATCATGTTGAGATCTCATCAATTGACAGTTGAGCTGGTTAGATGTAACCATAAGCTCTATGCTAACAGTTTCTTTTCTCACGCTTCTCGCTTGTAGAACTCCCTTCCGACTCCATGCTTTCCAGCCAATTGCAAAAATTTAAATGCAATGTCAATCACCGTCTACAGTCCTGCTAATTACTTTCCTCTTTTCACTCATTATTAATATTTCTGTTCCTAATTCTTCCACACCCTGTAACACCTTGTGTTTTAATGGCTTTACTGCCTTGCTTGGGATGATGACAATTACAAAAAATATCTTTCTTTTAAATGAATAAAAAATTAAGCAGGCACTAATTTGCTACTGTTTTACTTAAGTGTGCTTGGAAAATGGTATTTAAGTTGTTTTTTATACTGTATAAGAAGAACCAATACCATTTACATCATAGAATTTAATTTAAGCAAGAGAAAATGCTTAAGAGTGAATAATAACTGGCTGGATCAAGGGTGTATATCATTGTTAAGTGAATTTCAAAGACAATATTTAGATACTTTTGCATGAATTTACTCAACCATATATGTACCAATTTTGTTCCACTATTTTTCACCATCTTTTGAAGCAGCTTCATGATTCCATCCTCCCAGAATTTAGTATCTTTCTGAGTGATGAATTGGATTATTTGCTTTTTACAGGTTTCCAGAAAATTTCCAAATTCTTCCCATTAAGATAATTTTGTAGGGATCAAAATAGCTGGTAATTCAAAGGCTCAGGGTAAGATTAATCTGGTGGGTGTAAGTAGAACTGTACCAATTTCTGCTGGGTCTGCATGAAGAAATGGGATCTAATGTCATCCTAATAAAAGATGATACCCCCCCTTCTTATTAGCTAATTCTTTTAACTGGGAACAAGACTTAAATTGGCTCGTCTCATTTTCCCCCATAACTTTCTTATTCCACATTGTTGTAAACAGTCTATTTTTCATCATCTGTGATCTTCCTTTTAAAAATAATTGGTCACTTTTATTGTGTTCAGGCAGAGAATTTCAGATGTAAATTTGGTCTATTCATTTTTTTCACTTAAATTGTGAATCATGAAAACATTTACATGTTTTCAAATGCTTTACAATGTTCATATGAGTTATTGGTACTATCTCTTTGATGTCCAATGTCATGTGACCTAAATTATTTCTAATCATCATTTCAATTTCAATGACTATAGGACTTTCATAACATTCTCAGTCTTTCTGATCAAATTTTCCACCTCTGAAATTTGTGAGCCACTTAAGAACAGCATTCTCAGCTATGGTACCATATTCCCAAATGACACATATCTTTTTTTCTGTTTGTAAAGTGGTTTTCCTTTTCAGAAATAAAAGATCTAATTTATTTTCATTTTAATATAAAAATATTTAAAATTCACAATCCACTCATGAATCCTATAAAAAGACTCATTGAAATGTCGCCTTTTAGAATATGTATCTATATCATAAATTTCAATCATATGTAAAATAAAATCATATTTTCAAATACCAGTTATTGAAAAACATTTGGAATAATGAAATTTGACTAAGAGAAATGTAGATAACATCAAAATTTGATAAGATTACAAGTGAAAATGGTTCAATTTTGTTCAGGATAATAATTTTAATTCCAAATTTGAGCTTTATGTATCATAAAGCTCAAATTTGATGTGTCTGCTCAAAACCTTCAAACTTAAATTTTTGTTGTTTGTCTGTATATGTGGTTGTGTTGCATTGTGTGTCATCTCTCTTTTTGCAGTCTATTGGTAATTCCCCAGTCCCCAGTACTGCATCACACATAGACTGATTGAATGATAGACAGTTTTCTCTGATTTCTTTTCCTCACTTTATTTCAGGGGCATAAATTAGTTTCTTTGATTAATTTCTTGGAGGAAGTAAACAGAGATGACATTTCTGAAAAAGCTTGGGCAGCAATTTGTCATCACCACATTGTGGCTTGTTTCTGTCTGCTAAAACAGTCCTTGTTTAGTGAATAAAACTGATTTGCTTATTCAACTTTAAAAAATCAAATTAAAAAAAAATTGTTACTCATTTGTAACTTTGTCTTTTTGTGATCTTTAGAAATATGCAATCATTTTCTTGATGTCAGCAATAAAATTGCTTATTCGTTCGAATAAAGCGATTTCTGCTCTGAGAGTGGTAACACTCTGAGCATTTAGATCACAGCTTAGAAGAAAGAAATAATATAAATGGATATAAGAGATGTTGATATTTTAATAACATATTTGAAAAATCTTAGAAATCAAGTTATAACCTAGAAAGGGTTACTGACTGAGGAATAACCAAAATGAAGTTTGGAAATGAAAGGGTAATCTTTATAACATCAACAAAATACAATACTCACCAGTGTCGTGAAGTAGGTAAACTGCTGCTAGTGGTGGACTACTTAGCATATTACCTGCACTTACAATAGTTTACAATACATTTATGAAGATCGCGTCATACCCATTACTGTTCATAGGTATCGTATATAACATCTTACAAATTATATTTATAGCCTATGAAATAAACACAAACTGAAATGTTTGAAATTATCATAGTACTTTAATTATGAAAATTTTGCTAATACTATTTGATAACATATGAGTCTCAAATAAATGACTACCACCTGCACAAGTACAAAGGAAAATAACTTGGCCCATCCAGTATCAGGTACCATAGCTAGTTTTCTATAGATTTCAAATATAATCAGAAATACTTGAAAAATATTTTCCCTGCAGTATAAGTTTGAATTACAGTTGGGTTTATTACATTCTCTTATGCACAAATATCCTTTTCCCCTCCAGCTATGGGTTGAATAACAGGACAGACTGGGTCCTATAGCCTTGGTTGGCAACCAGTCTACTGTAGAAAGAAACAGCAAACCACTGTGGGGAAATGTTTTGCTTAGTAATGAATCAAAAGAGACATGACTGTCCAAACATGTATCATGTATGGTATTTAACTGACTGGTAAGAGTCTAAAAGCATTATGAAAGCAGTAAAAAAAATGGACATTAAAATATGCAGAAAAATTAATTATGAAAGAGAGTTGTAACAAAAAATAATATTACTGTAAAGTGCTCATATAAAAATAACAAACCATTTTATCAATTCTCTCTTATCAGAGCAAGATTAAAAAATGTGCAGAGCAACCAAAAATGAACACCAAAGACCAAATGTTATATAGAAATAAAATATAATGCTTACAGGCTAATTATCTTTAAGCCTACCAACCAATCCTTTTTCTTTCAAATAGATGACTGGTAGGTCTTAATATAAACAGATTCTAATACCTTCAAAAGTATATTAACTATTAGCCTTCCTCAGTTTTAAGAACATGTCTTGGTTGTATGACTGTGTACATAGCTGGTTTTGTAGCAAATGTTCAGAACTAGTTGTATTTACACAGCTATGCAAATTGTTCGCCTTGTCCACAAGAATATTAGCTGTTAAATATTGGTTGATGCATTCTTCCAACCTTTGACACATTTGATAATAGCTAAACTAATCCATTTCCATGGAGGAAAAGTAAAACCTTGAGAAACATATTGTGATCAGATACAGAGGTCTTCATTTGATTATCACTGAAAGAAATACTTACTTGATTCATGTGTACGGACTTCTGGACTTTCCATGGACTTACTCTGTCCAGCCGATGTCCAGGCAGTCACAATAAATGAATATGACCAGTATTCCTCCAAACCTGTCACTGTACAATCAGTTGACTCAAATCCTGATTGAAGAAAGAATAATCCAGAATTAAAAATCCAGAAATGAAGATTACAGATAGCCAAAAATTAGAGATAAAATAATAAAAGAAAGCATCAAAATGAAAAGATATATATATATAGAAAACAAAACAAATGTATTTCTTTTATGTAACACATCCCTTCAAAACAGGTGTAATCACAGCTCTCCACAACTTCCTATCCTTTGTAGCTCTTAGCAATGCTTGTCTTTTCACTGTCCTTCCCAGGTCCTGTTCTGTCACCTATTTACACAAGCTCGTTAATTAGGTTACTCACTATTTCTGCTTGGTCCCTCTTGCTTTCACCATGTCTTATCTATGTCAAATTTTGTAAGCCTTCTTTCCTCATTAAGTTTTCTAGAAATTTCCTCCGCCTATATCTGATTCTATTAGAAAGTGTCATATTATTTTTTTCATTTTCCTTAAAACTTCCTTGTTATTCATATGCTCCATCTATGATATTTTTCATTATCCTTCTGTAGAACAACATTTCTGTTGCCAAAAGTCTCCTTTTCATCTGTAAGGAAATTGTCCAGAAATAGATATCTCTCATTAAATGTAACAGATCAGAAAAAAATTGATTTTCTTTCTTTAAAAAAAGTTTCAAAAGCAGCCATCTCAAAATTATGTTGTATGTAACACGTGGTCTGCCAAGATCAAAGATGTCCTCTGGAGGGAAAATGAGACATGTCTTGTCATTACATCCTCTGATGGATAAAGCAAGAAAGAAGAAAGAGGATTTTTTTGCTCTTTTCTTTTATCATTATCATCATCCTTTGACCACCCTATGGTTGACAATCCCTTTCCATACTGTTCAGTCCTACATTGCTGTCCCCAGATTCCCAATGTCCAACCCAGAGTGCCAAACTATGGTGTCTAGGGAAAGTCAAATTTTGTGAGAAGACATTTCCAGAAGGATGCCATAGGAGTAAGAATGAGACAATTTCTCTTTTATACTAGGTTACCTCATAGCTGTTAGAAGTTTTGTGGCAGAAAAAGTGAGGTGATCTCACATCATTAAGTGATTCATGGTCACTGTTTTATAAATGTATTTGGGTGAAAGCTGTTTTATGGACCTCAGAATTGTAGATAGAGTATGTAGATTTTGAGGATATGTAGGATAAATAAATAAACTTGAAGAGGTTAAGAGTTGTGATTAGAGAAACATCCTCTTGGGAGACTGTTTCACAAAGCTCTGTATGTATATCTATATATATATATATATATATATATATATATATGAAGAAATAGTCTTAAGGTGTGCTATATTTATGGGATAAAGTGCTCAATATCAGAGATAGAGCGTGTGTAAATATAAAAGTGAACATAGAAGTCAACACTTAGAGGCGACAGTCTGTTTCATGCTATATGCAATCGCAGGCCTGACGATTGCATATAGCATGAAACAGACTGTCGCCCCTAAGTGTTGACTTCTATGTTCACTTTTATATATATATATATATATATATATATGAAAATTTCTCTGATTTAACCAGTAGAGAAGACAATATTTGTGAATAAAAATGACAATAGGAAAACTAGTAATTGCTGACGCATTTCATCCAATGTGGACTTTATCAAAGCAAAATATGAAATTAATTTAATTGAACAAGGTTACTAATAAAAACAAAAAACAGAATGTCCCTAGCAACTGGAATGTACAGAAATGCTATTTTCATTTTGTTAACTGTTTCCCCATTTCACCTTTCTTAACAAAAATTTCTGCTCTCACAAACAAATATACACAACAGATTCATAAAATCAAAAGAAAATGGTTGAATACATCAACACTGGTTTAATGACAATATTCTCCACACGTGACAAATTCTAATGTTATTTTCAGTTAAAAATATGAAAATAGCATTTCTCTACATTCCAGTTGCTAGGAACATTCTGTTTTTTGTTTTTATTAGTTACCTTGTTCAATTAAATTTGTTTCATATTTTGCTTTGATAAAGTCCACATTGGACAAAATGCAACAGCAATTACTAGTTTTCCTATTGTCATTTTTATTCATATATATATATATATATATATATATATATATATCTTATTACTATAAACATTATTTTTAGTGGGTATACATTTGAGCTGCTATCATTCTTTCTTTATATAATTTTCTTAAACAGTGAAATTAAAAACAACCGGTCTAGATTGAGAAGTCTTACTAAAGTAAAATTGTCCCTCTGACAGATATCGAAACTGTATCCACATTTTCATTAAGGAAACCAGTTCTATAGGTGGAATATGCCTTTACCAATTCAACCACAGAGGCCACATTGATAGAGCAAGGTTTGATCTACCTGTTTAAGGAATATATGTTTTTCATTGAGACTTCTACAAATCTGTATTTGCCAGCATCAGTTTCACACCCAAAATATAAACAGCATTAATTTTTTGAATGGATATTTTATCCAACATTATTTCTTATTACTGTAAACATTATTTGTCTATATCTCTGAGATGAAGTAGATTATTACATTATTAACATTATTCAGACTGTTATCCTCATCTTCATTGCCATATTCACACTGTTTCAGACATTGTACACTCCAGCCTTCTTCACCCTTTATTTTGTCCACTACTGTAGATTGTTCTAGTTCCACGTGTCATGCCTCTTCCGGATGTCTCACTTATTTCATTTTAACTCAACTCTCCAAGTGTGGTCGACCACTGCTGTGGCCTGGTATCGAATGCACAACTCTTTGGGTCTAGTCACTGGATCCAGACAGCCAGAAGAGGCATGGCACATGGAACTAGAACAATCTACCACGGTGGACGAAATAAAGTGTTTGGTTCGAAATTCCAATTACCTGAAAAAGGCCAAAGCGTACAACGACTGAAATATCAGGAATATGGTAATGAAGGATAATGGTCTGAATAATGTAAATAATGTAAGTAATAAACATTATTTGAGAATTAAAGTTAATTATGCAAAAAAAGAGAAAAAAAAAACAATAACTCAAGAAAAAACTAGAACACTCAAAATGTCTAGAAAACCGGAAATCAAATGGCAACAATTGAAAGAAAAGAGAAAAAAGTGAAAAAGAATAAATTAAGTGTAAAGTAAAAAAAAAAAAATGAAAAGGACAAATAATCACAACATTCTACACATACACACAGATGAGTGCATGAGAGCAAATGCACATATACACTATACAAAAATTAAAAATGAAAAGTCCATATAAAAAAGAACAATCAAAGAGTATAAGCAGCCAATTGCTGATATTCTCCTGATGAGTGGACTGGAGGGTCCATCTATAAAACTCTGGAGTTGGGATACTGAAGTTAGTATCAAACAGCTAAGTGACCAGCTTATTATTTATATTAATTTTTTTGTTGATCCGTCCTGGGTATGATGATTAACTATGTCGGTGTCCTGGGTATGACAATAAACTACGTCCAACAACAAGGCTTCAGATAATGTTTTCGTAAAAATAATGTTGCCAGCTATACGTTTTTTGGAAAAATATTGTTGCCAGTTATACGTTTTTTGGAAAAAATAATGTTGCCAGCTATACGTTTTTGAAACAATGTTGCCAGCTATACGTTTTTTTTTTTTTTTGGAAAAATAATTATTGCCAGGTATGCGTTTTTGAAACAATAATGGTGCCAGCTATACGCTTTTGAAAAAATAAGGTTGCCAGCTATATGTTTTTCAAAAAATAATGTTTCCAGCTATGCGTTTTTGAAACAACAATGTTACCAGCTATATTTTTTTGGAAAAAGTAATGTTGCCAGGTATGCGTTTTTGAAACAGTAATGTTGCAGGCTATACGTTTTTTGGAAAGAATAATGTTGCCAGCTATACACTTTTGAAAAAATAAGGTTGCCAGCTATGTGTTTTTGAAAAAATAATGTTGCCAGCTATATGTTTAATAGTACTGTATATTTAATATATGTATAGGTATATGTGTATGTATGTATATGTATATATATGTATATGTGTATATATATATATATATATATATATATATATATATATATATATACACCTTTATTTGGCATTAACTGACCCACAGTGGTTGATATGCCATAAAACCCAACCAACCAACCAATCTTTTGCTGATAGTGAGTAGCTGCCTCATTACATTCACTTGGATTTTCTCAACATCTTGAAATCTTGTTCCTTTCAAGTGGGATTTAACTTTTGTTAAGAGGAAATTGCTGGAGGCAAGATCTAGGGAATATGGTGGTTGTCAGCCCTAGGGAATGAGTATCTGGTCAAAAACTGCTGCACGAACCATGGGTCACTGATGAAACTTCTGTGGTGTGGTGAGATGAGCACACTCTACACACTTTCCTTCCAAGCACTGCTATGAACAATGAAAGTGAGAACTTAGTGTGCATGTGTGACAGAGTTCAAGGTCAGTCTGTGCCAAGTGGCTTCACACTGTGTACTTTAGCTCTGTTACCATAGCAACTGTCTGAATACTTCTTCATCAGATCTCAAATAATATGTGTGTGGATAAAATATCTAAATTGACATCATAACATTTGGCATGATCCCGAAGAATCATCCTTTAAATTATATTATATGTCAAAATGATCTTTTGCATAGCCGTGCTAAAATAAGTGTTTTCAATTAAATAGATAATATTAAATGGAAGCATTGTTCATAATTTCAATTACACACAAAAATTGACTTTTACATAAGAAAATAATAACAGCCAGTAGAAATGTAATTTGTAAACAGATATTTTTGGAAAAATGCTTCTGGTGTACTGAAAATAATTTAAATGTGCCATTTGTATATTGCAGATTTGGAGGTAGAATAAAAGGTATTGGTGCAAAAATTTGAACCAGCAATTAAGGTTTTGGGCAAGTTTGTTGCATTCGTTTTGCACTAATGCCCTTGAGAAAAGTATGAATCCATCTATCTCAACACCTAAAAGTATGAATCCATCTATCCCAAAAGTTTAAATAGCTGAGTAGACTGGACTCTTTAGCCTTGGTTGGTAACTGTTCTAAGAGAAGAAAAACTCTGAATTCCATACCATGGAAAATGCAATGAGAAACAACTCCAATATATTTCCCAAGAATGCATGCTAATTTACATATTATAAAAAAAATCTAGTCAATCATGAGCACCTATGTCCTGAAGGGAGGAGCAATTTAAAAAACATTTAATCATTTCACTCCAAACAAAGGCAACAAAGCCACTAAGATGCAAGAGTCTGAAAGAATATAAGAAAAAGAAAAACTTTATTAAGAAATCAGTATCAGTAAAGATAATAAGTGATTTAAAAATAAACATTAGAAACAAAGAAAAGAGTGCTGATCCGCTATGCAATGTTTCATTTCCCATATGGGAGCACACACTGGATATTTTCACTACAAATGGAGACAAAAAACTTAAAGTGCAACTAATATTTGCCTCTATTGACAAATGCTCAGAATATGATGAACAGAGCACGTGACAAATGAGGAAGTTTTAAGGAGAATAAAAATTACAAAGAAACTGCTGCTGACAATCAGAAAGAGACAGATGGTTTTCTGGGGGAGATAATGAGGAAAGAATGTCTGGAGAATTTAACACTCAAAGGCAAGAGAAGCAGAGGAAAACAGTGAGTTGCAAACTTTACAAGCTTGTCTAAGTAGATAGAACAACTAACATAAACAGGTTTTGGTCATAAAGTAGAAAATCTTGCTGAGAGCAACAAAAATGAGAAAATGTGAAGAGCTTGAGCATGGATGTCTCAAAGCAACACAAAAAATAGCAAATTTTTTTTAATGCAATATTTCAAGTCTCGAGAAACACTCAAGTTAGAGGGTTACTATTAAAAGGATAATAATGAATAAGATGCATGACACAAATGAAAAAAGGAGTTGGTAGGAAGTGAAGATTATGAGGATAAGGAGGATAGGTAATGGGTAACTCTTGACTTGAAGAGGTTAAGATTGCAGAGTCCAGGGAACCATCCACATGGGAGCCTGTTCTGCAAAGTAGCAGTTCTTGTAAAATAGTTGCCTGAGTGAAACTTTCCTTTTATATTTGGAATATGGAGGAAATGAGGGTGATTCAGTTCTGTGGAAATAGCATGGTTTGTCTTAGCTGTAATGGTCTGAACTTGGGGAACTAAAAAATGGAGCTCATCTGAACATTTGCCATAGAAACAGTGATAGTCACAACAGGCTTGCAATATTTTACCTTTGAGAAAGAGGATGCAGTGCAAGGAATAATTCTTGCTCTACAAGACCTTGTAAATGATTATAAAATAGCTTTCATTTAATACTAAAGTTTACACAATACAAGGCACAAGAGCCACTCAAGTTAAAGGGTTGCTGTTAAGTGTTCCTGATGAATGAGGTATGAAATGGTGATTTTTGAAGTGTAGCTTAGACTTGGCACAAGGCTGAAAATATAAGGCACCCAGTGAGGATCAAACTAATTACTCAGTTGTAACTGTTCTTTGGGAAACAAAATTTGTTAACCATTACTCCATGTCATGTTGCTCCAGTGATTTTCTAAGCAGAGCTTAGACTTGGCACAAGGCTGAAAGGACTGAACTTACTACTCAGTCATAATTGTTCTAGAGAGACAAATTTGCTAACCATTACTCTACAACAAGGTTCCCTGTTGATTTTTCTAAACATAGCTTAGATGTGGCACGAGACCTAAAGTATGATGCACCCAATGAAGATCGAACACACTACTCAGTTGTAAGTAGTTCTCATGAGACAAGCTTGTTAACCATTACACCACATCGAGGTATCTGAATGAGGTGGGAAATGACTGAAAGAGATGATAGTAAGTGAAAGAAAAAATTATGACTGTAAGGTATGTTATAACTAAAAAAAAATGTTATTGACTTCAGGTATCATGTAAAGAATCCTTTTAGAAAAAGAAAATGTAAAAAATGGCTTTGATCACAAAAGAGAATCTATTTTTGAAAAAAGAAAAACAAATACCTTCTGCCTTGCATCCTTTTAGCTTCTTCCCATTGTCCAATGTTTCTACTACATAATCTGTCGGTCCCATCTTGTCTTGAGGTTGATCCCATCTGACAGTGACACTGGTGCTACTAATTGCTGCCGCTATGACGTTTTTCACATTTAGAGGAACTTAAAATAGAAAATGAAACATGTAATTTTGAATTAAATACCATTGTGTTGTGATACATGTCTTTCAGAAACGTCTAGTCCAACTTGCCTCAAGATTTGAACATCAATACAATTAATAAACTCCATGAGATTCCTACTGGTAGAATAAAAAAAAAACTATTAAATATTGGAATGGAATGCAAAATTAATACAAATTGATGGCATGATAACTTTATTGTATCAGTAATGCTCGCCTTAGCTTATGACAACAGAATATGACTTTTCTGATTAACAATATATTTCGATAGCAAGTTACTTACCATACATTTACATTGTATATAATAGCTCTGTTAGATCAGCAACGCTTGCCTTTATTGTTGACACTGACATATTTGATTTATTATGCATTACTATAGTAAAGTTATTAACACTTTCCTTGCCAATTATTTTGCGAAAAACATTTTATTTTCAAATGAATATCTTATTTATTTTTGTTATGTTCCATACTAATAGGAATATATACTTGAAAAACAAGGTGGATAAAATAAGTAAAGGTTTATTGTAAAAAACCAGTACAATAAGAATAAAAGTAACAGTTATGCACAAGGTCATCGCAAGTCAATCCAGTAGTGAGTGCTACTATTGGAAGGTCAGTAGTTCTCACGTAAGTTTGAGTCGTACTCAACAGATCCCAGCTAGTAATATTTACCAACCTCCCCATGAAGTAGAATGTGGCACAAGGCCGAATTTAATGTGGGGCAATCCAAGCTCATATGCTCGGCCAAACATTCCTCGTAAACTCTGCATAAACGGGTTCAGGTCTGTCTACCTCCCCAGAGCAGACTCTGCCCTTCAGCATAGCCTCATCTGGGTTCCTCTCTGCCCAAAGGTAGAAAGTTCAACAACAGCTAAGAGCTGAACAACAAATCCCAGCGAGTCTCGGTAGTCCATTGACTTATAGATACTTATAGGTAGTTACTACCTATAGTGTAGTCACACATGGGGGGTGACAGGTTATTCCATTACATCAATTTTATTATAGTAACTAAGAAATTGAGGCAACTTAGAGTACCCAAGTGGCGGCTAATATATCTACCAACTGTATGAGTTGACAATTGGACTCATTTCAAACTCACAATGACATAAAAAGAATCAAGAACAACTATGAACAGAGTCACCTTTAAGTACCCGAGCGTATATACCCGTCTTTGTCGAGAAAGTGATTGACAAAGCATTCACATTTATCAATCGGATTAGATAGGTTTGCCAATCATCGAGTTCATTGTATTGTTACTGTAAAAAAGGAAACTGATCTTGTATGTTACTGTAAAATTCTCAGTCTTCTCTTTCACTTTTACTCCCTCTAACCCATTGCACACTAGTGGCATTCCCACCTTGCTTGGCGTAAATTAAAAAACACTCAGTAACCCCTTGTGTTTTAGTGGATTTACTGCCTTGCATAGGGTGAAATAATTAAAATAAATATATATATCATGTTAATATTATACCATACTAGACAACTGTGAGTAACAATGAATGATGAAACAAAATGTACTAAGTGCTTATCTGTAGTAACACATGGTGTGACTAGCTCTGATTGCAAAGAGCTGCAGATACTATGCTTTATTGAAATGTGATTGGTTTCTATAAATAGTTACAATGGAATTAACTCTGTATTTATAGATACATTACAACTTCTATCTCAAGATATGAGAATTATAATGTTCATTAATAACAGATAATATTTTTATAGTCTATGTCACTAAGATATGATGTGCAAATAATCACTGGAGTAGACTATTTTCATGCTTCTAGGATTTGTATTATTCTAGCCTTTATTAAATTTCTGGTGTGTATCTGATGGGTTTATTTATGAAATGGCCACTTCTTATTACAATTTTGTCAGCTTCTGATTGTGACATGTTTGAAGGGGTCTGCTCAACAGTGCTTGACACAATTGCTTCCTCATTCAACAGATATGAATGTTTATTTTTGGTTGCCAATCATTATTGATGAGCAAATGTGTCATCTATATACTTGTCAGGCTTATGGCCATATCACATTGAAATACCAATTCTTTGACAATACCCAGTTAAGCAACATCAAGTCTAGACAGTAACTAGATGGGTGACAGCTTGGAAATACCAGGTGCTGTAAGCTTGGATGTGTGGGTGGTGTGATGGATAACAGCTCGAAATTGGAAATCAGAGAACCAAATTCTAATTTCAATTGGGTTCATTATATTCACATACATGCAAATACCCTTGGGAAAGTTATGAATCCACCTCTTCTACCCCAGCTATGGGTTAATTAGTAGAATTTGTATCAGCATATCATTATTATTTCCAAAAAATTCTTACAATCTAAGAATATGGTCTAGTTTTAAATAACCTGCAAAAAGTTGATAATCCATAAAAATGAATAAATTAATCTATGTTTGTTCTGCTGCAGTTTTAACCAAGTATGATTTGTGTTTATCACATTTATTAGTCACAGTTGCTGGTGCCTAAGTTTTATCATCTAATTGTACTTATACTTGGTCACATGACTTAAACAATGCAAGTTCTTTTCCTGTATCTTGGTTGTAATGTTTCTGCTGCTGTTTTTGGTGTTCAGCATGTCTTTTCTAAACTAAAAATAGATTTTCTATATGCAGATAAAATAAACAATGCAATGACAATAATAATGTTTTTGTTGTAATGGAATGTCCCACTCTCCCTATTGTCTATGTGGACTGACTATATCAGTAGATATATATATTAAGCACAGGATATACCTGGCAGACTTGCTTTGGCAATTAGTTCGAGATTCGTCTCCAGCTGAGCTGGTCAAACTCTCTGCCTTCGGGTAGAGAGAGACCCAGACGAGGCTATGCCGAAGGGCAGAGTCTCATCTCAGGAGGTAGACAGCTACCCGACCCCATTTTTACGGGGTCTACAGGGAATTTTTGCCTGAGCCTACGCGCTCGGATACCCCAACATTAAATTCAGCCTTGTGCCACATCTGACCATATGACGCAGTTGGCAAATATCCTTGCTTTGGCAATTAGTTGGAGATTTATCTCTGGCTGAGCTGGTCAAACTCTACCTTCAGGAGAAACCCAGATGAGGCTATGCCGAAGGGTAGAGTCTCCTCGGGGGGGGGGGGGGTAGACAGCTACCCGACCCCATTTTTACAGGGTATATGGGAAATTTTTGCCTGAGCCCATGGGCTCAGTTTTAACCCCGCATTAAAAACAACCTTGTACTACATCCTGCCTCACAGGAAGGTAAGATAAATATCCTTGTTTCAGGGATTACTTGTCTGCTAACCGATTCCCTGTCTTTCAGAAGTCTATTGTCTTTTACAATAAACCTCTCTTTCTTTCATTTACACCCGTGTTGCTGTTCCTTTCACTCGAGTATCACCTCTGTCTGTTTGTAACCTTCTTTAAGGATACAACAGTTTTAAATGAGAATCTACACAGGATATTTGACAACTTTATCAGTTGATGTATTTCTTAATTCTAGTGATAGGTTCACTACATTTACCGCCAATCTTTTCAATGATCCATTGTCCACATCTGCATCTTTATCCAGGATTGGTGAAACTTTCAGGTTAACAACTTAAAATGTCAAATATCTTGTTTCTGATAGAGCATTTTGGTTTTACTTCACCTTCAAGTACCTCTGGTACTTGATAACAAAACAATAAAAACAAACAAAACAAAGTAAATCAAAAAGGCTAGACTATATATCCAAAAACACATGTTTTTTTAATTTAAATTTAATTAAATGTTTAAGATTTCAGTGTTCCTTCTCTTTCATGCACATCAATGTAAGCATCAGTTTAGTCTGATGAATTCCGAAAGAACAAAACATGTCAAGAAAAAATGTTTCTACTTTCTCATTAATTCTCCTAACAGCAAATTATATATACAAGTGTAAGCGTTCTAAAAGCAAAGAAAATATTTGTCGCAGATTACTTCCACAACACAAAGAAAAATCACTGTAAGTACAGACTCGAATATCGGGGGAAGAAAGAAATGCTGAAAACTCGATTCGCCGGTACTATCTCGAATCACAATGCGTGTAACTAGTCAGAAAAATAACTCACTCTCTAACAAACGCCGTAGCCAAAAATGCCTGAATTTTCCTCTCTCGAATCGAGAACACCAACTGCTTTTATCGGCAGAACCTATTTTTTTCATTCGGCGACAGCTGGGATAGGATGTTCAGTAATTTGCATATCAAAATACTTTTATAGCGACTCCTGCGACGGACTTGTTTTTTATTAGGTTGGTGCAAAAATAATGTCGTTTTCTCGCATATGTTACTATGTGAGAAAACGACATTATTTTTGCACCAATCTAATAATTCAAATATTCCATCTTCAGCATGTCATGCGGAATACGTGCCCTTTTGTTTGATAAGTAATTTTCTTTTTCGCCACATTTTCCGTCGTAGAATACACGCGACGCGCTGTCGCTTGGTTTGAAGAGGTAAATCGCCGTTTTCTTCGCTATAATAAGCTGAATAGAAATAGAGCAACCATTGCAAGTCTATATCTGGATGCAAACTATTTCCAACTCCTTCCATGACAACTGTGACTATGCCATACTTTCTATGTCTTACCAGAAAGTGCCTCTAATTCATATATTTGTCTTTTGTCTGATATTTTCCTATTGAATTTGCGATCACTACTCATCCAACCTTTTGCTCCACCTGTTATCCTTTCTTCATGCTATGTGTTCCACTAACTTCTATCTTTGACATTCAATCACTTCTTTGGTATCTCTTATTTTTTTCTATCTGCCCCCCAAGTTAAATTCTTGGAATCTTGACAGATTTGTTAAAACATCTGAATATATGATGTTACTAAATTGATATATCAAAAACCATTAAATTCAAGTATTACAAGTTGATTCTATATGATAGTGAATTGATTTCTATTTCAAATGATACCAAATGTAGCCTTCTCAGTATTACTGCTTAGGAGAAACGGTATTTGGAAATCTACAACTTTTACAAAGTTGTAGATTTCCAAAATGTTCTAGATTTCCATTAACTCTAGTTGATTGTGTTATTTGTAGGGACACTATGTATTGAAGTACAGTGTTACATGATTGTAGGCATTCTTGGACTGTAATTGCATGAAATTTTCAAATGCATTTGGCTACTTCCAACCTTAAGAAGTTTATCTGATTCACATTGATCTTTTTCGATCTCTTGAAGTTATTAGAAAATCTCTTTTAATTGAAACTATGTGCCTGTTAGGTTCCCAGCTGTCGGCAAATAGTTAACCCCCAAATTTGGTTCAAGACACTATAAAAGTATAAAAATAGATTTTTATAGTAAAAATATTACCAATACATTTTCAAAAAAAAATATAATACCAGCAATACTTTTTTGAAAAAAAAAAATTATTACCAGCAATACATTTTTGCAAAAAATATAATACCAGCAATACTTTTTTGAAAAAAAAAAAATTATACCAGCAATAAATTTTTGAAAAAAAATTTTTACCAGCAATAAATTTTTGAAAAAAAAAAGTATTACTCCCAAGAAAAAAAAACATTAACATCAATCGATTTTTATAGTAAACCAGCAATACATTTTTGAAAAAAAAAAAATATATTACCAGCAATACATTTCTGAAAAAAAAATTTTTACCAGCAATAAATTTTTGAAAAAAAATTTTTTACCAGCAATAAATTTTTGAAAAAAAAAGTATTACTCCCAATAAAAAAAAAACATTAACATCAATCGATTTTTATAGTAAACCAGCAATACATTTTTGAAAAAAAAATATTATTAGCAATACATTCTTGAAAAAAAAAGTATTACCAGCAAGAAAAAAATATATTGCCAGCAATAGATTTAACTCTCAACAAAAACCCTCTTTACAAAAATACTTCAATGAAACTTGATCTACAAACTGATTTCTTACAAAAAATCAATATTCTGTTCATACAAACCTATCCTTAGATAACCCTTTGAGGTGTTGATATGATGTAAAACAAAATAAACCAAACCATGTGCATTTTCTTATGTTATAAAACATTGACTTTGGATTTACCATGAGTTTTTATCAAGAGATCTTTTTATTAGACAAAATGATTGATGTAACTCTCCCAGTATTTTTTAACAGTTAAGAGTGCAATTTAAGAAAAGATAAAGAAAAAAAAAAAACTCTGATAATGTTAAACAATATTTCAATAGCATGTCTGTCTTCAAATTATATTTAAACATTTTTTAAACAATTGTTTAAATATAACTTGAAGAAGAAAGACATTTTGTTGAGATCTTTTCATTTGATTAATAATTCTGAATATAAAGCTCCATTGACTTTATTGCTATGTTCAGATTCAATTCTTCTAAACGAGTCAAGCTCATGATAGTGTTACAAAAGTTAACAATAAAGAGGAATTTTTTTTTTTGTCTTAATATTATTGACTTTCTAATTGCAGGGCTACAAAAAATGATTATCTTCCTTTGGCTGAGATTATCTCATGAGCAACACATAACATCAGGTGATAGTGACAAAAAGCAGTTGTGCTGTAAAGCCAGAAGAAGGAAGTCCCTAGCCAACAGCAGTAAGTCTTACAGGGAAAACCACATAGCCTCAGCAGATTCATAGAGAAACTGATGTACCTACAGTTCTTCCTTCATAAAATATTACAAGTAAGACTCTCACTTTTCTCCCTGATTGCTGTTGTAGACATGAGATATAATTTCCCTGCATGTGTTTATAATTGTGTGTATAACTTAGCAGCACAAAACTCTCCCTGAAAACAAATCATGTATGTCATTGCTTTCCTTCCAGCTTTTCCACCTATGTATTAAGATGTTATTTTATCATGGATATAATAATGCCAATAATGGGGGAATTAAACCTGGAAGTAAACCTTTCTTTCACAACTCACCCATTGTAATAAAGTAAATAATTAAAAATATACTTACTTCCAACCAGAGTTCTATTTTTGACATTTTCACTGTTTGAGCATCCTGATCTGGTGCAAGCTGAAACATTGATGCTGTATGTTTGATACGGATGAAGTTTTTCCAGTTTACCAGCCAGAGCCAGAGTTTGATTGTAATTCACCATGCCACGTTCATTTGAATATTCTACTCTGTAATTTGTAATATTCCCATTGGGGAAACATGGTCGTTCCCATTGGAATTCTAATGATGTATTTGTAACTTTTGTAATTTCCAAATTAACCACTGGTGATGGAACTAAATAAGCAACAAAAAAAAATAAAGCATCAAAATCATATTTTTGTCTTTCATTTGTTTCAATATAAAAAGTCATATTGATAAAAAGAGATTTCAAATACAAATATATAAGGAGCAAAACTATGGCTTGTTATGCATTTTTCTTCTTTTACAATATGCAAAAGATGTGGTTCACCATCAATGCTAACATTCTGTCATTGTGAGAAAAGTCATTATCCTACAAGAAGTTTTCCACTTGAGTGAACATTTGATCTATCGTGGGACTTTCTTCAGTTGCTTAACATATATGAAAACAGTAGGAGCTCTATTTTTCTATTGAGCAAATCAGTATGGAATTTCTTGTGCTATATGCATTGCCATGAATGGGTTGGTTTATCCAATATATTCACCACTATTTCTTTTTCTATTTACTACCATTATATATCTTGTATGACTGAAACAAAAAAGAAATTTCTCTTTCTATCCATCTGTACATATGAAAACTATCATAATCAGAATGAACCAAAACATAATAATAATAATAAGTGTAATACAATTCTATTATCTACATACATTCTATATACAACTATTTCCTCAGATCAGTGATTAAAAATGGCCCGAAGTGAATGTATCCTTTAGATCTTAAAGAAGTCAGTCCTTCATCAGACACTCAATTCTGGTGTTACAGAATCACTAAGAGCTATCCCAAATAATAAAAATCATCACTTGAAGACTTTCAATAGCAGCAGCAACTAAAATGGATATCAAATGTAACTAAAAAAGAAAATAATGATATAATCAAGATGTTAGCTTTCCACACTACCAAAAACAAAAAGTTAGGTAGGAAACTCCCATCAATATGTAGAATCAGATTCCTACATTTTTTTTTAAATCTTAAATTTTGTGCAAGTTAAACACATAGAGGCTCCCAACCAAATATAACAACTGATGTATTTTGATTGGTTGTAAAACATTAATTAGGTGTCGTCAACTACGTCCGAAGGTACCGACCCAAATTTTGACCTCTAGTTGACGCCATATAATGTAAACATGTTCACGAGCCTCCCCACGTGACCAAGAGAACTAATAAAAACAAAACTTCGACGTGACTTGGTCAGTGGGCACTTAAAACATTGAACCAATTCACTTGACTTCATTGGAAATCAACACAGCAAAGGAGACAAACTTTATCTTCAATACAACAACAAACCTTGTCAATCATTTCCAGGCTTAACACTCACTCCTGCAAAATATTCTATTCCACAACAAGAATCCCTAGTTAATGAACGATAACTCTATAACAATCAGTGAGTCAAGAACAATACGTTTTTCTATTTAATACAAAAACAAAAACAACTGTTTAATTTTCCTATAAAAACAAATATAGCTAACTACACCTTCTCATTTTCACACATACAGTACAGTAACTCAAATTCTCTCAGTAACACACACCAAAGAACTCTATTGTATTTATCAACTTTTGCACTATATATTATGTATTTGTTGTGTTTATAAAAAATATTTATTGTTGAACAAATTCATAATTTCTACTACTTGATTATTTCTCTTGTTGTTGTCTTTGTTACATTTGATATTGTAAAAATTGTAGAGGGTCAGTTTTTATTTCTATTTATAACCAATACAAATTGGCTGACCCACTATAAATATTAGAAAAAGCAATAACAACTAAAATGGATATCACATAACTAGAAGAGAAAATAATGATATAATCAAGATGTTAATTTTACACACTACCTTAAAAGGCGAGGGAGGAAGTGGACTTGAGAAATCTATTTTCCTGAAAAACTGTTTTAAAGAAAAAAATTTATAAATATTATAAGAACATGTATGCATCTTCTCACTGGATTTATTTAACATTAATGAGTGAGTTGATCCAAAGGGCATTTCCTATCAGGACTTATTATTGGTGGACACAATCTAAACAGTATGAGATACGCAGATAACACCATACTGATGACAAAAGCAAAAAGAAAACTATAGGATCTCTTAGACAAGGTAGTAAAGAAGAGTATGAAGAAAGGAATAACTATCACTTATAAGAAGATAAAATGTATTATCATCAGAGAGAGAAACAGACAAAGATGTGGGCTACAAATTAGAAAGGTCAAGATCAAGCAAGTACAGAAATTTAAATATCTAGAAAGTGTTTTAATAAAAGACAGAAAATATGAAAACAAAATGTGAAGGCGAGTTCGAATAGCAAAAGATAGCATGCAAAACTCAACAAAGTATTAAGAATCAGGAAAAAAATTCGTTAGAAACAAGGGAAAAGAGTGCTGAACTGCAATGTAATATCACTCCTATATGCTAGTGAAGGCTGGACAATTTCCTCACAGGTAACGTGAAGGCTTGCTGCAGAGATATGGTTCTACAGAAAGATGCTAAGAATGCCATAGAGCATTTGAATAACAGGAACGTTTTAAAAATATTGAAAAGAAAGTGTCATTTATACTTAGGGTCAGAAAGAGGTAGTTTAAATTTCTGAGACACAGAATGAAGGCAAGAAGGACATATTGAAACATCAAATATCCTACCTAACACAACTTGTGTAAATGGATGGTAGAACAGGGAAGAGAAGTGATAGTAAAAATACATACATTGCGAAGCACTGCGAAAAGATAGGAAGTTGTAGAGAGCCATAATCGCCCACGTGTTGAAGAGACACAGCACATATAAAAGAAGGAATCTGCTATTGCATATTATCATTTACTTTAAAAATATATAAGAAAAAAATAATATACCTAAACAAAAACATATATAAGTAAGGGAGATTACTCTGTAACAAAACATAACAGATTTATTCCCCTTGACTGCCGACCTATTCTTTGAAGTGTTTTATTTTTTAGAAGATTTTTCTTCGATGCAAACACCAATTAAAAACATGTCAAAATTGTGACGACAAACTTCTTGCCAGCAGAACTCTCTTCCGATTTCTTAATTTTCTGCAGCTTACAATCTTAAAAAAATTTAAATGCAACCTCAATCGCCTAAGTTTCTCTTTCTGAATTCTGTTCTTTTATTGTCTTTTTTCCTAAAAAAGTCTTCTCATTCTCTTCCACTTCCAGTAACCTCAGTGTGTCGTAGTGATATTATTGCCTTGCTTGGGATGAGATGATTTTTTTTTTTTTAAATAGGAAAATTCAACGTTTTGATCTATTTTTAGCTGCTTTAAAAAGTTTAAAAGCAAATTACAATAAAAGAAAATAATTTTAAATATGAATATTTTTATCATTTTTTTAAAAAGAAAAACAAACTAAAAAAATTGAACATTCATATTTGCGACATCTTTCCACAGTCTCTGAACAATTCTTCAAATTGTTTTTGCATAAAAAAAAGATTAACATATTTACTGGCCTAAAATGTAAGATGTTTCCGTGTTGTATGAACTTATTCTATCTTCCGTGGGTAAACACATATTCTCCTGCCCTTTTTGTAGCTTAGAGTAAATTTTATTGTTTTGACATCTCTCCCAAACACTGTTCTGACATCCATTTGTACAATCTCATTTGGTAGGTTGTGCCCTGTTTTATTCTGTCTTTTTTCTTTTCAATGTCATGTGAATTTCCCAAGATTTTGGGGAGATAACAGAAAGACAAAATTTATTAAGGATAGGAAATTGTGGAGAGCCATGATAGCCAACCTCTTAAAGTAACATTGCACATAGAAAAAGAAGGAGGAAAACTCCATCTTGAATGTAAGTGTATTTCAATTTGTCTCTGATCTTCACCACAACACGTTACAAAGAAAATACCTCTCAGGAATATAAATAAAGAACATAAAAATAAATACTCACCAGACATTTCTTTATATTACCTATATTCATAAAATGTAAACAATTTAATATACATACTTTTTCAGATGACCTAACCTGATATTACAGAAATTACTCTCAACATTAATTGTATGTGTGTCCAATTTTAGTAGGATATAGAGAGTCACATAGTAACAACATTTTTCAAATTACCATATCGAATATATAATTAAAGACGGACAGTTATTTAAGTTGTACACGAACATTAAATCAACATTATGATGAGGAATTCTTCTGGGTTTCAGTTTAATGAGTTAACATGAAAAAAATGAAAATTGCAAAATGTTCCTTTTTCCCCAACTGGTAGGACAAAAAGTAACAGACAGTGAGACACAATGTAACGTAGTGGTGTAAATTGTAAAAACTAAAATTAGGATAATAAAACAACTCTGATACTTGATTTGCACATCAAATGCAACTTTATTTAACTTTAATAAGCATAAAATGATAATTTGAAAACAATCTAAACAGTGATAAAACTTTATTACTATAATGTGCACTTTACAAAATAAGTGAAATTTTACTTATATATATCAATTTTGGATATTCTGATTTCATTGATTTTCATTAATATTCAAGCGATGAGGCAAGAAAAGCGTAGTAATAGTTAAGAGAAAATATCACAAGAGCCCATTGCAATGTGAAATAATAATTTAACTCCTAAATCCACAAGCTACTTTTTACCCCACTTTACCCTAAACTCTTAAACAAAACTAACATTGCTTCATCCCACCATCTTGGACATTCACAGCTGTGGACCCACCCTGTCATCATGTTCCTTTTGATAAAGAGAAAGTTCCACTCAGAGAGCTTCTTCCACAGAACTGTTACTTTGTGGAACATACTCTCGAGAAAACGCTTCCATGACAACTGCAATCTTGATCTCTTTAAGTCCAGAGTCAATATCCTACTTGTCCTCATGATACGCTCTAACTTTCCCCTTTCCTAACAATCTGATTCAATAACCCTCTACCTTGAGTGTCTCTTAGGTCTCATATTTGGTGAAATATCAGTAAAAAAAAAACAAAAAAAAAACATGAAAACAAAATATACACATGATGTTCCATACAAGCAGTAAAAGCAAAAAAAAAGTCATATAAATTTGAAAATTGAAATATAATACCATATCATTTCACTCCCAAACCTGATGAAACTAAATAGTGAAACATGTCAGATTTGTGAAGGATTACTTCTTGTTCTTTATTCAGTTATATTTTAAAATGTTTCTATTTAATAATGGAATATATTTCAGGAATTAAATTTATTTTCTCATATTTTTCTAAATCCTTATAATAGTAAATACAAAATAACATAACCTTTTCTTTTTTTTTAGATGTGCTGCTGTCATGATAGGATTCATTTAAATTATTTTTATTTTTTTTTGTAGCTAATGAAATAAAGGAGATAATTAAAGTCATGTTTATCATTCCCAACAATGATTCATTGCATACATTATTAACTCATCAGAAGAGGTGGATTTATAAAAAGTAATGTCACATGGCAAGTCCCTTAATTGCACTCCTATCTAAGCATCTGATATCCAATTAAAATACCTAATAAATGTACTAGTTCAAAAATACAAGTCAAGACCATTAATATATATATAATAAATTTGGAATTGATTATGTGTTAACAGTCTATGATTTTAGACAAGAAAACATATGCTTGATTTTTTACCAAATTATCAGACATGTTTCTTATTAGCATTTCAAGTCTTCAATGAAACATGTTTACTTAAAATATAGATAATTTTAACAAATGTTAAGAAACAACTACTACAAAAATATGCTTTCATTCTCTTAGACTTTATTCCCAAAAGGAAATAGTGCCATGGGCTTGTAAGCTGCACTATGTGGGAGCTTGTTAGTGGAGTGAGATATAGCCCCCCATTCAGGTGAGACAACACCATCACCCCTGCTAAACAAAAAACAACTGTTCAGTTTGACTCCTGTGAGCTGACTGACTGCCAATTTTGTCACTGTAGGAAGTGACATCACTAAGCAGTTGTCATGTGACTTTATCTCAATCAAAGGGAGATAATCACCTTTTGGGCCCTACAACTTAATTGTACCATAGTGTACTTCATGTGTATTTCTATATTTATTTTGCTAGGAATTAAACAGCATGGACAATGATTTCCTAATTCAAAATTAAAAGAACAATAACAACGTATTACTGCTGGTACTTACACGTGTATTAGTAAAAGCAACCAGTTTAAAACTCCTAAATAAATATCAAGCTCCCAACCTCTGAAGTATAAAGCCCTTAACATCAAGGTCTACAAAAAACTGTAACTTGCAGAATTTGACACCACCAATCTGCAGATGTCAAATATTGATCGATAATTTAATGCTTAATGTCTAAAAAAATTAATATTACATGACAAAATAATTTGTTCAGTGATATTGTGGTGCAGCCAACTCAGTTGGTCCCCATGACATGTGCTTTATGCTCTCTACCATACTATAGATAGGCTACTGAACATCAGTAACATGCTCACAAAATTGAGGTGTAAAAATGCAGCAATTTCAAGTGAAAGAGAAAAAGATTTGAAACAGAGAGACAGCAAAATATGAATGAAAGCAAAAAAAAAAAATATGCAGGAAAAAGAAGAATAAAGTTGAAACTAAAAGAAATGAAGATTAAAATTAGTTTCATCCAATACTATTATTTATTAGATTTTACAAGGCAACAAAATTATATATAATACCATGTCCCTTCAGGATGTCTTGGCTATACAAAGGCTCCCTTTTTTATTATCTGTGAATTGGCATTTCTTCTTAGAGAATTTTAGTGGAGTGGTTTCCACTTGCTTTGTTCATAATTCTTTCCCCTAGACAGGCATTCTTGAGACTTGACAACAAAAATAATAAACATTATTAGATTTGTTTATTTGCACTGTTTATTTATTTTATTATTTATTGGAATGCTTGGCAAAACATTGGTTAATTGCCAGTTGATTCAAACTTTATAAAATGGTAAATGATAAGGATTTCTTTAAAGTTGGTTCACATATTTTAATAAAATAAATGTTTATAAATTTACGAATAAAAAATTGCTTATACACTTATTTCTTTATAATGTAAATGATAAATAATTGCATTAGTTTTAATTGTATTACTTTTTAGAATGTTGTAAAGATAAAATTATTCTTGCAAATAAATAACCTAATAAACAGAGTTTAATAATTTTGTTGTAAATACTTAAAAACAAGAAAAATGTCTAAATTCATTTTTGTCATATGTTTAGGCTTTTATTCCAATTCTCATCATTGCTTTTTAAAACTATAAACATTGCTGCAAACCTTTGATATATCTTTTCTTTCACTTATCTTCACAGACAGGAATGGTCAATTGTTTATCTGAGGTAATGGCAGGGTGTAAAATATGTATTAACTAAGGAACACACAGAATTACAATATGATTCTTAGTTTTAGGGTTTTGTTTTTTTTTTCATTCTTTGGTAATGTAATTATCAGCATGGAATATCAATTCCATTTAATCAATTGCTCTGTTCAAGTTGCTGTCTTCCTCTAAGACTAAGTGCCTGGAAAACAATAGTCAAACCAAAAGAAAAAGCAGGAGCTGAGAGAAAAAGTAAGTAATCAGTAAGGCAAAAAGAAAATGAAAATAAAGAAAATCTTACCATGCTAGATAATATATATATATATATATATATATATATATATATATATATATATATATAATAATGAGCAAGAGAGGAAGAGATACTTAGTATAGTCACATAGAAATTGTTCCTTCAAACGTGTCTTCTTAAAGAGTATATACATTTTTTTTGTGTGTGTGGGTCTATTGAGTTTGTTCATCTTCCTCACCAAATTACAAATTAAAACAGCATGGAATGTTTTGTAAATTCATACAGAATTTGCAAAACATTTATGCCCGTTCTCACAAGACGGTGGTGGAATGGGGCTACCTTCATTTTTAGATTTGTTCTATTAAATTTAAATATAACCTTACACTAAATGCCCTTATTACGACTACTTCTATTTTTTTTATATAATACATTAATTACACAGCCCTATTGGTTTTGTAAAATTCATCTGCTCCTATATAGAGAGAGATTGGTCACATGATGTTAGGTGGTCTCTCGTTGGTTAAGAAAATCTTGTGGGTTTAGAAAAAGCTGACCACCACCAGAGAAGGGACCAGACCTGGTCTGAAAGTATATGCAAGAAATTCTCTCCGCATCCAACGGTACCAGTTGCCGAGGGTTTTAAAGGTACAAGTTATCTAGCTCTATTTCACTCCACCAGATGGGTAAGTCTGCCTGACATATTCTCTTTATATAGGAAAGGACATTGTGTTTATGTTAACTGTTGTATTCATGTTTAAGTGTAAATAAATATCCTTATAACATGTTGTTAAAGTATCCTTCTTATGTATGTCAGTCCCAAAATAAAGTGGGATTAGCACAACAGCCCTAAGGATAACCTGTGAGAGTTGAAAGTTTGGACACAACCATTATAAAAGTTTGGGAAATTTTTTCCATCAACAACTGCTGTTTTTATGAAGGAGTTAATCTGGAAAAGAAGATGGACAAATTCAATAAACACAAAATGTCTACACTCTTAAATAAAATTAGATAAAGAAAACCAAAGGCGAAAACCAAAAGGTTAGATCTAATATTCAAGGTAGCCAAAGTTAGTGTTAGTCTCTTGTGGAAGGAGCTGAAAAACAGTAGCAATAAAATCTACTTACCACCTTCTTTGGTTATGATATTGATTGGCTTACTAAATTTGCCAGCACCTTTGCTGGTCCATGCACAAACACTCACTATATAAAGCCAATTTGGTTTAAGGTCTTTGAGAACGTGTGTTCTTTTTGTTGTGTTGAACTTATGGCAAATGGTGTTGCTTGGTGTATGTCTACAAATATGTTTTTTAAAACAGACTTGTATTGTGTAACTTATAATAATGCCATTTTTATGCTTCGGAGCCACATATTTTAAAGTGATACTGTCATTTGATACAGAAGTGTCTTGAAGTTGTCTTACTATTGATGGAGCTGTAAAATAGAATTAAATCATTGCCCATAGTGCAGGAATAAAGGTGTAAACCAATTAAAGTTTACTAATTGGAATCACTTAATAAGAACTGTATTTTAGAAAGAAGTTTAAATGATTTAAAATCTTTTCTTGTTTTTCACACTCAACATTTAAGAATAAGGCTCATGACCAAAAAGAGATCCCGTATATTTCTGCGTATAAGGTGACCTTTAAATAAGAAAGGTCAAAATATATAGTAAAGTTTCATTAATTTATCTTATACCTGTAATATAAGATGACTGCTTACTGATTATATAAAGATAATGTTATTGCTTATGTTGTTACTAACTATATTCTTAGAAATTATATCATGTTTTTACTATACACTTCCCCTAAAAGGGAAACCATTGTTTGTTTTTTTTTAAGTTTCATCATATGATCTCTTGTGAATACTGATTCTTCTTCATCCTCCTCTTCTTTTTTTTATATCTAAACAGTTGCAAACAGCCTGGTGTACTAATGGCCATTTACTTATACTTCATCGACATTCACAAAATACTGCTAATAACAGTACAATAATGTTTGATTCCACTTTTGACATTTTTTTTACTCAGTCTGTTCCTAATTTTTAATGAGAAAGGAATATTATGTTACCCTAAATCTAAATGTTATTACTGTTATAATTACCACTACTATGATGATTATTAAAAGTTTAGCAAAGGATAAAAGTTGCTGTGAACACTCGATGTTTACATTTTCTCAGCTCAGCTTGCATGGATACAAACCGATTTTATTGATATGGGATTATCCTTTGAATAAGAAATTATGAAGTTATACTAGTAATATATAAGGTAGAAATTGTTTTATTGCTTTTATTATGAGTTTATTTGATAATGTGAATCCTTTTTATATGTTATTGATTATCACTTCGAGGATGAAGTTAGCCTACTGACAAACAAATAGCAATCAGAATTTAAGGTTTCTTCTTTAGAATTGTAATATAAGATAACACCCAATTTTTAAGGGTGATTTGGGGGAATTAAAGGTCATCTTTTATGTGGAAATATACGGTAATCACCTTCTGTACACCTACAACTTAATTGTGCTATCGTGTACTTCTATATTTATTTTGCTAGGAATTAAACAATATGGACTATGATTTCCTAATTCAAAATTAAAAGAACAATAACAACGTATTACTGCTGGTACTTACATGTGTATTAGTAAAAGCAACCAGTGTAAAACACCTAAATAAATATCAAGTTCTCAAGCTCTAAAATATAAAACACTCAAGATTGATGTCAACAAAAAATAGTCACTTGCAGAATTTGACACTGACAATCTGTTGATGTCAAATATTCACAGATGATTTAATGTTTAATGTCTAATGAAAAAATCAATTAATATTACACAGAATTTAAGGATTTTTTTTAAATTTATTTTAATTACATGTTTAAAAGATTAGAAATGATTGCAGTAACAAAAACATGAAATTACAATAATCAGTTTAGTCAACAGTCTTTTAAACAGGAATAGAGGTTTATCCATTGTTCCCTGTTTAGGATTGGGTTTCCATTCCCTTCTAAAGTCTACTTCAACTCTATTCTCCATCTGAACTCTGAAATTTTATTTGCTAATTAAATCTTAACCTCTTCATGTGTGCAATAAGCTGTCTATCTTTCCTGTTGCCCTTTTTACACTAACACAACACTACACAGTAACCCTTGGGCCTTGAGTGACACTTGGGCCTTATATTGGGTGAACATTAAAAAAAAAAATGGTTAGGAATATTATCAACATCAGTTCCATGACCAGGTGTAGTTACAGAGTCATTGCACTTAACCAGTTCTATCAACATATATGGGTTTTAAGCTGGAGAGTTATCGATTTATGTATAGTGTACCATGAGCAAGTAAACCAAGCAGAGCCTATCCCTTACCAGGTCAAACCACAGCTGTTATCCTTCAACTTGATGGCTCCCACCTAGTGGTTATGGACACACAACCATTGATTTCATCGGGAGAACTTCTCTCTGGATACTGACTTCAGTTGAGGAAACCCTCTGCCCAGTGATGTGCTGCTGTCACAGCAGTAACTGCATGAATAGCTGTGGAGACCATTATACTCAATAGCTGCTGAGTGTACAAGAGTGTTAATCTGCCCTTTGAGAGATCTTTTTTTTAATTCTACTCGGTGGCTAGCTACTCACCTTGACAAAAAAAACTTGTTGGGAGAATCGCTTTAGTCACCTATGCAGCAGTTAGCATTGTGTTACATTGTACCAATAGTGACATGAAATAATAGGATTATACAGAGCTGATGTCCTCCAATATGAAGGCTCCCATTGGTCAGGAACATATGACCACAGATTCCATCAGGATAACCCTCCTCCTGAGATAATGACTTCAGTCTAGGAAACCCTCTACTCTGCAATGCAATGTCATTCTCCATACTAGCTGCATGTATAGCTGCAGTGCTAGTGCCTGATTTACTTATTGGCTTAGCAGCATGAAGCAGGACCTCAAAATCTAGGTGGCCTCCAGCCAAAATGTATAATATTTTTGACACTGTCATAGGCCTTTCTTACACATGCTGTCATAACCCTTCAAAAATTTAAAACACCCATCATCATCCTCAGCTTTACTCAAATTGTTTAATCTAACACTCTTCCATTTTCCTCTACTCATGAAAATTAGGGACATGGAGGGGCCTCACAAGTGGCATAGCCTAGGGCCTCTCTTCATCTAAATATGGCCCTGTGGGAATTCCATTGGGTTAAATAAACATTGACTCTATGAAATGACTATTCTACTCTTTGACAGGGTCTTTTTTTTAATTCTGTTGAGTTTCTAGTCATTTATTTCACCATAAAAGCTTAGTTGGGGGTAACTAGTTTAGTCCCCCCCTATGACCTGACATAATAGGATTATATAGAGCATTTAAAGCATAACTGTCACAAACACTGTTAGAAATTGTCTACTATCTGAGCCCCTCAGCTGATATTTAGATCCAATATCTGTTTACAAAAAGTCTTGAGAGCATTACAAATTGCTAAGAGAATATGGCCAAGAACTGCCTTGTGTGGATGAGCAAAAACACAAAGATAGGATTTAGGAGGGTTCCTGAAATTAAGAGAAAAACCCAAAGTGTACACAATCCAAGCTAGGTAGAGGGAAACAGCAAACAACTGTTCTAATGAGTCTTTGTAAAGGGATGATAAAGCAAGGATATAGACAGAGGACAGGAAATTGTGGAGAGCTATGACCATCCATGTCAAGAAGTTACAAAGCACTCAAAAGCTGAAAAATATAAGAGAACAAAGTAATAAAGCTTGTACTTACTGCTTTCCAGGGTTTCGAAGGACTTCTGAGTTTTCTTTCCACACATTTCTTTGTTGTAAGCCATTACAAATATTTTGTACTTGTGATATGGCAAAAGGTTTTCAATTGTAACTTTTTTCTCCAGTGTTTCAACTTCTTTCTTCAAGAAGTTTCTTTTAGTGCAAAGTTTTTCTTTGCAGGCAGATGGCAGTGCATAGGTCTACAATAGAAAAAAAAAAGCTTTATTTAGCTTGCCTGTAATGTCAGGTTTATAAATTTTTCTATATGAGTTATCTCCCTTGAACTAGAGAGGCTAGTGGGCTCACAAGTGGAAATTTGCCATTTTTTAAACATTTTC
>OZ010585.1:100235164-100237664 GCA_963932145.1 Acanthosepion lycidas
AGAGAGATATATACAGATATATACATGTGTATATATATATAGATATAATATATATATATAGAGAGAGAGAGATACAGATATATACATGTGTATATATATATATATATATATATATATATATATATATAGATAGATAGATACAGAGATATACATGTGTATATATATATATATATATATATATATATATATAGATAGATAGATACAGAGATATACATGTGTGTATATATATATATATATATATATATATATATATGATAAATGTATGAAATCCAAGTTACCGGGTTTTTTGTCATATCTATATTGCATCCTGAACAGTTTAAGACCATGATCTGGCAAAATTTATCTCCCGTGGTTGCAATCAGATATCCAATGATATCTCCATATTTCTCTTTGGGTGGCTGCAGGAAGATTTTAACAGTTCTTGCACCTATACTCAGTATTGTAAAGTTCTGCACGGGTCCAATAACTGGAAACAGGAAAAACAGAAAATGTTGAAGAAATACTTGGTAACAGTTTTTACACATGAAAGTTTTCAATCAAAATTAAACAATGAAGAAATGATCATTTTCAATTGTATTTAATTTTATGAAACGAAATTCAAATGAAAATATCCACCAGTCACCCATATAGTTTTTAAAGACATGAATAATTAGATACACACAAAAGGAGGCAGTGTAACCCGGATATAAGAGAAATCCGGATATAAGAGAGATTTTCTCTGGTCCCAAATTAAAGCCTGTGTTAATATATATATAATATACCAAACCCGGATATAAGAGACTTCCTCTCCGGTCCCGACAACTCTCTTATATTCGGGTTACACTGTATTTTGTAATTCCGGTTCACATAAATAAAGGATGGAAACTCTTTCGTTTATTGTTCTTAATAGACCAACTGTTTCAGTTATCTCCCCTTGATCTAGTTTTTTTCATTTCATCAGGACAAAGACTGGAATTGAAATAAATGAAAGTAAGAATACATGATTTTCTCTTTACTAATCATTATTTGATTAACAGATTTAAAGTCTTATGGTTTTTCCTTTACTATTACAATAAACAATTTTTTTATTTTCTATTTTATTTACTTTTTTGTTTTTATTTCATTCTAATTAGTAAGTTACTTTTCCAGGTAAAAAGAAAAAGCGATACCTAAGTTTTAAAAATAAATTTTTAACAATGAAAAATCTTTCTTGAAGCTTTTATTTTAGTTTTAATTTCAAACTAATAAATAAAATTTAATATTTCCAATAAACAAAACATTTTACTATATTTCAAAACAAATTTAAATTCATTGGAATTCTTGTTAAATTACTAAAAATGACTGATTATTTTAACCATGTTTATAAAACTCCCAGCATATAATTCTGTTTATTAACAAAAAATCATTCAGAAATAAAATATATTAGATGTAAAAAAAATATTTTTACCGAGATGTTCTAAAACTAAATTTTCTAAAAGAATTTCATTCGTTTGTGAATAAGTTGTGAATGTTTCATTAAAATCCAACAATTTATATATATATATATATGTAACCCGGATATAAGAGACCCTGATATAAGAGAAACCCCGGATGTAAGAGAGATTTTCTCTGGTCCCAAGTTATTCCCATACTTACCTAAACAAAATAAACCAAACCCGGATATAAGAGAAACCCTGATATAAGAGACTTCTTCTCCGGTTGCGGCAACTCTCTTATATCCGGGTTACACTGTATATATATATAAAAGTTTAGCCCACCCTCCTGATTTCAAAGAATTAACTAAAAATTGAAGGTTGTGTGCCTTTTTTAAACTAATTTACAAGCTCACTTCAGGCCAGAAGGATTTTCTCTTCCTGAATGATTTAATCATATATTCAACAAAATTTAACCCATTATTGAATTTAATTTCATTGAACTTTTAACCTTTAGCGCTCTGCATTACTAATATTACTTCCCTTTCAACTGCATTCTCTTTCAAGGCCTCTCAATTGCAATATCCTTATTGTTATTTCAACTCGAAGTTGTTTTCTGTTGCCACAGCAGGATATGACAACACAATTATAAAATTCAAACACACTATTGTTCAGCAATAAGAGTCACCTTCAGTGGTAGGATAAACTTTTTGTATAGCAAATAATCACATACAGAGTGATAAAGGTTAGGCTCTTTTTGCCTAATCTATCTTGCTGGCTAATGTTAATCTTAAGGCTGGCGGATTTTAAATTTTAGGTAACTCGCTCTCTAAAAAATGGGAATTATGCACGAATGGGTCAAATAGTTTCAGTCACTTAGCTTAGTAGGTGTTAATTAAAGTGTAGTGAGTCCTGATAAAAATAAAATAAAATATAAAAATATACAAAAATAAAAAGAATTCAAATAAGAATAAGGCATTTGCACTTTCCTTTAAAGCCCTTATCTCTTTCTTTCGCTCTCTCTAAACTTCTCTTTCTATCTTTCTCTCAACCTACAAAAAGGCTACCCTGAAATAAAAAGAGGAAGAAGGAAAAACTGAACCTGGCCC
>OZ010585.1:100242664-100292664 GCA_963932145.1 Acanthosepion lycidas
TGAGGGACCCCTTTGTAACCAGAACAATAGATTTGAGAATCCAGCTGCCAAAAATGTAGGCTATGAATAGATTTTGGTGAGTTCAACAAGCCCTTAACCGATAGGGTACAGGCACTGTAAGCCTCCAAGAAAACTTTTAAATTTGACCAATAACAGGGAAATTTTGAAATCGGTATTAGTGAATATTCTAAGACCAATTTAGTTATTTCAACCCATTGACTTAGGATTCTCTCACTAAAATGTCTTTATTTTAATAAAAAACACTTTAAAAAAATATCAATTTCATTGAAAAATTTTCTAATTAGAAATGTTGCTTCAGGGGCTTCTCTGGGATTAGAGACCCCAAAGCTTAAGCTTCATTAGCTTCATTTGGTGCTTCAACTATGTATCAAGAGATTCTTAACAAAATCCAAAAAAGAATCTGCATCATTATTGGTTCTGACCTGGCATCTTGGTTTCAATCATTTTCCCACTGCTGTAATATGACATCATGTGCATTTTCTACAAATATCTTTATGACAATTGTTCTAAGGAGCTTTTCTCTTGGGTAAACTGACTTCATGAATTTATGCATAATACTAGATTGGCAAATAGATTTCATTTTACTGTTAGAACCGAAAGATGTCAACTGTAAGTTCTATTGTAATAGTTTCTTCTCTCACACCTTGCCCGCCGTGGAACTCTTTTCTTGCTTTCTTATTAACTACAATCTACAAAAGTTTAAATTCAATGTCAATCATCATCTTCTGTCACCAATTTCAATGTCCTATTTTTTAGTTACTTTCTCCTCAATGGGTTACAGCTACATCAGATTGAAACACCAGATCCCATACAATCACTAAAGTTAAGCAATATCAAGCCTGGTCAGTAACTAGATAGGTGAATTCTTGGGAGGACCAGGCGCTTTACCCATGGATGTGTGAGAGGTGTAATGTATAATGGTTTGGAATATTTAATCAGAGAGCCAAGTTCCAATTCCAGTTGTATCCACCTCTTCTCCAGTTGAATCCTCCAGTTCCCCCTCTAGCTATGGGTTAATTAGTAAGAGTGTTATCACTAAATCATTATTATCTCAAAAAATATCTGAAAATATTTTCTGGTTTTAAATAATTTGCAAAAGATTAATAAGTCATAAAAATCAAATCAAGCAGTCACTCAATCAATCATTCTCTACAGTAAAGTTTCCTCTTTTTCCTTCGTTCTCAGTAACCACTTGCATCTTAGTGGCTTTATCACATTGCCTGGGGTAATAAAATGAAAACAATTATTTTTTCAAAATATAAGAAAATTGTATTACATTTTAATTCAGTAAAAATTTCTGTTTCTTTTATCCGGCTTTTCCACACATCTCGAGTCTGCCACATTTTCAAGTAATATTTTCGACCAGGTTCTAAATTCACCAGTTCCATTATGCAGATTTCACCATCTTCTTCAATTCTGGAATTGTTTGAGAGTTCTTCATTAATGTGAAAATTTTTGCAGAGCGTTCCATTTCTTTTAATGCTTAACTGGACATAATCAGTTCCATTTTTGGAAATATTTAGTTCAGGTGCTGCTGGAACTATAAAAAGAAAAAGAAAAATTATAATAATTATTAAAAAATTATTATTATTAAATTATTAAAAATTTATAGTAATTACTATAAGCGTTATAGTAATTATAATAATTTCTATAAGCATTATATTTAACTTTTACATGGGTTTCAGTCATTGTGACTTGCAATGAAAATAATATTTATAGCAGTAAAATAATTTCATATTAAAATTGCATTAATTACTTCAAATTACTTTGTTAATTCAGGTATAAAAATAAATTTAAGAGATTGTAGACTTCAAAGTGACCTCACAAGAGATTAAATAGGAAAACTGAGACTTGCTTTCCTATGATGGCTTTCTGTAGCCTAATTGGTATGACATACTGAACTTAAAAGTGATTTCCCTGATGAAAAATGGAATATAGGTTCGATTTCCATTGAAAGGTACTTTTTTTCTTGTATGACTTTCAATCTCTAGGCTGGTTGACATCTTACTGCTTAAAAAAAGTATGAGACATTTACTGAAAAACGTATACCCACTAAATATTATGCTTAATATCATAGGATGAATAAAAACATCCATTCGTTACTTAGAAAAATGAATTAAAAATTACTTTTTTATGTTTGTTTTAGTTAACAAAAATAAAGTCAGTAGATATAAACTGAAAGGTTACAAGAGATACGCATTCCTTAAAAAGGATAACTGAACTTCACTTTGCCATCATGGCTTCTCATAGTTTAGTAACTGAAAATAATATTGGATCACTTAGAAAAATGAATTAAAAATTACTGCCGTAGATTAAATGAAGGGTTCAGTTTGGAATTCCTTTAGTTTACCTGGATCAACCTACACATAATGATGGTTGGTAAACACAATGACAAGATCATTGTGATAACAACAAAGATAAGGACAATAGTCTACATGTAAATAGGATAAATATTTTTCTTTTTATATTTCTTTTAAGTACAAAAATAAAGTCAGCAAATATAGACTGAAAGTTTCCAAAACATGCATTTTAATTAATAGAGTAATTATACTTTGCTTCGCTGAAATGGCTTCTTGTAGCTTAATAGCATAGCACACTTGGCCTGAAGGTGGTTTTCCAAGTTAAAAGGAATAAAGGTTCAATTCCTGTGAAGAGGCACACTTTGTCTTTTGATCTATGGGCCTGTAGGTATTAATCTAATTAAGAAAAAACTTTGAAGTCTACTTAAACATGTTTATCCACAAAATACTCCATTGATTATAATATGAAATAATATAAGATTAAAAAAATGTATTAATTTTGTTTACAAAATATCAAATAGGGTAACTGGGTCTTGCTTTGCTGTAACAGCTTATTGCAGCTTAATGGTAAATTACACCTCGATTGAAGGTGGTTTCTAGTCTATAGGAAATACAGGCTTAATTCCTATCAAGATATACATTTTATTAATGACTAAATCATAATGGTAATATTAGCTGCTTCCTTATAAAGAAACATTCTGTATTCATTGATTAAGTATCTAATGCCGCTTTTGGTAGAAATTTATAAAATCTTCCTCTTAAAACAGTTTTTCAGGAAAATAGATTTCTCAAGTTCATTCACTGTTATTTCTCTCAGTAGTACTGATGTTGGCGGTGGAGTTGCATCCTAACCTTTCATTTGAAATGGTATGGAATGTCAACATCTTGATTATGTCATTATTTTCTCTTCTATACCTTTTTAACTTCAAAATGATAATAATCAACTTCAAAATGGACTTATATTCAAGTAAAAAAATTAATCAACTCTGAAATGGATTAATCAACTTCAAAATGAGAAAATGTCAAAAACCTAAAAACAATCAACTTCAAAATAAGAATAAACAGCTTCAAATTGGAATAAACAACTTCAAATTGAGATATTTTTTTTTGGTAAATTGAAAATTATTTTTTCAATTAATTTACTCCATGAGTAAAGAAATTGACTGTTCATCTTCATTATATAAATGAAGAAAAAAACAAAATACAAACAACTTAGAGGCCAAGAAAGCATTGGGGGAGCCTACAGTAAAAGTAGGAGGAGAAAGTCCCGTATGGGCAAAAATGATGATTGATGATGATGCTGGAGAAACCTCTACAAAAGAAGCTGAAGAAGAATTAGCAACAGCTCCAAAGAGGACTTACCTCAAGAAAACTGTGGCTGGTGAAAAAAAGGTCCAGATTTTAGCTGCACATGCCGCAGCAGGAAATTGGAAAGATCTGGCAAGAACAATTGGTGTGCCTCTGCCAACAGCGTACCGTTGGTTAGACCAGGGTGCTGATAAGAGTGACTCTAGGGGAGGAGCAAGAAAATATAAAATTACGCAAGAGCATAAGAATTTTATGGCCAAATTAATTGAAAACTCTCCTAGGGTCACTCTTCAAGACATTGTAAATAAGTTGGTCGAAAAGTATGAGGTTCGTGTGACGAAAGAATGCATAAGAAAGCACTTGGACTCCATGGCCTTTACTTTAAAAGCGCTTCATTTTGAACCAGAAGCTGCCAATAATAATGTCAATAAGGCGAAACGTAAGGATTACGCAGTAGCTTTATTAGAATTTCAGTCCCAAAGTGTGCCAATTCTTTATATGGATGAAACCAATTTTAATCTCTATATTTCAAGAAGAGAAGGTCGCTCTAAAAAAGGCACGAGGTGCATTACAGTCGCGTCCGGATCCAGGGTAAATAACATCCATGTTATTGGATGTATTAGTAATAATGGATTAATTCATCATAAAATTAAAAGAGGTTCTTTCAAAAAAGAGGATGCGAAAGAATGGACCAGGGAATGCCTTAGAAAGGCAAATGAAATTTATGAAAGGGGAGTTGTCTTAGTTATTGATAACGCTCCTTGCCATACTTCAATTGAAGAAGTTGTGGAGGAGGATGAATTTAGGCAACACCAGATTTTCAGACTTGCCCCCTATAGTCCGATGTTAAATCCCATTGAAAAGGTTTGGTCAGTCATTAAAGCTGACGTAAAAATAAGTATGGCAGACTCAACTGTTGGGATTTTAAGAGGTGATGGCCAGGGATCTTTAACTACTAAAGAATTCCGCTTCAGCAAGTTAGAAGCGATGATCTCCGAGGCAATTAATATTTCTCCTGAGACTTGCACTAACTTCGTATCTGGAATACAGAGATTACTTCCCTCTGTAATTAACTTAGATGATGTAATCATTTAAATAAATTTCTTAGGAACGTTTATATTTTTTTTATATCCCTTTTAAGTAAAAATAAAAGAATAAATATTAAATTTATTAGTATTATATTAATTCTCAATTTGAAGTTGATTATTTCTCATTTTGAAGTTGTTTTCCAATTTGAAGTTGATTCATCCATTTTGAAGTTGACTGATCCATTTTGAACTTGATTAATCCATTTTGGAGTTATTAATTTTTTTACCTGAAAATAAGTCCATTTTGAAGTTGATTAGGTATAGTTTCATGTGCTATCCATTTTAGTTGTTGTTGTTGTTGTTGTTAGTCCACAAGTTCTGCTATTTGGTACAGTTCTTCCTTTTTGATTCTGCAATGCCAGTTCCCAATGTTCAAAGAATGATGGTCATTGCCAAAATCATCATGTTTCACTTGCTCAAAGTCATTTTAACCATTGATCTTAGAAAACGGTTGTATACTGGCAGTTTAGATATTCTGAACAGGTTTGTCACCATGCATGACATCCACATATGAAAGTCTCAATCTGATGAGACTATGAACACGACTAGAGTTTTCGGGTTTCATTTCCATCTCTTGTCCAGTAGATATAAAGTTTACTGTTTAGAAAGGGAAAAAAAGAGGAATGGCTACTTCAACATGTGTAGCCACTAAATATATCTTGAGTTATAAGAAATAATGTCGGATTAAAAAACGTATTAACTGCTTATAGAATTTAACACCTTTTCATAACATTTTTGAACTGATAAAAGAAATTAGAAATAACGATGATGCAGAATGCCTACCTGTGTAATTCTTTAACATGAATTCTTTGCTTTGCAATCCATCACTGACAATTCTGACAAAGATCTTGTACAAGATTCCAGGTATGAGGGAAGAAATATTATATTCTTTCTGCTGTGTACGAAAGACTTCAGAGAAATTAGCTACTTCATCAGTGGTTATTCTAATAAGATATTGATTTTGCTGTCGAGGCTGTGAGTCCAAATTGATGTTGAGGCTGTTTTCAGTTGCAGATATAATGTGAATATTTTCGGGGGTTGGTGGACCTGAAATAAAATTCATTTCAACGTAATGTCAAATGAAAAGCATTAGAAATTTTTCTCACAATTTCTCAATATACAATTTTAAAGCAATGCTTTCATAACCAATAGTAAAATTAAAAATGATATCACCATTGCACTGTTGCCAATAGTACCTGTTCAGGAATTTAGTGATATAGAAAATGTGATTTTAGTCCCTGAGCTAAGTAGGGTAGACTTCAACTCGGTTGAAAGAGGGCAAGCAATAACTGAACAGTACTAAAACAAAGAACAAGTCTCTTAAAGTTTTCTGAATTTGGATTCCACTTTGTAATACATGCTTACAGAAATAAAGGCTGGAAACTTGTTTATTTATCATGGGGATTTTCTAAGTATATCTTAGATGTGATATAGGTGCGAAAGTATAGGGTACCAAGTAAGTATCAAACTCACTATTCAGTCATAATTGATCTAGCAAGACAAGCTTGCTAATCATTACACCACATCAAAGTGTTTCTTGTTTATTTATTATGCTTAACATAATTTCAATTAATTCTCCTTGATGTCATTTCATATTTCATCAAAACAGCAATAGAATTTGAAATAATGAAAATAACATTACAGGATTTTCTCTTTTCTAATCATTATTTGATTAACAGATTAAAAAACAGTTTTGTGGTTTTCCTTTCGTAATACTATAAACAATTGTTACAGTTTCTTTTTCTCATATTTTATTTAATATTTTTACTCATTTCATTTTAATTTTCCCACCACCATAAAGTGCCTTTTTTATAAATACTTTCATAGAAAGTTTTTTGGATGAACTCTTTGCTATCGTACCAAGACTTTTTGAATTTAAACGCAGTACTAGACTGGCAATGAAATTTCATCAATTTACAGTTGAGTTGGCTAGATATAGCTGTAAATTCTATGCTAGCAGTTTCTTTTCTCACACTTATCACTTGTGGAACTCCCTTCTGGCTCCATGTTTTCTAGCCAACTTTAATCTGCAAAAATTTAAATGCAAAGTCAATTGCTATTTACCATCCTCCTCATTACTTTTCTATTGTTCTCACTCCTTATTAATGTTTCTGTTTTCTAATACTTTCACACTCAGTAAACCCTGTGTGTCTTAATTGCTTTACTGCCTTGCTTAGGGAGAACTCAGTTAAAAAAATGTCACAAGTTATTTTATGGAAGTTTTGAAGCTATTCAAAAAGTATATAACAACTCAAGAAGATTCACCCAGCAACATTTCACTCTTCTAACTGATCAAACTAGATATATCAAACTCTTCTTTGCATTCTTTACTTTTTGAGACTAGAGTCTATCAAGTACAAGGCTTGAGAGCTAATCAAGGTAGAAGCTTACTGAATAAGGTGCGAGATATGAAGGCAAAAACAGGTAGCAGGAAGTGAGGATAATGAGAATAGACAATGATTGAACCTCAACTTCAATTTGACAAGATAAAGATTGTAGGGTTCAAGAAAGCATTCATGCCAGAATCTGTTCCACAAAGTGGCATTTCTCAAGAAAAAGCTCTTTCAATGAAACTTCCTCCTTACAAATGGAATTCTGAGGAAATGAGGGTAATTCAATTCCATGGATACAGCATGGAGTGTCTTAGCTGTAAAAATCTAAACTGATGGAACTAAAGAACTGTGCTCATCAGAATGTTTATCATGGAAATTGTTTAATTTTCTGCCTGAGTTCAGCATAGAGATGAGACAAGGGTGACAAGTGTATGTACCCACTTTTTTTATTGCTTGAAAGGTGGCATAGAAAGTAAGTTTTGTACTTGGCGTCACCTCAGAATGTCAAAACTCATAGGAACTGTTATGATTGACCAATAAAGTTGTCCTGAAAGCCACTAAGCACTGAATCAAACCTGAAAGGATCTTGCTGAGTACACCAACATTATCAAGGGAGTGAACTCAGCTAAACTGGATAACAGAAAATTCCTCTTTGACACACTCATCCTCTGATGACACAAGAATGAAATATATATAATTATAAATGATTAAATTAGCATTACAAATTAAAATAATGTTAAAATTTAAAAATAAAATAAATTATCACGTTTTTTTTTTTCTAAATATGCCTCGTCAAATTGCAATTGCATGTGTACACTGGAAAATACAGTATTAAAAATGTAATTATAATAATTATATTTTTAATTGTAATTTTCCATTAGTTATTACCTTCCATTCTGCCTGTAGATGTTTTTGTGGGTAGATTTTTATTTGTTGTATCAAAATTCTGGGTGAATGAAGAACTTGGTTCAGCAGTGAAATCCCTTTGTAAATCCACTTTTGACTTTGTGATGAGCATTGTTACTGGATCACTTTTGCTTTTTGTCTTTACCACATCTGCGTCTGTTTCTTTTGCTGATTCCAAAGTTGAAGAATCATCATTAAATGTGTGTTGTTTTGTTGATAATTTTGTCAATGGATCAATATCTGTATTTGATGCCCGTTGCTTGGTTAGTGAGCCTGGACTGTAGTTAAGCTGACTTGTTGTCCCACTGACCGACAAGTCAGTGTTCTGATTATGTGGTTTGACTGAAAAATTTGCAGAGCTTTTATTATCATGAGATGGTAACTTTGTTGACAGACTAGTGGCAAAGAAAACATTTTCAGTATTTTCTTTAATAGACACTGGTACATTATCATTTCTGTATTTGTTTGATAGTTTAGCAGTCTGTGTAAAATTCTGAGCTATCTTTTTTGTTGAGGTGTGTTTAGCAGAGCCATCCTGTTTTGTTGACATTGTATCCAAAGGCTGAAGGTCGTCATTCTGCTGATTAATTGAGAATATGGTTGATAGGTCCATATCATGTCCCTGTTGCTTAGTCGTCGGCATGTCGTCACTATTGGCTTCTTCATTTTCTGCCAGATACAGAGAATTATTAGCTGCATTCACGAAAAGTGATTCAGTCGTAATTTCAGCCTGTGTAAGTAGCAACTGATCATCTGATTGTGAGAGTGGGTCGATTTTCTGAGTGAAGAAAAAGACAGAGAAAATAATATGAGAAAAATAAAGAAAGAAAAATACAAAGCAATAATTACAATATGATATCTCTCCAGCCAATTTGAATATCTCAAGAACTCTACTTACATGTTCCTAATTTTACCTTGGTTATTAATCAGAACACCATATTCCGAGCATGCATCAACTTTCCTGTATAGTTACTCAATCATCAATAAAACATCACTAAACTTGTATACGTTGATGTTATGTTGCATTTTTCTAATCTCATGGAAGATTTTACTTTTTGGCAAAATAACACATTATTTTAGTCTGTTAGCCTCAACTACAACCTTTGGTTTTGGTCCCCTATGACTTCTGACTCTTCCGGAAGCTACAATGACAACTGAAATGCTTTGACTGAGAATGCAATGATATAGTTGATGTTGATTTTGAAAGAGACCCTTAGAGATTGTTTAGAAAAATGAAAGGAAAGCTATAAGAAAAGTGTAAGATCTTATTGAGGAACTGAACGACGAGTTTCTAATGGAAAAAGGTTGGGATTGGGAACTTTCAAAGTAACTGAATTCAACATTTTTCAAAAGGAATAAATATCAACATGTGGTGGAATTTTATATTAATATATTTATGTAAACAATACCAATAATATTTACCTGTGTATAAAGAGATAACTGAAAACAAAGAAAAACATTATAGCCTTTTCTGTTATGAGTACGTGTGTGATATCCATATGCTTTATATGAGATGAAGTTTGTTGGACAACTAAAAAGTCTTTATGCCTAATTATTGCCATGTGCATGAAACTAAGGAGCAGAGAGCGGAGAGGGACAACCATATAATTCTTTGTAATAATATATATGACGTCTGTCTGAAAAGTAACAGGAATGGGTGTGTTATGTGAGCTATGGATAAAAGAGGGATAAGTGAATTGTGTTATCATCTAACAAGATATCTTGGAAGTCAGTCAGTTATGTACCATACATGATACATGCTTAGGTGATCATGTATCTTTCGATACATGACTAACGAGGCAGATTCTTTCCTGCAGCGGGTTGCCATTTCTTTCTGTGGTAGACCAGTTGCCATCCAAAGCTATAGAACCTGGTTGGTGCTGCTATTTATCCATAGGGGGGGGGAGAAGAAGTGGAATTCAAACTTGCCTCTCCGATTCCTCAATTTGAGTCGCTATCCATTACTTCACCATGCCTTCTTTCTTAGAATTATATAATTGTAATCTTAGCTTTCTGCAACCATTGCAGTTCTTTTTTTACATGTGTTTATGTAACAGGACAAATTATGGCTGCTTCACCACAACAATGCACCTGCTCACAACACCCTAAGCATCCAGTAGTTCTTGGCCAAGAAGAACCGTACCATACTAGAACAATCTCCCTATTGATCTGATCTTGCTCTGTGTGATATTTTTCTTTTCCCAAACTCAAGGGGACCTATTTTGAAGGCGAGGAGTTCATCAAGTCGGCCATAACAACCAAGATGAGGATTATCCGAGAAGAATCCTTCCAGCAGTGCAAAGAAGTGTGGCAGAGAAAGGTGGAAAAGTGATTTAGATTCAAGTGGAGTTACTTTAAAAGGAAAAACTATGTAGTTTGTTGTTTGGAATTGAAATAAAACCATTTGCAATATCAGTCCCATTACTTTTCTGACAGACCTCATATATATATATGTACACACAGAGGTTTGTTTTATGATATGGTAGAACAGTGATTTGAGAAACAGAAGCTGCTTGAGTGGAACTGACTTCTAACCAGTGGAATATAAAGGGAATGAGGGTGGTTTACTACAATACAAGTGACATGGCAGGTCCTAGCCATGAAGGTTAGAACTGGCTGAACCAAGGAATGCAGTTTGTCTGAGCACTTTCCATAGAAATAATGATAAAGCAGTAAGGGGCTTCCTACATCCTGTCTGTTAGAGAGGGCTTGCACAGTGGAAAATAATTTGTCACTCACAAAAAGATGTAGATGCTTTTGGAATTTATCGAGACTGGAAAGTGTAGACTAGACAACTCCTGTCTAAATATGACAGCAGAACCCCATTTTAGGCCTGATCTGGCTCTTTTAAAAATAAAGGATAGAACAAGGAGTCAGATACTTACTGGAATGGTATAGGGTACTGAGCATTTTTCCTTCATCTCTCTTTAATAATTTTTTCCTTTTCATCATATTCTTTCCCACTCAGTAAATTCTTTTTATCATTTTTTTTCTCTCACTCAGTAAATTCTTTTTGTCAGAATCTGTCTTGCAGATTTACAAATCTACCATTCCTCCATGCATTGAATAGTGTTGCCATATCTGACTTCCCTCTGTCTTTTCTACAAATATTTTCATTTCAACTCCTCTGACGAGCTTTTATCTCTAGTGCATGTATTTAAGCATTCGACTACATCCCATCGTTTTATTGTTGAAATAGATTCCTACAACCACCACTTCTCCTCAAACATTTTTTCTCAGACTTCCCACCAATGGAACTCCCTTCAAATTTCTTGCTTCCCTGATAACTACAATTTTTTAGAAATTTAAATGCAATGTCAGTCACCATCTTGTCTTCTTGAACTTTTTTGTTCTTTCATCTATCCTCTCCATTCTCTGTCTTCTCATACACTTTCACTTTCAGTGCCTGTAACTCCCTGCATTTTAGTGGTATTACTGTTTTGCTTAGGGAGAAAAAGCACCGTATACATCTTAGTAGCTTTATTACCTTGAATATATATACCTGTTCATGACTAAGTCTTACAATGATATCTTGTGGAGGTCATACTTAAAAATTATGTGACAGCCATAATATATAGGTAGTAACACAACTTAATAATGCTTACTAAAATATGTAAAATCATGAAAATTTAACGTATTTCAAAACAGCACACATCACATTTATCTGGCCCTGATGGGCATTGAAATGAGTCAAAAAATAATTCAGTTGAACCTTATTAATTTATTGAATATATATATATATATATATATATATATATATATATATATATATATATATATATATATAGTGGGGAGGAACAAATATTCATACACATAAAATTTTTAATTTATTGTATTTCCAACTAATGAATAAACATTTTTTCAGATAATTAACTTTACACAGATGCATAACTAAATATGCATATAAAACAGAAAAAAAACAATTTACTAATAATAAATCCCATTTATTCATTTAATGGGTGAAAAAATTATTTGTACAATGCAAATTTCAGATTTTAAAACTATTAAATTTCTTTAATACTCTAGATTATTCAAATGGAATATTCTAGAATGTTCCAAGAATGTTATCAGTAGTCATTTTTAGCTTAAAAATACAAACAGAATATTCCGGAATTGGTATTCATGCACAAAGGTTATTATCATGGCAAGAGGTAAAGAACTGACAAAGAACAGATGGTTCCACAGAAGATTTCTTCAAGATCTTCAAGAAAATTAATGCGTCAAATTAAACAAAATCCAATGGTTGCTCATCAAGAGTTGTGGGATGATTTGCTTTCATCAGGAATCTGTGTCACTAAGCAAACAATAAGCAATGAAATTCATAAGAACAGAAAACTCCACTGCTATTGAAATGACACAGATGCCAGGTTGGAATTCATTTGTGAACATAAGAATAAGGAAAAATGGTATTGGGAAAGAGTATTATGGACAGACGATACCAAAATTGAATTGTTTGGACGTAATTCTAGAAATCATGTATGGAGGAAAGATGGTGATGCCTTCAAACAAAACAACACAGTTTCAACAGTGAAATTTGGTGATGGCAGCATCATGGTTTGGGGATGTTTTTCTGCAAAAGGTACTGGCAACATATAAGTAATAGATCATAGAATGAATGCCGCAGCATATCAAAATATTTTGGAAGCAAATTTAATGATTTCAGAACTTCCTCCTGATTGGATCTTCCAACAAGGTAATGTTCCTAAGCACATTGCAAAATCTACGAAGAAATGTCTTGCTGAAAGTAATGTAAATATTCTGAAATGGCCAAGTCAGACCCCAGATTTAAACCCAGTTGAGAATCTATGATGTTATTTGAAAATTCAAATCCACTTGAGAGCTTCAACAAATACCCCAGATCTGAAGACATACACAAAGAAAAACGGAACAAAATAGCAACTAAAATCTGCAAATCGTTAATCGAGAACTACAAGAAGAGGTTAGTTGCTGTAGAAGCGAATGTCTATTCTACAAAGTATTAAATGAAGATTATGTATTCTTTTTTGTATTGTGTGACTACCTATTAAAATAGATAAATGGGATTTATTTCTATTAAATTAAATTTTTATCTGTTTTCTATGCATATTTAGTTATTATGCATCTGTGTACAGTTAATTATATGAAAATTATATTTATTTATTAGTTGGAAATACAATAGTAAATTGTATGTGTATATATATATATATATATATATATAATTAATTCAAATATAAAATTTGTCACTTAGCTTATTGATGTTATTTTTAGCACCTCAACTCCAGAGTTTCATAGACAAACCTTTTTTGCAATTGCCTGGTCCACTTGTCAAGAAGTATCAGTGATTGACTGCCAATTATCTTCATTATTTTTATATTAATAAATAATAATATATGCACTTTTTTTTTTTATTAGATTGATTTTTTATCACTTTGTGTGTTTGTGTATGCATGTGTAACGAAATATAGGTAAGTTTAATTAAACAGCAATTGATGTCGGTCAAAAGGTAAGTCAATTGAATCTTATTTATTATATATATATATATATATATATATATATATAAATATAAATATATATGAGAGAGAGATTTTGCCAAAAGAGGTATACACACTTCAGACAAGAAAATCTGTAGAGATATTGTAATACTAAATTAATTCAGATATCACATGATTAATACAAATTATCTTTGGACTCTACAATCACAAGAGATGTTTAGAATGGTGACCTTTAACTTCCAGACATTTATTACTGAAGACAATTTTTCCTCTGTTGAAGTGTGTATGTGTATATATATATATATATATATATATATATATATATATATATATATATATATACACACACATAAATGCATGTTTCATTAAAAACAATAGACAAGTACTACATTTAAGCTTTTTATTTAATTTTTCTTGTGTTCGAACACTTAGGTACAAAATAGCAGTATTAAAAACTTTCTAAATAAAGCACACCAGAATTCATCCTCTCGACTACTCAACACTAATCAACAATGGCTTCCCTAACCACCTTATAGACCACCAAATTAGACTATTTCTCCCCCAAGCAAGTAATAATGATAGCGAACACACAGCCAAAAATCACATACACATTTATTACAAAAACCAAATGCATATTAATTACAAACAAGACAAATCTTCATTAAGACATATTATAAAAAAATATACTACTCCAATTGACCCGAATAAAAAAATCTAATTAATTATCTATGATAAAAAAATTAAGACAACTAAGCTTATCCTCAAAAATAACAATATACCAGCTAAGTCAAAATTACAAAGAACGAACATTATCTAGGAGTTCAAATGCCCCTTAAGGAACTGTGTTCCTGATCAGACCGGACTCATAATAAAATTACATCGGTTACACAACTACATGCTTATCCAGACGTCTTACGTTACACCTATCTGATCACAGCTCCATTAGAACCCATTTAAACACACACACACAAATTTACCAGACTCCATTAGGAACATACTAGTAGAAAACACAAATATATTAGCTGCATCCACCTGCAAAAAAAAGAAAAAGCCATCTCTTAACAATATTAACTACGAACAAAGCCACAATGTGCTAACCGTATTCGGAAATTAAAAACATCCCTACCACACACCAGGACATACACAGAATGCACGCACTCAATTAAGCTGAAAAATCAAATCATCCTTGAAAATAGCTAAAGGTATAGCCGAAAGCGCTCGGAAATATAAAACATTCGGACGGATCTTACACACCTTTTGTCCAGAAAAGAAAGTTCTCATTCGAACACAAGAAAAATTAAATAAAAAGCTTAACTATAGTACCTTGTCTGTCATTTTTAATGAAACAGGCATAAAGGAAGGATTGCTGCCTAAATATTCAACTAATACATATATATATATATATATATATATATATATATAAAAACATTTTTATGTTTATACATTCTTTTTATAGATACGATATATATATATTTCCTATGATTCTAACAATTATTTTGTGGATACAGATGTTTGAGAAGATACCATCTTTTTTTTTTAAACAGTATTACATTTACCGGCCTACACAATTGATAGACTTAATAAGAAAATGCTCTCTCCAGCAGGGATTCAAATTGTGCCTCCCCCCATATATATATATATATATGTGTGTGTGTGTATATATAAGTATGTGCGTGTATATATATATATATATATATATATATATATATATATATATATATAGAGAGAGAGAGAGAGAGTGAAAGAGAAGTTTTATTAGATATATAGGTTTATATATAGATGACAGACAATAATTATTTTTTTGTTCACATACTCTTTTTAAATGAGGGAATGCAAATCTGGGTGTAAAGAACATAAACACTCCTTGAAAGTTCAAGCAGGCAACATTTTCTGGAACATTATCAAAATCAGGGAAAAACTGTGGAGATTTTTTAGTTTTCAATTGATTTACCATTTGCAGTGTTGTCAAAATGTATAATTTTTTTTTTCAAGGCTTCTACTTCAGCAAAAACTTCAAATTCTTTTTAAAGAATTGAATTAATTTAAATAATCTTCTTTCATTTTTGAATATTGGCTTTAATTACAAGAAAATGCCTAAAGTTAATCATATGAAAAAGAGATTAATTTTCAAAATTAATGTAGCTTTTAAAGTATTTTAATGGGTTGTTTACATTTTTGTCATTAAATTATTTGATCTCACCATGTTTAATATCTCTACTAATAGAAATATTACTTGGTTTTTAAGAAACATCCCAAATTAAACTTGATTTGAAAAAATAATTGATAATTTAATCATTATTCATTTTTAACTTTTTGCTTAAAATATAGGAAAAATACCAAAGGATGGAATAGGTGGGGAGAGTGTGTGTCAAATCAGTTCATTCAAAGTTCATGTCATTGTCACATTATGTTCTCCAAATCAAAACTGATAACATTTTGCCAAAAATTAATTGATTGTCTCCTGAGTTAGTCCAGTATTGTGCGGTAGGGGGGAAAAGAAAATAATTTTCTCCTTTTCTCAATGTGTACAAACTATGCCACCTATTAGCAAGCACGTAAAGAGGATTAGCACCTTTGAAAGGTCACTCAAAGCATGTGGAGGGCACAAAGTGTCCTAATTCAAAGTCTGATGAAAAATAAAGTGAGCAAGTGATATTCAATAACTTTTTTTTTTTAAATAAATGTTGTTTGGATTGTGGTTAGATTTTGTTATGGTACAACATCGATATATGTAATGTACATCTTCAAAGGCTGAAGTGATGGATTTAACAGATTTTTTCTTTTTTCTTATTTTTCAACATGTGTTTTTGTGTATGTTGGCTTGGGAAAGTAATAATTCTTTCAGATAAGGTGAGATTGGGGAAAAAACAGAGTCTAGATTGATATTTTGCTAATTTTCAATGTCAGCACTCTCGAGAATTTTCCTCCTGAAAAACACAAATATATTAGCTTTAATTGTTTCTTTTATATTTTTATATAAAATATGCATTCCCTGCATATTTTATATAAAAATTGTGGTCAAATTTATTTCTGTGTATGACTAGTGCATTTGTTAAATTTATTGTTATTTATGAGATCTCTTTGTGTTCATAGATACTTTTTTTTTTTTAAATTTCTGCATGTCTCCGATGTAGGTGCAATTTATTTTACATATGCCTGCTTCTGAAATATTATTGTTATTGTTGTTTACAGTTCTGATGACATCTATGATGGGTCTGCAAGTGGTTGTGAATATATATATATATATATATATATATATATATATATATATATATATATATATATAAAGTTGGTTATAACTAAAATATAACTGTAAAAGGACTATATAAATAAAGACAAAAGAAAAACTTAGTCAACATATTTCGTCCTCTGATGGATTTTATCAAGGCAGATATAAGGATTTTATTTGGCAATGAATATCAATAAATAAAAGTAAAAAAAATGTTAGTTTTTAAAAAAGTTTACTTAGACTTTTCAATCTAAATTATGAATGATGATAAGTGATGTAATTTAATGTCTGATAAACAAAAGTGTGTAAATGATGTTATTGAATGTTTTTTATGCAATTAATATTTAAATTATTTTACTATGGGATAAATTTCTGTATTACATCTTTTAAATAACAAGAGGTTATGAATTTTTTAACATTTTTATAGTCATGTTTGTTGGTTGGTTGGTTTGAAAAAGTAGTAAATCTTTCAGGAATGAGCATATTTGAAAAAAAACATGGAATGCTGAAAAATTATGTTTTGATAAGATTCAATAAAATGTTTAGGTAACCTGAATAAAAGAGAATGAAAAAACTTTAGTGATGCAACACAACAATAAAAGAATAGGGTTGAAAAAGACAGAAGATGGTGATTGATGTTATATTTAAATTTTTTGAAGATTGTAGATCACAGAGAAGCAATAAATTGCAAGGAAGTTCCTTAAGCGAGAAGTGCAAGAAAAGAAATTATTCAATTAGAACTTATGGTTAAATGTATCTAATTCAGCAATAAAAGAACATAACCTAACTGCCTAACTCTTGAATTCATGTCAGGTCAGGACATTACAAAACCTTCTTTAGATTTTGATGAGAATCTAGACATATATAGCAAGAACACCAAATGAAATATAGCAGGTAACAGTCAATGATGGACGAATGGTAGACTTGCAACACTTGCACAATGAATTCTAATAGGGAAAATTGTCTAGCACGACACAGTGGACCAACTTTCCTACGATCAATGATTCAATATAATCACTCCATCTACTATCAGTAGAAAACATGAAACAAACAAGACACAATGAGTTGCTCTCCTGGAGGTTAGCATCAGCCATACTGATGGAAAGCAAAAATGATTCTCTGCGGTGATTAAAAGATACCAGTTTCATATTGGAGGCTAAAATTTACAAGCCATTTCTTGCCCTTGTTAACAACTGACTGGGGGTTATTTTTGAGAGAAGCTGCCAGTTTTTCTATTAATACAGGAGTAAATAGACATGTCATCAGCATTAATAGCTAGTTGGGAACTGATGGCATCATTCAAGTTTGCTGATGAAGATGAGAATCAATATCTGTCCAAGAATAGAGCCATCGGCGACCTGTGCATTAATGATCTAGAAGTGTGAACATTCAATATGAATTTCATTTAATCCTTAATAGTGCTGTTCCAATCTTAGCAATTTTCAAAATAGGTGATTGTTTATTAATAACACTTCTGAGATTAATTGTTCTTGTCATGTTTTTTATTTTTATTTTTAAGTTTATTTATATTCTTAAATTACTATATTTTGTAGTTTCTCTCTGATGCATGTTTTCCTTATTAAGTGTTTTTGGAGTTTAAGGCAAAGGAATTTTATAGTTTTAGTGTTTTCAAATTCAGTTTAAGGAAAAAAGACAGGAAACTGTGAAGAGCTATGATCGCCTATGTCTTGAAGGGACATGACACATAGAAGAGAAGAAAATGGGAAAAGTGACAGAAGTATACAAAGATGAATGCTGCCAGGATGACTGTTTTGTCTGTTTCATAAACAAATCATGGTCTGCCCACCATTTTCTGTTCTTTAGAGCTCTCAATAAGTTTTGCTTTCTCATTATCTCTGCTAATCCCGGTTGGAAGAGATAAGTCATTTACACAACTTGTTAGGTGCATTACTCACTGCTTTTGTCTGTACCACCTGCATTCAATAGGTCTTGTGAGTGTCAGATTCTCTAAGCCCTCTTTTCCCATTATGTGTCTGAGAAATTTCAATAAATATAAATATGGTGACAAAGATAGTCCAAATAATGTAAATAGTGTACATAATACCTCATCTCAGAAATATAGACAGATACTGAAAGGCCGAAACATTGTAATAAATATGGCGACAAAGATGAGGACAATAGTCCGAATAATGTAAATAGTGTACATAATACTTCATCTCAGAAATATAGACAGATACAGAAAGGCCGAAACATTGTAATAAATATGGTGACAAAGATGAGGACAATACTCCGAATAATGTAAATAATGTACATAATACCTCATCTCAGAAATATAGACAGTTACTGAAAGGCCGAAACGTAATAGATATGGCAACAAAGATAAGGACAATAGTCCGAATAATATAAATAGTGTACATCATACCTCATCTTAGAAATATAAGGCAGATACTGAGAAATTTCCTTTCTGATTCTAAGTATGAGCATTCTTGTTTACATTTTCTTTAGAACATTCTTTTTGTTCACATGATCAGTCTATGGGAGTTTCAGAATCCTTCTCTAGAATCATATTTCTATTGTCTCTTCGTCATCTGTGAAGAAATTGGCCAACATTCACTGATTCATGTTACATACGCTTTTCTTTGTTTCTAATGAATTTTACCTGTTTTTTAATACTTTGTTTAGTCTTTGTAAAACATCTTTCAGTTTACAGCAGATCTCTGAGTCAAATTTTCTTTCATCTCTTATACCACTTCCCAGACGTTTTAATGTTTGTACTTGCTTGATTTTGGCATCTCCAATCCATACCTCTCATTTTTGGCTAATTTCAATACATTTTGGAATCTTAGAATTTTTGGTTAATTCTTTCTTTTCAGTTTAGTCAGTTTTCTTTCTCTGCCTGACATTGTAAAAGATGACAGACAAGGATTGCTTTAAAAATTTTCACGATTATTCATGAAACAAAGTTCTTCCGTATATTACCTCCTGACATGCCTTCACTCAGATGGAAATGATAATGAAATAAAATATTTTAAGAAATGATAACGAAATAAAATATTTTAAGAAATGATAACGAAATAAAATATTTTAAGAAATGATAACGAAATAAAATATTTTAAGAAATGATAACGAAATAAAATATTTTAAGAAGTGATAACGAAATAAAATATTTTAAGAAGTGATAACGAAATAAAATATTTTAAGAAATGATAACGAAATAAAATATTTTAAGAAATGATAACGAAATAAAATATTTTAAGAAATGATAACGAAATAAAATATTTTAAGAAGTGATAACGAAATAAAATATTTTAAGAAGTGATAATGAAATAAAATATTTTAAGAAGTGATAACGAAATAAAATATTTTAAAATTCCTTGCTATAATCAAACTTGATTAATGGAATATTCTTTTTTTGATCATTTCACCCCAAGCAAGGTGACAAAGCCACTAAAATGCAGGGGTTACTGAGTGTCAAAGAATATTAAAAAAAAAAAGAAAAACATTACCGAACAAGAACAATAAAAGAAGAGAAATTATGAAGACGGATGATAACAATTGACATTGCACTTATATTTTTGATGATTAAACTTGACTGGAAAGCAAAAAGCCGGAAGAGAGTTTTTCAAGCAAGAACTATGAGAATAAAATCTAGAAGCCTTGAACTTACAGTTACATCTAGCCATTTCAACTGTAAAATTATGAGATTATACCCAAAATATTCCCTATTTATGCATGTAAAAATATTAGTGAGCAATCAGATGCTAAAATTGAAAAACATTATTGTAATGTAGTAACTCTCTATCTTGAGTGGCTCTTGTGTCCCTTATTGAGTGAACAATTAGTCAAAAAAAAAGATTTTCAGTCCTAGAAGGATCTTCTTCAGACTAATGGTTTAATCAATGGAGTCAGTCATATATATAACTGGGAGAGGACAATAATAATCTGCACTTCCTACCACATTCTCTTACATTCATATAACACACCTCATTCATTAACCCTCTGCCTTGAACGGCTCTTGAGCCTAGTATTTGAACGAACCTTAGTATTAAAAAATAAAAGTATTACAGTAAATTTCAATTACAATTTTACATCAAAATCTTTAGAAATACAGGAAATTTAGACTTTAATTTTAAATTCTTGACATTCAGTGTTTTGTTAAATTCTTGACATTCAGTGTTTTGTTAAATTCTTGACATTCAGTGTCTCTAGATTTGTGGTACTCAACCATTTTTTACCAATGGACCACTTTCACTTCAATTTTTTTTTTTTTTTTGTGGACCTCCATAACCATTCAATGAAAAAAAAAAAAGGCTTCTTTTTCTATTAGATAAGTTTAGGAATTGTATTAAGAAATACTAAATGTATGTGCTTTATTTCAGGGTAAAATTAATTTAATGAAAATAAACTTGTATTTAACAAGTAAATTCTATGAAACATTTATGAACACTAGTAAAATAACTCATAATACCGTATGACCATATAAGAGAGTTGTCATGACCAGAGAAGAAGTCTCTTATATCCGGGTTTGGTCTAATTTATATACATTAACACAGGCTCTAATTTGGGACCAGAGAAAATCTCTCTTATATCCGGGTTACACTGTAAATCATTTTGAAATATGTGAGTAATTAATAAATTTTTAAAAAGTGTGGATTTATTCAATGCGAGTTTTTCATATTCAGCTCCATCGATGTCACTGATAGTTGAAGATCACCCCTTTTCACAATGTCGAGTCTATTACTATATTAATTAATTTATATTAATATATTAATATTTTATTTTATTAAATTTTAAAATTAATATTATTATTAATATATTAAATTAATTTTTATAATAAGTTATAATATTTATATAATTTTCCTTTACATATATAATCCTTCATTTACATATCCTTTTCAGTTTTTATTCAACATTTACAAATAAAACATCCAGTATAGTAAAAGGGATGCTAAAGTAGATAACTTGATCACATTTTCTGCTAGTTTTACAGTTGTTTTTCTATTTTCAGTATTTTGATATGATGTAGAATTCTGTAGAAATTTCAATTCCCAGTTGAAAAAAAACATTCCAAAGTGAAATTGCTCTATGGACAACTAAAAATATTACTGTGAGCCCCCAATTTTCTATTTTTTTTTTTTTTGTGTTGAATCCAGGTAATGCTACATGGACACCCCAGGGTTCATATAGACCCTGTTTGACAACCACTGACCTAGATGTATAACCTAGCTGACTTCATTCAACTATTTTATTTTCATTTTATTTCGATTTCTATGACTATTATTTATTAAATATCTCCCATTATGGTAGTTTTGTTAGAAAAGAAGACATGTTGCATGATGCTAGGTGTAAATATGTTGTAGATGATTCTGAAATTAGTCTACTTTCAATATATTTTTGCTTTTAATTAAAATTAGATTCTTTAAGTCAAAATTATAGCCATGCTTATTAAAATGAATGACTAATGAACTGAGTGTAATGTTTTGTGTTCGTGTAATGTTTCATTTAATTTCATAGATATTTGATCTATGTATGTTGGAGGACATTTTAATTTTTAGTCTGTTTTGAAAATTCCTGCTTCATGCCTAATGCTATTGTTTTTTGTTAAATCTCAGAACAAAACAGGTCACTTAAGAGTTTTTTTCCATTTTGTCATTTGGTTATCCACTATTTGTAGATATGTGTGGTTTTCATTTGAATTTTCTCATCAGGGTTGCACCATTTTGTCCTTAAGGATTAATTAGGTTTGATTAACTGAAAGGTTTGTTGTGATTAAGTGATTATTTTCTTTCTTAATGAAAATTACATTCTTTAACTCAAAATTATAGCCAGACCTATTACAAGGAATGACTAATGCACTGAGTGTATTGTTTTTTAAAAAGAACCCTTTTGTATTTGTATAATGTTTCATTTAGTTTCATAGATATTTCATCTCTATTTTGGAGGAAAAACTTGCAGTTTATTTTGTAAATTTCTGCTCCAGATTAAATATTGTTATTAAATTACATTGGTTATTTATATATATGTATGTTGCAGGAATGGTACAGTAATGGATAACATCACAGACTGAGGAATTGGGAAGACAAGTTTGAATTCCTGTCAACTTTGTTATATTCATTTACATGCAAATACTCTTGGGAAAGGTAAGAATCCACCTCATCTTCCCCCAGTTATGGGTTAAATAGCTGGACATGGGAAGTCCAACTCCTTAATAGCCAACTCAATACCTCCGACTGAGTGCCAGGATAACTTAGGACCAGAAAAACATAACTTTCTTATAAGTGAATAAAAATAATTTATTAACGATTAAAAACATAATTAGTGAATATTTTTTTTAATTATTTCTAATAAAGAAAATCGTAAAAAATTATTTTTTAATAAAATAAAAATATTCACTAATTAAGGTTTTAATCATTAATAAATAACTTTTATTCAGTTATAAAAAAAAAAAGTTAGGTTATTTTTTGGGGGCTGTTAACTTGGTCCTCCATTGGCTGTGTTCAGTTGGCAGTGCTCAGCTGTCCTGCACCCAGCAAGACATAGTGGTTCTATAGCCTTCAGTGGCAACCAGTTTAGTAGAAGGAAAACCCTGAATTCAAAAAACTTCCAGCTATGGATTAAATAGCTTCATCAACTGGCAAATGGCCAGGTGTGGTGAATACAGCTACATGTCTGAAGACATGTATCAGTCAGGGAAGGATTCCTCTGAGGAGGGAGAAGGCTCTGGATTTGAATGCTTTTATTCCTGGTACTATTTTTTTTATATAAGTCTACAGTGAAAAGTATGTAGATGGAAAGAGAGAAAAGAAAAACTTGTATAGATGTTATAACCGTTGATTTATTCACTTCTCTCACTCGACATGCAATGCTAGATTTCTTTAGGGTTGGCTCTTTGGTAAAACTCAGATTTTTAGTCATAGCAAAAGGATATAGAATTGACCATATGAAGTGGTTACATCCTGTTAGATGATGGAGTCAGGAAATAGCCTAGCCACTTTCTCGAATAAGTGACGTTTTAAGGATTAAAGAGAAAGATGTCATGGGAATAAATAGAAGAAAGTGACCAAAGGAAAAGAAAGAGAAAAAAGGTAGAAATGTGGAAGGAAAAAAAGAAGGAAGGATATATACGAGTTGATGCAGTTGTAAAGAGAGAATGAGATAAAGCAGGAAAAGAAAGAAGGTGTAAAAGAAAGAGAGAGTGAAACTGTGGAAGGAAAAAAAGAAAGAAGGAAATACAAGAGTTGATGCAGTTGTAAAGAGAGAATGAGATAAAGCAGGAAGAGAAAGAAGGTGTAAAAGAAAGAGAGAGTGAAACTGTGGAAGGAAAAAAAGAAAGAAGGAAATATAAGAGTTGATGCAGTTGTAAAGAGAGAATGAGATAAAGCAGGAAAAGAAAGAAGGTGTAAAAGAAAGAGAGAGTGAAACTGTGGAAGGAAAAAAAGAAAGAAGGAAATATAAGAGTTGATGCAGTTGTAAAGAGAGAATGAGATAAAGCAGGAAGAGAAAGAAGGTGTAAAAGAAAGAGAGAGTGAAACTGTGGAAGGAAAAAAAGAAAGAAGGAAATATAAGAGTTGATGCAGTTGTAAAGAGAGAATGAGATAAAGCAGGAAAAGAAAGAAGGTGTAAAAGAAAGAGAGAGTGAAACTGTGGAAAGAAAAAAAGAAAGAAGGAAATACAAGAGTTGATGCAGTTGTAAAGAGAGAATGAGATAAAGCAGGAAGAGAAAGAAGGTGTAAAAGAAAGAGAGAGTGAAACTGTGGAAGGAAAAAAAGAAAGAAGGAAATATAAGAGTTGATGCAGTTGTAAAGAGAGAATGAGATAAAGCAGGAAGAGAAAGAAGGTGTAAAAGAAAGAGAGAGTGAAACTGTGGAAGGAAAAAAAGAAAGAAGGAAATATAAGAGTTGATGCAGTTGTAAAGAGAGAATGAGATAAAGCAGGAAGAGAAAGAAGGTGTAAAAGAAAGAGAGAGTGAAACTGTGGAAGGAAAAAAAGAAAGAAGGAAATATAAGAGTTGATGCAGTTGTAAAGAGAGAATGAGATAAAGCAGGAAAAGAAAGAAGGTGTAAAAGAAAGAGAGAGTGAAACTGTGGAAGGAAAAAAAGAAAGAAGGAAATACAAGAGTTGATGCAGTTGTAAAGAGAGAATGAGATAAAGCAGGAAGAGAAAGAAGGTGTAAAAGAGAGAGTGAAACTGTGGAAGGAAAAAAAGAAAGAAGGAAATATAAGAGTTGATGCAGTTGTAAAGAGAGAATGAGATAAAGCAGGAAGAGAAAGAAGGTGTAAAAGAAAGAGAGAGTGAAACTGTGGAAGGAAAAAAAGAAAGAAGGAAATATAAGAGTTGATGCAGTTGTAAAGAGAGAATGAGATAAAGCAGGAAAAGAAAGAAGGTGTAAAAGAAAGAGAGAGTGAAACTGTGGAAGGAAAAAAAGAAAGAAGGAAATATAAGAGTTGATGCAGTTGTAAAGAGAGAATGAGATAAAGCAGGAAAAGAAAGAAGGCGTAAAAGAAAGAGAGAGTGAAACTGTGGAAGGAAAAAAAGAAAGAAGAAAATATAAGAGTTGATGCAGTTGTAAAGAGAGAATGAGATAAAGCAGGAAAAGAAAGAAGGTGTAAAAGAAAGAGAGAGTGAAACTGTGGAAGGAAAAAAAGAAAGAAGGAAATACAAGAGTTGATGCAGTTGTAAAGAGAGAATGAGATAAAGCAGGAAAAGAAAGAAGGTGTAAAAGAAAGAGAGAGTGAAACTGTGGAAGGAAAAAAAGAAAGAAGGAAATACAAGAGTTGATGCAGTTGTAAAGAGAGAATGAGATAAAGCAGGAAGAGAAAGAAGGTGTAAAAGAAAGAGAGAGTGAAACTGTGGAAGGAAAAAAAGAAAGAAGGAAATATAAGAGTTGATGCAGTTGTAAAGAGAGAATGAGATAAAGCAGGAAGAGAAAGAAGGTGTAAAAGAAAGAGAGAGTGAAACTGTGGAAGGAAAAAAAGAAAGAAGGAAATATAAGAGTTGATGCAGTTGTAAAGAGAGAATGAGATAAAGCAGGAAGAGAAAGAAGGTGTAAAAGAAAGAGAGAGTGAAACTGTGGAAGGAAAAAAAGAAAGAAGGAAATATAAGAGTTGATGCAGTTGTAAAGAGAGAATGAGATAAAGCAGGAAAAGAAAGAAGGTGTAAAAGAAAGAGAGAGTGAAACTGTGGAAGGAAAAAAAGAAAGAAGGAAATATAAGAGTTGATGCAGTTGTAAAGAGAGAATGAGATAAAGCAGGAAAAGAAAGAAGGTGTAAAAGAAAGAGAGAGTGAAACTGTGGAAGGAAAAAAAGAAAGAAGAAAATATAAGAGTTGATGCAGTTGTAAAGAGAGAATGAGATAAAGCAGGAAAAGAAAGAAGGTGTAAAAGAAAGAGAGAGTGAAACTGTGGAAGGAAAAAAAGAAAGAAGGAAATATAAGAGTTGATGCAGTTGTAAAGAGAGAATGAGATAAAACAAAAAAAGAAAGAAGGTGTAAAAGAAAGAGAGAGTGAAACTGTGGAAGGAAAAAAAGAAAGAAGAAAATATAAGAGTTGATGCAGTTGTAAAGAGAGAATGAGATAAAGCAGGAAAAGAAAGAAGGTGTAAAAGAAAGAGAGAGTGAAACTGTGGAAGGAAAAAAAGAAAGAAGGAAATATAAGAGTTGATGCAGTTGTAAAGAGAGAATGAGATAAAACAAAAAAAGAAAGAAGGTGTAAAAGAAAGAGAGAGTGAAACTGTGGAAGGAAAAAAAGAAAGAAGAAAATATAAGAGTTGATGCAGTTGTAAAGAGAGAATGAGATAAAGCAGGAAAAGAAAGAAGGTGTAAAAGAAAGAGAGAGTGAAACTGTGGAAGGAAAAAAAGAAAGAAGGAAATATAAGAGTTGATGCAGTTGTAAAGAGAGAATGAGATAAAGCAGGAAAAGAAAGAAGGTGTAAAAGAAAGAGAGAGTGAAACTGTGGAAGGAAAAAAAGAAAGAAGGAAATATAAGAGTTGATGCAGTTGTAAAGAGAGAATGAGATAAAGCAGGAAGAGAAAGAAGGTGTAAAAGAAAGAGAGAGTGAAACTGTGGAAGGAAAAAAAGAAAGAAGGAAATATAAGAGTTGATGCAGTTGTAAAGAGAGAATGAGATAAAGCAGGAAAAGAAAGAAGGTGTAAAAGAAAGAGAGAGTGAAACTGTGGAAGGAAAAAAAGAAAGAAGGAAATATAAGAGTTGATGCAGTTGTAAAGAGAGAATGAGATAAAACAAAAAAAGAAAGAAGGTGTAAAAGAAAGAGAGAGTGAAACTGTGGAAGGAAAAAAAGAAAGAAGAAAATATAAGAGTTGATGCAGTTGTAAAGAGAGAATGAGATAAAGCAGGAAAAGAAAGAAGGTGTAAAAGAAAGAGAGAGTGAAACTGTGGAAGGAAAAAAAGAAAGAAGGAAATATAAGAGTTGATGCAGTTGTAAAGAGAGAATGAGATAAAACAAAAAAAGAAAGAAGGTGTAAAAGAAAGAGAGAGTGAAACTGTGGAAGGAAAAAAAGAAAGAAGAAAATATAAGAGTTGATGCAGTTGTAAAGAGAGAATGAGATAAAGCAGGAAAAGAAAGAAGGTGTAAAAGAAAGAGAGAGTGAAACTGTGGAAGGAAAAAAAGAAAGAAGGAAATATAAGAGTTGATGCAGTTGTAAAGAGAGAATGAGATAAAGCAGGAAAAGAAAGAAGGTGTAAAAGAAAGAGAGAGTGAAACTGTGGAAGGAAAAAAAGAAAGAAGGAAATATAAGAGTTGATGCAGTTGTAAAGAGAGAATGAGATAAAGTCTGGATGGGGGCTGATCCCAGCTTGTGGCACCTTTAGAAAGTGCCTGAATACCATACCATGGGTTGACCTAAGCCTTGTAAGTGAAATTGGTTAGATGGAACACTTGGGGCCATTGATAGCTCTTCTAGCATGAAGTCACAAGTCATTGTGACTGAGGGTTTGAGCGTACTGGGCTTGTTCAGATTGTTGTCATGCTAGATAATATGCTCTCTCCCAGGAACTGTAACTAAGGTTTGCTCAGCATAGTTGCAGTATAAGCCACAGGTGGGTTCTGTGGGTGTTCAACAAACACAAATGTGCCTGAATGAGCGTCCGAATTAGAGATTAGCTAGCTGCCCTAGTAGACGAGTATCCTTGAATACAAGTGGCCAGCCATTATTATGTTATTTTATTCATGTATATATATATATATATATATATATATATGATGGAAGCAACTGGATTTTGAGCAATATTACTTGAGCCATCCAAAAACTTTTTAGTCATGCTAGAGTCTTATATTGTCTTGTGTAGATGTGGCAATACTAGGCATCTTTAGCAGTCTTACATAAATTTCCACATAACATTCAATGAATGACTTTTCTCTGTGTGCAATGCTTTTAATAATTTTTTGTGGCCTTCCATATTTAGATAGATTTGACCTCATTCATTAAATTTTGTAGCAACATTTTCATGGACATTAACATCAAAACCGTCAATGAATATGTGATAGGTCCTAACCTGGCATCTTGACTCCAGTCACTTTCTCACAGACGTGATATGACTTCCCTGTCTTTTCTACAAATATTTTCATGGCAACTGCTCTGATGAGCCATTTTCACTGGTACCCCAACTTCATGAATTTAAGAGTGCTACTAGGTTGCCATCTTGGCCCCACCCTTTCACTGTTGAAACAGTTAAATATAACCGTCTTTTCTACTCCAACAGCTTCTTCTCTCACACTTCGAGACAGTGGAACTCCCTTCCTCTCACTTGCTTCCTTGATAACTATAATTTTCAAAAATTTAAATGTAATGTCAATCGACATCTTCTGATGTCTTGATCTTGATCCCCATCCTTCTCTTTACCCTTTCTTGAAACGCCCCTCATTTCTTTTACTTTCACTCTTTCTAAACCCCTGGGTGCTAGTGGCACTCCCGCCTTGCTTGCAGGGAAATGCTTAAAAATAAAAATAATGTCTTCCTTGAGTTTTTTATGCACAACACAATTCTGTTCAAATTCTGTCCTACCATTAAGTACCACTTTCCTCCAGGAATTACAGATCTAGAGTTAAGTTTCCCAAGTATAAGTGCCAGTTACTCTCATTTTCCGAGCACATCCATACATAGTGTGGTTGACTAATCACAGACATCTACACATTTGTATTTGTTTAACCCTCATAGAGCCCACCTGTGGTTTATACTACAACTATGTTGATTGGACTTGAGGTATGGTTTCTTGGAGAGCGCATAATCTGTCATGATTAGTAGTTTCAACAGTATCAGTACGTCAATCACAATATCTTCTATGACAACTGTCATGAATTTTAGACAGTTCTGTCTAGCCAATATCATTCACAAGGCTTTGGTCAATTCATGGTATGGTTTTCAGATACTTTCCAAAGGTGCTATATGCTGGGATTGTTTCCACAGTCCAAAAACATCAAGACATCACCTTCAGTAATGTACAGAAGTGGGTACAGAGGGTGTGACACCCACTCAGCATCCATATCAGGAGGGCATCCACACAAAGAGTGAAATAAAAATTTACTTTATATCTAATTTGAATAAAATGTTTATTTTATGTTTCATCCATTTTTACATATTTAAAATATCTTCCTTTCTCACATTTTTCAGTCCTAGGCTCTTGAGTCTTAGGGGCAAGAAGTTGGCCCTGGGCATTGCCAAACATCTGCAAGTCATTGGTCAACTTCTTTATAAATCAACCATGATGGGATTCAAATTCGGGTCTTATGTTTAGAAAGTGAACATTCTAATCAACTGGCCACATGCCCATATAAATATATAGGTATACACAAGAATGCTGCCACCCAGTTAACACAATGTGTCATTAAAAAGTATGATGCTAACCAAAAATGTATTAATTGTACTTTAAAACTTTAAAATATTAAACTTTAAATTTTGAAAGAATTTTTGGATGATAAGATTTATTGAAAAGAAAAACACATTTTATTTTACAGAAACTATAGACATTTTGGGATTGCCACTAAGGTCCAATATAATAGAATTCTTGACACTTAAACTATTTTGTTATCAAGAATTTTGTGATGTACAGTTGAAGCACTAGATAAGAAATGGCAATTGTATTCAATGCACAGATGATTGGTAGATTTGTCCATGTGCAAGACAGATTCTGACAAGAAAAGTTACACAAAACTCTTTATTCTTTAAACACATGAAGTAGGAGGTCATCCCACCTGTAAATATAGTTGAGTCAGCTGATGATAGACAAACATGGGATCCACTCAGATAATGGATTCATTCACTGGTGGCCATTTATTTTACAAGGAGAGACAAACTTATCAAAACTAATGATAATGTTGAAGGAGAGCATAGGGTCTTGAGGAGCAAATGACTTCTCATTCCAGTCAAAATTGAACAGTACATGGCTGGGGAAGCACCCAAAAAAGGACAGAAAGCCTATGTTACTCTGTGGTGAGTGGGAAATAATAACTCTCTTCACCCATTCCCTTCAGCTGAGGAAGAAGGAAAGAAATTCTCAAGCCTATGTGAGATTTTTGCCTTTCATAAAAATTAACCAGTGAGCCGAGAAAGATATCTCCAGTTAATTCCCCTCTCCAAGATCTCCACCACCTTAACTCTTTGGGTCCTGTCATTGGATCTAACTAACGCCTTTATCCACTGTGCCATGTGTCCTTGAGAACCCAAAGAGTGTGAGTTCAATACCTTGTTAAGGAGGTGGAGAACTTGGAGAGGAGAATTAACAGGAGATAATTGATAACATGGCATGGCATATGGAACTAGAACAGTCTACCCCAGTGAGTGAAATAAAGGGTTCAGTTCAACATTCCAACCACCTGAAGAAGGCAGAAGCATACAACGGCCAAAATGTTGTAATAAATATGGCAACAAAGATGAGGACAATAGTCCAAATAATGTTAATAGTGTATCATTTGATCTGTTATATGAACATTCCTCTTTGTGACAATACATTAAAACTATGGACTTAAAGAATTTTGATTTATTTTCCTGAATGAGGTACTAACATGACTTTAAGCATATAAATTCTTGAATAAATTCCTTATGTTGTTTTGTTAAAATTATCCATGTAAAATTACCTCATCATTATCAACCTTCATTAATCCTCTTGATGTGGGTAAATTCATCAGGTCAAATTCAAAGATGCTTTCTAAATTACAACAAAGATAAATGCATTCCTGACTAATTGTGAGAGTACATAATATCAATTATTGGAAACCCCCGTTTTTATTATCAATAATATCAGTATAATTTTTATATAATTTTTATGTATTTTTATATTTTATTTTTATTATTATTTTTATATATACTTTTATATTTTTATATAATTTATATATACTTTTATATTTTTATATATTTTTATTATCATAATATCAATTATTAGAAACACGTTTTTATTATGAAATTAAATCACATAATGTCAGTTATTATTTACTTCTACTCGATTTTAAAAATGTTTCATATCCATTGATGAATAAAATTAAAACCTGTGAAAAATTGTTTAATTTTCATCCTTCTATTGTGAACTTCCAAATCCCCCACCCCACCCTGAGGTGAACTTTGTTCATGGTGAATTTTCCATGCAGTGAGCTTACAGGATATAGATTAAGTTGTGCATTTATTTCTGTACATTGCAATAATTGAGTTAATTCAAATACTAACCCGACAAGTTCACTATGGCTGCCACAATAAGAAAAAAAAGAGAGACATATACACAGAGGAGTTGGCAGGTTGGACTAATAAATATATACTCTTGTCTAAGGATATATATTTAATCACTATGTACGTTTTTTTTTTCTTTCTCATAAACTAAAATTGAATATATTCTAAAAAAGATACATATTTATTTCTTTTATCAAGAAAGGGAGAGATGTAATATGGTGATATCATTGACCGCCTGAACTGAAGATTCCCTTCTAATAAAGATAAAGCAAACACAGGATGTATGAATCTTTCTTGAAGCTTTTATTTTAGTTTTAATTTCAAGCTAATAGATTAAATTTAATATTTCCAATGAGCAAAATATTTTACTGTATTTCAAATCAAAATTAAATTGATTGGAATGTCTTGTTTTTTTTTTGTCTTTTTTAATGATTAAAATGGCTAAAGATCCACCATATTAGTGAATCTGTCAATCAAACATGAATCTCTTTATTAAAAAGTCTTTCAAAAATAAAATCTACTTTTCTGAAACCTGAGGAAGATTAACTGATTTAAAGTTTAATTAACCCAATTTGAAATAAATATTACTTATTAAATATTACAGAAAAATATTTTTTAACATGGAGTTGGGTGATTTTATGTGGTGTTGACAACTTTCTTGATAGATTTATGTTTGGGAATTTTTTCTACAAAAGACATAACTGTAAAATTACTTGAATATAATGTGAACGACTTTTTATGTTGTTTTAACAACCTAATAATCTTGAAAAATAGGAAAATATTCTAAGAAATCGAATATTTCATTGAATTTTAGGTACTTTGGCTTTATAGTCTTACTGGCAAAGCTGTTTGTTGAAGAAATGTTAGAAAATTACCAATAAATTTAAAATTTACTATAGTTACTGATATTATTTTCTGATAATGTCATGTACTGACATCTGTATTTGTATAAATCAGCATGTTTATATGCACAAAAAGATTCAAAATTCTTTTTAAAATACTTTCCATTTATGATTAGTAAATTTAGACTTTACTTAATAACAATATCACTAATCAATATTGTTATAAACTCTACAAATTAATACAGAATGTTAGAAGATTTAAAACTCTATAAATTATAATAATTTTTTTTAAAATGAAAACAATTCCTGTAAAAATGCATTATTCATCAAAAAAACATTTTTTCTTAAATAAAATAGTGTTCATAATATATCTTATTCATAAAAACAACTAAAAGCTTTTCTAATTAAATAATGTCATAATTTTATTTCATTTTTTATTTTCTGATCCAGAGCAGATTTTCAGTAACAAGGTGGGGAGTCTGTTTTACAAAAAAATTGATGGTTTAAATTTTTCAAGGTTTAGTTTTTAACTAATAGAAATACTGAGTGGATCAAAATTTAATTTCTTGAAATTTGATAAAATGGAAAAAAATGGGTTGGGGTGGAGTTCTTAACAAATTTTTAAAAAAGTATATTTTTACCAAAATTATCTAAAAAAAAAAAAAAAAGTTTCATTAAAATTCAACAATTATTTGATTTTTGCAGGAATTCTCAATTCAGTTGCTTCTCATCATGAAACAATGTTAAAATTTCCCATACCAATTCATGGTTATCCACTAACACAAGAAAAAAACAATTTTTAACCAAAATTTTGAAAGTTTTAAAAAGGATTAAAAAAATGTAATTTAGTAATCAAAAAGCCCTTTGGTTTTTCCTTATAACAATGACATAAAGATTTTGACAATAAAATTTTGTTTTTATTAAGTTTTTGACATTTTTTTAACAGATCTTTAGATATGTCTATTCTATTTTATCATACCTTCTCCTCACTAGTTTTCTCATTCTCTTTCAGTCCAAGTAAACCCTTGAATCTTAGAAGCAGTATCACCTTCCTTGGGGTGAAATGATTTAAAAAAATAATAATAATATTTTCTGGCAGACAAACCAATAATACATCAATTTTGAGTTCATCATCTCATTTTCTGAAAAGTAACACCTGCCCTATATTCTCTTTCTGAGGATGATCAAAAGTGATAGAAACAACATTAAGAACTATGAGAAAATTCTACATAGTTATCAACCAATCATTTACTTGTATGAAAATAAGTGGAATCTATGTAAAAATTGACAATGTATTTCTGACATCTCTACAGATTACAAATATAAAAAACTGTTTTTTTTTTTTTGTTTTTTTTTAATTTTCTAAATTTTAAAAGGTGGGTTCAGATTATGTAATTTATTTTAATTTTAAGAAGTAGGGTCTATATTGCTATCAAACAAGCTCTCCAGATTTCAAATATAAAACATTTTTTTTAAATTTTTTGAATTTTAAGAGTAGAGTTCAGTTTATGTAAATTTTGTAAATTTAAGAAATTCAGATGATATCATTTTTAAAATTTTAAAAGCAGAGTTCAGATTATGTCAATTCATTGTATATTGATCACCCAATACAAGTAAAAAATATGCCTATAACATGTGATAAAATTTTTATTTTATTTTTAATCATTTCACCCCAAGCAAAGTGGGAATGCTACTAGTACACAGAGGGTTACAGAGAGTGAATATGAGAGAAAAGACTGGGTACAGGGTGGGGGAAGATCAACAAAAAGATAAAACCTGAACAGGGTTCAAGGAGATAGAAGATGGCAATTGACATTGCATTTAAATTTTGGGAGGGAAGCAAAGAAACGGAAGGGAGTTCCACAGGGGGGAAGGGCAAGAAAAGAAACTGTTAGAGTAGAAGTAGCGATTATATTTAACTAATTCAACAGTAAAAGTGTGGGACCTAGATGCCAATCTAGTATCAGGTTTAAACTCACGTAGACCAAGCATCAGGAAAAAAAGTTTGTCAGAGCAGTAGCCATGAAAACATTTGTAGAAAAGACAGAGAGAAACCACATCATATCAGTGAGAAAGTAACTGAAGTCAAGATGCCAAGTCAGGATAAATTACATTGCAGATCCTTCTCTGGATTTTGTCAGAAACCTTGAAATGAGTAGCAGGAGCACCAACCAGATATGACAACTGTATTCAATGCCAGGCAAATGTAAATGTGCAAGATGAACCTTTTGGCACAACACAGTGACCCAACTTTCCTTGCAGTAGATGCAGCTATTGATTTGATATAGTCATTCCACCCCAAGTCAGCTGAAAATGTGATACCAAGAAAACACAGTGTGTTGCTCTGCATGAGTTTAGCATCAGACATACTGATGACGGGCAGGAAAATTTCTCTCTGGTGGTTAAATGAAAGCAGTTTCATTTTTGGTGGCATTAAAATTTACAAGCCATTTTCTACTCCAGTTAACCACTGATTGGAGGTCCTTTTCAAGAGCAGCGGCCAAGTTAACTAAATTTACATCTACACTATTGTGCTTATCTTTGTTGTTGTTTCTATCACAATGGGAGACTAAGAGTTCATTCAGGAGTATAATAGAAAATAATAGTTGAGATAGACACAAGTGAGATAATCTTGAGGAAGACATATTCCATTGTATCAAGAGTTAGTGTCTGCTGCTGCTTTTGTCACTTGTCAAAGCAATCACTGTCAATGGAGGTGTGTTGGTTTCACTGCTGATAGCTTGGCTAGTCATGATGTCTGCCTCATTTAGTTAAGGTTGCTTGCTATGGTGTCCATTGCTAATGCCAGCTGGGTCTGATCTGCCTCTGTAGACAGAAACTGTGTTGGTATTGTAGTCAGTGGCTCAGAAATGGTTGTGGTGAATATCACATGGACCTATTCCTGATTGGTCAGTAAAGGTGATTTTTGAACCTAGAATTTTGGGGCAGTATCCCAAAAGTGGGTGAATGAAGCCAGGCAGGATTAAGATCTATTTTTGTCATATGAGCTGTAGATGTCAAAGTGACCACTTCTGTTTGAGATAAACAATTAGTAGTAGTCAAGAATTAGTCTTTGGCTGAAAACATTGCTATTAATGGAAGCATGTTGGTGTTTCAGCTAGCGGCCATTTTAAGTTTGCCTGTCTTGGAGTCTGCCACTAATGCTAACCTGGTCAGAATTGCCTTCATCAGTAGAAACAGTGTTTTAGTCAGTGGCTCAGAAAACAGCTATTGTGAAAACATTATGATTTTCTGATTGGCCAGAAATATGTCTTATGATCCTGATATTTTTTAATGGTATTCCAAAAATGGGTACACAGTGCCAGATGGAATTAAGGTCTGTTTTTGTCATATGAGCTGTGAATACCAAAGTGGGCACTTCGATTTGAGTTAAAGAATTGAAGTTCTGACAGAGTATAACAAATCTGAGTAACCTTCAGAAGACTTTGAAATGTACCCTTTCTTAAATGAGGGAAAAATGGTCTAATTTCACAGACCATGTTTAGGGATATCTCATTTTTTTTATTTAAGTGTATTACTAGATTGGCAACTAGATATCATTTTACTGTTGAAATCACTAGATGTAAACATAAGTTCTATTTTAATAGTTTCTTATCTCACACTTTTCACCTATGGAACTCTTACCTGGTTTCTTGCTTCCCTGTCACCTAAAATCTTCAAAATTTAATTTACCATCTTCTGTCTTTCAGAATCCTGTTCTTTTATTGTTTTCCCCCCACTAACATCTTCTGATATTCTCTCACCCTCAGTGACCCTTTACGTCTTAGTGGCTTCATTGCCTTGCTTGGGATGAAATGATTAAAAACAAATTTAGTTCTGTTTAGTTACTGTTTGCCCTGTTTCCATTTAGTCTAAATCTATATTTCAGTAGAAACAAAGATTAGTACAATAGTCTGAGTGTAAATAATGTAAATACTTTTTCTAATTACATTAAAAATGTATTAATATTGGGAATTATATATATTTATGCTATTTACATTGTTTGGACTGATGCCATATTCCCATTTCGATCAATGTATGCTCCGGCCTTCTTCAGGATTTGTCTATATGTCTGAGATGAGGTATTGTAACTACACTATTTACATTGTTCACACTGTTGTACTTATCTTTATTGTCATATTCACATTTCAGCTGTTGTACGCTTCAGCCTTCTTCAGTTGATATATATTGGAATTTCAAACCAAACCAATTATTTAGTTCACAGTGTAGATTATTCTAGTTCCAGGTGCCATGCCTTATTTTGGATATCTTCATTTCATTTATTTCCCATTAGGAACTCAATGCTCTATGGCCAGGTATTGAACTCACAACTCTTTGGGTCAAGTCACTGAATTACTTCAACCAACATTTTTATGCACTGGGCCATATGTCCATGCTGTACAACAGCAGAAACTTCTTGAATATGATGATAAAGATGAAGACAACAGTCCAAACAGTGTAAGTAGTGTAAATATCTCAGAAATATAGACAGGAATTATATATATTCATATATTAGACTAAAAATGGAAAACTGAATGATAAAATGGAGAAATAAACCATTTATGTGATATGTTTCATCCTTAGAAATGTTAATTAGTTTGAAGTTTCTTTTAAGAATGAAATTCCTTACATCAGGGTCTTATTTTTTTTATTTCATTATGGAATTATTCATAATTTTAAAAAAAAATGGTGTATATCGTTTTTCATTATTTTTGTCTTTTTTTTTTGCAGAGAAAATCCTCTATGAATTCAAAATATCTGACATGGAATAATCCATATGAGCATTTCATCAACTGACCAATCATTTACTTTTAAATGTGAAATTAACATCTATCAGTAGCAGCAATAGTCATATTATTTACAATATAAACAAGATATGGCATAATGATTGCCCAAATCTCTAAACAGTAATTTTTAGGAAAATGTATTTTTTGTATATCGTTTGATCTGCTATGTTTAAATTTGACTTTAATTTTTGGAAATTTTCCATTTTATGAGAGAAAGAAACATTTTAAGTATATAAAGTGAGGATCTAAATATTTATTGTTTAAATGCACAAATAAACTATAAGGACAAAATGGGAACTTTGGAGACTGGTCCTCACCTGTCCTATCAATAACTTAATTAGTCTCAATCACACAATAATTCATATACTGATCCTTTAACCAAAATATCTCATCTACACAACTCTGCCTTACACAGACACCTTAATGCTACATTTTCTCTCATAAATCCTACCTAATCCTACATATACAGGTTTCTGTAGAGGGTGGGGTTGATAAAATTATACAAAATATTTTTCCCCAAAGTTCATGAAATAAAAGCATTTACACAAGTAAAAATGAGTGTTATTAAGTGGAACCACTGTCAGTCTAAATATGGTGGTCATAACAGTTTACTGTACGAAAAATACTGCAGGATTAATAAAAGCAATTCTTGTATACATACTACAGAAACTCACCTTCAAAACAAAAAACATTCCACAATTACCAGAGAACTGTAATTCTTGTCACCCAATAGAGAGAAGGAGAGGAATAAACTGAAGATAAAAGGGGGACAAAAATATAAGGGGGCTAATGACCAGTTTATGTTGTCCTGAATAGAATGACACCTAGTAAGTGGTCCTGGCAGATAAGGTAGAGTAATGTTACAATACTTTTCATTGATTGGGGAAGGGGGGGTTAATTTTATTATTTGTTGAAAGTATTAACACATTCAATGAACAATATGATGTTATTATAATTATTTTTGACACTATAATTAATTTTTATTTCTTTCTTTATGGACATGACAAAATGACAGTATAATTAATTCTTTATGTATTTCTTTATGAACATGAACAGCGTGTTTAGCATCCGACTACCACCTCTTTTTTATCAATATCAATTTTCGTACAAAAACTGGATCACAGAGCTTATTCAGCTTAATGTATATTTTCAGAAAATCTCAACTTCTAATTGGTCACTTAATATTTAATAACATCGACCTAGTTCTTGACCTGACCAAAAAGATAATTCCGCCAAAATCTATGAAACTTCTGTGAGCCTATCACGTGACCAAAGTTAGCAATAAAATATGAAACATCTTTCATCTTTGACTGTGCACCGATCAGAATCCTTTGAACTCGTCACACATTTCCAGGCTTTAAGTTAAAATTCCTTAACATCATTCCAGCATGAGAGAACACTCATTTACACAGCAATATTTTATGACGAACAATCAACTCAAGTTTTCCACATTCAACTTAATATCCGAATCTTTTTCATACGATTTCAAGCTCAACATTAATTATTGTAATTAATATAAACAATAGCTTCTTAAGAACCACTTACCCAAACTAGAATATTCTCCTCGAATCAGTGGAAAGAAATCAAAGAGCGACAATTCGTAAAGTAAGTCGTAAACAATATTTCTCTATTTCAAACTTGAACTGTTTATTTTTCCTTAAATTACAATAATACCCAAACACATTTTCTCATTATTGTACAGACCGTTCAACAACTTATGATCTATCAAACCAAAACTTTGACAACATTTCAATCTAAACATAAAAGGACGTTTGAACTTTTTAAAACTACCTTTTTACTCCTGTTGTTTGTACCTCTTTGTTATATAAATATTTTATTCATTGTTGTGCAAAAATTGTTGTTTCTCATGTTGTCCTTATTCTATGTTTGCTGAATACTGAAATTTAATGTGAGAGGAAATTGTTAATTTCATCACGCAGCCTAATTTACTCAACAATTTTTTGATCAAATATAATTTAATCCATTAACACAACCTCCACAAGTTTATGCAGAAACACCAAGATAAATTGAAATTCTAACAAATATGATATTTATAAAATAAGAACTAGCAGAAAGTTGTTGTGTATTTCTGCTCATAATTATTGTTATTGCTTGAAATATGAGTTCAGTTGATTTGAAATTATGAGAGGTTTCAGGTTTGAATTTATCTTAATTGATTACATAAAGTCACAATTGGCTGCTTTTTTTTTTTTTTTTACAAACATCAGAAACGTTCTACTGCAGATAAAGATTTTTGATTAAGTTCAACATGATCAGAACTATATATAAGTATTTTGATATTCAATGAAAACAAAATTAAAAATTACTTCTATATTTTGAAGGTTTTGGCTTGAATTGAACAGAATGATTTCTTTTTAAATTTTCCCCTCTGAGAAAGAATTAATATCAAAACAAAATTCCAGATTACTGCAAAAAAAAAAATTCAACTTTAATATGAAACATATTGGAAGATGGCAATTCTTTTAGAAAGTTATAATTATTTTGTTTAGACTAAAACTTTGTGATATTTAATTAGACAAAATATTTATGTTATAAATATTTAGTTGTATATTCTTTCAAAAGAATTTGATATATATTTATTTTGACTAAACCATTTATATGATATTATTTATACTAAAAACATTTTATATGATATTTATTTATTTGGACTTACAAAATGTTGTAGAGTAGCTAGCACTGCTTCAGCACTCTACCAGATGGCCTGGCTCATAGCCTTAAATAGTCTACGATTAAGGACTTTAACAGTCGCTTAATAAGTTGATACTAAGCTGATTAATATTTGGATTGATCTTATTTCATTTGGCTATACAGCATTTGACCCTACTCTGTTCCTTGTAAGTTGTCTTTTTAATTGCTTGGTAACTTATTGTTCTGTGTTTTTTGTATATATCCATGTGCATCAGATACTGGTGCTGAATAAATATATTAAGCACTCATGCTTCTCTGTGTATCATTCACCTCAATGATACAACCCAAAACAATTTATGTAATCTGCATTTATCTATTTTTCTATAAAAATAATGGATCAGTTATTTGTTCCCACAAAACACAATCTATGTGGTGTTTGTTTATTCTAACAATAAATATGTGTGATATTTATTCAAACTGACAAAACTGTTTACTTATTTCAACAAAATAATTTGTTTTTTCATATATATATATTAGCAAAACAATTATTTTCATATTTATTATTTTAACAAAACTGTTATATATACATTTATTACCTTTTATAAAACAGTTTATCTTGCCCAAGTATCAACCCTTTCTTTGAGGAATGACTATCTGATCTGGTGTGCCTTACACCACTTGACTACAGAGAAACCCACAGTCAAGGAAGATCCCATTTGTCTTAAATCACATCTGCTAATTCCAATATGGTTTTCAAGAAAAAATCTATTGAACTTATTATCAGATAGTATATTTATACGTTTTCTTTGTAAAGAGATGCTAAGTTTAACTTACAAATTTATAATTCTTACATGCTAGATAATAATAATGATAACAACAACAAAAACTCCTGCTGAGATTATAATAAATTCTCTTGAGTCAGCTAACCAGATATGTCACTTGTACATTGCAAAAATGGAGTACTGCTGTCATATTTGTGTGTGAACTGCCCAGACCTCACTCTCCGTTCACATTTTTGAATTTTGTGATTTTCAATTTCTCCTCCATACATTGATTGAAATTTCTTCTAGTTTTCTCCATTTTTTTATTATATATATATATTAATTTTTTTATTATATCCCATTCTACTACATCATATATATATATATATATATATATATATATATATATATATATATATATATATATATATATAATACCAAAATAAAAACTTAACGCAATATTGATTATAAAGTTATAAATTATGATTTATTTTGGCAGATAAATTACTAATACCTGTCTCATTGGACCGAAATTACAAATGGTTTAAATTTATCCAGACAATATTTTTTAAAAAGATAACAGGAAGTCTAGATGCTTGACTTAGAAAATCTATTTTCTGGGGATTTATATTATTGAAGAGATGGAGCTGTCAACTGAAGTTCATGTGTGATGGTTGGGAGAATACGAGTAACAGCTAGAGAAATACATTGGAATAAAATCCACATTATCAAAGATATATATATATACAGGAGAAGAGAGAAGATATTTATAAAAAAAATAACTGACTGAAAATAATTGAAATAAAATAATTGAATATATAATAGAAAACATACATACACACACACATATATATAAAAAGGGAAGTGAAAATATTAAATTTAAAAAAATTATATAAAAAACAAAATCTTAAGTTCAATATCTAACTCATCATAATTATAGAATCCAACACATACACACACATACTCATATATATATATATATATATATATATATATATATATATATAATATCACATACACATGTGAATCCACACATTTATACAAGCACATAAGTAAACATATATGCAAGGCATATGCATATACATACCCCCATATATATATATATATATATATATATATATATATATATATATATATATATATATATATAAATATAAAAGTGAACATAGAAGTCAACACTTAGAGGTGACAGTCTGTTTCATGCTATATGTAACTGTCAGGCCACATATAGCATGAAACAGATTGTCGCCTCTAAGTGTTGACTTCTATGTTCACTTTTATATTTACACACGCTCTATCTCTGATATTGAGCACTCTATCCATAAATATAGCACACCTTAAGACTATATTTCTTCATATATATATATATATATATATATATATATATATACATATATATATTAGCAAGGAATAAACGTAATTTAAAAGACATATCAGTGTAAATTTAATAGCTAAAAAACAACTGGTTTTGTCCAGTCTAATCAAGTTTAATTCTGGGAAATAAAAGAATAGACATGTAAATTAATTGAAGATGACTAACGAAAGGGAGAAGAAAAAAAAATCAAGTAAATCTAGAGACCAATAATATTCAGACCCCAGCAAACAATCCATCTCTTTACAGCGGGAAGGCTTGCAGGATCTGATATATAAGGACTCCAGGACCATGAGATGATATTAGGTTGGTGCAAAAATAATGACATAATAATGTCGTTTTTTGACGTTAAAAAATACGTCAAAAAACGACCTTATTACGTCATTATTTTTGCACCAAACTAATATAAAGAGTGGGACCTTGATAGAATAGAAAAAAAGTCCACACTAAAGTCAGTAATACAAATCCTGCTATTAATAATGTTGTGCAATAGATGACCCGGATGTATCAACTAGTTGACTATTGCTAGCAGCCAGATTCAAACCAACGGTTGTGTTTTTTAGCTATCAAATTTACACTGATATGCCTTTTAAATTATGCTTATTCCTTGCTATTATTAAGTTCTGTATAACAAAAACTTGTTTAAATATATATATATATATATATATATATATATATATATATATATATATATAAAAAAACACATAAATATATACAAAATAAATATATAAAAAAACTTACATAAAAACTCCCATACATATAAAATATATAAATGAAAAAAATTTTTAAAATATTGTCTGGATAAATTTAAACCATTTAGAATTTCAGTCCAATGAGACAGGTATTAATAACTTATCTACCAAAATAAATTATAATTTATAACTGAGTTTTTGATGATGCATTAAGTTCTTCCTTTGATATTGCTCTGTATACTATACACTGAGCTCTCTTCATGGATCTATCTTTTTAATATTTTATATTAAAAATACCTACTTGGATTATCCTTTCCACTTACAGATTTGATATATATATATATATATATATATATATATATATATATATATATATATATATATATATGACATCTTTCTCCATATACCAAAGTGTGTATAAAAACAAAATATCCTGCAAAAAATTCAGTGTGTTGGTTGTAAATGATGCCACCTTTAAGTGATTTAAAATTGGTTACAGGAAAAAAAAGAATGCAGAATTAGTCAAACACGGTTTCGTAAACAGAATAAACATGTAATTCTTGATAACCACTGCAGTGACTGTCGAAAGTAATTGGATTGGAAAAGAAGAACTTTGGAAAATTTAACAATTTTATTTCTGATATAAAACAATCTAGTTGGAAGTTAGAAAATCTTAATAAAAAATTGAACAGACTTTGTCAGTATTCTTTAGCAAAATTTCTTTAAATAATTATTGCTGCCTAAGTACACCTTTCATATATATATATATATATATATATATATATATATATATATATGTCCTAATCAATGACATAGTGCAAAGAGGATATGTTCCGATCACTACTCCAAATTTTTCAGAATGTGAGTGTCAGACGACAAGAATTTAAATCTAATTAGATTTTTGTTGTCTGATGTTCATGTTGCAAGAACGTGATGGTCGTTGATAGTTTTGCTGGCACAAAGTCACAAGTCATCATGACTGAGGGTTTGAGTGTGCTGGCCTTATTTAGACTGTTGATTACTCTAGATAAAGTGCTCTCTCTCAGAAACTGTAACTAAGGTCTGCTCAGCATAGTTGCTGTATAAACTACACATGTATTCTGTAGATGTTGAACAAGCACAAATGTGCCTGAGCAGGCGTCCTCAACAGGGATTGGCTAGCCAAGCTAGTATATATAAGCGGCCTGACATTTTTATTTATATATTTTCGAGAGTGAGCGATTTACTAAGCTTAGTGTAGCTTTTTTTTCTCTAGGCCACATTTACAGAATAAAAATTTACTTGCACCTCACCAAATTTTATGTGATTAAAAGTACATTTAGAAATAAAAATCTGAAAGAGGGTTAAAGGGAGATAACTGCAGATTCAAAGCCAGAACATTATCATTAATAACACTCTCCTCCAATTTGCAGACCCTAGTTACTATATTCTTAATACTTGATATAATGTAAAAATATCACAATGATAATATCATTCAATAATTATTTATAACTATTTATACTGGGACTCATGCATGCAATTACAAGTAATCCGTAATAATATTTTAAATTTTGAAACCATATTTATTTTTGGCATATGAATTTTTGAAACTGTTTCTAAATCTTTGATTGTCTTTCTATCATTCTGCCTCACCTGCTATCCTCTTCCGCCACACCTATAAGGCATACCACACCATCTGGGAACCATTGGTCTAATCTGAAGGGTAAAATAATGGATGGAATAGACAAGCAGATGAAAGTTATTGTTAAAGTTATAGACTACCAAATGAGATTATTAATGATCATTTTAATATAGTTTACTTTGAGTAAATATTGGTATGTATTATGAACACTAGATTTTTTATGAATTATTAGAATATCTAAATTAAAGAGAATTTAAATAAATATCATTTTAGAGTGTCATACATTGGCTTAAACATTGAGGACACAAGTTTTTAAACATTCACTTGTTTTTATCATTCATCATTTTTCCCTCAGATTAATTTGAAAATGTCTCTGATTTAATGATAACACAGAAAAAATTTGGCCATTTCTAACACAGGAAATTATTTTCCTCACATCTCTTAAGGAAGTTGACCATGAGACTCCTTAGGTTACTTGAGACACAGAGGTGAGGATCTGTGCCTTTATAAGCCAATTGCACCAACCTCATTTCAAGTAGAAGCTAAAAATGAAAATGAGGCTAAGAGGAAATTGAGGAAATCCTGGGGACCAACAGTCTGCATTGGAACTTTGAGATATTTTGCTGAACACAAGAAATAAAGCCGCCACTCAATAAAATAAACCTGCTTTCCTCAAAAGTATTAAAACTTATATGTAAAATTTTAAAACTGTGGTGAAGACTAGAGTTTTTCTAGAATTTCTGTATGAAAACTATAAGAATTTTTTTCCATATAATTTTGCTCAAAGATAACTTTACATTATTGTAGAAAACATAATGGTGACATAGTGGTAAGAATGAAGAAAATAAGACAATTTATAAGTAAATATTTGTTTATCAGATTTATCATATTATTTTATATTTTTTATTAGTGTTGCCATATTTGCCATTATACAGGGTGTCAGCGCAAAATATTTAATAACTAGTAGTGGAGCCCGGCGTTTTCCGGGGATGTAACAGTAAGAGATAGATCAAGTATCGACCATCATAAAGACCGAAAAATAAAATTGACAAAGATTATTGTTTAAGGTTGACGGACACACATGTCTTAATTAGTTTCTTTTTTTTTTTCTTTTTTTTTTTTTACGAATTGGTCAAACTCAAACAAAAACATTGTTTTCAATCGTTATGAGTCTACCGATTGAATAGAATTTTATTATAAACAATTGTCTTGTAAATGGAATTTTTAAAGCATTCTTAATGTAAAAATAAAGAAAAAAGTGTGCCTGACAATAAGAAACACTACCTGCCAAAAAGAAAATGAAGTTTTGTTGAAATCGGTTGAAAAATGTAGGAAATCCGATCCCATATATAAACGAACACACACACATACACACACGCACACAAACAACATGGATTTTTTTTTTATAATAAGTATAACTCGATATGAGTTGTCCCCCTTTCATTCTCGCCACAGCGATGCCTCTCAATCGTGTTTTCAAATTGATTTCGTACAAAAACAATTGTGTTTTTTCAATTTTTGCCGCTATCAGAACCACTGTAAGGCAATTTTACGTAGTCCTGTGAAGTTTTGTTGAAATTGGTTGAAAAATGTAGGAAATCCGATCCAATATATAAACATACAGACACACACACACGCAACCTGGGTTTTATAATAAGTATGATCTAAAAATCCACTAAACTGAGTTTCTTTTACCAAGGTTTTCTGATTTCTGGTTGTGTGGCCCTTGCAGAAATATCACTATGACGCTCCAGTAGGTTGTATCGGAGCCAACAAGACAGAAAATATTTTCAGATTGTAAGAATTTCTTTTGGAGATAATAATGGTTTTGTGATACAAGTTTTACTAATTAACCCATAGCTGAGGGGAGAAGTTATAGATTCATACTCTGTGAGTATCTGTGCATATGTGAATATAATGAATCCAAAGGCAATTGGAACTTGGCTCTCCAATTAATAATTCCGAGCCCTTATCCATTACACCATCTGCACATTCAAGCTTACAGCACCTGATATTCCCAAGTAGTCACTCATCTAGGTACTGACCAGGCTCAATATTGCTTAACTTCAGTGATCTTATGGAAGCTAGTATTTCAGCATTATGTGACTGCAAGCCTCCTAAAAACAAAAGAAAATGACTTAATGTTCTTATATGCTAAGTTAAAGCTACCTTGTAGGTTCCCCCTTGGCATCAAGGTAAAAAAAAAAACGGCACGCAACCTACCCCCAAAGACCCCAATGTTGGAACAAGAGAATGATGATTACAACAGATTTCAATGGTTGAACCAGTGAATGAAGTTGGCTACGCCTGACGGACATGTTACAGAAGACGCCACTCTAAAATATAAGTCAATGGTAGTCTGCTGATGTTTATAACTAGATATTGCATGTCTCATTCCACATACGCTGCAGAGGAAGGTCATGAAATCAAGTGTGTGCATTACTCCCTGACAAATTGATGTCAACCTTAAACAAATTCACAACATCAACACTTACTTCTATTCTGATTTTCTTTCACCTCCAACCAACTCTTACAATGCTAAACGCTGATAGGGAATGGTTGACAGGAACAGGTTTTGGCAAAACTTGATGCTTCTAGTCCTAAACCTGCACATTGGAGGAAAATTTAGTCATAACACACTCATCATAAATGATGCAATCAGTAAAAGATAAATCAATTTTTGGGGGGTACGAGATAAAGCCAACAATGACAATAGTACAGACTAGAGTTTGCCAAGCTTTTTTTTGGTTGCCAGGCACTTGCATGCCAAAACACTCTTCTCGATCTGTGTTTTACCTCCATCCTCGCAACTCTGCCCTCTTGGTAACTCTGATCATGCGGTAGTATCTGTTAACATCTCCTTCGACTCCACCCCCTATAAAGAACCTCCTACCACTAGAACTTCATTCTACTATCAACGAGCTGACTGGGACGCGTTCCGTGATTTCCTCCGCGATGTCCCCTGGGATGGAGTCTTTCCGCTCCCCGTCCATGAATGTGCTTCTGAGGTCTCATCCTGGGTTAAAGCTGGAATCGACGCTTTCATCCCATCAAGGAAATATAGGGTCATGTCGCGCTCCTCCCCCTGGTTCTCCGCTGCTTGCTCAGCCGCCATCGGCCATAGGAACCACTACTTTCACCTATTCCGTAGCGACATGTCTGACTGCAATAGATGTCTCTTTGCCTCCGCCCGTAACGAGTGTAAGCATGTCCTCAACGATGCTAAGTCACTATTTGCGGCTCGGATGAAGGAGCGTATTGCATCTCGCAAATTTGGCTCCAAAGATTACTGGCGTCTCTGCAAGAGCGTATTGAACAATTGCAAACCTTCTATATCTTCTTTATTCAACCTCCTCTGCCGACAAGGCTGAATGCTTTGCTCGGAAATTTTCATTCAACTCGACGCTCGACTCTTCTGGTGTACCCATACCCGACTTCCCTCTTAGAACTGAGGCTCTATTGAGTGGGCTACATATAACCCTGTCTCTGGTATTGAGCGTTATCTCCAATTTAGACCCCAACAAGGCTAATGGTGGAGATGGGATACCAGCCATTGTCTTGAAGACATGCGCGCCTGAACGCTTGACTCCACCAGTGTACCCATACCCGACTTCGCCCGCCCTTTCTAAACTATACAACTACTACCTCAAGGAATCTTGTTTTCCGGACTGCTGGAAGTCCTCTTCGATTGTTCCTATCTTCAAGAACTCTGGCGACCCCTCTGACCCTTCTAACTACCGTCCTATCAGTCTCCTACCCCTCTTCGGCAAAGTCTTCGAAGCCCTAATCAATACCGAGGTGGTTAACCACCTCACATCCCATGATCTGCTCTCAGATAAGCAATATGTCTTTCGCTTTGCCCGATCTACAGCTGATGTGCTTACGGCCATCACTGAAACTGTCTACCAAGCTCTTCAAAATAACAGGGAAGCTCGTGCCGTGGCACTAGACATCTCCAAAGCATCTGATAGGGTTTGGCATGCCGGCCTTCTTCGTAAGCTCCAAGGTTATGGCATGACGGGTCGATTGTTTGACCTAATACAATCATTCCTGTCAAACCGTGAATTGAAGGTCGTTCTCAACGGATTCTCCTCCAGTTCCTCTCCCACGAACGCAGGTGTTCCTCAAGGCTCCATCCTAGGCCCAACTCTATTCCTTATCTATCTTATTCCTAATGCCATAAATTCCCAAGTTGGCATCTACGCGGATGACACCATAATTTATTCCTGCCTCAAAAACAAATCTAGTGTCACTGACAAAACTAACCTGGCCGTGCGTCTCGAAAAGGACCTCCAATCGGTTGTGAACTGGGGCAGGAATTGGCTGGTCAACTTTAATGCTTCAAAACAAAACTGCTCTCTATTAATCACCACAGTTATCCTTCCTTGCCCTCCATTAGAATGTATGACGCTCAACTTCTCGAGAGCAACTCTCTGCGGCTGCTCGGTCTCACATTGACTGCTGACCTGAGATGGAACAAATACATTGAGTCAATTGCCTCGTCCACCGCAAGGAAAGTTGGCTCCCTGTGCCGCACCAGGAAATTTTTCTCCCCGGAATCGATCCTCCAGATCTACAAATCGACAATTCGCTCTTGCATGGAGTATTGCTGCCATATATGGTCTGGTGCCCCTTCTGTTTGCCTGGGGGTTCTTGATAAGCTCCAGAGGCGGATATGCAATATAATTGGCCCTGCTCTGGCATCTAGTCTACAGTCACTATCTCACAGATGCGCCGTCGCCTCTCTCTGTCTGTTCTACAAATACTTTCATGGTAATTGATCCGAGGAGCTGCATTCGCTGGTTCCCAGACTTCATGAGTTCAAGCGCCCTACGAGGCTGGCATCCTGCTCTCACACCATCACTGTGGAAACTCCTAAATGTAGCCGTCTCTTCCACTCCAATAGCTTCATGTCTCGCACCTCCCGCCTGTGGAACTCCCTTCCCTATTCCAGTTTCCCTGAGAGCTATAATCTCCAGCTATTCAAGTGTAATGTCAATCGACATCTCCAGTTGCCTTGATCTATCCACTACCCTCCTCCTCATACTCTCTTCTATCACTCCTATCTGATCTTGCTCTAAATTTTCTGCAACCCCTTGCATCCTAGTGGCTTCCCACCTTGCTTGGGGTGAAATCCTTAAAAAAACAAAAAAACAACCCTAACATCCTCCACATGTCTAGTCAACCTTTGATTGGATTTTCTTGGTGCTAGTATTGCATGTCAAATTAGCATCTAAGTATTTCCTATATTAAATGTTATATAAATGAGATACACTGTCAAGTAAAGGCAAAACACACTTCACATACAATGGCGGTGTGTGGTGTATATCAGGGTTCAGATGTAACACTACGACCCTCTGGCTGCCCACTTTTTTCTCATCACCCCCTTGTATCTTTCCTTGACCCCAAGAGAAACAGTACTGCCTACTTTTGAAATCACTGCTATAGACTATAAATCTACTTCAGCACTTCTAAATACAATTTGAATTTAAGTTTGTTAGTAAATATTACTTTAACAGTTTCTTTTGGGTAACAATAATTTTCCGGATACAAGTCCTACTATTTAACCCATACCTGTGGGGAGAAGAGATGGATTCATATCTTTTTGTGGGTACTTGCACAAAAGTGAATGGAACAAACTCAACTGAAATTTGAACTTGGCTTTCTGATTTATCATTCTAAGGTACTATCTATTGCCCCACCTACACATCTCCACTTCTACCTAGATCTACTCAATAATAATACTATTAACTCAAATGATAATCCTATTATTATTATTATTATTATTATTATTATTAAGAAGAAGAAGTGACAGAGATCCAAACTAACAAAGTGATCCTGGATCACAAAGTCCAATGTACCCAGTCTGATAAAGGTATACCAGGTACATGGATCACAGCCAAATGTAATGCTCCCCCTCTACTCTTACTCATGAGTTATGGCCAAACAATAGATAAGTAAATCTGTAGTACCAAAAGGTATATTCACC
>OZ010585.1:100307664-100325164 GCA_963932145.1 Acanthosepion lycidas
TAGCCACTTCCACAATAATGAATGTTATAACGGACCATGCCTAAAAACACACGTAAACCAAGAGATAGCTTATTCCTAAAATTTCACTTGAAGATGGAATGGGACTAAAGATCTCAATTCAACATAATTTTAATAATTATTTGGATGGTTTCAGCTCTCATTTTTGAAACATGAGAACTCTTATGTAGTGAAGGAATCATATTTTTAAACAAAAAAATATTATAATATAAGCTCTACTTCTGTATGGAGCACTGTCTTCTTAAAAATAAAAACAAAAATACTAAGGAACTCCGGATTATGCACCCAACATGTTCTTTTCTATTTTCTGCATACCTGCACACTTATGTATATATATATATATATATATATATATATATATGTAATTATAATTAGAGAAGAAATTAAGTCATTGGAATCATCAACAATGTCAAAATTAAAGTCAGTGACAGTTCTATCATATAAGTAAATATGATTCCTTAGTGTCATATTAAATGTAAGTCACAAAGTAATAAAATTACTACTGTTATCAGTGAACAATCAACAGTCTACAGGTCAAGGATTTTTATACTCTCCTAGTTGCATCAGATTCAAGTACTTCTGATATCAAACACATAAGAGTATATTTTCTATTCTATAAAAGAAAAAAAACAATGTGATTTTATATATTTATCCATTAGGCAGTTTAATTTCTAATGCTTACTAATTACAGATTCCTTTGTGATCGGAACAAACTTAAATATCAATAAGCATAAATATGGAATATCTCATCAGATCGATATAATGTGAAAACAGGTTGCTCATACATTACTGTCTTGTTTTATTTAGAATGTTTCCTCATAGGGAAATGGTTATTACCTTTAACATTTGGGTTAGGTTTTTGGACGATATATTTTTTTTATTTTGAACAATTTAAAAAGCTACAACAGACTTAGTTATGTAGGTAAAAATTGTCTACTATTCATGTGGGGGAAATAAAATTGTCTACTATTCATGTGGGGAAAATAAAATTGTCTACTATTCATGTGGGGGAAATAAAATTGTCTACTATTCATGTGGGGAAAATAAAATTGTCTACTATTCATGTGGGGAAAATAAAATTGAAGCAGTGACAAAATTATTTATATATTGATATTTATCCTTCGACACTACAAGTAAGCAAGTGGAAAATTTTAAATTGAAGATGCATTTCACCAGAGAAAAGCTTATGTTATCTTTGAGTTCAACAGTTCAACAACTAAAAGAAGAAATACAAAATTATGTTAGGAGAATGTTTTGGCATCTCTGAAGATAAGATGGTTCCTCGTCAATCCCATTAATTACTCTAGCTTCACATTCTTTTAGTGAAATGCATCTTTGATTAAAAATTTTCTACTTTGTCTCATCATCTTCATATTGTAATATATAAAAGTTTTGTGTTAGATTTATTTAGATATTTTGACATATTTTTTCACCCGAAGCAAGATGATAATGTCACTAAGACGCAAAGGTTTATTGTGAGTGGAAGAGAATAAGAAGACAAGTGAGAAGAAATGACAATAAAAGAACACAATGCAGAAAAACAGAAGACGGCAAGTGACATTGCATTTAAATTTTTGAAGATTATTGGTGGCAGGGAAGTAAGAAATCAGAAGAGTTCCACAGGTGAGAAGTGCGAGAAAAGAAACTATTAGAATAGAACTTATGGTTACATCTAGCTAATTCAACTGTAAAACAATGAAACCTAGTTGCCAATTAGGTAGTATGCTTAAATTCATGAAACTAAGGTACCAAGGAAGAATTTTAATCTTTCTTTCTAGGATGTAAGGGGTTACTGAAAGTGAAAGAACATGAGAAGTCTTTAGTGAGAGGAAAGTACAATAAAAGAAAAGAATTTAAGAAGACAGAAGATAGTCATTGATTTTGTATTTAAATTTTTAAAGATTATAGGTGACATAAAAGCAAGAGACTAGAAGAGTTCTCACAGGTGAGAAAATAAACTTTTAGACTAGAACTGGTCTGGTATGGTTACATCTAGCTAATTCAATAGTAAAACAATGAGACCTAATTGCCAATCTAGTAATATGCTTAAATTCATGAAGCCAAGTTACCAAGAAGGAAAGCTCAAAATATTTATAGATATTAATAGAAAATGACTGAAGTTAAGATACCCAGCCAAGACCAATTATATGACCTGTCTTTGAATTTGTCGTATTTACTTGTTCTGTTGTCAGTGATAAAATGTCTTGACTTGTAATTCAATATACCAGCCATTTTGAATCAAAATGATAGCCATATAACTATTTTATAGAATATATAGGTAATTTGTTTTTTTTAAATTGCCATTTGTATAAATTAAATCCAAAAGTTATAGCATGTCTTAATAACAAATTGGATGCATTAACTAAAAATATTAGTAACATCTGGGAAAATGAAATCATGGGAAATTTTTAAAATTCTAGTCTTTTTAAATTTTTAAATAATTTTGCCCAAAGTAAGGCAATAATGCCATTAAGACACAAAAGATTACTGGGAGTGAAAGAATGTAAGAAGGCTTTAGTGATGAGAAAGGACCCAAAAAGAAAAGAAAGATAGAAGATAGTTATTGATGTTGTATTTAAATTTTTGAAGATCATATGTGATAGGGAAGCAAGAAACTAGAATAGTTCCACAGGTGAGAAATTAAACTTTTAGAATAGAACTTATGGTTACATCTAGCTAAATAATAAAATGATAAGACCTAGTTGACAATCTAGTATTCTTTAGATATTATAACTTTTAGATTACATATTTATAGGCTCCTGGAAAATTTGTTGCACAACAATATTGGCAGACTCATGTGAGTCTGCAAAAAAATAAGTGTTCTTTATCTATTTTCAACTATATCTGGAAACAAGATATAAAAGGAGAAAGAAAATATTATCTTTTTATAGACTTCAAGAGTGCCCTATAACACAATTTTAGCAAAGCCAAACAGGCTAACCCGCAAGGAAAGCTCATCAGAATAATTACCATAAAAATATTTATAAAACAGAGTGAGGGAAGGCATGTCATGTCAGTGAGAAAGTGAGATGCCAGGTCAGGATTGATTACATTTCAGACCCTTCTTTCGATTTTAGCAAGAATCTTGAAATATATGGTAGGAGGACCAGTTAAAATATTTGTAGACATAAAGATAATTATTTATTGAAAAGAAATTGAGAGGAACTATGTTGCAACAGTGGGAAATTCTCCAAGATGCTGTGTCAGGACCAATAAGATTACAGACCCTTTTTTGGATTTTATCATGAATCTTGAGATATATAGTAAAAGCACCAGACCATATATGGCAGAAATATTCAATGCACAGACAATTGTTAGACTTATAAATGTGCAAGATGGATTCTGACATGAGAAATGGTCTGACACAGAATAGTGAACTAACCTTGTTAGCAGCAGACCTTGCAATTGATTTAATATAATCACTCTACTTATGCAAAATGGAGTTAATATTTTTTTCTTTTTTAAGCATTTCACCCCTAGCAAAGTGGGAGTACCAGTAGCACACAAGTGGTTACAGAGAGTGGGAGCAAGAGTAAAGAAATGTGATTGAGGAAAGGATAAAGAGAAGGATAGGTAATTAGATCAAGGCATCAGAAGATGTCGATTGACATTACATTTGAATATTTGAAGACTATAACTGTCAGGGAAGCAACTAAGAGGAAGGGAGTTCCACAGACGGGAAGTGCGAGACATGAAGCTATTTGAGTAGATGAGATGGCTACATTTAACCTTTTTGACAGGAAACGGGTGGGACTGAGATGCCAACCTAGTGACATACTTAAATTCATGCAGTTTGGAAAACAGCGAAAACAGCTCGTCGGAGCAGTTACTGTGAAAGTACTTGTAGAAAAGACAGAGAGAAGCAATGGCATGTCTGTGAGAAAGTGACTGTAGACAACCACATTGCATATCTCTCTCTAGATTTTGTCAAGGACCTTAAGATGAACAGCTGGGGCTCCAGACCATATATGGCAGCAGTATTCCATGCAAGGGCAAATTGCATAGATAAGTTTCATGCAGAAAATGTAATCAAACTTGTGAATATTTAATTTATCTATTGTAATATATCAAAGTTTTGTAATAGTTTTCTTTAGATATTATAACTTAAAACTATCTAGAAACTATAATATTATATTATATGCAACAATACATCTGTACAGATCAAAATCCTAGATTACTCAGAAAATATATTGTAACAGAGAATCAGGTCAGCTTCATAAAAGACTCCAAGTTGTTTGTATATGGATGGTGCTGTAAGCATCAGGAGTTATGTCCCCTTCCAGAATGGGATGTTTAGAGAAGACCTATTTAGTGATATATCATATATACAATGAGCAAATTAAAGGGTTCAGTTTGACATTCCAACCACCTGAAGAAGGCTGGAGCATACAACGGCCAAAACGTTGTGATAAATATGCCGATAAGGATGAGGGCAATAGTCCGAATAATGTAAATAGTGTACCAACAAGGTATTTTTTGAAAAAAAAATTTTGTTGGCATTAAATAACCCATCAAGGTTGATGTGCTGTAAAATAAACCAAACCAAACTAAGCCTGGACAAGTTATCACCTGGAAGAAATAAAGATTTGTTTGTGAATATCCTGAACGACTTTCATTGCACCTATCTTTGAGGAGGTTGCATTTAAGATTTATAGAGCTGAGAAAATGAGATAGAAATCTGATTGATTTGTGTCTTCATTGATTAATAAGAACTGCATCTAAATTAAATAACAAAAGATGTCGGTAATAGGATGCAGTGAAGACACATCTACATCATGCAGAACAATCCTAAACTATCATTTCAACTTCAGTTACATTCTCACTGCCATGATATGACTTCTCTCTGTCTATTCTATAAATATTTACATGGCAATTGTTCTGAAGAGCTTTCCTTCTTAGTACTTCAACTGCATGAATTTAAGCATACTATTGAATTGGCAAGTAGGTCTCACTATTTTGTTATTTAACTAGCTCAATGTAACAGTTCTATTCTAATAGTTCCCTTTCTCGCACTTCTCACCTGTGGAACTACCTTTCCAATTTCTTGCTTCCCTACCATTTACAATCTTCAGAAATTTAAATGCAAATGCCAATTGCCATCTTCTGTCTTCCTGAATCCTCTTCTTTTATTGTTCTCTATCTTTACTAAAGTCTTCTTATTCTCTTTCCCTCATAGTAACTCCTTACATCCTAGTGGCATTATCGCCTTACTTAGAGTGAAATGATTAAAAAAAATAACACCCAACTTTTGGAATAGCTGGGCTATTTTGACTTAATGCAATGGCTTGCAAACTAATCTGATTGACCCCAGTCTGTGAGTTAACTATTTGCCCATGGCTGAGACTCTAACAGGGGCTACCACTCTGGTTCAGGGGGGAAATGGGAACAGTAGCAGTGTTTCCACACTCCTCAAACCCTTCCCAATCAGAGGCCTTGCTGCCGGATGTAGTTTATTGTCATACCCAGGAAAGTCATAAATTGGTAATGATGTAATTATCACAGTTGAAAACATTAAGAAGAAAGGATAATAAAAGAACAAGATACAAAAATACAGATTAACATTGCATTTAAATTTATTGAAGTTTGTAGTTGACAGAATCTGTTGATTTGTTTTACAGTTTATCAACCCTTTGTAGGTTATTTAAAGCTGAAACATATTTTTTTGAATTGTAATTATAATCATTTTATTTTTATGAGTGAATATTGCATTTACAAATTTGTGGAGATAATGATTTTTCCAGATACAAGTTCTATTATTCAACCCATAGCTGGTGGAGGAGAGATTAATTCATACCTTTCCCAAGGCTATTTGCACAACTGGAATTCAAACTCGGCTCTCAATTTTCTCAAATTTCTATCCATTGTACTACTCATACATCCATAGGCAGAAAAAGAAGCCAAGAGAGAGTTCCACAAGTGAGAAGTGCAAGAGAAGAAGCTATTAGGATAGGACTTCCGGTTATGGTTAACAATTTCAACAGTAAAATGATGAGACCTAATTACCAATCTAGTCGTAAACTTTGGTATTGCTTAGTGTGGTTGCTTTGGTCAACAGTAACGTAATCTCGTTCAAGATTATTTCAATATTATTATTGTTTCATTGTGTATTTAAATACTCTTTGTCACATTTGTTCATTATTTTAATCATATTACAAACAACCGGTAAGTAATTGCCATTATTATAACAATTGTATTATTCTAAAGGCTTCATTTTTATGCAAAGAACTTAATTAAACTTGTAAACTGGCATGTCTTTTTTTGTTGATCTGGAACACTTTTCAAAGTATATTTTATTTTAATCATATCACATCACCTGCTCATGGATTTAATTTGGTATTCTGGCTGTGGTCTTTGAACTACACAGACACACACAGGGTCAGGGCAAGGGTCTCATGCCCCATCCCACTGAATCTATGATACCCCCTCTGGATCTGTGATATGCCTCCATTCTACTACGTCACAATTTTCATGAGGCTATATTAATATAAAATACAAATTTTATTGTAACCTAATTATGTACAATAATGTATCATATGCAATATAGGTGAACAATTCAACTAGAAAATTTGAAAATAAATCCAATGTTTTATCTAAATACAAATTAGAGACATGTTATAATAAATAAATCAACAATTCTTGGTATCACTTTTTTACAGCAACTCGAGATTGTTCTTGTTAAAAAAAAATTGAATAATTTTAACACACTTAACATTAGGGATAAAAAATAGTGAATTTTATATCGTGTTTTCTTGAGACTTAGCATGAGCAAAACAAATTCATGGATTTGGACAAACGAAACCCCCACCCCATCCACACACACACCAGTTGTACTTAGTTTAATTTCTAAATTTAACTAGAAAAAGGCAAACGTTGATAAGATAGCGATGGGTCACAAAGCACTGCCCAGGGCTTCACATCAGGCTTGGCACCAGCGGGCTGGGTAAGGGTCAGGAGGTAGTATGTACCTGCCCTGCGTGGACACACACACACACAAACGTATAAACAGCAAAGGAATATTTTGTGAGAGAATTTCTGGGATGAGGAGTTATCATTATTTACACTGAGATTAATATCCTCATCTTTGTTGTTATTATTCCTTGATCGCCTTCTGCCTAAATTTCTGGGATGAGGAGTTGTCATTATTTACATTTAGATTAATGTCCTCATGTTTGTTGTTATTATCCCTTGATCGCCTTCTGCCTAAATTTCTGTGATGAGGAGTTGTCATTATTTACATTTAGATTAATGTCCTCGTCTTTGTTGCTATTATCCCTTGATCGCCTTCTGCCTAAATTTCTGGAATGAGTTGTCATTATTTACATTTAGATTAATGTCCTCATCTTTGTTGTTATTATCCCTTGATCGCCTTCTGCCTAAATTTCTGGGATGAGGAGTTGTCATTATTTACATTTAGATTAATGTCCTCGTCTTTGTTGTTATTATCCCTTGATCGCCTTCTGCCTAAATTTCTGGGATGAGGAGTTGTCATTATTTACATTGAGATTAATGTCCTCATCTTTGTTGTTATTATCCCTTGATCGCCTTCTACCTAAATTTCTGAGATGAGGAGTTGTCATTATTTACATTTAGATTAATGTCCTCATCTTTGTTGTTATTATCCCTTGATCGCCTTCTGCCTAAATTTCTGGGATGAGGAGTTGTCATTATTTAAATTTAGATGAATGTCCTCATCTTTGTTGTTATTATCACTTGATCGCCTTCTACCTAAATTTCTGAGATGAGGAGTTGTCATTATTTACATTTAGATTAATGTCCTCAGGTTTGTTGTTATTATCACTTGATCGCCTTCTACCTAAATTTCTGAGATGAGGAGTTGTCATTATTTACATTTAGATTAATGTCCTCAGGTTTGTTGTTATTATCCATTGATTGCCTTCTGCCTAAATTTCTGGGATGAGGTGTTATCATTATTTACATTTAGATTAATGTCCTCATCTTTGTTGTTATTATCCCTTGATTGCCTTCTGCATAAATTTCTGGGATGAGTTGTCATTATTTACATTTAGATTAATGTCCTCGTCTTTGTTGTTATTATCCCTTGATCGCCTTCTGCCTAAATTTCTGGGATGAGGAGTTGTCATTATTTACATTTAGATTAATGTCCTCGACTTTGTTGTTATTATCCCTTGATCGCCTTCTGCCTAAATTTCTGTGATGAGGAGTTGTCATTATTTACATTTAGATTAATGTCCTCGTCTTTGTTGTTATTATCCCTTGATCGCCTTCTGCCTAAATTTCTGTGATGAGGAGTTGTCATTATTTACATTTAGATTAATGTCCTCATCTTTGTTGTTATTATCCTTTGATCGCCTTCTGCCTAAATTTCTGGGATGAGGAGTTATCATTATTTACATTTAGATTAATGTCCTCCTCTTTGTTGTTATTATCCCTTGATCGCCTTCTGCCTAAATTTCTGGGATGAGGAGTTGTCATTATTTACATTTAGATTAATGTCCTCGTCTTTGTTGTTATTATCCCTTGATCGCCTTCTGCCTAAATTTCTGGGATGAGGAGTTGTCATTATTTACATTTAGATTAATGTCCTCATCTTTGTTGTTATTATCCCTTGATCGCCTTCTGCCTAAATTTCTGGGAGGAGGAGATATCATTTTTTACATTTAGATTAATGTCCTCATCTTTGGTGTTATTATCCCTTGATCGCCTTCTGCCTAAATTTCTGGGATGAGGAGTTGTCATTATTTACATTTAGATTAATGTCCTCATCTTTGTTGTTATTATCCCTTGATCGCCTTCTGCCTAAATTTCTGTGATGAGGAGTTGTCATTATTTACATTTAGATTAATGTCCTCATCTTTGTTGTTATTATCCCTCGATCGGCTTCTGCCTAAACTTCTGTGATGAGGAGTTGTCATTATTTACATTTAGATTAATGTCCTCGTCTTTGTTGTTATTATCCCTTGATCGCCGTCTGCCTAAATTTCTCTGATGAGGAGTTGTCATTATTTACATTTAGATTAATGTCCTCATCTTTGTTGTTATTATCCCTTGATCGCCTTCTGCCTAAATTTCTGGGAGGAGGAGATATCATTTTTTACATTTAGATTAATGTCCTCATCTTTGGTGTTATTATCCCTTGATCGCCTTCTGCCTAAATTTCTGGGATGAGGAGTTGTCATTATTTACATTTAGATTAATGTCCTCATCTTTGTTGTTATTATCCCTTGATCGCCTTCTGCCTAAATTTCTGTGATGAAGAGTTGTCATTATTTACATTTAGATTAATGTCCTCATCTTTGTTGTTATTATCCCTCGATCGGCTTCTGCCTAAATTTCTGGGATAAGGAGTTATCATTATTTACACTATTTACAATCAAACTATTGTCCTCGTCTTTGTTGTTATTATCACAATGTTTCAGCCATTGTGTCTTTTGGATTTTATCAGGTGCTTATCAATACAGTTAACCTTCAGGAAATTTCAAGCTGGACCCTTTATTTAATCTATAGGGAGGGGGTATTTTGTTCTTGTTCTACTGTCCCTGTCTAGGGCTATGAAAATAGGGTGAGTAATAAATGAGCATTATTAAAAATCAAGACAAGTTATTCCTAAAGGCATGGAATAATAAAAGCAAAGATTAGGAAAATAGTCTAAGTGTAATTAACATGAGAAAATACCAAAGAATAGATATTTTTTTATACAGAAGTTTGCTTACTACAATGCTTGAGAAGCACCCAAAGTAGATGACGACTAAATATGAGCATAAAAGGAAGTAGTAAGAAATAAAAACTGTGAGGATAAGGAGGATAGATAATGATTGATCATTGATTTAAAGAGGTTATGATTGTACTGTTCTGGGAAGCACCCACACGGGAATTTTACCACGAAATGGCATTTCTTGGACAAGAGAGATTTGAGTGGAACTTTCTCCTTACAATTGGAATGTGGAAGAAATGAATGTTGGGAAGTGAATGACAAAAAGAAACATGTCACTAAGAAGTTTTTTTTTTATATTTTGTCATTCACTTACCCATTATTAGTCACTCTCTCTCTCTCTCTCTCTCTCTCTCTCTCTCTCTCCTTCTTATATACACAGCTTGGATAGCTTGGAAAACTCGCTGTAATCACTCTGATAAGAAAAGAACTCCCGAATCTGTTCATGACGGCCTCAGACCCAACACGCAGGCCTACATCAATTGCCTTGAGGAGGTACTGCTGCCCTGGTTCAAAAGGGTGGCTGCTGGAAGACCCTACGTATGGCAACAGAACTTTGCACCATGCCACACAAGCAGAAGTGCCCAGTCATGGCTGTCAGGCAATTTCTGCAACCATATCCCCTCTTACCTACTGCGGGAAAAAATCAGCCTCGTCAGTCATGTATCGAAAGATACATGATCGCCAAAGCGTGAATCACCCGTGGCACATAATTGACTGATTGTTGTAGAGTGGTTTCACAGTGGAGGCTTGTATTTGTACTAAGTCGGTCCTAAAATAGGTTCGACGTACAAAACGTTAGGAACTTGATATAATAGGTAATGACGCAGTAATCTAGTTGTGGTGGCTGATACCTTAATATCCAACTAACGGTTGTCCGACATCGACTGACTGACCAACTCCCTGAGCGACTGCTACTACTCCTACTTATTATAGGTGTGAGAGTCTATTGACTATAGAATAGGTGTGTTCCACTATAACACTGATATCAACCCTTACATATAGCCACCAATTTTTGTGTAATAATAATATTTTTGTGATATTTTTGTGCAATTTTTGGTAAATATATATATATATATATATTTATATATAAAACGAGATGTCAGTGTTATTTCATTTATGCGTAATTCAGATGACAATTTAGCCATCGACTGACAAGGAAAATTGTATAAGTTATTTATTTATACGGCTTTAAACTTACAGCTTTTAAATTTTTGGATGACTGAGTTTAGAAATTGTTCATATTTATTATTGTCCCTAAGTGCTGTCAGCCAATTCATTAGCCATTTTTCAGGGGTTCCTTGATCATATGTTTTCTTGTGCTTATGTCCTTAGTATTGTGGAGCAGTTCACCAGACACAAAGAAAATCAACCCTTGCCTTAAACATTTCTTGCAGATCGACCACTAGTTGTCTCAAGCCAACCAAAGTAGATGACCTTTACTTGCTTAGTAGCATTGCTCCCACTTAATATCTGCTAAAGCAAGATGTCAGTGTCATTTTCATTTTTGCTTAATTTACACAATAATTTATCCATTGGACACCGTATAGAATTAATACAAATAAAGTTTGTCACTTAGCGGATGCGCGTTACCTTCAGAATCCCGTCTCCAAAGTTTCGTTGACGGACCCTCCAGCAATCAATCACTCCGATATCAGCAATATATATATATATATATATATATATGTGTGTGCGTGTGTGTGTGTGAAAATATATAGAAAATAGGAAAGAACGCGTTAGGTAAATAATCCAAAGTTCTTTAGTATTTTTGTTATTATTTTAAAAAAACAGTCCTCGATACAAAACTAGAGCCTAAATATAATTATTTATTTAAAAATATGATTCCATCGCTACATAAGAGTTCTTATGTTTCAAAACAAGAGCCGAAAACTTCAACATAATTATTTGAATTAAATTAAATTAAAGTACCAAGCTCTGTTCCATCTTCAAGCGAAATTTTTTTTGGAATAACTAATTCTTGAAATTTACACGTTTTATAAGCTTATTCATTATTAAAATTAAAATTACTATGGTAACGGCTAGAGCAATAAAAAAAAAAAAAATCTCCATAGACACTTAACCAGACAAGACGATGTCATCTTCCGCTTTGAATTTAGACACCCCAACCTTACCCTGATTTGACTTCTTTGAATGTAACTAAGATATTGATACAAATTATTAACCCATACGCCCCCACTTTTTTGTAAATATTGCTAAAAAATCTTGAAAAAAAAGCTTGAAACCACTACAACCTCTTTCTTTATATATATATATATATATATATATATATATATATATATATATACTTGAAAAATTAGCAGTATTTATATTGAACGAGTGTTCGATAACTGTGATAAAGCGTTTGTTGCTATTGATAGTGTGTACACAGAATTCAACACTGCATGAGGACTAAATTGCTTGTCTCAAGCGATCATCCGATTATATATATATATATATATATATATATATATATATATATATATATATATATATGACTCACATCACATAGCATATATATATATATATATATATATATATATATATACACACACAGGCTGCGTGTATAATGTATGTCTGAGCCTTTCTCTCCTTTTTTCTCTCTCTCTCACCACTATATATATTAATTTTTATGCACACTGTGACTCTGCTCTGTATGTGTTCTGTCTATCTCTTTCTCTCTCTCTCATATATATATACAGTGTGACTATGTAAAATGTATTTGTCTCTTTCTCTCTTTATCTGTGAAAATACATTATGTGTGTATGTGTGCCTCTCTCTTTCTATATATATATATATATATATATATATATATATACGCATACAGACACACACACACATATATACACAGCGAAAGAATCAAACACACTTTATACACATAGTATATATACGTATACATACAGTGCGTCTGTGTAAAATGTATTTGTCTATTCCTCTCTCTCTCTGCATATATATGTGTGTGAGTGTGTGTATTTATATATATATGTGTGTGTGTGTGTGTGTGTGTGCATGTATGAGTATATATGCAAATATCACTTGTATGAAAAGAAAGCTTGTTTATTCTCATGAATTGGCCCTATAATGAGGAAAGAAACATATAGACATTCAAATAGCTTTGTAGAGTTGGTAATAATTTAAGAGATTACGTATAAATAAAATATAAATAAATCATTTTATTTTTAAGCATATAAAAACGATAAAGAAACACGACTAGAATCTGCGCGATCAGAAATGAAATAACCTTCCTTACCTCTTGAGACTCGACTGACGCAAAGACAAGTACAACACCCAGGTAAAAAATACCAACGACGACGACGACGGCGGCGTGAACCTTCCTTAGATCCATAATGAACCTTTAAAATTTATCCTTACGTAATGCTTAGAGTTGTTAGATCGTTTTTTAGGTCATTTTTCTGCGAACAACATTTAAGATTCGACGAGTGAAAAGAAGCTGTAAACTGAAATTGTTTCTCAATCAAGATGTGATGTTGGCAAAATAAATATCAACAACTCTCACAGATAATGTCAGCGTGCTGAAGAGATCCTGAAATTTAAAACCAATACTTGATGTTTTATCCTGCTTAATGGTATTAGAAAAAAAGAAAAAAAGAAACCAATGAATACAGATATTTAGCTGGATTCTTTTTACATAAAGATTTTTTTTTTCCTTTTTACCTAACAATTAAAAAATGATGTAAGTAAACAATAATGGTTATATTATTTCCTCTTTTTGTCTGATAACCGCTTTTTCTGTCTTTAATATTGATGAAAGAAGGTTAATTCACGATTTGTTCTATATTGAGTAAATAAATCTTCTTTTCTCATTGTTATATATTTATTTGTTATCAGTAGTGTTAATCCCTCCATTTGTTTAAATGCTCATTTACGTCATTTAAACTACACTACAGCCTGCAATTTAGTCAACAACTTCACCTTTTTTTTCCTCAGTGAATTGAATTGTATTTGTTTTTCTCTGTTTAAAAAATAAAATGTGTGCTCCTCACAAAGGGGCGATCTCATTAAAAACACGGCTGGATGTTTCGAAATCTGATTTTTTTTTTTTTTTTATCTTTTCTTTTTCAACACACAAAAAAAAATAATTCGTTTCTTTCAGTAAATTCAGTTCCATCAAAATTCTGTCAAATGGTTTAAGACGTCAGCCCTCTCCTCCACGCACTACGATTTTGGCCAGCATCCGCATTGTGAGTCACATAAGACTAAGAGGGCAAGTCACAATAATACACATTTACATATATACTGTCAAGTGTTCACTTAGACAAGGACATACAAGAAATTTAAATATAGGAACAAAAGTTTTGTATATAGCGGGAGACATAGGCACGGACTATTTCTCAAGTGGCGATTACTGTCTCTCTCTCTCTCTCTCTCTCTCTCTCTCTCAAACACACACACACAACACATATATTAGGTTGGTGCAAAAATAATACCGTTTTTTGACGTTAAAAAACACGTCAAAAACGATACTATTTTTGCACCAACCTAATATAGAATGCGTGTTGGGGGTTGTGTGGGTGTATGTAGTTAAATGCAGAGTATTAAGCCTAAACACATATCCCTACGTGTACAGGTGTCGTCGCGTGACCAGGACCGTTTATCTCAGATTAAAGAGTAATAATGGATGAAGAAGAAAATCACTTCAGGGTCTCGTCTGCTCATTCATTCGCGCTTTTATTTAACTTGTCTGATCAGATGTTAACACTGCATTACGATGGGCCGGATTTTTTTCTATGACAAACTAATAATAATAGAAAGAATTTTGATCCATTTCTTTTGGACGCACTCAACGCAGTCTTCAATATGTCGACTGCTGCGAGAAACCGATGAAACTTAATCAAATACTGAAATTATGAAGATTTTCTTTTCTCTTTTTAACCGAATTTTGTAAAAATAAAGTGTAGCGAGTAATAATACTTATCCAGCCATTAACGAAAAAGGTCAATGACATTTCAAAAGCTTTCTTATCTGAAGTTAGACTTAAAACTTTTATCAATCTTTGGGAACGAAGACAAACAAACGGTAACACTCAACTAGTTTAAAATTGCACTCGACTGAATAATTCCTTCCGATCTCTTGTGCGAAGAGAGAATTGATTAAGAAAGTGAATGTTGGTGGGGAACGGAAAATTTTTCATTCATAATGAAGAAAAACAAAATTAAAGATGACTGATAAAAATATAAACAAAAGATGATGACAGATAACAGGGAAAACATGTAACAGTGTTCCTTGAATAAATTAGATAATTGGGATACTGCTTATAAACATAATTTACTCATGATGCGAAATAAAGAAAAAGAAGAATTAGATATATACGTATATACATAAAAAAAATTATATGAAACTAAACTTGACTGATAAAGGTTTTATATATATATATATATATATATATATATATATATATATATATGAAGTAACAAAGAATGGTGACGGAGCTGACTCCTTAATTTTCTAATTGTTCACTAGGGCAAGCTCTCCCTACACTATAAATACTGGGCGATTTCTTGCCTCGTTCTCTTTCAGCTTTTCAGCGGACACATTTAAAAAATGTCATCTCTCGCAGAGATCTGCGTTTTTGCCCACTTGTGGGAAAACGCCAATACACACATACACGTACGTATGATGAACATTCATCAAAATATAAACTCTTTACGTTCACGCACAAACACAAATGTTAATGTCTATGTCCATTGTAAATTTTGTTGTTTAATACATATATTTATTGATATATATATATATATATATATATATATATATATATATATATATATATATCGGTCTTGTTGGATTTCTTTACACTTCTTTATGTAGTGGACATATTTCTTGTAGTGGACCTTCTTCTAGCAGGAATAAACACACGTGTTTCTAATTTAACAACACGGAAACCCCCGGTCCGCTACAATGGATTTCGGTAAAAAAAAAAAATGTGAGCCTGGGTATTTCTCTTAAGGCGAGCAGTATTTGAAATTAAAATGCTCAATAACAAGAGTGAGAGAAAACATTAATGAGCAAACATTTAATTTTATTTGTTTTGATATATATATATATATATATATATATATATATATATATATATATATATAGATATATAGATATATAGATGGCAGACAGCTGCCAAAATGTAAGCTATAAATAGATTTTGGCGCTTTGGGTCCTACTAATCTCCAAGAAAATTTTGAAATTTGTCCAAAATTTTGTAATGAGTATTATTAGAGAATATTCTCAGGCCAACATTAGCTACTTTAAGCCATTGGATTAGGGTTCTTATCAATAGAAATAGCCTCATTTTAATAAAAATGACTTTAAAAAAACTCGATTCTGTTGAAAAATTCACTCATTAGGGGAAAATGTATGACAAAGTGTAAAAAGTTTACCTGTGACGAATTTTCGTCCTTCAGGACTTATCGGACTAAACTTATTATATTGTTAAAAAAATTCCCAGCATCCTTCGTTCGTGCGCATGTGTAGTCCGTACCAAACCAACATAACAAATTTAGGCTAATGAAGTCCTCAAGAACAAAACGCGCCACAAGTAAACATTTTTCCATTTTGTCATACATTTTCCCCAATATTGTTCTTGATATAAAAAATATATATCGTTATCTTATATATATATATATACATATATATATCGAGAGGGAGAGAGAGAAAGAAATTGTTTAATAAATATTGTTTTAAAAATGTTATATTTATAGCGAAAGAGTGTACAATGGTCTGAAGTTCCAATTGAGGCCATAAATTCAGAGTCACCATGCAGTGTTGATTCCTATGTCCTTCCTCTCTCTCTCTCTCTCTCTCTATATATATATATATATATATATATATATATATATATATATATATATATATATTAGAATTTACAGATTTATGTTCTGTAATTCGGCTATATATTTATCCATTATCAAGGATGATTTTATTTTTACTTTTTAACTGGGTGTATGGGTTGTATGTATGTATCTAGAGTTATAGGGACATTTTATTTTCTGAACAGTCAGCACATTGTGGCTGTGTTCATAGTCAATATTATTGAGTGCTGGCTTTTTCTTTTTTATTATGAAATCTTCCATTATTTTTTCTTTTCTTTTACGTTGGTATGGTTAATATTCTCTACTAGTATGTTTCGGATGAAGTCTGGTAAGATTGTGTTTGTGTTAATGGGTGCTAAAGAAAAATATATGATGAATATGAATAATTATAAATGTACTTATACGGAATATATATGTATAGGATAAATATGAACAAATATACGAATAAATATATATGATTTACTCACACACACACATATACATATATATATATATATATATATATATATATATATATGTATATATATATATATACATAATATATAATATATATGTATGATATGAGTGAATATAAATATATGTATGATATGAAAAGATATACATAAATTTTAATAAATATATATTTAAAAATAAATATAAATGTGAATGAATAAATATATGTATCATATATATATATATATATATATATATATATATATATATATATATATAATGTTTAAAATTTATTAAAAGTCATAAATGTTAAAATTTATTTTAGTTTTTATTCTAATTTATAATGTAAGGATGAAATAGTTAAATAGTTGTTTTGTTTGTACCTGTTTTTTCTTAAATTGTCTTTTATTTATATACTATGTTCAAAATGTCATCGTTTGAATTGCTACATTGGATCTGTAATGTGTTTCCTACATTGTATCTGTAATGTGTTTCCTATATATATTTTTCCGTTCAATATTGAATTTTCCATCTTAACTCG
>OZ010585.1:100327664-100662664 GCA_963932145.1 Acanthosepion lycidas
TATAGTTGTAGGGTCAGTTGGGCACCGTCTGTGAGAAAAAGAGCACTATGATGCAGTTGACTCCGCTAGAAATTTGGAAACGACATGCTGTACTGCTTGCTATATTTAAACCGAAACCTATGAATACTTATCTATTAGTTCATTATGAATGTGTATCCTATAAGGCTTATATTCTACACGACATTAAATAACCCAAAGAGGGTGGTTATATCCTTAAATTAACTAAATTCGCCTAAAATACTCTCAGTCCAACTAACTTGCCAAAATCTAAACAAATGAACAAACATCAGATTTTGATTTTTATATAATATTTCATATACACTATCGCTATTCCCATGGCAAATATTCCGACGATCTACGTTCTTTAATTTCACCGTTTCAGACCTTTACATTTATGACCCGCCCTGTTACTTCCACGGAATCGAATCACCTTCATTTCCTCCGTGTGCCAGATCTTCCACCAGATTGCCTTTCTGCCATTTTCCTATTTATAGCTTTATTAATAATAGTGATTTTGTCGACTGTATAGTTGTAGGGTCAGTTGGGCACCGTCTGTGAGAAAAAGAGCACTATGATGCAGTTGACTCCGCTAGAAATTTGGAAACGACATGCTGTACTGCTTGCTATATTTAAACCGAAACCTATGAATACTTATCTATTAGTTCATTATGAATGTGTATCCTATAAGGCTTATATTCTACACGACATTAAATAACCCAAAGAGGATGGTTATATCCTTAAATTAACTAAATTCGCCTAAAATATTCTCAGTCCAACTAACTTGCCAAAATCTAAACAAATGAACAAACATCAGATTATATTTTTTTTAGAACTTATTCGAACTGGGAACTTTTCAACAACCCTTGCATTTATTTGTATGTGTAAAGATAAGAAAAAGACTCTGACTTGTTTACAAAAGAGCTTATCTCTGTGTACCTAAGGTTATGACATTGAAAAAAATCGACACAGTAATATTAATAATGAAAAGAGAATTTTTTTATTCTATGCGAAGTCCTGGGTATGACGATAAACTACATCTGGCAGCAAGACCTCTGATCAGGAGATTGGAGGTTTTGGGGAGCTTGGAACCGCGTTTTAATTGCTGTTGTTCCCAGGGGCCCAGCTATCTGTAAATAGTGAACCCCCAAACAAAAACAAAACACTATGAAAGTTTAAAAATACATGTTTGTACTAAAAATACCAGCAATACATATTTATAGTAAAATTAAGAAATTACTTCAAAACTCAAGAAAATTGAATTCCGGTATTAAATGACCCATAAGGAGTTGATGATATGCCGTTAAACAGACAATCAATCAATTTTCTATGTGACGTATCACTTCAGGACGTGGTCGATCATGACTTTCCACAACTATCAATTCTGCCCAACACATATAAAGGTTTAATCTTCTTGCTATCTCTCCTAATACCTGTTATTCTAACCATTTACACAAGTTTTTTTTAGCAAGGCTGTTTTCCCCTGTTCGTCTTGTCTTCACAATGTCCTGTGTGTGTCAAATTCTCCAAGTCATCTTTCCTCATTATGCACCCCAGAAATTTCAGCTATCTGATTTAGAGTATAAGTGTCCCTTTGTTTCCAGTTTTGCCTTAAAAATCTCGTTAATCATATGTTCAGCCTATAGTATTCTCAGCATCTTTCTGTAAAACCACATTTGTGTTGCTTCAAGTCTCTTCTTCGCCTGAGAGGAGGCTGCGTTTCGCTGCCATATAGGAGGACTGATATTACATAACAGTTCGGTATTCTTTGTTTCTAACAAACTTTTTTCTCTTTTTTAATACTTTGCTTACTTTTTGGAAGGCAACTTTTTCTATTTCCAATGCGCATTCGGATTTTAGTATCATATGAAATAAAATGAATATCTTGGTTTGTTTTGTTCATTAATAATAATGAAAACTGACTTCTGCGATGAGATTTATGAATATGTCAAATAGATTAAACAGAAAAATATATAAAGATTTATCTTAAACGATCGATGCGAGCGTTTCCGGCATTTCTATGACTAAACTTATTAGTCATATAAATTCATAGCGTCAAATCATTTCCCTAATTTACATCATATTTCAACTAGTGTATTCCGGTATTAAAAAAAAAAAAGTTTCTATTTGAAATTAGTAAATTATTCGAGATTTTTTTCAATTTTTTAAACCTTGTCCCGACGAATAGAGCAAAACGCTGGTTTAAAGATGAGTGGTCAGAAGAACATGCCCCTAAAGAGGAACTTCTCAGCTCTGCGTTCGTTTGCTGCATTACATTTACAACCTGTGACTGGCCACTGTTATGCAGCAAAATTGCCGAATGCTTTTTTCCCAGATAAAAGTTTTTTGTTTTTTTTATATATAAAATGCGTTTTTCAAACGAGCCAATTGCTCAGATTAGGAGATGACAGTAAATATTTACCCCGATTCCCACAATTCGTGATATGGAATCCCATTTAAATCCAAAAACACACAGAAAATAACTTTTCCACGTAGTATTTTTTTCATTTAAGTTGAGATATTGAACGTTGTTTGATAGATTTTTATCGTAATAAATCCATTTTCCATCCGCAGCGATTATCATATTTCAAAAGATTTGATTCTGTGTGAGGCAAGAAGTTTCAACCACTCCCCTTTTTCAGAGACGCAACGTTGCAACCCTCTCGCTACTCAATGGCTATTGCCATGGCATATGTTCCGATGATCTTAGTTCTTTAGTTCTACCATTCCAGGCGTTGACACACACTTTACTACGTACACGGAGTCGAATCGTCCTCGTTTCTTCTGTTCTCGAACTGTTCCAAGCAGACATATTTTCCGACATTTTTACTATTTTTACTTTTATAACTTGATAATATCTTGGCCACATCCAGAATGGAATAATTCAATCCCATTTTCCAACCTTGATAGAATTAAAAATCTTTTACGCATTCTTGCGACTGGAGAGGATAACATTTTAAATTCTACAATTTCTTTATCACTGAAGTAACAATGCAATGACTGACGCTACACTATTACTATTTTCATTGCGAAATTGGAGTAGATAGGTTCACCTATCGCCCGGTTTACAATACTCCCCAGTGTTTTGAACTAGAGTAAAGGTTTATCCCTTGTTTCCTGTTTAGGTTTGTGTTTCCAATTCCTTCTAAAATCTTCTCATTCTCTTTCACTCCCAGTACCCACTTGCGTCTTAGTGGAATTATCGCCTTGATGAATTGATTCTTTAGATGACTACCATCTATTTTTTTTTTTTTTTTGCATTAGTTCAGTCATCATAAACATTTTAATAGTAATCCTCTACACTGAGTAGCGCTCGAGACATGTATTGAGAGAATTTGGGTTAAAAAAGATATATAAAAACCATTTGTTTCCATATGTATAGTGATTTTCTAAGCGTAGTTTAGATGTGGCACAAGGCCATAAGTATGGGGCATCAAGTGCGAGTGTAATTCACTACTCAGTCGTAATTGTTCTAGTGATAACAGGCTTGTTAAACATTACACTACCTCAAGCTTCCCAAAGTGATTTTCTAAGCGTAACTTAGATGTGGCGCAAGGCCGTAAGTATGGGGCACCCAGTGAGGATCGAACTCACTAAGTCGTAAATGATCTAGCAAGAAAAGCTTCCTAATCATTACACCCCACGTCGAGGTACCCTTGTTTATTCTAGAGGTATCTATGGGCCCCAAATAGTGTTTATAAACTGTAAAACAAACAAAAAAAATCCACTAAGCATATCAAGTATTTTCAAACCAAATTTTACAAACTTCAAATTTAAAACCAAAATTAATGAATTAATTTAGACCCAGTCTTAAAATGTCAAATGAAGACATATTGTTTGAAAAGATCAGAACTAAAGTTATTATTAACACAAGAGTTAAACATTACCCAGTGAGCGTTTAATAAACCGTGCTGTAAGTGGAGCTATGATTCTCTTCATTTTTGATGGAAGAAGTGGCCTTGTCTCTGGGGATCCCAACCCTGCGGCAGCACCTTCCTCAATGCAATAATCAAGTCAGCTTGGTATAATACCAATGCCAGCGTGATAATGGTTGCATAGGCTGGGTAAAAATCAGTTTTTGTCCTCGGCCCATATGCATATATGTGTATGGGGCTTCCCACATTAAAACGACCTTGTGTCACATCCAGTCTTGGTGGAGATGTGGGGTGACAAACATAAAAAGTCGTGGTACTTATGAAACGTTAACGTAGCACTATGCTATTTGAATGTTTTTCATTGACTGCTCCACACCTTTGGCCTTGTGCCGCATCTAAGCGACGCTGAGAAAATCTTACTGGGCACTTTGGGGAGGGGGTTACTCACATCATAGCAGCAAAAATTAGCCTCGTGTTCACAAAGATAAAAAGAAAGCATACGTTGCAGAAATAAAACATAGAGAGATAACGATAAAGTCATGGTGAAATGTACGTTAATTTCATACAATTTATTTATATTTTTTGTGTATATTGATGTGTGTATTTTTTAGGTTACAATTGTTTCATGGTACATGTGATAAAAGGGAGAACTCACTCCGTATTATTACATGCCATATCATGGAGAGAAGATGGACATGTGTTGTCCGTACCAAGATTCGCAGGGAGGAGTTTGAATTTAATGTCTTTTGGCGGGACGTCCTTATTAATTTTTATTAAATTATTTTGAAAAGAGTTTTAATATTATTATTTTGTTTTGTTTTATTTATAATTTTCATTATTATTTTATATTTTATTTTTATTTATAAAAATAATGTCCCTACATCACAACGACGTGCTGCAATCATTAGCATACTTGTCCCGCTAGATCAATTACGAGTGAATAGTGTGTTCGATCATCAATGGCTGTTTCACACCCTTGGCATTGTGCTATATTTAGGCTACGCTTAGAAAAATACCCTAACTCACATGATTGTTTTTTACCAAATAATATCCGCTGTAAAGTGTAGTTTGTGGTACTTTCAAGACTTTACATTTCCCTTTTAAGATATTTCATCATTTTCGTTTCAAGGCATTTCATCATTTCCTTTTCGAGATATAATTTTCTTTTCAAAACATTTCATCTTTTTCTTCCAAGACATTTCATAATTTTCCTTTCAACACATATCATGCAGAGATTTGGTGAATGAATGTTGATGGTTTAAGTTTGTGAAATTAAAACAGTTTGATTTCTGCAAAGTAAAATGTCAATTGTGTGCGTTCAAATAATAGTGTGCATGTGTGTGGCAATTGCAAGTGTTGATTCAAGTTAGGAAGAGTTGCGTGCTTTTGACTGATATGCTAAAATTGATTAAATGTACTATTACTATTTCGTAGTAATAATGTCACTTTTTTAGTAAATTATAAGTTAAGTTTCTTCACGCGGCAATAGTAGTGCGAGTTGTGTTGAGTTGATGAGAGGCTGGTAGTGCTATTGAGTTAGTGTGTTGGCGCGCGTGGAGTCTGTTGGCATCTCTCGAAACTCAGTGTCTGACTGACCTCAATCAAGTCGAGCGATTCTTTTTTTTTTATAGATTTTTGGGTTTTCAAATACGCTCCAGACAACTTGCTACATTTTTGTGTCCTTTTAACCAATGGGAAATTGAGTTTGGAAAAGTGAAGTAATGATTGGTTAAAGGTTAATTTGGGGAAGAGTGCATCTTCTCGTAGGGGGTGACAGGCAAGTATGGAGGATTTCATAAACTCATAACTGGCTTAAATAGTAATATACAAGAATACAAGAAACATATTCATACATTTTCTGCAACAAAGTCAGGTTTTTCCTGCCAATTTCCCTCTCCGAGTCTATATCTGTTACGCTACTGTCACACACGAAATACAGGATTTTTATAAGCATACTAATTGCGGCGAGTGTATAAACATGTCTCTTCTCCCCAAGTTATGGGTTAAATAGCCACTATAAAGAAGGAAAACTGTGAATGAGAAGGCAACGGGAAATAATTCCCCTATCTTTCCCAATAGTAAATGACAGTTCATAGATAACAAAAAGAAAAGTAATCTGTAGAAAGTCCTGATCGCTTACGCCTTGAAGGGGCATGGCGCTTAGAGAGGGATTAAATATAGGTTTATATCTGCAACCCAGTAATGCCCAGCGTCCCCAACATGAATTAATGCGAATTAATGGGCTAATCTTTAAACAATATTCGTAGTTAATCTTTTTAATAATTAATTTAGCGAACAAAACCTGCCACCTGGCTTCAATTTTGGGGGATCCAGTGGAGATCGAACTCAATAATGACTTACCTATTTCGCTTTATAATAAACTACACCATGTTTTAAAAATGAAGTACATTCCAATATGCGAATCAAATGTATTCTTACCCGTTAGCTATGTATGAGGAGGTCATGAAAGACATTCTACTGTACACGCTTTCCAGAATCTGAGCAAATGACCAAATATCTAATTTTTTTTTGGTTTTTTGTGGCTTTTGTAAAGAGCGTTTTGGTTGATCCGAGACCTTTTCGACACTCCCATCTTAATAAACTGACACAAAAAAAGAGGAAAAAGAAATTAAAGTCTTATCGGTTCGATAAGGTCAAATTGGAAGCTGATCTCAAATATGATCTACTTTTTGTTGTTAACTGGAGCAAGGAGTGGCTTGCCAATTTTAACGCCTCTAAAACAAAAATGCTTATTTTTAATCGTCTGAGAGAACATTCTTTACTTTCCACCAGCATAGCTAATGTTAACCTCCAGTTGAGGGATTCATTGCGCTTTCTTGGACAACCGTTTTCCGCTGATATGAAATGGAGAGATTACATTGAATCAATTGCTAGGCTCACTGCTAGGAAAGTTAGTTCCCTGTGTCGTGCAGGAGAATTTTTCTCGACAGAATCTATCTTACATATTTAGAAGTCTACTATACGTCCATACTTTGAATACTGCTCACCTCATATTGTCTAGTTCTCCTGTTATATATTTAGAGATTCTTGATAAAATGCTATAGTTCCAGATCTGACATCTCGCCTTCATTCACTTTCCCATCGCTGTAATGTAGCTTCCCTGGGCCTTTTCTATAAATGCTTTCATTGTAATTGTTCTGATGCACTTTCCTTTATGGTATCTAGACTTTATGAATTTAAGCGCAGTACTAGATTGGCGGCAAGGTCTCGTCATTTTACACTTGAAATAGCTAGGTGTAACCGTAAGTTCTATCGTTTATGGAACTCTCTTCCGGCTTCTTGCTTTCCAGTCAACTTTGATCTTCAAAATTTTAAATGCAATGTCAATCGTTATCTACTGTCTTCTTACTTCTTGTTCTTTTATTGTTCTTTTTCCTTAATAGTGTGTTTTGTCATATTTTCTAACACTCGCGTTTTAGTGAGTTTATTGCCTTTATTGGGGTGAAATGTTTTAAAAAGAAAAGAAACAAGTAAAAATGGAAACGGAAAAAGTACTTAAGAGAAAAAAAAAAAAAGAGTGAAAGAGAAGACAGAAAAAAAGGCAACACAAAAAGATACAAAAAAAGAAAACAGAAAAGAAACACTAAGCCTTATAGTGGGGTTGAACTCATAATCAACGGGTGACTAGTCTAAAAAAAAAAATCTAATTTTAGTCATTTGGTCAGCTTTTGGGAATTGGGTCGGGCCAAGAACTTTTCGGCACTTCCTTTTACAGAAAACATGACCAAGAAGCAATGTATACAGAATAAAGAATCTACGTCACAAACACTTAAACGCTTGACCGGTATAAAATATATCACTTTGCCAGTGCTTCTGACATGGTCGGGGAGAGATGTGATGATAAAGAAGTTCAGCACTTGAAGTAACTTTTAACTCACCAATGTAACTGTCCCACCAAAATGTAACAAATATAAAGAAAAATACTTTAACTTTTACACGTTAACCATACTTCCACAGTACCAGCTAGGGTAGTTTGAAATTAACATTAACTCAAGCCCTGGGGGTGGGGACATCCCCACCCCAGGCAATATCACTTCTGGGACCTTTGAAAAGTTCCCGGTCTCCAAAAAGTACCGAGTGGGCTTGAGCTATTTTTTCCACGGTATTACCGTTAAACCCACTTTAAACTTTATAAGAGCAAGATCAGACCGAAAATGGAGTACAGTTGCCATATTTAGGTGGGAGCTGTCCAGTTTAGATAGAGTTCAAAAGCGTCTGCGAGGCCTTGTTCCAGAAGAATTATTTTCCACACTCCAACCTCTCTCTCACAGGCGGGGTTTTTTCCTAGTCCCTCACTGTTCTCTGGCTACTACCTTGGAACGTCCTCGGACGAACTACATTCCTTATTTCCGTCAAGTCTAATCTTCACTGCTAGGACTCGCCATACCACTTACATTATAGCAAACCATCCACATTTCCTTCATATCCCATCGGTGAGTAATTTACACTCAAACAGCTTCTCGCGAACCACTGTCCTGTGGAACAGACTCCCATCAGGATGTTTCACCGATCACTAAAATCTTAACCTATTCAAGTCTAGAGTTAACTGTTATCTTCCCCTCCTACCCAGATATACTACCTCTTAATGTAACCCTTTACTTCGAGTGGCACCCGAGCCTTGTATAGGGTGAACACTACTGTAAAAAACAGACTGACCTTGTGTCACATTCGACACTGACGTGGGTGATCTGAAAAATACATACTACGGATATATACGTTAATCACCTCATATTTCTCCGGCTTCGGCTGGAGTAGTTTCAAAATGATATTAAACTAGCAAAGACCATCCACCAAGGCAGTACCTCTCCTTCGAAAGGGAGCTGAATCAGCGCCTGAGTCGTCCTCAAAAGCGTAAATGCCTAGGGAGCTTGAGCACCTTGTCTATGGCTTTGCCGATGACCCACATTAAAATTTCGACATTGTGTCATATTCTGTTGCGACGTGAGCGCGTCGACAAATACCTACGACGAATATTTACAATGGTGATTCAGCATTCCTCATCAGATGAAACTTTAGCAACAGATTTAAAAGAATTACATCAACAAGTGGTACTCCTTAAAATGTATATCTCGCGAACTTCAACGTTAGCGGCATATCAACACCTTATGGGTCATTTAATACCGATATTTCATTTTCTTGGGCGCTTTAGTAATTTTTTTTACAAAAATGTATTGCTGGTGATTTTTTATTTCAAAAATTGTATTGCTGGTAATTTTTTTAACAAGAATCTATTGTTATCTGTTTATATTTCTGAGATGAGGTATTATGTAAATTATTTACATTATTCGGACTATTGTCCTCATCTTTGTCTCCATATTTATTACAACGTTTCGGCCGTTGTACACTCCGGCCTTCTTCATGTGGTTGGAATGTCGAACTGAACCCTTTATTTCGCTCACTGGGGTAGACTGTTCTAGTTCCACGTGCCATGGCACAGTGGATAAAGGCGTTAGTTAGATCCAGTGACAGGATCCAAAGAGTGTGAGTTCAATACCCGGTTAAGGCAGTGGAGAACTTTCAGAGGGAAATTAACAGGAGATAACTGATAACTGACATCCATAAAACATGGCACGTGGAACTAGAACAGTCTACCCCAGTGAGCGAAATAAAGGGTTCAGTTCGATATTCCAACCACCTGAAGAAGGCCGGAGCATACAACGGCCGAAACGTTGTAATAAATATGGCGACAAAGACGAGGAAATTAGTCTGAATAATGTAAATAATGTAAGAATCTATTGCTGGAAATATTTTTTTTTTCCAAAAATGTATTGCTGATATTATGTTTTATGTATTATTCGTAATTCGTTTTTTTAATATGTTATTTAATAGCGTCTTAAATATGCTGCTGGTAATGTGATATTTTAATTTTTTTATAATGTATTGTTATTTTTACTATGAAAATGTATTGCTGGTATTTTTACAATAAAAATATTTATACTTTCATATTGTTTTGACCCTAGTTTTGAGGTTAACTATTTGCCCATAGCTGGGACCCTAACAGGTGCTACCACCTCAGGTCAGGGTGGACCTAGGAACAATAGCAAGAGGTGGTTCCACGCTCCTCATAACTTCCCGATGAAAGGTATTACTGCCATATGTAGTTTATCGCTATACCCAGAACGATCGACGTGGGCTAGTAAGCTTGTCTTGCAAGATCATTTTTTTCACTACGTTTACACCAAAGTCTCAAGAGTCACTCAAGATGAGAGGGTCATTGAATGAGGTTGATTGTATGAGAACAAGAGGAGAAAGTAAAAAATAAAATTTATGAGGATATGTAGGATAGAATAGGGTTAATCCTAGAGGTGAAGATCCTCGTGGTCACGAAAACATCTTCTCAGGAGTCTGTTCCGCAAAGTAGCAGTTCTTGGGAAGAAGCTGTTCAAGTGGAACTTCTTACTCATGCAATATGAAGGGAATGGGGGATGGTTTATCCCATAGGCACGAGTGAGTAGTGAGTTCAATCCTCACTGAATGCTTCATGGCTTCGGCTTCTTGCCACATCTGAGCTACGCTTAGTAAATCACTAAAATGTATATCTATAAGGGTGTAGGGAAAAGTTTTCAGATAAGGCAAGGAGGGGTCCCAAAACAAAATCTTATGTTCTATTTCGTCAGATTTTGAGAGGTAGGCCTGGTCGAGATCTTTTTATAGAGCCCTCATATATATATATATATATATATATATATATATATATATATAGTGCTGTTCGATAAAAGTAACTCACCTGATTTTTTTTTACTAAATGTTCTCTTCCCCGATGAAACGAAAGTTGAGCAAAATTCAAAGGATAAGCGATCTAAAATCCGAAGAAGAAGCTTTGAAAGCTCTTTGAATTTAGCAGTAAGTACTGTCAAGCATCCGTTCAGTATAATGTTCTGGGGATGCTTTTCTTTTCATGGAACTGGTTTCTTAAAATCTATTGAAAAGACCCCCAGGAGCGAGCAGTACAAGAGAATTTTAGAGTCTTGTCTGCTCCCTTCTGCTGAAAGGGAGCAAATCGACCCCACCAAGATCATTTTTATGCATTTTTTATGTTACAAATAAAAATTGATGAAGGAATACTTTGATGAGAAGCAGGTGAGTGTTATGGCATGGGCGCCCCAATCTCCTGACCTCAACCGCATAGAAAACTTATGGAGCATTTTGCACAACTGCTTTCTCGAGAGCCTGTACTTTATAATATAGCAATATTTTTATAAATTTCAATATTCTATTAGGTTGGTGCAAAAATAATGACGTAATAATGTCGTTTTTTGACGTTAAAAATACGTAAAAAAAACGACATTATTACGTCATTATTTTTGCACCAACCTAATAATTAAATTGGGAACTATTCAGAAGTCGTCAATGGCTGTGCTAGCACGAAGTCACAAGTCATCGTGACCGAGGCTGATCACGCTAGATAATGCTCTCTTTCTCCCAGAAACTGTAACTAAGGTCCGTTCAGTATAGTTCGGGTGGGGTCTGCGAGTGTTGAACAAGTACAAATGAACATTAATGTTTATACAACAGAAAGTGACGATCCGCATTAGCAGATGGGTATGTTAGGAAACGTCTAACCGGTCATTATATATATGTTATAGTGGAACACCTATTCTATAGTTAATAGACTCTCCCACCTATAAGTAGGAGTAGTAAGAGTAACGTAGGGGTCGTTCAGTGGTTCGGTCAGTCAGTCGATGCCGGACGACCGTTAGTCGGATACTAAAGTATCAGCGACCACAACTAGATTTCTCTTCGTCATTACCTGTTATATCAAGTTCCTAACGTTTTGTACGTCGAACCTATTTTAGGACCGACTTAGTACAAATACAAGCCTCCACTGTGAAACCATTCCATAACAATATATATAAAAGAGGTTTATGACATTTGTGTAACACTATGATCCTGTGTCAATAATCGACGAACATTTGTTCAAAAGTTATGAAAAAGGCATTAATTTTGTTTTAGTTCTTGAAAAAAAATCAACCTCAACCCGAATATTCGATTTTGTCATATATGCAATAAAAAATTTAAAAAAATATATATTTCAGAAGCTTTACTTTCAATTTGTTAATGAAGGTAATTGGATAGTACTTATGTATATTTTTAATGCATTTACCAATTTATAGCTCTAGCATAACATACAAACTTACAAACAAAAACAAGTTCTAGCAGGTTCCACAATTTTCTAGATGGCCCTATAATAGTACTACTAATATACAATTTTAGAAATTTCGTTCAGGGATAGATAGATAGATGATGTGTTTATAAAACGGCCTCTTTTATGTTATTTTTTTAAGATAGAGGCTGGATAGATTCATTTTTTTCTTTTTGTGTGCCATGTCCTTTCAGGACGTAGGCGATCATGGTTCTCCACCTCCCTATATCCCTTGCAGCTCTCAGCAAGCCCCTTCCGCCTGCTTCCTCCCCCAGATCACCTTCTGTGAACTACCTGCTCAAGCTCGTCAGGTATATCACGTGCTGCTTTCCCTTGTCTCTCTTTCTCTCTATTCGACGCATGAGTATCAGATTCTCCAGACCCTCCTTCTTCATTATGTGTCCCAGAAACTTTAGCTGCCTCTTTCTCATGTCAAGTATAAGCCTTCTCCTTGTTTGCAACCTCTCTAAGATCTCATCGTTGCTCGGTCCATTATATCCTTATCATCCTTCTGTAGAACAACATCTCCGTTGCCTCAAGTCTCTTCTTCATCTTTGAGGAAATCGTCCAAAATTCGCTGCCGTAAAGAAGAGAAGATGTCACGTAACAGCTCAGTATTCTTTTCTTTGTTAGCAAAGTTATCCTCCTGTCTCGCAGTACTTGCTCAGCATGCTACTCTGAATTCCCTTGCTCATTTTGTCAGTTTTATTGGTTCCCGGGAGGGGGATGTGTGTGTGTTAAGTATATGTTATCATTTAGTTCTTCCCCGTTGCCAACAGAATTGTGCAAACGATTATTTAAAAAAAGAAACCTTATGCCGTGTTTCATGTTCTTGAAACGATAAATAAATAGCCATTTTGATAATGACATAAAAAAATGAAATACAAACGACTAGATAGCCTTTGATCAAACCAAACTCAATCGTATATTTTTGTTGACTAAATTACCATTTAAAACAGTAGCTTTAAGAAAAAAACGGAAGTGTGTAGAATATCGGTGGATATTCTACAAGTGAGCATGAAAGATTTTAACTATGGAAAAATTGCGTGCGTCGTTTGAACTACAGATAAAACACCGTTATTCATTTGTTCTGACACTTGAGCTAAGAACAAAAAAGCTTGAGATACTTGAGCTAAGATCAAAAAAGCTTGAGATATTTGAGCTAAGAACAAAAATGCTTGAGATATTTCAGCTAAGAACAAAAAAACTCGTGATATTTGAGCTATGAACAAAAAAGCTTGAGATATTTGAGCTAAGAACAAAAAAACTTGAGATATTTGAGCTATGAACAAAAAAGCTTGAGATATTTGAGCTATGAACAAAAAAAGCTTGAGATGTTTGAGCTAAGAACAAAAAAGCTTGAGATACTTGAGCTAAGATCAAAAAAGCTTGAGATATTTGAGCTAGGAACAAAAATGCTTGAGATATTTCAGCTAAGAACAAAAAAACTCGTGATATTTGAGCTATGAACAAAAAAGCTCGAGATATTTGAGCTAAGAACAAAAAAGCTTGAGATATTTGAGCTATGAACAAAAAAGCTAGAGATATTTGAGCTATGAACAAAGCAACGTGTGGCATTTGAGCTAGGGACAAAATATTTGAATGATGGCACATTTCAAACAGAAATAGAATTAAGGAATTTTACATGGAGTTTGTTCTTGATATGTCCCGGAAAAGGATATATTTCAACAAAGTAGCTAAGTGGTTTTGGCTACTATAACCAAGTAGAATACGGTAGCAGTAATCGACTGGTACGCGTCGTAGTCGCAGGTAAGAAGTGTAGATTAATGGCGTAGTCCAATGGTCGTCATTATAGACTTAGCTCTCAGACTAAGGCTCTGACTTCTCGTACCTATACGTCCGTCGAGATTTATGACGGACACCAGCCAATCATATTCCAGTGAGGGGGAACACAGGTGTACGCGTATTCCATTATATCAGTTTTATTGACTACAATTAGAGTTTCTATCATAATCACAGTTAACTGATGAACATTTAGTAGTACTATTAAATAACCATAAATATATTTCTGACACTTTGTCCAAAATGTTAGTAAGGAATAATCTGGTGAGTGGCAATCAGGGATTAAGAAAGTGACTTAAAGGTACAAGAAGGATAAGAACTGAAGGTAAATCTTTATCACCAAGGAACCATGAAAAATATACATATACTAAATTGTCTTACACTCTTTTGTATTTGTACTCAATTGTCTTTCGTATCCTCGCTCAATCGTCTCACGCTCTTTATACGTACGCAATGGTCAATTGTTTTAGGCTCTTTGTACTCATGCTCAAATCTTTATCTTCAATTGTTTTACGCTCTTTTGGACTTAAGCTCTTTCGTGTCCCCTTCAATTGTCTTACACTCTTTATACTTACGCTGAATTCTATTTGTGCTTAATTCTTTACACTTAATTGTTTTACGCTATTTTGGACTTAAGCTCTTTCGTGTCCCTTTCAATTGTCTTACACTCTTTATACTTACGCTGAATTCTATTTGTGCTTAATTCTTTACACTTAATTGTTTTACGCTCATTTGGACTTAAGCTCTTTCGTGTCCCCTTCAAATGTCTTACACTCTTTATACTTACGCTGAATTCTATTTGTGCTTAATTCTTTACACTTAATTGTTTTACGCTATTTTGGACTAAAGCTCTTTCGTGTCCCTTTCAATTGTCTTACACTCTTTATACTTACGCTGAATTCTATTTGTGCTTAATTCTTTACACTTAATTGTTTTACGCTCATTTGGACTTAAGCTCTTTCGTGTCCCCTTCAATTGTCTTACACTCTTTATACTTACACTGAATTCTATTTGTGCTTAATTCTTTACACTTAATTGTTTTACGCTCTTTTGGACTTAGGCTCTTTCGTGTCCCCTTCAATTGTCTTACACTCTTTATACTTACGCTGAATTCTATTTGTGCTTAATTCTTTACACTTAATTGTTTTACGCTTTTTTGGACTTAAGCTCTTTCGTGTCCCCTTCAATTGTCTTACACTCTTTATACTTACGCTGAATTCTATTTGTGCTTAATTCTTTACACTTAATTGTTTTACGCTCTTTTGGACTTAAGCTCTTTCGTGTCCCCTTCAATTGTCTTACACTCTTTATACTTACGCTGAATTCTATTTGTGCTTAATTCTTTACACTTAATTGTTTTACGCTTTTTTGGACTTAAGCTCTTTCGTGTCCCCTTCAATTGTCTTACACTCTTTATACTTACGCTGAATTCTATTTGTGCTTAATTCTTTACACTTAATTGTTTTACGCTATTTTGGACTTAAGCTCTTTCGTGTCCCTTTCAATTGTCTTACACTCTTTATACTTACGCTGAATTATATTTGTGCTTAATTCTTTACACTTAATTGTTTTACGCTCATTTGGACTTAAGCTCTTTCGTGTCCCCTTCAATTGTCTTACACTCTTTATACTTACGCTGAATTCTATTTGTGCTTAATTCTTTACACTTAATTGTTTTACGCTCTTTTGGACTTAGGCTCTTTCGTGTCCCCTTCAATTGTCTTACACTCTTTATACTTACGCTGAATTCTATTTGTGCTTAATTCTTTACACTTAATTGTTTTACGCTTTTTTGGACTTAAGCTCTTTCGTGTCCCCTTCAATTGTCTTACACTCTTTATACTTACGCTGAATTCTATTTGTGCTTAATTCTTTACACTTAATTGTTTTACGCTCATTTGGACTTAAGCTCTTTCGTGTCCCCTTCAATTGTCTTACACTCTTTATACTTACGCTGAATTCTATTTGTGCTTAATTCTTTACACTTAATTGTTTTACGCTATTTTGGACTTAAGCTCTTTCGTGTCCCTTTCAATTGTCTTACACTCTTTATACTTACGCTGAATTCTATTTGTGCTTAATTCTTTACACTTAATTGTTTTACGCTCATTTGGACTAAAGCTCTTTCGTGTCCCCTTCAATTGTCTTACACTCTTTATACTTACGCTGAATTCTATTTGTGCTTAATTCTTTACACTTAATTGTTTTACGCTATTTTGGACTAAAGCTCTTTCGTGTCCCTTTCAATTGTCTTACACTCTTTATACTTACGCTGAATTCTATTTGTGCTTAATTCTTTACACTTAATTGTTTTACGCTCATTTGGACTTAAGCTCTTTCGTGTCCCCTTCAATTGTCTTACACTCTTTATACTTACGCTGAATTCTATTTGTGCTTAATTCTTTACACTTAATTGTTTTACGCTTTTTTGGACTTAAGCTCTTTCGTGTCCCCTTCAATTGTCTTACACTCTTTATACTTACGCTGAATTCTATTTGTGCTTAATTCTTTACACTTAATTGTTTTACGCTCTTTTGGACTTAGGCTCTTTCGTGTCCCCTTCAATTGTCTTACACTCTTTATACTTACGCTGAATTCTATTTGTGCTTAATTCTTTACACTTAATTGTTTTACGCTCTTTTGGACTTAAGCTCTTTCGTGTCCCCTTCAATTGTCTTACACTCTTTATACTTACGCTGAATTCTATTTGTGCTTAATTCTTTACACTTAATTGTTTTACGCTTTTTTGGACTTAAGCTCTTTCGTGTCCCCTTCAATTGTCTTACACTCTTTATACTTACGCTGAATTCTATTTGTGCTTAATTCTTTACACTTAATTGTTTTACGCTATTTTGGACTTAAGCTCTTTCGTGTCCCTTTCAATTGTCTTACACTCTTTATACTTACGCTGAATTCTATTTGTGCTTAATTCTTTACACTTAATTGTTTTACGCTCATTTGGACTTAAGCTCTTTCGTGTCCCCTTCAATTGTCTTACACTCTTTATACTTACGCTGAATTCTATTTGTGCTTAATTCTTTACACTTAATTGTTTTACGCTCTTTTGGACTTAGGCTCTTTCGTGTCCCCTTCAATTGTCTTACACTCTTTATACTTACGCTGAATTCTATTTGTGCTTAATTCTTTACACTTAATTGTTTTACGCTTTTTTGGACTTAAGCTCTTTCGTGTCCCCTTCAATTGTCTTACACTCTTTATACTTACGCTGAATTCTATTTGTGCTTAATTCTTTACACTTAATTGTTTTACGCTCATTTGGACTTAAGCTCTTTCGTGTCCCCTTCAATTGTCTTACACTCTTTATACTTACGCTGAATTCTATTTGTGCTTAATTCTTTACACTTAATTGTTTTACGCTATTTTGGACTTAAGCTCTTTCGTGTCCCTTTCAATTGTCTTACACTCTTTATACTTACGCTGAATTCTATTTGTGCTTAATTCTTTACACTTAATTGTTTTACGCTCATTTGGACTAAAGCTCTTTCGTGTCCCCTTCAATTGTCTTACACTCTTTATACTTACGCTGAATTCTATTTGTGCTTAATTCTTTACACTTAATTGTTTTACGCTATTTTGGACTAAAGCTCTTTCGTGTCCCTTTCAATTGTCTTACACTCTTTATACTTACGCTGAATTCTATTTGTGCTTAATTCTTTACACTTAATTGTTTTACGCTCATTTGGACTTAAGCTCTTTCGTGTCCCCTTCAATTGTCTTACACTCTTTATACTTACGCTGAATTCTATTTGTGCTTAATTCTTTACACTTAATTGTTTTACGCTCTTTTGGACTTAGGCTCTTTCGTGTCCCCTTCAATTGTCTTACACTCTTTATACTTACGCTGAATTCTATTTGTGCTTAATTCTTTACACTTAATTGTTTTACGCTTTTTTGGACTTAAGCTCTTTCGTGTCCCCTTCAATTGTCTTACACTCTTTATACTTACGCTGAATTCTATTTGTGCTTAATTCTTTACACTTAATTGTTTTACGCTATTTTGGACTAAAGCTCTTTCGTGTCCCTTTCAATTGTCTTACACTCTTTATACTTACGCTGAATTCTATTTGTGCTTAATTCTTTACACTTAATTGTTTTACGCTCATTTGGACTTAAGCTCTTTCGTGTCCCCTTCAATTGTCTTACACTCTTTATACTTACGCTGAATTCTATTTGTGCTTAATTCTTTACACTTAATTGTTTTACGCTCTTTTGGACTTAGGCTCTTTCGTGTCCCCTTCAATTGTCTTACACTCTTTATACTTACGCTGAATTCTATTTGTGCTTAATTCTTTACACTTAATTGTTTTACGCTTTTTTGGACTTAAGCTCTTTCGTGTCCCCTTCAATTGTCTTACACTCTTTATACTTACGCTGAATTCTATTTGTGCTTAATTCTTTACACTTAATTGTTTTACGCTCATTTGGACTTAAGCTCTTTCGTGTCCCCTTCAATTGTCTTACACTCTTTATACTTACGCTGAATTCTATTTGTGCTTAATTCTTTACACTTAATTGTTTTACGCTCTTTTGGACTTAAGCTCTTTCGTGTCCCCTTCAATTGTCTTACACTCTTTATACTTACGCTGAATTCTATTTGTGCTTAATTCTTTACACTTAATTGTTTTACGCTCTTTTGGACTTAGGCTCTTTCGTGTCCCCTTCAATTGTCTTACACTCTTTATACTTACGCTGAATTCTATTTGTGCTTAATTCTTTACACTTAATTGTTTTACGCTTTTTTGGACTTAAGCTCTTTCGTGTCCCCTTCAATTGTCTTACACTCTTTATACTTACGCTGAATTCTATTTGTGCTTAATTCTTTACACTTAATTGTTTTACGCTCTTTTGGACTTAAGCTCTTTCGTGTCCCCTTCAATTGTCTTACACTCTTTATACTTACGCTGAATTCTATTTGTGCTTAATTCTTTACACTTAATTGTTTTACGCTTTTTTGGACTTAAGCTCTTTCGTGTCCCCTTCAATTGTCTTACACTCTTTATACTTACGCTGAATTCTATTTGTGCTTAATTCTTTACACTTAATTGTTTTACGCTATTTTGGACTTAAGCTCTTTCGTGTCCCTTTCAATTGTCTTACACTCTTTATACTTACGCTGAATTCTATTTGTGCTTAATTCTTTACACTTAATTGTTTTACGCTCATTTGGACTTAAGCTCTTTCGTGTCCCCTTCAATTGTCTTACACTCTTTATACTTACGCTGAATTCTATTTGTGCTTAATTCTTTACACTTAATTGTTTTACGCTCTTTTGGACTTAGGCTCTTTCGTGTCCCCTTCAATTGTCTTACACTCTTTATACTTACGCTGAATTCTATTTGTGCTTAATTCTTTACACTTAATTGTTTTACGCTTTTTTGGACTTAAGCTCTTTCGTGTCCCCTTCAATTGTCTTACACTCTTTATACTTACGCTGAATTCTATTTGTGCTTAATTCTTTACACTTAATTGTTTTACGCTCATTTGGACTTAAGCTCTTTCGTGTCCCCTTCAATTGTCTTACACTCTTTATACTTACGCTGAATTCTATTTGTGCTTAATTCTTTACACTTAATTGTTTTACGCTATTTTGGACTTAAGCTCTTTCGTGTCCCTTTCAATTGTCTTACACTCTTTATACTTACGCTGAATTCTATTTGTGCTTAATTCTTTACACTTAATTGTTTTACGCTTTTTTGGACTTAAGCTCTTTCGTGTCCCCTTCAATTGTCTTACACTCTTTATACTTACGCTGAATTCTATTTGTGCTTAATTCTTTACACTTAATTGTTTTACGCTCATTTGGACTTAAGCTCTTTCGTGTCCCCTTCAATTGTCTTACACTCTTTATACTTACGCTGAATTCTATTTGTGCTTAATTCTTTACACTTAATTGTTTTACGCTCTTTTGGACTTAAGCTCTTTCGTGTCCCCTTCAATTGTCTTACACTCTTTATACTTACGCTGAATTCTATTTGTGCTTAATTCTTTACACTTAATTGTTTTACGCTCTTTTGGACTTAGGCTCTTTCGTGTCCCCTTCAATTGTCTTACACTCTTTATACTTACGCTGAATTCTATTTGTGCTTAATTCTTTACACTTAATTGTTTTACGCTTTTTTGGACTTAAGCTCTTTCGTGTCCCCTTCAATTGTCTTACACTCTTTATACTTACGCTGAATTCTATTTGTGCTTAATTCTTTACACTTAATTGTTTTACGCTCTTTTGGACTTAAGCTCTTTCGTGTCCCCTTCAATTGTCTTACACTCTTTATATTTACGCTGAATTCTATTTGTGCTTAATTCTTTACACTTAATTGTTTTACGCTTTTTTGGACTTAAGCTCTTTCGTGTCCCCTTCAATTGTCTTACACTCTTTATACTTACGCTGAATTCTATTTGTGCTTAATTCTTTACACTTAATTGTTTTACGCTATTTTGGACTTAAGCTCTTTCGTGTCCCTTTCAATTGTCTTACACTCTTTATACTTACGCTGAATTCTATTTGTGCTTAATTCTTTACACTTAATTGTTTTACGCTCATTTGGACTTAAGCTCTTTCGTGTCCCCTTCAATTGTCTTACACTCTTTATACTTACGCTGAATTCTATTTGTGCTTAATTCTTTACACTTAATTGTTTTACGCTTTTTTGGACTTAAGCTCTTTCGTGTCCCCTTCAATTGTCTTACACTCTTTATACTTACGCTGAATTCTATTTGTGCTTAATTCTTTACACTTAATTGTTTTACGCTCATTTGGACTTAAGCTCTTTCGTGTCCCCTTCAATTGTCTTACACTCTTTATACTTACGCTGAATTCTATTTGTGCTTAATTCTTTACACTTAATTGTTTTACGCTTTTTTGGACTTAAGCTCTTTCGTGTCCCCTTCAATTGTCTTACACTCTTTATACTTACGCTGAATTCTATTTGTGCTTAATTCTTTACACTTAATTGTTTTACGCTTTTTTGGACTTAAGCTCTTTCGTGTCCCCTTCAATTGTCTTACACTCTTTATACTTACGCTGAATTCTATTTGTGCTTAATTCTTTACACTTAATTGTTTTACGCTCATTTGGACTTAAGCTCTTTCGTGTCCCCTTCAATTGTCTTACACTCTTTATACTTACGCTGAATTCTATTTGTGCTTAATTCTTTACACTTAATTGTTTTACGCTTTTTTGGACTTAAGCTCTTTCGTGTCCCCTTCAATTGTCTTACACTCTTTATACTTACGCTGAATTCTATTTGTGCTTAATTCTTTACACTTAATTGTTTTACGCTCTTTCATACTTAGACTCTTTTTGTGTCCATTGGTCAATTGCCTTAAATACTTTATAGTTATGCTCAATTCTTTATCCTAAATTGTTTTACACTAGTTTGTACTTAGGGTCTTTTGTTTCCCCCATAAATTGTCTTAAGCTCTTTACACTTGCTTATAATTTTACCCTCAACTGCTTTAAGCTCTTTATACTTACGTTCAATTATTTATCCTGAATTGTTACGCGCTTTTGCATTTAGGCGCTTTTGTGTCCACGCTCAATTGTTTTGCGCTCTTATGGAAGTAGACACTTTTGTGTCCGCTCTCAATCGTCTTACGCTGTATAAACTTACGCTCAATCGTATTCGCGCTTAATTCTTTTCCCTTAAGTGTTTTACGCTCTTTTTAATCGATGCTCTTTAGTGTCCACTCTCAATCGTCTTACGCTCTTTATGCTCAGTTGTATTTGCGCTTAATTCTGTGCTTTCATTTATTTATGCTCTTTTTGCACTTAGGTGTTTTTGTGTTAACGCTTTTGTCTTACACTTTTTACGTACCTTCTATACGTAAGGTCAGATGTCATTGTTACATTTACACAATTGTCTTACCCTCAATTCTGTATCCGCTAAATTGTCTTATCCTCCGTACGATACTAACGCTCTATATGTAGGCGCATTTGTCTTACACTGTTTTGTACTTACGCTCAATTCTCTTACTATAAATTATCTTATAGTTTCCAATGTACAAACATTTTCTTATACACTCTTTACTTTGTCTCTGTACGTACGTTCAGATATTTTACGATCTTTTATACTCACATTCTTTGTACTTTCCTTCTCTTTCTTTACGTACTTTATACTTACGATCTTTTTATTTATGTACAAGTCTATATAAGATAAATTGTCTTACACTCTTTTGCATTTATACTCAATTGTATTATGCCCTATATTTATTCTTTACACATTGTCTCATTTGTCTTACACTCTTTTGTACTTAAATTCAGTTGTAGTCGCGTTAAATCTTTTTACTTTAAATTGTCTAACGATGTAATTTTCTAATTACACTCATTTGTCTAAGTTTTTTTTTTTTTATCTACGGTCAAGTGTTTCGCGCCATTTGCATCTAAGCTCAATTAGATTACGGTATTTTATACGTAGGCTCTTTTAGACTTACGTTCAATTAGATTACCATCAATTGTCATACACTGTTTATACTCAAGCTCTCTTTGTACGTTCAAATATTTTTTGTACTTATACACAAAGGTTTTTCGCTCATACTATACTTTCGCCTCATACATATACTCACTTAAGTTATTGTTATTCGAACCTACCTTCATGGACAAAATAGACACGTCTTATGACTATATTATGCCTCGCAAGAGGACTGTAGACAGAAGAAGAGTTAACTACTGTACTTAGCCGTCAGACGGACGTGCAACACTTCTGTATTCGTTCTTTTTGTTAATAATACGTTTTCACTGATTTGATGAGTTCGAGTTTTCTTTCGGACCTCTTCCGGGTCCACAGCACTTATGCTCGTTCATACTCAGCTTTTGTAAGCCTTACCTTCAAACATACTTGCACTCAATTCTCTTACCCTCAATTGTTTTACGCTCTTTACGCTTTCTGCGTATGTTCGAATGTCTTACGCTCATTCGTATTGCTCTCAATTGTCTTATGCAACATGTTTACATACGCTTACGTCATTTAATTGCAAGAGTCTTACACTATTTTATATTTATGTACTTTTGTACTTAACGCTTAAATCTTTTTATACTGTTTTTTATCTACGATTAATCGACTTATAATCAATTATCTTACGTTCAATTGTCTTATGCATAATTTTCTTTCGCTCAATTGTAAATGAGATAAATTGTCATATCTTCAGTTTTCTGATAATCTTTTGTACTATTACTCAATGTTCTTACGTTTTTTGTTTTTTTTTTTGTTTTTTTTTTTTGGTCGCTACTCTCAATTGTCTTACGCTCTTTATTTACGCTCAGCTGTTTTAAGCTTTAGTTAAATTTCCTTACGCTTTTCTTACGACCATTTCTAGTTTCGCTCACCTGCAAATGCGATCACTTCATTTAACTTCAGATGATTTACCATCTTAGACATTTACGCAATTTTGTACTTACTCTCAGTTTTATTATAGCTTTTTTTTCTCATAAATTTGAGCGCAAGTCAATTGATTGTAGATTAAAAAAATCGTAAAATTTTGAGTTTAATTGCAAAAGATTGTAAGATAGTTTGTCCTAACTAGAAAAGTGCGACAGAAAATTTACAGGCTTCACTCATTCAAAGCCTTTTTCACCATTGTTCTTAGAAAGCGGTTGTATATCGTTTATATTTTAGATATTTCTCAACGGGTTTCATGCTAAGTACTCATTAATCTTTAACATTTACAAAAATATTCTCATAATATAATGTTTTATTTAATTTTAGATACTTTGGTTTTAAATTTACTATAATTATTGCTCTTATTTTCTGATAATTGTGCGTATGAACATCCGTATCTACAAAATTCGGTACGTTTATACACATACAAAAAAAATCAAAATTCTTTTTAAAATATTTCGATGAATTCTAGTAAGCTTTTGTTTTTACTTAATAACAATATCACCTAAAAGCACAAAGTTATTCAGAAATTTAAAAGAGTTAAAACATTATAAATTATTCTAATTAAAATTAAAAAAAAAATGAAAACAGTTCTTATAAAAATTCATTATACATCGAAAATCTTTTTTCTTACGACAATAGTGTCCATAATATATCTTATTTATATAAGCACTTAAAAGGTGTTCTAATTAAATAATGCTTTAGTTTTAATTGCATTTTTTAAATTATTTTACGATTTATTTTTACGATTTAGAGCAGATTTTCAGTAACTGGTATTACTGTTTTACAAAGACATTGATGAATTCTCCAAGGAATTCTGCTTTTAACTAGTATAATAATGAAATAGCACAAAAATTAATTTCTCGAAATTTCTTAAAATTAAATAAGTTGCAGGAGGTGTATAACAAATTTTTTTAAAAATATTTTAATCAAGATTTAAAAAAAATAATTTCATTCATTTGTGAATTAAGTCCTGGAAGTTTCATTAAAATCCGACAATTATTTGATTTTTGCAAGAATTCCCACATCAGTGTGTTTTTCGCCCTCAAAACGCGGCTAAAATTTCTTATATTAACCATTCGTCCTCTCACCCCCCACCAAAAAATAAAAACAGGATTTTTAACCAAATTTCGAACGTTCTAAAAGGATAAAAAAAATATAGTTAAGTAATCAAAATTGGTCTTTCCTCTTAATAATAACATACAGATTTTGACGATAAAAAAAATCTCGTGCTGTTGTCGGGCTGTGGGTTTCCTAGGAACTGATCTGCTTGACCCTCATACGTCCAATTCGACGGGAGAGTCGAGTATATATATATATAAGATGATTAGCCATTTTGACACCATTTGTCGTAAGAATCACTGAAAAACCTTTTGAGTTATTCAGTTTTAGAAATTCAGTTTGCCGCACTATATCTTCCCAACTGAGCAATGGTGAGAGGAAAAATATCATTCAGGCCTTCAGTGATGGTACCAACATTCATACTCAAAGTCCATTCAAGAACCATCAAGAAAACGGTGAATAAGTTTAAAAAAGAGGGCGAGAGAGTAGTAGAGAGGAAAACTGGACCAGGGTGTCACAACAATGAGAGGGATCATCCTTTCAACTTAGACCTAAATACATTCTTATTTTTCCAATAGAGTTATAAAAACCCAAGAGAATTCCAGTAAGATATCCTTAATCATTTCTAACATACAACGGTTCAACGTCGATAGCACATTTGGAGATTCATGCAGTTCTTACAATCTTCAGGTGCCAATATAATCTGACCGTTATATAGTTCGCGCTCTCGTGGTGATAATTCGAAATTGTGTGTTAAAACTTGTTTATTTAATTGGTGTTGTATAAAATATTAGAATTAACTATATTTCAAGTTCTTAAGTTCGAAAGGCGAAGAATTAAAAAAAAGTATTTTGGATCCACCGAGAATAGCTAGAAATCGCGTTTTTACCACCACAAAATAACACTGAGCAATATCAAATACAGAAAACTGCACAAAGCTTTCAAAGTATATTTGGCGATTAAAAAACAACCATAAGAACCCAACTATTAGCTGGGAGATAATCACGAAATCTAAGCCATCCAATGGAAAGAGAGACAGATGTAACTTGTGTTTGTTGAAGAAGTTTATTATATTAAAACACTTAACTCTAACTTGCTGAGCACGAAGTCCGAAATGATGTTTAGATGTATTTATAAATACAAGCATTTGCTCAAACACATTGACCATGATGAAATGAGATTGCAAAATAGATTTTACGAATATTGACATAATATCCAACAACTTTTAATATTCTTAGAACCCACCATTAATAACATTTCTTTATATATATATATATATATATATATATATATATATATATATATATATATATATATATATAAAATCCAATATTACTGTACTCGATTAATTTCTAACGTACGTGTATAAAATTTCACCTTTAGAAGTACAAGGCTTGATTACAAACACATTAGATATATAATCCCGACTTATTAGTTTTTTTTATATTCGCATCCTTATATTTCTACCCTGTGTTCTAGTTTAATGGGTATAACTAGGGTATTTTATGTAAAAAAGAGAGTTACCTCCCTTGTTATATTATTTTTGAATCCAACTTTAAATTTTAATAGTTTATTTATTTTTTATTTTTTTCATTCTTCGCCTTTCGAACTTAAGATTTTGAATGATATGAATTATTAATGATTAATTCTAATATTTTACGCAAAAACCATTAAATAAACAAGTTTTAACAAACAATTTCGAATCATCATCACGAGAACACAAACTATATAATGGTCAGATTATATTTACACCTGAAGACTGCATAAAACTCCGAGTCGTGCTATCGACGTTGCATATTATTTATATTCACTTATAGCTCTGTTTCACAATATTAAGCACTTTATTCATAACAACCAAGATAGAAATATATTTATACGTACGTGCAAGTATATGTGCGTGTATGTGTTTTTATCCTACCTACATAAAGATATGTTGCTCTGTCCTCAGGACTTCATCTGATTTTTTTTTCAATCTGCTATTTTTGTACTATTACTGAAATAAATTTGATTATAAGTAGCTATCTTTCTAGTGAGATTCGGTCGCCCAGAAATAAAACACGCCAGGTTCATCGTCCGCCTTTACTGTCAGTTGGTATATAATGTCTTCCTGTAGTCACTTGCCTCCGATGGGATAATCGTGCTTGTACCTACATTTGCAATAGGGAGGTATTAACATTAGTCTTGTACAGCACTTGCACAGGGCTTTTTGATTGTATTTCTTTGGCAACTACATCATGTTCTCGGTGCAGCTTAAACTCAATTTGACTGAGTTACTGTTAAATATCTTTTTTTAGTATCTGCCCTTTTAGAAAGTGCTTTTTGATAAAGTTAATAAATCAATCTCCCCTGTCTTCTTCTCGCGGGATTATTATAACTGGGCGATAAAACAAGATTATATCTCGCCTTCTTTTATTTCCAGTGAATAATCTCTCTTTCTTTCTTTCTTTATATATATATATATAAAAGGGCTCTGGTGAAAGTCCAGGAGGTGTCTGTTCCGGCACCCGGCGGCCTCGGATCGCTCTGTCAATGCGTCTGTGGAAAATCTGCGGCAAACAAGGCGTTTTTTTCCTTTTCCTCTGGTAGGACTTGGGACCCTTCCCTTAATCAAATCCCAATTAATCTTCCTTTATGAGCGATACAACTAACAAGAATACGAATAATGCTAGGGCGTCCGCTGCATGTGTATCCGACGCGCCGGTCTTCTAGTCGGCGGGACCGGTGAGAAATCAGCAAGCCACCACAGTCCTTGCAAGAAGAGATGTGATGAAGATTGCTGGCTGGAATGTCCGCACTCTTCGTGACGAAGGAACGCAGTCTCTCACCGTCAGGACTATGTACAAGTATGTATTTTGTGTCGCCTGTCTGTGAGAGGTCCGCCTCCCGGATAGCGGGCATAGAATAATCAAAGTGCCAGAGTTTGACTGCGTCTACCACCTTTACCATAGTGGAGTGGAGGACAACAGCGAGCTGTATGGAGTGGCGATTGCTCTCAGCCCAGTAGCACGCGCAGCACTGCTCGCTTGGGAACCAGTCTCCCATAGGCTGGCCATGGTCCGTCTCAAAGGCGCTGTTATAAACGTCACCGTCATCATCTTCTACGCACCGACACTGAATGCAGCAGAGTAGGACAAGGACATCATCTACCACGACCTACAAGCAGTTACAGATCGTACGCCTTCCACTGATCTTCTAGTGGTGGCAGCGGATTGAGACGCTCGCACAGGACCGGCGGATGAGGGCACCAGACATGTTTTAGGTCGATTCGCCCTCGGAACACAGTGTGACAATGGCGAGCGCCTAGTCAACTTTGCAGTCGCTAATCGTCTTGTGGTGACTAACACTCGTTTCCAGCACCCGCGACGACATCTCGTCACCTGGCGCTCCAATGACGGTCGTACATCCAACTAGATTGACTACATTCTGGTACGGGCGAGATGGGCAATCTCTGTACTTGACTCTCGAGCCTATCGGGGTGCAGATACTGGCAGTGCGCATGGATCGGATCATACACTTGTCTGCGCAAGCCTCCGTCTGCGACTGCGGGCAAGGAGATTCACCAAGATCCTGAAGCGAATCAACGTCGCCAATCCGAAGTGCACGCGGGAAAACAGTTCGGGTTGGAACTTCACAATCGGTTCTCTCTCCTCCAACCAAGCTCAGAGCCTCAACCAGAACTTGAATGGCAGGCTCTCAAATCTCCCACCGTCGAAACGGCACACGCCTATCTTGTCACCCGTTACCGATATCGGGACTGGATCAGTCTCCCCTTCGGCTGGTGGAGGAGACAAGGGTAGTGCGACTGACAGGAGCTGCGAACTTTCATGATCTACGGTGCCGCGTAACTCACTCCATCCCCGTTGACAAAAATGTACATTGGCGCACCTTCACCGAAGAGACTGAGCGTGCAGCAGCCTGTGGCGACTCTCGCAAACTCTACCAGATGGCGAGTCGCGGAACTATGGGGGTCAGTGAGATGCTTCGCTCCCGTGACAGTGCTTTTATCGGAGGTCTGGGCGAGCGGCTAAATCGGTGGAAAGAGCATTTTGTCGAGCTACTCAATCATCCGACTCCGGCGACGGAAGTGGCCGTTGAACCGACCGATGAATACGACTGCAACACTGCACCCCCAACGGTAGATGAAGTGCGAGATATTCTGTGCCATCTGCGTAACCACAAGGCTGCTGGTGAGGATGGTATATACCTGCACAAGTATATAAAGCTGTGCCAGATGTATTCGCCTTGTGGGTGCATCGTGTCTTCAATGCGGTCTGGCTCTCTGAGACCGACCCTGCTGATTGGAGCGAGGCCATCCTACTAACTTTTTTCAAAAAGGGTGATAGGAGACTCTGCTCGAACTACAGAGGAATCAGCCTCATCGACATGGTGGCCAAAGTATTTGCAGTGCTTCTCCTGCGAAGATTTCAAGGCATCCATGATCTGCGAACTCGCCCATCTCAGGGTGGCTTCCGCCCAGGCAGAGGCTGTGTTGATCAGATCTTCAGTCTGCGGCGCACCCTCGAACAACGCTGGGCATACCAGTAACCAACAGTCCTCTGCTTCGTCGACTTTGCGGCTGCTTTCGACTCCGTTGATAGAGGCTCACTCTGGCATATCATGAAGGCCGATGGCATGCCCGCTAAACTCCTTCGTCTCATCAAGGGCTACTACCGGTCGACGCGAGCCCGTGTTCGTGCTTATGTTGAGGAGTCGGAGACGCTTGAGGTGAAGACTGGTGTGCGGCAAGGGTGTGCCCTATCCCCTACCCTATTCAACTATACAATCGACTACATCCTCGGCAAGGCTCTTCGGGACTACGCTGGAGTTGCGGTTGGTCGGAATGTCAGGGTGTCTTATCTGGCCTACGCGGACGACATTCTCTTGGTCGGATCGAACTGTGATGATGTGCAAGCTGCGCTCACCCGTGTGCAAGCTGCAGCACGGGATGTGGGTATGACCATCAATGCCTCGAAGACCAAAGTTATGCCGTCCCTGGTTGATCCAGTCAACTGGCGGCCACTGGCGCTGGACAGGGTCAATCTGGAGGACGTGCATTCTTTCGTCTATCTCGGTTCAACCATAATACCATCCGGGCAGGCTGCTGCTGGGGTTGAACGCCGTATAGGAGCTGCAAGTTCCGCATTCGTGTGTCTCAAGCGATCACTATGAGGGCGACGGGAGATTTCCACGGCTACGAAGGGGCGAATCTATCAGGCTATTGTTCGGACTATCCTTCTCTATGGCTGTGAAACGTGGCCACTTAGAGCGGTTGATCTACGAAGGTTTGAAGTGTTTGACAACGATTGCCTTCGCTGCATTCTGCGATGCCGCCGAATCGATCGTGTGCCAACAGCCACTCTACGTCGTCGCCTGAGTCTCCGTCCTCTTCCACCCGTCCTGCTCCAGCGTCGTCTCCGATGGTTCGGGCACTCAGCCCGACGCCCGCAGGGAGAGCTCATCCGCGATGTACTTCTCGCTCCTTCTCTTCCTGGCTGGCGAAAACGTGTCGGTGGGCAGCTGAGGACGTGGGCTAGCACAATCAAGGATGACCTAGCAGTACAATCGGGTCCGCAAGTAGTTGATCTTCGACGATGGAATCGCAATTGGCTCGCCATTTCGTGTGACCTGGCTTAGGATCGGCGAGCGTGGACAGCGATGATCCGTGATGCTGTATTTGCTCGGAAGGAAGCCGGTTCAACCCGACCAGGATGAAAACCGAAACAAGTAAAAAAAAAAAAAGAAAAGTCAATATATATATATATATATATATATATATATATATATATATATATATATATACACACACACACACACATGAGTAAGTCAAAAATTATCCGTATTTTCGCCATAACATATCTTTAGGTTTGTCATACTACCTTCTGCTCATGTGTGCTTATAGTTGGTACTATTGTTGTCAAGGGATCGCGCCAGTTTTCTTGTTGCTATTACAGTGTAGACATGTCCGCTCCGCTAGCAGTGTGCACCAAAGAGGAACAAAGAGCAGTGATTTGATTTCTTTGGTCGCAAGGTGTGTACCAGGGGCTGAAAATCATTGGAGTCTTTTCACACAATACGGTGACAGTGCACCACAGCGTAGAAGTTTGTATGAGTGGATCGAGAAGTTTAAAAGTGACTCGACAAGCGTAACGCCCCAAGAAGGAGCAGGGCGTCCGTCAACCTCCGCCGCTGACGAGAAGTTTCGGCAAACTCGTCAGATGGCAATTGCGAACCGGCGAGTTACAACGATATGGTAGCATGTTCTCTGCAGATTCGGATCACTGCTCTTTGTTCATCCGAGCGGCAGATTACCTTGTGGTCCGCCCCAAACACGCACACAAAAATACAACATATTAATAGGCCCAAAAGACGAAAAAAAAGAGCAGCACATACTCTTAAATGAACTTCTGTCAAGGAAAATAACGGAAATTTATATGATAACGACCAAGATGTGTTTCTCACGCATAGCGGTGTAGTTTTAAACGAATGCACTCAGAGTCCGTTCACATATTTCACATTGTCAAAAATAATAAAACCGCCCTGAATATATCACTGGATAATGTTTATTGTTTGACCAAGCTAACAATCGCTTAAATACATATGCCTATAGTTTAAGTTACTCGAAATCAAAACGGTGTGTCAACTATGAATACTGTCCCGACATTAAAACCACCTTTAAAACCACTTTTATTTCAATATAACATATACTGACTTATAAAGTACACCCAAAAGTGAAACCGTCATAAAAGTGTCGATCTCTAGCTAAAATTTTATAGAAGTGAACAAGTTGAGATAGATAGATAGATAGATAGATAGATAGATTTATTTATTTCTGGGTCCCAAATCATTCTGGTTTGAGCAGTTCTGCTAAGCTAAAAATTCTTTTGAATATACTAATCATCTTGTGAGGAAATTTACGTTTCTATTTTTCCGGGATATCTAAAATGTCCAGACAGAATGACTAACTGAATACAACAAATCACTTGCTTACTTTGATAAAAGAGATTTTCAGTGAATAATGCATCACTCATCCTTTGCGGAGAGAGAACAAATTGATAATCACGTTGACAAACATCTAACGTATTTGTTACAGAAGAAAGAAAAAGATTGAGAAAGAAAAGAAAGTTAATATTTTAGAGGGTTTTTTTCTCGTTCCTCTTTGAAGCTGGTTATCTAATATTCAATTATATAGCATCCCCATCTCCATCCGGCAGCCTCCGATCGGGAGATTGGAAGTTTTAAGGAGCATAGAGCCCCTTCTTAACTCAGATCCCCAGAGCCACCCTGATCCAGGGTGGTAGCACCTGTTAGGGTCCCAGCATCTGTTAGAGTCCCCCAAACAAAAATCAACAGCTCATTTTTATAATTAAATGAGCAACAATACATCTCTCTAGCAAAATTACATTCAACGCAACACAAAAAATATAAAAATACATTTCTGTAGTAAAATTACCAACAACTATATTTTATGTTCTATAAACTATATATCTAAAAGACATACTTTTACTCTAAAAGTATAAAATTATGTACAAAATAGCTGTAGTTTAAAGCATAAAAATACGTACAAATTATTTAGATTTGTGCATTAAATAACCCATATAGGTGTTGATATGCCGCTAAACAAAATCCACCACCATATAACCTCTCCCAAAAGAAAAAATGGCCATCAAGCAATGGTTAGTGAACTAGTCTCATCGGCCTGTGCTGAGTTCGATCCTTGGTGGGTACCCAACAATTGTGACCCTGCGTCGTAATAAACTAAACTTAACAATTTACACTATTTACATTATTCCCACTGGTGTCCCCATCTTTACCGTCATATTCACGACGTTTCGGCCGTTGTACGTTCCGGTCATCTTCAGTTGATATAAAAATGGATAAAAGCGTTGTTTGAAGTAATCCAGTGACTTGACCCAAAGAGTTGTGAGTTCTATACCTAGCCACTGCAGAGGTGAACAAAAACATGGAGATTTGAGTTACTAAAGGGAAATAACTGAAACTGAGATATCCAGAAAAAGGCATGGCACGTGGAAGTAGAACAATCTACTTCGCTGTATAGAATAAGAGGTTCGGTTCTAAATTTGAATGAATATCAACTGAAGAAGGCACATATAACCGCCTCAAGTAAATTATGTCCACACAAACCTGTATATGAACAAAAGTTGATTATCATCTACCATGATGTAGAATTAGAGGTAGAAGACCTCGTCAGCGAAATACCGGCAGAGAAACCGTATGATACTTTGAAGGACGCTATATTATGCTCCACGGGCGAGGAACGTCAGTTGCACGACTTATTTAAAAATTTTCATTTGGCACACTAAACCTTCCCAATTGCTTAGAAAGATGAAAGTCTTACTAGGTGGCAATACTGTGTACAGTCCTCCATAAACTATGGCTGGATAAGCTGAGTTCACAAACATCGCAAATATTAGTTTCACTCCCGGACGACTTAGACGTATAGTTATTGGCAGAAATCGCGGACAAATACATGAAAATAAACCTTCGGAAACTTCTTCTGCAACGCCTTTAAAACCTATTATCTCTTCAGTCGGTGACTCACAAGAATTATCAAGAATTAAAGAGTGTATAGCCGAGCTAACCTCACAGTTACAAGCTCTACAGACCGCTTATACATCAGCAAAATCGCACACCCAATGATTTCACTAGACGGTCACGTCCATCACATCATACTAGGCGCAGATCACGTTTCACATCCAGAAACAGGCCTATATTTAATACCTGTTAGTATCACTTTAAATATGGACGACAGGTGCGGCACTGTACGAAACCGTGTAACTTCGACATGAACGCAGTTAAGGATAATAACATACAACAGTCGGGAAACGACTACCCCGTCAACATGTAGAGACGTTTGCTGTCGGAGGAATACCAAAAAGTCGTCTCTTTTACATCCGAGATGAGAACTCTGGCTACTTGTTTTTAGTGGACACCGGTGCATAAATTAGTGTAATACCAACCTTGCCTAATATGTTGACTAGAAAGACAGATTATACGTTACAAGCGGCGAATGGATCTTCAATCCAGACATATGGGGAAACCTCGTCAATCCTAAATCTGGGATTTAGGCGATCTTTTCCTTGGGTATTCACGGTAGCTCAAGTCAGAACTCCGGTCCTAGGAGTGTATTTCCTCGCCCACTTTAACTTGTCCGTTAACATGTCTTCCCTTTCTTTGGAAGATAAAACAACCAACGTTACCAGGAAAATGATATTGGGGCAAATGTATCAGCGCAACTCTACCTGAAGCCAACGGAATGCAGAATCTGTTACAAAAATATTCTCAAATTACAACACCATTTCGGTATGCAGAAACCGTTCGTCACAATGCTGAGCGCCATATTGATACTACGGCCCCACCCCACACATCTCCACGGCGATTGAGGCCTGATAAATATAAGTCGGCAAAGGCTTAGTTTCAGCGCATGCTGGACCACAGCATAATTAGACCTTCTTCGAGTCCTTACTCAACTCCTCTTCATATGGTTCTAAAACCGGACTCAGGAATTTGAAGACCTTGTAGCAACTTCCGGAAGTTGAATGTGAGTACAGTACCGGATAAATAACTAATTCCGCACTTGCATTCCACCAGATACCAGTGACCAAGGAGGACATCCATACAACAGCGATATCTACTCTTTGGTTTATACGAATTCGTGAGAACGCCACTTCTTTTAAGGAACGCTACACAATCTTTCCAACGGCTTATAGACGAAGTGCTGAGAGGTTTACCTTTCACCTTTGCCTATACTGATGACCTCCTGATCGCCAGTAGAAACAAGACCGAACATCGTCATCACGTTGAGCACGTTTTCCAACGTTTACAGATTAACGCAGAGAAATGTATTTTTCCTGTACCCTCACTTAAATTTTGGGGGCACGTCATTGATGAAAAGGGAATGACGTCCTTGCCTGAGAAAATAGCATATATTTCAAATTTCTCACAACCAACTTCACTCCGGCAGTTACGCCGATTCTTAGGCCTAATTAATTACTACCGGAGGTTCATTCCTGGTTGTTCCAAGATTCTGATTCCCTTCACAAATTTACTGCAGCAACAGCGTCAGAAGAACTCGAAGCTTACCTTGGAAGGCGAATCACTGACTGTTTTTCACAGAGCCAAAGACGCCCTTCCTAACTTTACGAAGTTATCGTATTTAACCGACGATGACTCAATGATCACACTGACAACAGACACATCGGGCGACTCGGTAGGGGCTGTTCTTTACCAGGAACAGGGAGATGCTAAAAAACCTATTTCGTTCTTTTCAGTCAAGCTAAACTCAAATCAAAAATAAGTACAATGCATTTTCTAGGGAATTACTGGCAATATACTTGACAATCCGTCATTTCCGTAATCTTTTGGAATGAGGGAATTTTGTGGTCTATACAGATCATAAACCATTAATTTATGCTTTGCACACTAAGTCGGACAAATATACCCCAAGGGATATCCAACAGTTGCATTATATTGCCCAATATATATCGTTTATCCGCCACGTTAAAGGGGCTGACAATGTAGTAGCTGATATTTATCACGATCAACGATACAGTCGATCGACACACAACCTTAGCGGAGGAATAAAAGAATGACACTACCTTGGAAACAGTAAAGGAAAAAAATGTCACTACAATTAAAGCAACACCCTGTGCTATTCGGTACACTACTGTAGATTGTGACGTAAACACAGGATACTCTAGGTCCTATGCATCACCTTCTTTGCGGAAAAAATATTCGAACATTTCCATTTTCTGCCGAACCCTGGTCAAAGGGAAACTACCAAGATGATTATTGATCGTTTCGTTTGGCCAAATATGTACAGTGACATTAGCACTCAACGCAGATTTGTTTAAAATGCCAGCAAACTAAAGTACAACGGCACACCAAGTCTCCGCTTGGTACATTCTCTAATTCTCTAAGCCTGATGGAAGGTTCGCCCACATCCACGTTGATTTAGTGGGCCCTTTGCCCTTTGCCCGATATTGATGGGTACCAATACTTATTAACACTCGTGGGTCTGTAGACGTTCCTTTAAAAAATACTTCGGAGGAAACGATTTCCAGGTGCATTCTCAGAGAGTGGACCTCTATCCTTGGTTGTTCTTCAATAATAACCACTGAGAAAGGTTCGCAGTTCCAGTCAGTCCTTTTCAATGAATTTATAAACTTGTTAGGCGAGAAGCACATTTCTACAACTGCCTATCATCCATGTGCAAATGGACTTGTGGAACGTTTTCATGGGAAAATCAAGACAGCACTAGCAGCAAGTGATGTCCCCAGGACTTGGCTGGAAAATCTACCACTGATTTTACTATCATTAAGAAATGTAGTCAAAGAGGACTTGGGATGCACTACAGCAGAACTTGTTTTTGAGAGTACGCTAACACTTCCAAGACAATTCGTGGAAAAGCATATTCCTTTCAGGCCGACTATTTTGTCCATGATTTTAAATAAAGATGGAAAACCTAGCCTCTACACCAAAGCGTGTCCAAACTAGGGAGTTCTTTATACTGAAAAATTTGGACAACTGTGATTATTTCTTCCTGTGAAACGATGCTGTTTGAAGACCCTTGCCCCCCACATAAAATAATTAATAGAACGCCCAAGCATTTTACTTTACTTTTGCATGGAAAGCCTCAGTGTCAGTCGACCGGTTGAAACCGGCTTATATCGATTTATCTTGTAAATCACCTTCAGTTCCAGACCAGACATTTTCAATCCAACCAGCACAGCTTACACCTTCAATACCACCCGCAGAAGTTACTACCAAGTCTGGCAGATATGTTAATTGGCCTAGTAAGTTTAAAACGTACATTACATACTGAGAAAATTTTCTCTCAAAAACTCATTAAAATCGACTCCAGAGTTCAGTACGAAATAATACTTTCTGATTGGTCCGTAAATAATAATGTTATGTTTTTGCCTAAGTCCGGACGGTTGACCTTGAGTTGACCTCTTCAGAGTTCAACGCATCAAAAATTTGTAAACATTCTTTCAAGACTCCCAAGTGATCAAGAAAATTCATAAATATGAAACTTCAACACGACTTAGTGAGTCCTTAAATTAATCAGCGCGTCACACGAATCCATGAAACCCAACTTCCTCGCTAAAAGTTAATTTTTATTAACATCAACCCGGTTTGTGGAATTCAATTCAATTTTCAACATCAACTCCTCTAGTGACGAATTCAACCAAGACGAGATTCAGAAACCAACTCACTCAATATCTTAACATAAAGGAAATCGTAACTATATCATTCAAAGCGAGACAACTCTACAGTAAGTGAAACAATCTATTTCATTCAATTTCACCATCAACATAAACTGTTTAATTTCTTACCAGAGCTATAGCATTACATCTTTCATATTAACTTTGATCACACCACCTTTAAACATCTTTATTATATCGTGTGTACTTGTTATATAAAAATATTTTTCTGTTAAAACAAATATCTGCCTATTTAATTATTTCTCTTGTTGTTGTTGTCTTTGTTGCATTTGATTTAGTAAAAATAGTAAGGGGTCAGTTTAATTTGTATTTTGTCACCGATACAGATTGGTTAACCCACTACAAAACATTGCCGCTATATTTTTATTGATTCGGGTAAACTATTTTTTAATGCGTTGACTGCCAGAGTTCTATTACGAAATCTGACTTCAAAGGTCAACTTTATAATAGCCAAATTTTTCACGAGTTGATTTGTAGCTTCCATTGAAGTCTTAACGCTGTTTACACATTAAAAGTATCACTGCTAATAAACTCCTTGTTGGCGCCCACAAATGAAAATGTATTAGAAAATTCCAAACACGAAATAACTCGTAGTCGGCATCAAAATAAAATCTGTCAATCACAATTTATCTTGTGGATGACAGTCAGGGTGCTAATTTTTTATAATCTTCAACCTATTACTGGGTGCTCCGTACTTTCGGCTTTGTGCCACATCTAATTTTCGCTTAGTAAATTTCTATAGCCTTCAGTCGATCGATCCACTAAGTATTAAGTACCTACCTTATTCCCTTACTCAAAATGCTACACCAGCACTCACTGAATAGGGTAAAAACGAACCGATAAAAAGTAACGGTTTGTAAAATATAAACGTAGATCTGAAGAGTAACAAATGACCGGTGATCTTTTTTGAAGTGGCGGTCGCGGCGGCGGCGGCGGATGGGGCATCTATTCACTAATGAATAATCAAAAACAAAATGAAAATAATTATATTTCCTGTTTTCTTTGTGACAAGGAAAAGGAACTATGTCAGGGTTTTTTTTCTATTTAGAGGCGCTTAAGTGTTAAACATGCAAAATTAAAATGCAGACGTCTGAAATTTCATAAGAACGCAATAAAAATGAAACCGAACCTAGCCTTATAAAAACGGAAAATGTAATCTAAGAGATATACCAGAAATTTGCTGTAAATATTCACATCAAATTATTATTATTTGTAGTCGCCGTAGTAGTAGTCTAGGCAAGAGTCTGTTCGTTACCGAATATTTTTTTAAATCAATTCATACCAAACAAGGTGATACTGCCACTAAGACGCAAGGGATTACTGGGAATGAAAGAATTTAATTTCAAAATAATGGAATGGATTTTCTTAAGGTGATTAAGTTGATGTTGGCATTATAATGTGTATTCAAGTCTTCCCCAGACCTCAAGGAGAACTCTATATGTGATCCAACGCTAAAGGTGCTGAGAAAATGATCAGTTCCTTGTAAGAATCTCTCTCTCTCTCTCTTATGCTCTATTTTTACAAGAGTCAGATCCGACCTCATTTTACATCGTTGATGAAGTTCAAAACCGTTCACGCAGCCTTTTTTGGCGATGAACTATTTTCCACCCTGCAATTCCTTTCCCAGAGACGAAATGTTGTAAGCCTATCGATACTCTGTCGCCAGATCTATGGGAAATGCTTTGACAAGCTATATTCCTTAGTTCCTTTCAGTGACGTTTCTTACACATGCCACTTGCTTTTTATGTGTTTTAATTTCTTTGTGTGGAATAATTTGTTATATATATATATATATATATATATTACTTATTATAAAACGCAGATTTTGTGTGTCTGTACGTTTATATATTGGATCGGATTTCCTACATTTTTCAACCGATTTTAACAAAACTTCACAGGACTACGTAAAATTACCTTGCAGTGGTTCTAACAGCGCCAAAAATTGGAAAAAACAATTGTTTTTTCACGAAATCAATTTGAAGACACGATTAAGAGGCATCACGAGAATGAAAGGGGACAACTCATATCGAGTTATAGTTATTATAAAACCCAGGTTATTTGTGCGTATGTGTGTTCGTTTACATATGGGATCGGATTTCGTACATTTCTCAACCGATTTCAACAAAACTTCACTTTTTTTTTGGCAGATAGTGTTTCTTATTGTCTTGCACACTTTTTTCTTTATTTTTACATTCAGAATGCTTTAAAAATTCCATTTACAAGACAATTGTTTATAATAAAATTCTAATCAATCGGTAGACTCATAACGATTGAAAATAATGTTTTTGTTTGAGCTTGGGTTTGACCAATACGTAAAAAATAAAAATAAATAATTAAGACATGCGTGTCCGTCAACCTTAAACAATAATCTTTGTCAATTTTATTTTTCAGTCTTTATGATGGTCGATACTTGATCTATCTCTTACTGTTACATCCCCGGGCAACGCTGGGCTCTACTGCTAGTATATATATATATATATATATATATATATATATATATATATATATGGAAGTAAAGTCTGATGATCCGCAGTCCTTTAAAAGGGCTGTGGTGAAATAATTTATTACATGGAACCTTAAAGTGGTCTGTTTTTATTTAATATATATATATATATATATATATATATATATATATATATATATATATAAAGGTACCAAAGAGGGAAAGCTCATCAGAATATATATTATATATTGTAAAGTAGTCATTCAAAGAATGAACAAATAAAGTTAATGTAATTAAATGTCGAATTCACTTCACTAACAGATTAAATAAGGCATTAACTCACTGACCACTCGCTGAACGACGATCCTTGTTTTTATTGTAAAATGGCTTAGATGTTGGGTTCATATTCCAAATACTTTCGGTAAAACATTTACCATCCTCAGGCATAGATGTCATTGTTATTTTTTTTTTCTCAATTTCAGGTAATTTCGAGTAAAAATCCAAGACGAATATTTACAATATTAATTAAGCAGCTATCTCAAACATTACCTACAATCCGTCGTTAACTAGGTCAAGAAATGTGTTGTTCATTTTAACGCCCCCAAAACGAAATTGGTCTCTTTTACTCGTCTTATAGAACGTTTTTTGCCCACCATCAGCATGGCTGATGCTAAGCTCCAGGAGGGTGATTAATTGCGATATCTCGGACTAACGTTTACCGCTGACATGAAGCGGAAACATTATATTGTATCAATTGCTAGATCTACTTTTATTTATTTTTGAATCGTTTCAGCCTAAGCAAGGCGATGATGCCGCTACAACGCAGAGTGTTACAGGAGATTGAAAGTGAAATATAATAAGATTGAGAATGGGGAGGATTGAGGAAAGAACAAAAAGAAGCAGGAGTGAAGAAAACGATTGAAGTGGCATTTAAATCTTTTGAAGATTGTAGTTATCAGGGAAGCAAGAAATCAGAAGGAAATTCCACAGGTGGAAAGTGCGAGAAAAGAAACTTTTAGAGTAAAATTGGCGGTTGCATCTAGCTAGTTCAACAGAAAACGGTGGGACCTAATTGCCAATCTAGTAGCACATTTAAATTCAAGTAGCTGGGGCACTAGGGAAAAAAGCTGATTAGAAGAGTTGCCAAGAAAATATTTGTAGAGAGAAGCCATGTGACGTCTGTGAGAAAGTGACTGAAGTTGAGATGCCAAGTCAGGATCGATTATATTACAGATCCTTCCTTAGAGTTTTTCAAGAATCTCGGGATGTACAGCAGGAGAACCAGGTCAGATATGGAAACAGTATTCAATGCACGGGCGAATGGTAGAATTTTAAATGTGTAAGATGGATTTTGATGAGATACATTTTCTGGCACGATTCAGTGACCCGACTTTCCTTGCATTAGACATAGCAATTGATTCAATATAGTCACTATACTTCATATCAGTGGAAAACAAGAAGGTGTAGAGTGTTGCTCTATTGGAGTTTAACATACCTTCGAGATATCTAGAACCACCGCCGGGTTTTACTGTTCTTATCTAGAACTTGACAATTTCAGTGATGGTCGTTAACACATCGGTGATAATCCTGGGGGAACTGAATCCATATTGTTTGTCCGAAAGGAGGTCGTGTGAAGTAAGATGCTTAACCAATTCTGCATTGATTAGATCCTCGGCTACTTTGACGACTAACAGAGACTAATAGGGCAATAATTTGAAGGGTCAGAGGGTACCCCATAGAAACTACAGAAGAGGACTTCCAACAAGCTGGAAAGCAGGAAGCAACGAAGAATTTGTTAAAAAGTTTGGAGAGAACAGTAGCTAGCTCAGGAGCACATTTCTTTAATCCTGTCACATAGGCTTGTGCCTTGTGGTTAACCTAATTTAGAAATGATATCTGATATCAACTGCTAGAAAACTTCAGGCTAGATAAATTTTCTCGCCAGAAACTATATTATTCGTTTATAATTTTACCATTCATCCATGCATTAAATATTGCTTTCACATCTGGTCTCGTATTTACAGATTATTGATAAAATACAAAGAAGAATCTGCAAGTTTATCAGTCTTGGTCTGTGTTGTGGAGTGATTTCACAGTGGAGGCATGTATTTGTACTAAGTCGGTCCTGAAACAGGTTCGACGTACAAAACGTTAGGCACTTGATATAATAGGTATAACAGAGAGTAATCTAGTTGTGGTCGCTGATCCTTTAGTATTCGACTAACTGTCATCCGACATCGACTCACCGACTGACTCGTTACTCTTACTACTCCTACTTATTATAGATGGGAGAGTCTATTAACTATAGAATAGGTGTGTTCCACTATAACAGCCTGGCAACGCATTCACTTTCATTCACTTTCCCAACGCCGTAAGTTAGCTTCCCTGTGTCTTTTCTATAAACATTTTCAGGGTAATTTTTCTGATGAGCTTTCCTCTTTGGTACCTCTTTGAGGAGAGTTCTTTTGTTTCTGACGGTGTACGACCGGTGTGCGACGATTTGTGATAGTATACGAACTGTTTATTGATTTCAACCTTTGGTTCACGTTAAGTTACTTTTAATTTTCATTTTCTTTCGTTTAATTTACTGACGTTTTTTGCCAAAAGTTTGATTTTTTTTTCTTTCGTTTCCCTCCCCTCATTTTTTTTCTATACTTTATCCCTTGTTATTTCTTTATTATTAATTTTCATTTTCTTTTATACGTATTTTGAGTTTTAATTTTCCCTTTTAATTTTTAGCATCTTCCCCACGCCAAACTTTATGGTTTTTTACTGTTTATTCTGCCCCACGTCGGACTTCGTTTTCTTTGTTTACATTTTATTTCTACGTGTTTTCATTGTTCTTTGTCGTTCTTTTTTGTAATTAATTGTTAATTCTGTGTTTCTTTATTTAAGTCTTTTTCTGTGTTTATTTTTGCATTTATTTTCCGCATTTATTGTTCTATTCGTTAGTTGTTCTTTATTTTCGTTTACGTGTTTTCGTTCGTTTTGGGCTGACTAGAATTTTCTAGTGGCAGCCATATTGTATTTGTGACTTCATTTGGCATTTTTTGTTTCGTATTTTTTTGTTGTATTATTGTTAAAAAAAAGATACCTTTTGTTTATTTCTTGTCTTAAAATGTGATTTTCATTTTCGTACTCGCTGTTTTGTAAACTGTAATTGTTGACTGTTTTTATTTTTAACGTATTTTGTCGTTTTAGCGTAATTTTGTAATTTATTTTTTTGCGTGTTTAACTGTTTATTGTTTCTGTCTCGTTGAATTTCTTTTTGTTATCGTGATTTATTTATCTTTTGTTTAAATTATACTTTTATTTGTTCTGAAAGGAAAAAAAAAATAAATAAAAGTCTTGTTTTTAATTTAAAAAATGGGTCCAAGAAGAACTGTAAGAAAGAACCTATTTGGTTCTAAAAAAAAGAAAAAAGACCTACCCGATAAAGATTCGCAAGAAAGCCCAAATGGTGAAGGAAAATGTATGGTGTCCTCTAAAGGTGGAAATTTAGAGGATGGAAACAATAGTCCTGAAAAAATTATGGTGGCCTTAAACAGCCAAAATACCGAACAAAGTGTTCCTGATCAGAATATGGTGGCCGAAAGCAGCCTAAACGCTAAAATCTGCCAATTAGACAAAATTATGGAGACCGAAAGCAGCCAAACCAGCAAATCAGACAAGAGTATGGTGGCCGATAGCAACCAAAAAACAACCGACCAGACATCCCCAAAGAATGACGGAAACCAAGCGGCCGGAGAGACGCCCTCATGCTGGAAGTCCCCGCCGAAATGCAAAATCACCATTACGGAGTTCCTGGAGAGGGCAAAGAGCTACGCACATCTGGTGACAGCAGATGGGCTCTTGCCTAATCCCGAGGAATTAAGGAAGGTTGAGAAAAGAATTGTGTCAGTCTTTGTGTTCGACAAGCGTTCGCGCAAGATTTGTCGCTCCACAAAAGACACTGTGATCAAAGCCTTGACTTCTCTGGGCATCAAAGCTCAGAGGGTCATTAAAGGGAAAGGCTTTTTTATGTGGGACATACTGTTACCCACGCCTGCCGACTATGAAGCTGCTGCTACTCGCGACCTAATCACTAAAGATCTAATATTAAGTACCGATTATGAAGGCAGGCGGAGGACCAACGTTTTGGTATATGAGGTTCCTCCTCAGATTTTCGGGGAGCACTTGGCTGCATATCTGTCCCAGTTTGGCCAGATACTCAGTGCTTCCTCAGATGATCTGACCGGGGGGTGGAGTTTCGAGATTATGATCAATCAGGATGCCTTCCGCTCCATCCCCAACTGTCTGGATGTAAAGGGCCAGAAAATGCCGATTATTGTGACGGGTCGTAAACCGGCATGCTGGAAGTGTGGAAAGACTGGTCACCTTTCCTCTTCCTGCACAGAGATGAAGGCCTCTGATGTTCAGGCCCCCGCCCAACCAAACCCCCCTTTGGTCGAGTCCGTTCCATTCGTCCCGCCTGTAGTGGGCATGCCAGCGACCCGGACCGGAGTGGAAAATCCCCCGGTTGGGTCCAAATCTCAGCCCCCATTCCCCGAAGAGCCTTCGACCGCGGCTAGTGCCGTTAGGGAGAAGGGAGAGGGGGATTGGCAGGTCGTTGGTAGGACTAAAGGGAAGACCCAGGCAGCGGTTCCTCGTTCCACACCAAAAGCAGGAAAAGACACAGACAGTCCCACTCCCTCTAGCAGTGCAAAGGGCGACTCTCCGGTCAGCTATTCGGAAGAATTAAGGAAAAAAATGATTCAATACGAACCATCGTTTGAAAAAAAAGAAAAACTGCAACAACTAAAAGAGGCTCTAAAATCAAAAAGGATAATTTCGGAAGGAAAATCTGCCACCTCTTTCTCGGCACCGTCTTCCCCTGTCTCTAAACTTCATCCCATGGTCCCTCCCCCTATCGTTAAACCCATCCAAAAGGTCACCTCAACCATGACCACTCTGAAGAAGGGACCTGCACCAAAATCACCGGCCAAAAAATCATCACCCAAACCATCACCCATGCAAACTCCCAAAAGCTCTCCAACAAAAATAGAAAAACAAAAACGACAAAGAAGTCCATCATCGGATTCATCTGAAGCTACACTAGAGAAAAAAATAAAATCCAAACCATCTTACAATACAGGAAAAGACGTGTGCCGAGTCTCAAAAGAAATCGAGGAGAAGGCACTTGTACACGCCAAAAAATTAAAAAACTTAAAAACGTTACTTAATTTTAGAAAAATCAAAGACTTAGACGTTGAGAACCCCCTAAACTTCCCCAATGCCAAAAGGGTACTCACGGTGGTCAGATCCGGAGTAGCTGGCCAGCAAATATGGGCCATGATGGCCGATGCTAACGAGGCATTCGGCATGTTTCCTCCAATGTCATGTTTTGACGACGACAATGTTAAAAAATTACAACAATTTTGTTCAGGGAGGTTCCCGATTTTTGTTCACCCCTCCCTGTATAGAGCGTTGAAGTTAACATTCCCCCTGGATATTGGCGGCCTGTCTCCTGATGGCACCATAAAAAGTGAGATGGGTACTGGCTCAATGGGAGAGGCCGTCGGTGTCCTGACCACGGCCATGTTCAATGCAGGAGAGCAACCCTAATCGGTTTTATCATGGCTCTCTGGTTAGCAAGTGTGAATGCCCGAGGCCTGAGGTCGGAGTCTCGCAGGGCGAGGCTCTCTCGTGACCTTCAGCGTCTCGGGGTGAATATCTGTTGCGTACAAGAGACCCGTTTTTCTTCTCGTGACTATGAGAACATTCTGTCTAGGGGGTTCTCCCTCTATTCAGCATGTTTTGATGGACGCTCGAGGGGCGTCTCTTGGCTGGTGAGCAAGTCATTGAAGGCTGCGTGTGTTCTTGTCTTCGCGGATCCGGCGGGCAGACTTTGCTCTTCGTCTCATTGGGGTTTATGCGCCCAATGTCCATTCTGAGCGGCCTGCTTTGTTTCGGCAGATCGAGCAGTTTTTGACGACATCACGTCGGGTAGTCTTAGTGGGTGATTGGAATGCCGTCCTTGATCCCGTTATAGATCGTATAGGGACAAATTCGGGTACTAACAACCGGGACGTGAAACCATTTCGGGACTTTATCGACAGGTTTGATCTTGTCGATAAGTACCGGAATGAGCACCCTCGGGAGGTAGTGTGGACTTGGACTAATAGTGGCGGCTCGGCTAGTTATCTAGACCGAGTCTTAGTTAGGATAGTCGACGTAGGGCTCTTAGGTTGTCCAAATTTCCATGAGATAGTTTATTCGGATCATAGGCTTGTCCGGGTCCGTGTAAACTTAGATAAGCCTAAGGTTAGGAAGGCTAGCTACTGGAAATTAAACTCATCATTATTTGGTGAGCAAGATTTCCGGGACCAGCTTCTACTAATGATACAGAGGGAACTGACGGGAGCGGTTGTGGGAAATGCCTGGTGGGATAAATTAAAATCCAAAATTACAACGTTTGCTGCTGAATATCGTCGTCGGCTCAATCTAGATAGATTAGCGGCGCAAACGGCTTTAGAGCAGAAAGTTGATCGGGCGGTCAAATCCCGTGTTAGTGGGGACGTAGCTTTAGCTAAGGCAGAGTTGGCCTCCTTGCTTATCAAGAAGGATCAAGCTCTGGTAGTTAGGGCTAGGTTAAAAAGAATGTCCTCTGAGGCGACGAATATGGCCGCTGAACTGCGTGCAGAGGAAGCTCGGAATGCATCTCGGCGACATATCGCAAGCGTCACATTGCCGGATAATCGGACCGTGACAACAAACGAGGGCATATGTGAGGCTTTTCGTGACTACTTTCAGGAGCTTTTCATCAGGGAGCCCGGTCTGAGCCCTGCTCAGTTCGACGCCGATTTAGCTGACTTTCCCTGCCTTAAGGCAGCTGAAGCAGCTAGGTGCGAGGGTTCAATTACAGGGTCGGAAGTCTGGGAAGCGTTGAAACAGGTTGGCCTGGACAAATCTCCGGGACTTGATGGTCTTCCGTACGAAGTGTACTTGAGGCAGTCGCCCGTTTTTGTTCCGCTGCTGTCACTGATTTTCGGCAACTGGATGAAGCAGGGGTCTATACCCCAACGCTTCACCAGAGGCGTGATCAAGTTGTTACGAAAGGATAAAAACGGTGGGGATGGGTTAGGTAACTTTCGCCCTTTAACTATGTTGAACACAGAGTTAAAGATTTTGGCTAAGATCTTGGCTAACCGTTTGCAGCTTGTCCTGTCTAGTCTGGCTCGGAACAGACTTGTGCTGTGAAGGGCAGGACTATTCAGGACAACCTTCATATGGTACGCCTGATCATCGAGCAAGTCGACAGTGAAGCCGCGCTGATCAATTTAGATCAGTCCAAGGCCTTCGATAGGGTTGACCATCGTTTTCTGGAGGCTGTTCTTTCGGCGGCCGGTTTCGGGCCGTACTTTCGCACCTGGATCCGACTTCTGTATGCGACTCCCGGTGCGCTGGTGGAGGTGAATGGGGTACGATCGGAGCCTTTCCTATTGTCTCGCTCCATTCGTCAGGGTTGTCCGCTATCGCCTTTGCTTTACGTTCTTGCGTTGGAACCTTTCCTTCGCAAGTTAAAGGCGAATCCGGTCCTACGTGGAATTGCCCTGCCCGGTGCTACCACATCGGCCAGGTATTCTGCCTATGCTGACGACGTTTCGGCTCTTGTGTCGAGCAAAGCCGAGATTGACGAAGTCAGCAAAGAAATCAGTTGTTATGAGATGGGCCAAGATCAACCGCGATAAGTCTGTTGGCTTGCGGTTGGGTGCGTGGAAGGGAGTTTCTCTTCCCGGACCTTTCCGCTGGACGGATGGGCCGGTCAAGATTCTCGGCGTCTTGTTCGGTCCTGATCTCCAGTTGGAAATGAATTGGTCAGAGGTGCGAGGGAAGGCCGAGATCGCAATTAGTTTGTGGTCTCGGAGGAATCTTTCCTTAAAGGGGAGGGCGGAAGTTTGTGTTTCACACATCTACCCGATTCTCCTTTACCGACTCTCTGTGCTTCCACTTCCGTGTGACACTTTACTGGCGTTAGTGAAGCTCTTGTTCTCCTCCTTGTGGGGAGGCAAGGCTGCCAGAGTCACTCGGGAGATCTGTTGCCTTCATCCATCTGAAGGCGGTCTGGGCATGCCAAGCATTGAGATTCGTCAATATATGCTTCGCATTAGCTTTCTAGATCGAATGTGTCGCGATTCGGATGAGGAGCGCGCTTTCTGGAAGGATGACGCCCGTAAGAACTTCCCATCCCTGAGAAGTGTGCATTCGTGTGAGGAGGAGGCCCGCCGTTTACCCCGAGCCTATTCTATTGTGAATGTCGTATTGCTCTGAAGCGCCACTTACAGGCGTCGGATGGTCTCTCCAACATTCAGGCGTTGTCTCGTAGGGCATTATATCAAGTTATAGTCAGGGGGGCGTGCATGATGATCTGATTGACGATCTCGGTCTGACGAAGAAGGAGACTCGCTCAATATGGCCTTGGGCGCCCGGGTTGAAATGCCTCAATAACGATGAGGCATCACTCACCTGGCTGGTGATTCGTGGGGCCCTCTGGGTCACCAAGAGACTCTGCTCAGCTGGCTTGGAGAAATCTCCAGACTGCCGACGCTGTGGTGGGGAGGTCGAGACTTTGGGTCACGCCTTCTTTCATTGCAGCGAGGTAGTGCCGTTGTGCAAGTTTGTTGAAGGCCTCATGGTCCGCATGCTGCAGGGAAAGTTCTTTGTCCTTGAGGCCGCTTCCGTTTGTAGCAATGTGGCACCGCCGCTGACGAAGGCTGAACAGTATGTGTTCCACTGCTTGCTAGGCGTTATGAGAGTCGAAATTTGGACGACACGTCAGAAGGGATTCTATGGAGGCGAGAAGTTCACCTCTTCCCAACTGATCTTGTACTTTAAGCATCAGCTTAAAGTCAAGATTAGGATGGAAAGGCGGCGGCTCACTTCATCAGAATTCAGCAAAAGGTGAGTGAATCTTGCGCGCTTGTGTCGTGTGAAAGGAGCTGGCCTTGAGTGGCACATTGATGCCGTTTAGGCATCAGGATATTGCTCTTCCTGGGTTGAACTTGTGTAACCCATCCCGAAACTAGGTTAGCTTAGGTTTCCTTTTTTGATGCTTTAGTTTCCTTTTTCAGTTAACTTAGCTAGGGTATGTATGCTCAGTGACCCCCTATTATTTATGTCCCTATTTTTTTCTTTAAGTTTAATTCCCCATCCTCTCTCTCGTTAGGTGGTCAGTGATGTCAGTTCGCTGGTGGATGCGGGGTGCCTTTCGTTTCGCGTGAGTGTTTTTTTTCGTATTTGTTGTTGTGTCTGAATGAGTGCATGTTAGTGTGTGCGCTTGGGATGAATGAATGGTTTACACTATTATAGTCCCGCATTGATTTCGGCCAGTGAAGTGATATTTCTTTCACATTTAGTGATTGTGGGGGGGTGGGGGTATTACTAATCTTATTTTCTTTAGTTTCTTGTAAATAGTTTTTGTATTCATATTGTAAATACTCATTGGGGTTAACTTTTAGAATTGTTGTTTTATTCCCCTCTCCCCCCACAGACAACAAATTGTAAATATGGGGACTAGTTAGTATTTTCATAGAGACAAAGAGGTATTATGGTGGCTTCAGTATGAAAGGTACGTATGAATGTGTTGTTTTGGTGTAAGGAATATTTTTTCGTACGATTGGGTCAGTGCTTGCGGCTAGCTAAGTTATAGTTAAGACAGAAGAAGACCGTCCTTTCCCCTATCCCCTTTTCGGCCTTGTGCCACATTTCTGTATTGTACAGAATAAATATCGCTTTCGTCATTGGTACCTTGACATTACGAATTTAATCGCATTACTAGATTAGCATCTTGGTCTCGTCATTTTACAGTTGAAATTACGCTATGTAATCGTAAGTTCTATGCTAATAGTTTCTTCTCTTGAATTCTCGCTTATGGAAATCTCTTCCGCCCTGTTGTTTTCCAGTAGACTTTGATCTTCAAAAATTTTAAAGCAATATCAAACGTTATATTCTATCTCCTTAAACCCCGTTTTTTTTTCCTGCTCTCTCTATAATAATGTTTTATTTTTCTCATTCTTTCACTCAATAACCACTTGACACTTAATGGCTTTATTGCCTTGCTTAGGGTAGAATAATTTAAAAGTTTAAACTTTGATTTCTCCTATGAACAGATGAGATAATGTTAAGCAAGTTAGAAGAAAAGATAATGAACTTAATGAAAGTATGTCTATATTTCTGAGATGAGGTATTTGTTGTAGCATACCTACGGACGATAATGGATATGTCCTCATTCACATAAATACAGTAGTAAATACTGTAGTTGAAGATTCGTCTCCAGCCGTGGATCCCCAGACGAGGGTAGTCGAAGGGCAGAGTCTCATCTCGGGAAACAGCTATCCGATCCCATCTTATACGGGATCTACGGGGAATTTTTTGGCCGAGCCTACGGGCTCGGATACACCACATTAAATTCGGCCTTGTGCCACATCTGACCACGTGGGGCGGTTGGTAAATATCCTGCATTTGGAGATTTGTCTCCAGTTGTACTGGTCAAACTCTCTGCCTGGAGGTAGAGAGGATCCCCAGACGAGGCTATGTCAAAGGGCAGAGTTGCGTCTCGGGAAACAGCTACCCGACCCCGTTTTTATACGGGGGTCTACAGGAAATTTTTGGTTAGCCTACGGGCTAACCAAAATTGAATTCGGCCTTGTGCTACATTTGACCACGTGTGGCGGTTGGTAGATATTCTACAGTTGGAAATTTATTGTGTAATTCACTTGACTCACTTCTAGCAGTTGACTACTTCTACGCGCCTCTGGCGAAACTTATATGTGTTGTTCGTGCCCTAAGTATTATCGTTCATTACCAACCTTCAATAACTTTCTGTAGTTTACAACAGTATTGTAGGTATTCATACTACTTACATTAATCGGACTGTCGTCCTCATCTTTATTGCCATATTCACGACGTTTCGGCCGTTGTACGTTCCGATCTTCTTCAGGTGATATTTGTTGGAATTTCGAATCGAAACTTATTTACAATACGTGCCACACCTTTGGCTATCTCAGTTTCAGTTAATTTGCATTGATAACTCTCCAAGTTTTGTTTCCTCTGCTGTGGCCAGATGTTGAATTTAAAAGTGAGACATTAGGTTTATGCCCCAGAAGTCCAATCGCTAATGTTCCCAATGACACATGGCCCAGTGTATAAAAGCGTTAGTTGATTGATCCAAAAGTGACTTGACCCAAAGAGTTGGTTCGAAATTTCAAGAAATATTACATGAAGAAGGGCCGAGTGTACAACGGTCGAAACATCGTGAATATGGCAATAAAAATGAGGACAATAGTCCGAACAATGTAAATAGTCTTAATGGAAGTATATAATTATCTGAATTGATACTAACGAATTGGCTTTAATGAGCTTTGCATTCCAGCTCTGAGACAATTGAATGTCCATTCAGCTAAATGGATGTGTATGTGGTGTAATAGATTACGGTTTGGAATGAGAAATAAGAGAGTCGAGTTCGAATTCCATCCGAGTTCGTTACATTCACTTACGCTTAAATATTCTTGAGAAATGTATGAATTCATCTCCTCTGCCCCCCTCAGGTTATGAGTTAAACAGCAGGATAGACTAGGTTCTGTAGCCTTGATTGGTAACCGTTCTAGAAATGATCACTTGATAAAATCACCTATCTCCCAGCAAGGATGGACCATTCATGGGGATTGCTCGGCGCGTGAAAAACGCACACTGACTGAAATTCTTCAGTCGGAGAGTTGCGCATTCTGCCTCAGAGAAAGCGCTTACTTTTCCTTCAGCTAACTTACATATAAATCGGTTCCAATGATCATCTTTGCTGTTCGTGTGGTGCCTATTTGGATGCGTTACCAGATCCCTTGATCTAAGCAAGATCTCCGGCTTCTTAGATAAGTATTGAGAACCCTGTTCAAAAAAGGTTGAGAATAGGCAGAAGTGAACAAAATCAAATCAAATGAGCAAATGACAAAATTAAACTCATCGCGCAGCTTTTCGTGTTTCATACTTCAAATTTTCAATTTCATAAAAATAAATAGTCAATAAAATCATCCCCCCAAAGTAAATAAACACAGTTCTCTGGAGCCTAGACAAGACCCTAAAAACCAAACAGTCATTCAACTCAGCAGAAGGAATGACAACAGTAAAGAGACTCGAGTCAACCTCGACGTCTTGTCTTTCTCATCAAAGCAACAGCGGACTCCCTTTGATCTTCTCTCCAGACTCCACTTTCTCTCTTCCTCACTGAAGGTCTATTCATGTTCATTTCCTTACAGTCAAAGAGAAAAATTTTCTAACTTTTCTTTCATGATAAATAATTACAGTTAAAATTTGTGTATCCCATGTTTAAATAAATATCCCTTTACTTGAACATACAACAGTCTTCTCTCATTTTTTATTCAAATAGTGACCCAAGGAATTTTGGTAAAATGTTAATATCTCCTAAACAGTAAGTTTCCGGAAATTTTTAATGCTACTTTTGGGATAATCAGACTTTTTTTTACATTAGGAATGATGTTTTTTTGTTTTTTTTTTAATTGGTTTCTGAGTCCTTATCTGTAATTTCACCGGAACCTTACCCTAAGAAAGGGTTAATCGACTAGTTTCTAATTTTTGACAGCACTTATAAATTTATCTATCGTCTCTTAATATTACTTTTTTTATTTCTTGAAATTATCAAAACTTAACATTTTTGCGATTTAAATAACTGAGAAACATTTTTGGAGATTGCATATCATTAAAAGGAAACAATTTGTAGCAGACAGTAGTTATTTGCGATTGAATAATTAACATATTTCCCGCGGATTTTCAAAATCTATAAGACATTTATTCTCTATAAGTTTTGAATCAGAAAGTTAGATTACGTGACTTTTCAGTCCTAACCTATGGTGTCCTTAACAATTTACATGGAGAGTTGGACAACAAGCTTTTTTAATAAACAATTCGTTTATTGGACTAAGATTTTACGAAATCTTAAGTAACTCCACAACTAATAGTGTGGATTAAGCAACCGAAAAGCGTAAATTCCAACAAAATATTATTATATATTATTTAGAATTTGGATTTCTTCTGAGAATTCGCCCCAAAATAAAAAGAATTTATATTTACCAAAATTCACCCTGATAAGCAAGCCAAAAACATTTTATTTTTTTGAATTGTAAAAAATTCCTTGTAAGTATCTCGAATATGATCCGCACTTACGAAATATGAATGACTCCTGGACTTTTGATAATTTTTCATTCTGAGCGTTGGAGTTGTTGCAATTCAAGCTAAACTAATTTTGATTTAAAGTTTATAATTCCAAAATAGCCAAATTCTTTTTAAACTCAAACCAACTTCGATTTTAAATTTATAATTTCTTGGGGTGAATTAGTATTTACGATAAGTAACTTTACACATTTGGTGTGCGAATTAACAGAAAAAAATCCAAGAGTGACAATTAACAGTATTTGAAAATAAAAAAAATAAAATCCAGGATACGAAGTTTTTTTTTTTTTTGGTGGGGAGGGGGTTTAAGAAATAACATCGTACGAGTTTCGTAGGTGGTTAAATTTATATTGAATTTACAAAGCAAACTGGACCCACTTCCCGCCACATCAAAGTTTAAATGTTTGTTTTATTCGTGATCTTGGGTGCTGACTCTTTCTTTAGTAATTTGAAAAGAAAATTCTGAAAGAAAAATTTTGGCCGCAGTGTCTATTATACAATTCTGACTTAAAAACGAATCCTGTATTTCGTTTAGCAATCTTTATCAAAGTTAAATCAGAATGTCTGTACTTCAAGTAATCCTCTTAGTAAAATAAAATGTACAAATGCTGATTTGCATAGAAGCTTTTCTTTCACACTACGAAGTTCGAGAACTGATTCTATTGCTGTAATAACAAACCTTTACCCAACATTAATATAGCACTTACAGTGGAACAGAAATTCCCTGTACTTCATATCCGCTTACGGCCATATGTTGAAACATCGGTTCCCGTACGACCACCGAAATTAAAAGATCAGACTGGAAAATTGTACAAGAGAACTTGACCGATACGAAAAAAGACCTCGCCTTGGGTGTGTCTGGTGTAGGTAAAAGTTGTTTTCTCCTGAATAATTGTCTGTTTGGTGAAGGCAATTTTTTTTAATCACAGGTGGCAACACTGCTAAATTTGCCGAGTTGTTTTTACAGGTATAAGGTCGGCGTTTTTCGGTGTTGTTCGGTCGGTAGGGTACTGCTCAGATTAGGAATATAGAAACATTACCACAGACACAAAGGCATTAGAAAATTTAGCCAGAAATAACATTCCTATCGTTGCTTCGAACCAAGGAAAGGGAATTATGGAACAGGATTCCTACAATGAAAAAGCAGTAAAAACGAACAGTGGAAATGTTTTGTATTTACTGAAACACATACACATTCACAGACAACTTAGCCCCCTGAAGATGGTCTCAGATGAGATTGAAAGTACTTGGGAAAATAAAAACTATTTGAAAAAATATGTTGGTATTTTTCGTAATTTTCTAAGGCTACCAAAAAATGAATCCACGAATTTGAAAGGATCACAACGAAACTAATCGACATTATATATCTAAATTATTTAATTAAACTTGTTTGAAAATATATAGTGCGTGTGTAAAAATTAAGATATAACTAAAAATATCAGTATATATTTGACTTGATAAAGTCCATCAGAGGACGAAATGCGTCGGCTAAGAAAGGTTTTCCTTTTGTCTTTATTCACACACATACTTTACTGCATTTCTAAAGAAGTAATGGATTTTTTGATTTATTAATCCGACAGATTTTGATTTTAAATGTTATTTTAATGGATACACGTATTTAAGTAGACACTGTTTATTTATTAAAGTGTATATTTATTTTCGTTTATCGGCTTGAATATTTGACCCCCCCCCTTTTATTTAGGAGTAGCCGTCTTTAGAACCGACGTGCTCTCCACCGACACACACGCGTAGTTCGTCACCGATCAGGCAAAGCCGAATAGTGCCTTATAAATTCCAATCCTCAGATTTTCTCCCGCGAAGGAGTACATGGGTTCGATCAAAACAATATAGGCAAGGTAAATTAACAGTAAAATAAGGCAAAGCAAACAGTAAAATAAATTAACAAAGTTCACGAATTAAGAATTAGTGATTGACACAAGTGCGAATTGGTATGTATGTACTGACTGCAAAACAGAGTCACAGATGAAATCGAAGATAGCCTATCTTATTGGCAAGTAAGATATACCCCAGTATACATTTTTTGTGGCTCTGCCTTTAAATTGGAAGGGGTAAAGTGTTTTGCAAGCATTCCCATTTTCGATTGATTTTCTCGTTTAAGTCCCATTGAGCACAACAGGTCGGTTTCCTGTGAACCCTCCCCTGGTTAAGTTAGACTGTTTTATGCTTTCCTAGTTAATGTGAATAAGTGTTCCCGTCACTTTCTTTTGTTATGAGCCATCTCGAGATTCCCAACCCCGCTCCACAGTTGGTTCTTGTCCTCTTTTTACATCTCAGCTGGGCCAGACTTTGTTTTTACCCACTTCACTGTTTAATTTTTCCTTCCCCACTCCATTAGTGAGTGTGCTGCTTGATTCTGTTGAACGGTAAAATACAGTGGGCCACTGTCGTTATTTTGAGGGGTGGACGTCGGTTTTGTTTTTGTTTATTTTTGGTTCATTCTTTTGTTTTGTTTTCGGGTTCTTTGTCTCCACCCCCAAAAAATCATTTTAATTTTAATATGTTTTTGTAAAAAGGAAAAATACCAAAAAAACGTATAAATTTTTATATCATGGGGTATTTTGTAGGTTTCTCGTGAATATGTGGTATATGTCGGATTAGGAGGTGATGGACAAGTTCTTGTGGTAATTGAGCATATTGAATGAATGGGATGTGATTAACTAGGATTAAGATAGCGAAAATCAGCCTTTCCAACTTTCTTCCGGTGTTGTTCCACAATTTTATAATTTTTACAAAACATTCTCATTTGTGATATTTTTCTGAGCTGGCCGCGGTTCTTACATAGTTTTTTTTTTTTTTTTTTACTGGAATGTTTTGGTTTCATTTTTGTTTCGTTATTACGTTCATTCGCCACCTCCTTCATTTCATGGCGTATATTTTATCTTTTTCTGTAAAGAAAAAAAAGCAGACAATTTTGTATATTATCAAATTTTTATGTCATGGTTGTTTCAGTAAGATTCCTTTGAATATGCGGTATTATGGTACATTTTGCGTTGAATAGTGACGGATGAGTTGTTGTGGCGATTGAGTAAATTGTAATGAATAGGTCGCGATTCAGATTAGCTAGGTTTAGTATAGTCAATTACGACCGGTCTCATTCCACTTTCCCTTCGGCTTGTGCCAAAATTGTATTTTATATGCAACAAACATTCCCATTTGCGAACAGAACCAACAGAATTTACTAAAACCGTTATTTCCGAATTATACGAGCTACTTGTATGTGTTGTATCCCTTCAGGGTTTAGGCAATCATGGTTCGCCACAACTGTCTTTTGTAGTTCTTACTAATTTTTATCTTTTTGTTATCTCTAAAACATTTACTCAAGCTAAAGTTATGCGTTGTTTGCCGTCAATTTGTCGTGTGAGTACCAGACTTTCTAAGCCCTCTTTCCTCATTACGATCCTTAGAAATGTCAACTCTTTCTACCTGATAAATTGTCTCTTGTTTTCATTTTCTCTAAAACTTCTTCATTGTTCACATGTTCAGTCCATGGCATTCTCAGTTTCACTTTGTAGAATCACATTTCTGTTGCTTCTAGTGAGGAGATTTGAAGAAATTGTGCTCTTAGTGAAGCTCAGTGGAAAGGGGAAAATGAAGAAATTCAACTGTAATCTTGAGACGAAAATATCTTTAATTATCAAATTTCGTCTTCACCAAAAAATGTAATGAGTTTCAGTCTACACCATCAAATTGAAGGGGAGTCAAAATTTTCACATGTCTTTGAAGAGATATAAAAATGCAAAAAATAGCCAAAAGTAATAGCAGTAATTTTTTTCTTCGTTACGACAGTGCTCTGTCTATCGAAACTGACTGGACGTGTTACCGAAACTTAAGTCATAACTTTTTTTTCCAACGTTATTTCTACAAGGAGAATTAATTGTAGGCAACATTTATAACGTGTTTTGTTGCAATTCTTTTTACACAAATGATTGCCATCGCGAGACTACACCAGTTACAAGTGAGAATTTGTTATCCTTTCTTGGTTGAATTTCGCTTCAAATACTAATACAGTTTAACCCGGATATAAGAGAGTTGTCGAGACCGGAGAAGAAGTCTCTTATATCCTGGTTTCTCTTATATCCGGGTTTGGTCTATTTTGTTTAGGTAAGTATGGCTCTAATTTGGGGCCAGAGAAAATCTTATATCCGGGTTACACTGTAGTTGCCATTATAGTTTTACTACCTTCTCTTGTGTGGGGATTATCCCACCGACGAGTAAGGGAGGCGGGGGAGGAAAGACGGTTTCAAGGCTTGCAACGAAAAGTCTGACGTTGCTTACAAGCGAAGTCTTCCTTGTAACGGTAACAAAAGTCAAATGACTAGTAACACTCGTTACTCTCTCCTCCTGCGTAACAAGTAAGCTCTACAAAGGTTCTGTAGAGGAAGAAAAAAAAACCCTATTTACGACTGAAAGTAGCACCTTTAAACTCTCAAGGTCTCGTTCAACGTCATACGACGAGACCAGAGCGTCTATAAAAATCGTCAATCCTTTGGCCCTGGCTCGGCCAGGGAGAAAAATCGACGACGACGCATATACTTCCTCCTCCCGACCTACCCTTGGTGAGTACAATACCTTGTTCTTTTCTTAGTCACTACAATATTTTCTTAAACCCCTGAAAATATTTTTCATAAAAGAAAAATCTGAAACAACGTTCGTTCAGTATACATTTATTCATTTGGAGTGTAAATAAGAAAGAATTGTGCGCCAACATCCACAAACCCATACCTTATCTAAGATTGAAACGGACCCATACCTTTTCTCAGGGTATTTGTGTGAAAGTGAACGCAAAAAGCTAACCCAGAATTGTAACTCGTTCGCCAATTCCAGTTTTCGTGCTGATATTAGTAATAGACACTAAATTCCAATGTGACGAATTTTAGACAAAAAAACAAATTGAAGCGGAATTTCAATCAAGGGAAGAACTCAAAATGTAGATACAACGTATTCTCAATACTATGGCATATAAAAACGAAAATTGTCTATATTAGCTTTTCATTTTATAGTTATATACAGATTGTAAAATGTACATTCTTACACAATTTAGTTTTTCTCTTGAATGAAATTCCTCCTCCTACGTTCATTTGTTTATAATCCTCTTTCTAGATTTGAAAGTCTTCCACTTGGAGTCAAGTGCCTCCCGTCTTGGCCTGAAAGTGGCCCAGCCGACTTAAAACTATTACATTTTTAGTGATTTTTACTATAAAAGGAAATCGGCTTTTCCGTTGACTGACTTTGAAGTTTAGAATTTAGGTCAGGGATTAAAATGCTTCACCAAGTCCTATCATGTGTAATAGTATATAAAGCAAGGCATTTCAGCATAGTATAATGGTTAACGAGCTAGTCTAATTTACTATTACTACTAAGTAGTTATTTTGATCTTTAACGCTTTACATTTGCGGCCTTGTGCCAGACTAATATTTAAAGTGAACTAACAAAGAAACCGCACATCCTATTCCATTACTTATATAAATCGTTAAGATTTTTATTTTTAATGTTTCTAAAATATTTTAAATTCTCTAAAACACCAAGCATTACACGATAGGACCTTATGCCTACCAAAACTGACACTGGATGTTCCGGGCTGATGTGCGCGTTGAGTGATAAACATGCGTATCTCCTGAAATGCCCACAGCCAACATGGCTGACTCAGAATAGGAGTTCACGTAAAAAATGTAAGAAACAACTAATATATATATATATATATATATATATATATATACACATACACACAAATGATAATGTATTAACAATAAAAAGTTACATAAACAATAGAATATTTTTGCGTGTTATTGAACAATGAACATGAATGAAGAAAACATTTAAGCTAGTGAATTGTTTGCGTATATGTAGTTTGGTGTAGGAGAAAGTCCTAGAAAAAATGAAGTGAAAGGTGCATGTGTGTATTGTTCATGCATTTCCTAAAAGCGAAAGCGTTCTTCCGCGAGAGATTTATATGTTGAGGTGTAAGCAGAAAAAGTGGGAAAAAGAGGGAGAGAAAAGATATCGCCGAGTATTTATAGTTCGGAAAGCGTCCTCTAGTAGCGGTTTCGAAAATTAGGAAGAGGCAACCCGACACGTGATATATAAGTGCTATGGCCTGGTCTGGTAAATTTGGGAAATAATTTCTTTTGGAATCCCTCTTTCGATCTATTTTCTGATCAGTCTTGGAACAGAAGTGTCCAATTATGGTCAACGAGCGGTGGGAGATAACGTTTGATTAAGGCCACCCCAATTATACCCGTGCTGAAGTAATGTTAGCAGACACGAAAGGAAATTCAATCACCAGTTCTGTTTTCAAAATTGCTAATTATTACCCCACTTCGATCTTTACTGCAATCAGTTTGAAGTAAAATGCAAATAAGACTTAATTTCAATTTTCGCGATTTTCTGTTGCTGGGATATTTAATTAATCTAATAGTGTAGAATTAGATTCCTACATTCTCTGTTTTAAACCTGTTAAGAGAATCACAGCTAATTAATCTCAGTTCGTGCTGAACTCGTTAAAATCGACTCCAGAGTTCAGTACGAAATAATGCTTTCTGATTGGTCCGTAAATAATAATGTCATGTTTTTGCCTAAGTCCGGACGGTTGACCTTGAGTTGACCTCTTCAGAGTTCAACGCATCAAAAATTTGTAAACATTCTTTCAAGACTCCCAAGTGATCAATAAAATTCATAAATATGAAACTTCAACACGACTTAGTGAGTCCTTAAATTAATCAGCGCGTCACACGAATCCATGAAACCCAACTTCCTCGCTAAAAGTTAATTTTTATTAACATCAACCCGGTTTGTGGAATTCAATTCAATTTTCAACATCAACTCATCTAGTGACGAATTCAACCAAGACGAGATTCAGAAACCAACTGACTCAATATCTTAACAAAATAAAGGAAATCGTAACTATATCAGTCGAAGCGAGACAACTCTACAGTAAGTGAAGCAATCTATTTCATTCAATTTCACCATCAACATAAACTGTTTAATTTCTTACCAGAGCTATAGCATAACACCTTTTATATTACCTCTGATCACACCACCAAGAACTCTATATTTTTTTAAAACTACTTTAAAATGTGTACTTGTTGTGATATAAAAATATTTTCTGATAAAAGAAATATCTGCCTATTTAATTATCTCTTGTTGTTGTTGTTGTCTTTGTTGCATTTGATTTAGTAAAAATAGTAGAGGGTTAGTTTAATTTGTATTTTGTCACCGATACAGATTGGCTAACCCACCACAATAGTTTTGTTTATCTGTGACTACACATGTAAACCAAACGGATAGTCAATTAACCGATAAAGATTATCCTGTTAAAGACATTTAGATTATTCTATACTGATTTAATGAGATGAGTGTCATGGACAAATAAATGTGTAGGATTATCTTGAACTTATCTGCCAAAATGTTTGTCAGGTGGTGCTGTTCAAGACTATGAAAAACCAAGATATTAGACCATATTTTACACCGGGATGTAGTAGCAAAAAAAATTTTTTTTTTCCTCTGCAGGGGAAATTTTACTATCCAGACAGGCCGTCGTCTGAATTTCCTCCATCCATCTGCCGCATCACACACGCTTTCTAAAAGCACAACCTATAGATGCTTTTCTTTTCTTTCTCAGCTATATGCGTATACACAAGCTTAATTCTTTCCTTTCTTCAACTGTTGTTATTGTTGTAAATGCTGGTTGTGTTGAAAAGATTAATGTGACTGCGTGTTGAAGAGCATTTAACATTTTACATTTCTTAAAATCAAGGAAAAACAATGGAAAACCGATTTTTGTTTCAACGATAAAATCTTAAAATCAACAAATACAAAACAATTTTTGTAATGTGTGAATAATAAGGAGAAAAGAGTAGTCTCCCTTTATCTGTTAGTTGAATAAGATAAAATGTAATAAAGCAAGTTTTCTGAATAGAATGTTCAAAGTTCTGTATTGAAATAGAATGTTGTATTCAGAACATACAGTGAATTCAGTTGTGTGTTATTGTATAACTAACAGTGCTGTTGCAACTTGGCTTGTTCACAGAGAACTGATGGTGAATGTAATTCAAGTTCTGTGTCTGTGTGTGCGCAGTGAGTAGAATGAATAGTCTGTGTAGACGGGTGCCAGTTGCTGAGTTCTACTGTCTAATTTTGGAACGAAACCTGGCTTTTATTATTACCGGTAGGCTCCAAGAACAACGGCGGGAGAAATTTTGAAAGGACACAAAAAATATTTGATTGGATGAAAAATTAACCAATCGGTGATTTTATAACAAAAGCATGTTTGTGAATTAATGGTAGGAAAAATTCAGTGTGGTGAATGCGATCAGTAAATTGTCCTGTGATAATTAGTATTTATTATTTAACCAATCACAGTTGAGAAAAATGCAGGCGTGACAAACAGTAGTAGTCACTACACTTTACATAAAATATATATGTAAAATTCCTCCATGTCCTAAAATATATTCTTTTTGAAAATGTTGAATTCAATTGCTTTGAAGGTTTTCAACTTTTTCAGTTATAAATGACAAGATCGAAAACTGAGTCGTGATTAGTTTCAATCCGAAAATAACGTCAGACGACGGTTTTATTGATGGAAATAATCTTATAAAGAGAGGCGGGGGAATGAAACGAACGCCGGTTACAGTTTACATCGAAACGTTAAATATATAGGGACGTTCGGCATTTAAACTTAAATTCATATATAAATTCCTTTATTACGTGACAAGTGAATATGAACTCCTGCTTTTATTGTTGGGATTATGATTGTTCGATAAAAAACCGATTCGGGGTTTTTATTCGACTTAGAAGACAGCAAAATATTATAGAGCCAGGATGTTACGTATACTCTTAAGACTATCAGTTGTTTCCCCCCCATGCAACATTGCTTGTTATTTGTTTGTTTTTTAATGCTTTGTCATAAGTTCAATATCTACGAACTGCCATGAATTCTTAGTAACGATCGTCCGGTGGCTTCCCGTTGCCTTTTTCATATCCTGGCTCCCACTCAAGGCTACAGACAGTTAACCAGCTACAGCTCTGCACAAAAAGAAAAATAGAAATACGCAGCAGTCAAGATCTATGAAACATGTAGGAAAGGTTGTAAATGTTAATCACACGTTATTCTAGGTTTAAACCTTGTTTATATCAAATACAAAGTAGTGTACCTCCATCATAATTAAAAATCACCATAGAATTTTTTACGATACACTCACACGAATTATCGTTTAACCTTATAAGATATTCAATAACTCTAAAATACCTGATTTGATGACGTGTAAAAAAGCCTCCATTTTTTTTCCTTCTTCTAAAACGAGGCTGGAGATTATCTCTTAGCACGAGTATTGTAATACTATGAAAATATAAAAGGAAGATGTGATTTTATCTCAATTGTTTTTGGTGATTCTTTTTTAATTCAGGTTTTCTAAGCGGCATTCCCTCTGGCCGAAGGGGGACAGGGAATTAAGTGTGGATGAGGGGATTTTGGATACCAAGCGACAACTGGACATTGATTATTTCCGGCTGCTGGTCTACATTGCTTGGGATCTGAGGGTCAGTTCTGGTTCGCCCTTGTTGATCGATGGACCTGTCTGTCGCGTGGTTCCGATACCACTTGCTTATACCTCGCCACACGTAGGGATGTCTAGATGATTGACGAGTTGGTAGGAGGAAAAGTTGCTCTTGGAGACCGACATAGTTGTATCACTTACCTACCTACCTATCAAGGTAAAGGAGGCGACGCCCCGAGTAAAAGATTTCCATATAATATGGAAAATAGGTTGGTCTTCGACGTCATGTTGTCTTTCAGCAGCGAGCCTTTTCCAAGATTTTGGTGCACACTAATATGGAGAATTGAAATTCAATATGGGGCAATCGTTCGTTAAAAGCTTGGTCGATGGCCGCGTTGTATGTTTACAATATGTGAAGTTTAAATAGCTACGGATAGGCTAATGTGTGGCAAACGCGCGTCAGTACAGATGCAAAAGAGACCTCGGATCGCGTGCAGACATGCGGGTTTTTTTCTGTTAGCAGCGGGACAGTTTGTCATGTCTAGCTAGATTCGTAATTCTTTACAATTGGTCAAGATCCGGTTATTTCCAAGATGCCTCCAGCCAATAAAAGCTGGTTGTGGGAGCCATTGACAAAACTCGTTGTCTTGTGAAGTGGGTTTTGCTGTGGTTTCTGAGGCAGTGTTGATTTTTTTTTTTTTTTTTTTTTGTTACCTCCTGTCTCTTTCCGCACTCTACTATTACCCTCGCAGTTGTTGGGAGAGCAATCTGTTCGATGTTTCACCCCAATCTCAACATTTTGCTTACATTACAACATAATATTTACCAAGATGCCGTAGACTACTACTAAATGTGTACTGATATCCAAATTTAAGAATTAAGTATTTTTTTCTTTTTTACAGTAAGGTTCACTTTGTACAAGGCCCAGGAGCCACTCAATATAGAGGGTTACGATAAGGGGTAGTTTATATGGACAGAAGGGGAAGATAACGGTTGACTCTAGATTTGAACAGGTTAAGACTGTAGTGAAAAACATCCTCCAGGGATTCTGTTCCATAGGGCAGTGGTTTACGGAAAGAAGCTGTTTGAGTGGAACTTCTTGCTGATGGAATACAACGTGAATGTGGGTCCTTTGCTACTATGTAAATGGCATGGCGGGTCCTAGCCATGTAGATCTGACCTAGTTGAACAAGGAGATGCAGTTATCCTGAGAAGTTTCTATGGTAGTAGCAATAGAGCAGTGATAGACTTGCCACATCCCACCTGTGAGAGGGAGAGAGGTTGGAGTGTGGAAAATGTGTTCAAAAGTTCAAAGTCATCCAAATGTGACACAAAGAGCAAAGAATATATATAGAGACAGCAAACGCCAAGGAAAATAAAAACTAATACGAGAAATTTGCATACATCAATAAAACTGTCAAATTGAAAACAGATTACGGAATAAAAAAAATAAAATTAATCACTTGTTATTAGTTTCATTCAAATTCAAAAATCCTTTGTCTCGACCCCTTGCAGACGAATATATAAGGTACTGCAACAGGTCATAGTTAGCATTTGTCTATATTTCTGAGATTAGGTATTGGAACTATTTACAATATTTACATTATTCAGACTTGATTCATTTTTACGCTCTGCCCGCCTTCAGGAGCTGTCTATATTTCTGAGATGAGGTATTGGAACTACTTACATTGTTTGAACTGTTGTTACATTCACGACGTTTCGGACGTTGTATGCTCTGGCCTTCTTCAGCTGATATACATTGAAATTTCGAACCGAACCCTTTTCGTTCACATGGCCCATCGTATAAAAGCATTGAGTAATCCAAAAAGTCACTTAACCCAAAGCGGGAACAAAAAACATTCTGTGTCGTGTATATATTTCTGATATGAGGTGTAGCAACTATTTGCACTATTTACATTGTTCGCTCTGTTGTCCTCATCTTTCTTATATACACGACGTTTCTACCGTTGTACGCTCCTCCTTCAAGTGATATATGTTGGAATTTCGAACCGAACCCTTTCTTTAGTCCACGAGAAATAATGTGCTTGTTCCACGTAGCACACCTTTTCTGGATATTCTCAGTTTATTTCCCTTTAGTAACTCAACTCCCAAAGTTTTTTTTTTCACCTGTGCTGCGGCCAGGCATTAAACTCACAACTCGATGGGTCAATATCTGTCTATATTTCTGAGATGAGGTATTATTTACAGTGCTCGGACTTATCACAACGTTTCAAGGAAACATGGCACAGTAAATAAGGTCGAATTTACTGCTTATAAACTTCAATCTTCCATGAATCTCGTACATTCATAACTGCTCATGTTGACCTTGCCAACCGAATGATCCTTTGTGGCCGAGCGTTTAGGCACGTCAAGGTAAATGACGGTTCCGTATAGGATGCAGGTTCGAATCCTGTCAAAGGACGAATATTTTCTATGAAAATTTCTCGGACATTCAGGCCGGTAAATGCTATTTAATACTGTTTATTATAAACAGAGCATTTACTTAAATACTTGTATCTATAAAAAAACGTTAAACATAAAAATGTCTTTAATAAATAAATTGTCGGACTTTGTCCATTTCTTAATGTGTATATATATATATATATATATATATATATATATATATATATATATATATATATATAACTTAATTTGGCATTAAATGACCTACAGTGGTTGATATGCCATAAAACCCAACGAACCACCCACGTCCCGAAGGGACAAGGTACACAGAAGAACGGTTTGTAACACTGGAAATTAAAGGCCAACAATGGTCATCAGAAATCATTTTCAGCTCAAAACTCGTTGTTCAAAATCAGCCCAACATAAAATCAAACAATTGCTTTTCAACCAATGAAAAGCCTTAAAAATTAAAACATTTACTTGAGTCATTTTTATGAAAACTGGTCTTCTAAGGACACTTAAGGGCATAGCCAGCAAAGTTAGCAAAATCGTCCAGCCGATACACTGCCTTGCCCGAGCTGAAGCGATCACCATAACATTATCAAAATGAGAAACCTGATATCAAAGGAAAATTTTTAATCCTAGTTGATAACAGCAAGAAAGAACATTCTCAATTCGATTTTTTTTTTCTTTTTACTATTTCCATATTAGCTCAAACTTTGAAATGTATCTGATTCAAGAGTTTTTAAGCTTACAAGTCAAATTAATACAAAAATTTTCTTTCTTGCACACTAAACAAAAGTAGGTTTGTTGATTTTACTTGGCGGTATATTAACCTCTATGGGTTATTTAAAGCCAAAATCTAGATATTTTTTAACACAATTTTATGGCTTCAACTACAAATAAAATATACTGTTAGTAATTTTACTATAACTATGCATTTTTATACTTTCATAGTGTTTTGTTTTTGTTTGGGGTTTCACTAATTTCCCATAACTGAGAATCTAACAGGTGCTATCACTCCGGGTCAGGGTGGAACTGGGAACAGCAATTAAGAGGGTTCGACGCTCCTCAAAACCTCCAATCTCCCGATCCTTGCTGCTTTTATGTAGTTTATCGTCATACCCAGGACTAACTAAACAAAGGAACACTGATAAACTTCAATAAATTTCTCTTTATTTCAACTGTTTAAAAATCTAAAGAATATAATAGATGTACAGTAATGAATTTATGTCGATATAATTGTATTTCTCAAAAACTTAGTGGTCGTATGCCAAGCACGCGAAAGTTAGTTGCTTCTTCTCCACCACAAAAATCTTTATCTCAGTTAAAATTTTCTAAGGTAAGTCGTTTGAGAGAACTGTTGATATAAGTATATACAACTATGTGATGAAAAGACATGGAATCCTACAATATTGGCGACTATGTTCTGGTCCTTAATATGGCATCAATGTGCTGCCCTTGAACATATTTTCGAAAGTTTCATCTCACTCAGGTTTGAACTGTTTCACCTTTTGATTACTGTCTTGCTTTGGGTTGCTGCATGTCCTTGTTCCAAAATTTGATGCGAAAATTATTTCAATCTCGATAAAAGGTGTATCTTCGGAAGTTTATTTAACAAGTTCGTTGTGATAGCGAGTGAGACCGGCCTTGGAATATCTGAACGCTTTGTAGCTGCGAAACCATTGTACATGAGATATATTCAATGACAGGATGGGCACCTCGAGGTAGTGTAATGGTTAGCAAGCTTCAGTATCTGTCTATATTTCTGAGATGAGGTATTATGTACACTAAATTATTCGGACTATTGTCTTCATCTTTGCGCCATATTTATTACAACGTTTCGGCCGTTGTACACTCCGACCTTCTTCAGGTGGTTGGAATGTCGAACTGAACCCTTTATTTCGCTCACACGAGGACACATGGCACAGGGGATAAAGGCGTTAGTTAGATCCAGTGACAGGACCCAAAAGAGTTCAATACCCGGTTAAGGCGGCGGAGAACATGGAGAGGGAATTAAGCAGGAGATAACTGATAACTGACATCCATTAGACATGGCACGTGGAACTAGAACAGTCTACCCCAGCGAAGGGTTCAGTTCGACATTCCGACCACCTGAAGAACGTCTGAGCGTACAACGGCCTAAACGTAATAAATATGGCGACAAAGACGAGGGCAATAGTCCGAATAATGTAAATAGTTAGGAAGCTGACGAACTTTCCTCTCTGGTAATTAGATTTTATGAACTTAAACGCAGTACTAGATTGGCGGCAAGGTCTCATCATTTTACAATTAAGATGATTAGATATAACCATACGTTCTAGGCTAACAGTTTTTCTCTCGCAATTCTTTCTTCCAGCTTTTTATTTTCCAGTAAACTTTTATCTTAAAAATTAAAATGCAATGTCAATCGTTATCTTCTGTCTTGATTCCTGTATTTAATTGTTTTTAATCGTTAATGTTTATTTTTCTTATATTATTTCACATTCAGTAACCCTCTGTATCTTAGAGGCTTTATTGCCTTGCTTGTGTGGAGAAATGATTTTTTTTTTTAAATTATAAACTAAATGGGCTACCTTTTGACGATTACATTTTTCACCTTCCTGTGTCCCAGGGAGGATAAAAGCGGTTCTAAAAATCATATTTGGTAGCATAAAATACCCACAAACGTATACGAACGACTACCATTTCAGTATTAAAATTATTTCAGCCTCATATGAAAATTGTTAAATCCAATAGTATTAGGTTGGTGCAAAAACAATGACGTAATAATGTCGTTTTTTGACGTATTTTTTAACGTCAAAAAACGACATTATTACATCATTATTTTTGCACCAACCTAATATTAAAAATACATCTGTTTAAGTTCAAAACAATTTGCTAATATCTGGAAAAAAATTATATTTTATAACCAATCATATGTATGTTGAACTCGATATTTAAATTGCAAACCCATTGGATGATTTCATTCGGTAACCAATAGGAGTCAGGGGCATATATATAAGACCTTCATTTTAACAGGGACTATTAAGAAAAACGTTGAATGCTTCTGAAGCAATATCAATCATCATCCGATATATTGTTAAAGGAAACATTTCAAAAGATGTTACAGAAATTATTTTGACAGTTGTCTTGAAAAAGGTCAATTGCGTGAAGTGGACCTCACAAGAACCATGTCGAACGACCATGACAATGATGAATCTCCATACTATCGACTAATATCAGAAAGTCTCGATTCATCAAGGCCTGACTCTGAAACGCAGGTCAAGCTCACAAAAGGTAGTTGCCATTTTTCCTTTTAAAACCTCTTAGTCAAAACTTTCGTCGGAAGTAACCTAAACCTTCTGTTTTCATGATCTACATTGCCAAACCAGCAGATTCAAAATAAATGTTATCTAATTTTGCGTTCACCTTCACATTAATATATGGTCGGTAATTCAGTCATTTTGATCAAGGTAATGTCTTACTTAGTTATCTCCCTTTATTTTTTATTGTAGAGTAACGGATGTGATTGAAGAGGTCTTGTGGCTTCAGCTAGACGTCCGTTAGTTTCTCTCAAAGGATGATCGACTCCGGGATGACTATTTAATTGCATTGTTTGTCAAGGTGTTATTGCTTTTGATCGCGTCAGGCAAGTGTCTTCAAATGAGCACAGTCCCCCACCCCCCGTTTCTCCTGAAGTAACTAACCTTAGAAAACGAATGGCGATAGGAAGATAATTTCGTTGAAAATCTTTTCCTTGTTTCTTTTTTCTTCTTCTCGTGATTCCCCCCTTTATTCTAACCCCCTTTAATCTTAATCTTTCTGTCTCCCCATTCCTAGAATTTTTTCTTTCTTCCTCTCTCTTATATATTTCATCCTTTTTTTTAGTTCTTACCTTTTTTCTTTTCCTACCTTCTACAGCTGTTGTTATGACAACCTGGCTATGCTGTCGTCATGACTCGTTCTGCTTGTTTGCTCAAAGTAATAAAACCAAACAACCACAAAGCAAGGTGTTTAGATATAACTTAGTTGTAAACCTGTGTCTTTCATTAATATATCCGCCCAAGAACATAAAATGTCGGCACACGCAACTCTGTAGGAGGGATTTTTCCCGCCTTTCTCTTTCTTACCACCACATTTGAAGCCATTTCTCGGCATTGTTTTTTGTTTTTTTATTTATTTAACCCGTCAAGAGTAACGCAAATATCTCTTTAACTTCGATGATTTAATTAAGCTTGAAATTAGTATATGGCGACTTTCGCTGACGGTTTAAATAACACTGCTTCATTTATTTTTGGTCTCTGGATGGGTCACATGTCCAGAATGCGTCCCATTCGACTCCCACATTTGGAGAACACGCCACCGGTAATAGGCTACGCGGAGACCCAAAAACGACGTTTCAAGGAGCAGTTGAAAAAAATCCCTGACACAGGCAAGCATCGGCTCTGAGACCTGGAAAACCGTTGCTGGAAATGGTCCATCCTGGTGTAGGAACATTCGAGTGGGGACCGAGACTTTAGAGTCTGACCGGATCTGTGACATTCTGTCAGGAGAGCCGACTCGTCCAACCACACACAAGTCAATATGACTCCTGCTTACAACTCTTGAAGAGTAGGCTGGGCCTTCACAACGCCCTCCATCACCACTACCAGGGTTTGGAAAGGGAATAAAGAGAGGATGATGATCCTGATGATCGGATGCGAGCGGGTGCTGACAACAACGATGCTTTATTTTACTCATTCTTAAGCTATTCAATATTCTTTACAATTAAATTTTCCCTCGGATTTTAATTTTTCCCGACAGTTTTTTTTTTTTTTTTTTTTTTTTTTGCTGCTGTTTCCAGGAACCGGTTACTAAGGTTTTTCTGGGATTAAAGTTTTAGATGGAAAAAAAGCCATTAGTTCTCTCTGCTAGGTGTACGTTCATTTCTTCTATGTGCCAGGCGTCTTGGGTACCCTTAGGATCAAGTCAGTAATTATTCGATCGTTTGCTTTGCACCACTAGACCCATTTTCGCCACGTTCCTTTTGGAATCCGAACATGCCAACTATTTCGCCTTTTAGTTCTTTTCCAACCTTGACATTCAGGTCTTCCATAATTATAGCTATTTACATAAAGCCTTGGCTTTCTCCATAGTTGTAAAACTTATCGATTTCCTTCAGCCCCCCCGTGAACTGCGCTGTCGGTGTATATACAACGATAATTGCTTCCATTTCAGATTAACAGGATTCTGTTTGAAATTTGGAAGTTTATCCTTAAATACATTTTTCATATCATCTAATATTAACTTTACATATCTACATTGGTACGGTGTCCTTACGATCTGGATCACGATTACTATTTCTTGATTTGTTACTGGCATTTGCGGGATAAAGGTCGATGATACCTCATGCCTGTCCTTACAGGGCGAGGTGTTGTTCCCAAGGAACTTAACTCCCTCTACGACGTTACTCTTTATATTCTTATTGCGAAAAGCCGCTGAATGATTGTCAGCTCATACCTGTCGTACATGTCTTCTCTTAACGGGCAAAGAGTCTTCTTTAGCCTCTTCATAGCAGTTATCTCTAATACTTATGTTGCTTTTCGCCATGATTATTCTTGGGATAGGTAGTAGAGTGATTTCCTGTTGCCTTCTCCAGGGTGTTTTAATTGAAACACCAACTGGCCGTTGACTCATCGACAGTTCTTCCGCCCTTCGATAGGTCTTTTTTTTTTTTTAATAAAACGAATGGCTTAGATGTTGAAAATCCTAAAAACTTTCTTAATAGGAAAACGGTTTTAACTGTGGTGTGGGGTTCCAGGGCAACAGATATGGTCAATGATCCAATCATGTTTACGGAATGTTTCACCCATCAGCTGTATTTGACAACGAAATATTGTCCATGGAGGCTTTTCGTTCACCCCTCCCTGTATGTAACTTTAAAATTAGCGTTCCCTTCGGACAGCAGTGTCCTCTCTCCTGATGGCACCATCAGGGCTGAAATGGGAACAGGTTCTACGGGAGAGGCCGTTGATGTCCTCACCTTGCTCATGTTCAATGCAGAAGAGCAACTCTAATCGGTTTGAGAATAGCACTCTGATTAACTAGCGTGAATTTCCGGGGCCCGAGGTCGGAGTCTCGCAGTGTGAGGCTCTTTCCTGAACTTCAGCGTCTCGGGGTAAATATATGTTGAGTGCAGAAGGCCCGGTTTTATAATCGTGATTATGAGGAAATTCTGTCTAGGGGGTTCTCCCTCTATTCAGCATATGAGCTCGAGAGGTGTTTCCTGGCTACTGAGCGAGTTATTGAATGCGGCGTATGCTCTAGTCTTCGCCAATTCGGCCGGAAGGCTTTGTATATTGGCTGTTACCATAAAGGTTAAGGCTCTTCGTCTCATTGGGGTTTATGCACCCAGTGATCATTTTGAGCAGCCTGATTTGTTTCTGCGGGTCAAACCGTTTTTATACGACATCTGATAGAGTATTTTTAGCTGGGGATTTGAATGCCGTCCTTTACCCCGACATAGATCGTATAAGGTCAAATTTGGGTGCTAACAACCGGGACGTGAAATAATTTTCGGGACGTTATCTACAAGTTTGATCTTATCGATAAGTACCGGAATGAACACCCTCGAGAGGTAGTATCGACTTGGACTAATAGGGGCGGCTCGGCCACAAAGGTGCGTTCTAGCTACCTCGACCGAGTCTTAGTCAGGAGAGTCGATGTAGGACTCTTAGGGTGTCCAAATTTCCACTATATAGTTTATTCGGATCATAAGCTAGTCTGGGTCCATGTAAAATTAGATAAGCCTAAGATTAAGATGGCTGGCAACTGAACTCATCATTGTTTGCTGAGCAAGATTTCCGTGACCAGCTGCTACTAATACTACAGTGGGAACTGACGGGGGCTATGGTTAGGAATATGTGGTGGGATAAGTTAAAATCTAAAATTAGCGGTACAAACGGCTTGTAAACAAAACGTGATAGTGGGGACGTAGCTTTAGCTAGAGCAGAGTTGGCCTCCTTGCTTATCAAGAAGGATTAGGCTTTGGTTGTTAGGGCTAGGTTAAAAAGAATATCTTCAGAGGTAACGAATATGGCACTGAATTGCGTGCAGAGGAAGTTCGGAATGCATCTCAGCGACATATCGCGTGCGTCACATTGCCGGTTAATCGGACCGTGACTACAATCGCGGGCATATGCAAGGCTTTTCGTGAATATTTTCAGGAACTGTTCACTAGAAAGTCCGACCTGAGCACTGCTCAGTTCGATGCCTATTTAGCCGACTTTCCCTGCCTTGAGGCAGCTGAAGCGGCTGGTTGCAAGGGTCACATCACAGAGTCGGAAATTTGGGAAGTGTTGAAGTAGGTTGACCGGGACAAATCTCACTGTACCTGAGGCAGTCGCCTTTTTTTGTTGCTTTTCTGGCACTGATTTTTAACAACTGTGTAAACCTCAACGCTTCACCAGGGGTGTGATCAAGTTGCTACGCAAGGGCGAGAACGATGGGGATGGAATAGGTAACTTTCTGTCCTTAACTATGTTAAATACAGAGTTAAAGATTTTAGCCAACGTTTTAGTGAGGCTGTCCTCTCTGGTTTGATTGACTCTGAACAGACGTGCTGTGAAGGGGCAAGACTGTTCAGGACACCCTTCATATGTTAACTTGAACATCGAGCAAGTCGACAGTGAAGACATGCTGATCAATTTAGATCAGTCCAAGTTATTCGATACGGTTAACAATCGATTTCTGGAGGTTGTACTTTCGGCGGGCGACTTCGGGCCGTACTTTGGACCCGACTTCTATATGCGTCTGTCGATGCGCCGGTGGAAGTGAACGGAGTACAATCGGAGCCTTTCGTATTGTCTAGCTCCATTCGTCAAAGTTGTCCGCTTTCGCCTTTTTCATGTGCTTGTGTCGAAACCCTTCCTTCGTAAGTTATAGACGAATCCGGTCCTACGCGGAATTTCCCTACCTGGTGCTACCACCTCAGATAGGTATTCTGTCTATACTGACGATGTTTCGGTTCTTGTGTCGAACAGTGTCAAGATTGACGAAGTCATCAAAGAAATCGGAAGTTACGAGACGGTGACAGGGACCAAGATCAACTACGATAAGTCTGTTTGCGGTTGGTTGTGTGGAAGGGAGTTTCTCTTCCCGGGCCTTTCCACTGGATGGATGGGCCGGTCAAGATACACTGCGTCTGGTTCGGTCCCGATATCCAGTTGGAAATGAATTGGTCAGAGAAGGCCGAGGCCACAGTTCATCTGTGTTCTCGGAGGAATCTTTCCTTTCTTTCTCGCACATCTATCCGATTCTCTTTTACCGACTCACCTGTGTTTCCACTCCCGTCTACCACACTAATGACATTTAGCAAGGCTCTTGTTCTCTTTGTGAGGAGGCAAGGCCGCTAGTGTACTTCGGAAAATCTGTTACTTCCACCCTTCTGAAGACGATCTAAGTATGTCTAGCGTTGAGAGTCGTCAATATACGCTTCGCATCGCGTTCCTAGATCGAATATGTTGCGATTCGGATGAGGATGGCGCCTTCTGGAAGGAAAACGTCCCTAAGAACTTCCCATCCTTGAGAAGTGTGCAGTCGTGTACGGAGGAGGCGAATGCTTCTTCTGTCGTGAATGTCTTTTTGCTCTGAAAAACTTCTTACTGGCGTCGGATGGCCTCTCCAACGTCCAGGGCATTATATCACGTGTTAGTTAGGTGATGATATGATTGACGAGCTCGGTCTTAGGAAGCAGGAGGCTATCTCGATATGATTGTGGGCGTCCGGTTTGAAATGCCTCAATAACGATGAGGCATCAATTACCTGGCTGTTGATTTGCAGCGCCCTCTGGGCAGGCAAAATACTGTTCGGCGGGCTTGGTGAAATCTCCAAATTGCGTTCGCTCTAATGAGGAGGTAGAGACCCTGGGTCACGCTTTCTTTCATTGCAGGCTCGTAGTCCCGTTGTGTAAGTTTTTTGAAGGCATCATGGTTTGCATGTTGCGCGGAAAGTTCTTTGTCCTTGGTCCCAATTCTGTCTGTAACAATGTGATACCCCCGCTGACGAAGGTTGAACACTACGTGTTCTTTAGCTTACTAGGTGTTATGAGAGTCGTGAAGGAATTCTATGAGGGAAGAAGTTCACTTCTTCCCAACTGATCTTGTACTTTAAGCATCAGCTTAAAGTCAAGATTAGGATGGAAAGGTGGTGGCTCCCTCCATCAGAATTTGGCAAAAGGTGCGTGAGCCTTGTGCGTTTGCGTCCAGTGAAGTGGGGTGACTTGGAGTGTCACTTTGATGCCGGTTAGGCATCAGGATATTGTTCTCTCTGCTTTGAACATTGGCCAACTCCGCCCAGATTTAGGCAAGTTTAGACTTCCGTTTTGTCCTTAGCTTCTACTTTCATGTTAACTTAGCTAGAGGATGTATGCTCATTGACCCCTTTTATTTCTGTCCCTATTTTTAGTTTCTTCCCTCCCTCATTTGGGTGAGCAGAAATTTCAGTTCTCTGGTGGACGTAGGGCGCCTTTCTGTTCGTGTGTGATTTTACAGCGAAGAAAACGGTGACTTACCTCGTCAAACCAAGCGACAGCGCGTCGCGTGTATTCTTCGACAGAAAATGTGGCGAAAAAGAAAAACAACCAAACAAAAGGGCACGTATTCCGCATGACATGCTGAAAATGGAATATTTGAATTATAAAACAAGTCCGTCGCAGGAGTCGCTATAAAAGTATGTTGATATGCAAATTACTGAACATCCTCTCCCAGCTGTCGACGAATGGAAAAAAAATGTTCGGCGGATAAAAGCAGTTGGTGTTCTCGACTCGCGGGAAAAAAAAATTCGGCAATTTTGGCTGCCGAGAGTTATTTTTCTGACTGGTTGCGTGCATTGTGATTTGTGAAATAGTATTAGGTTGGTGCAAAAATAATGACGTAATAATGTCGTTTTTTGACGTATTTTTTAACGTCAAAAAAACGACATTATTACGTCATTATTTTTGCACCAACCTAATACTTGCGAATCGAGTTTTCGGCATTTTCTTTTTGACCCCGATGTTCGAGTCTGAACTTAGTGATTTATTCTCGGCGACGTGGAAATAATCTGTGACAAACATTTCCTTTGCAATTACAGATCGCTTACAGATTTTCATATTTGTTGTTGTTTGAGTAATTGCTTGGAAAGAATGAATGTTTATATTATTAGTTTTGCATTGATTTCTGTCGTATTTAAAGATTGTTGGGGCTTTTATTACTAATATTATTTTGTTTGGTTTTTTGTATGTAGTTTTTGTTTCACATTTTTAAATATTCATTGGGGTTTAGATTTTTTTTAAATTATTTTAATCCCCTCCCCACCATAGACAATTGTACATATGGGAACTGGTTAGAACTTTCATAGAGGCAATGGGGTATATGGTAGATGTATGTAAGAATGTGTTGTTTTGGTGGTGTTATGTTTGGGTCAGTGATTGTGGCTAGCTAAGTTTAATGTTAAAGCAGAAGTCCATCTTTCTCCACCCCCCCCCCGTCCCATTTTGGTCTTCTGCTACATTTTGCAATTTAATGAATAAATAATGCTCTTCGTTATAGTATGCAGAATTTGTGGATTTAAGCACAGTACTAGACTGACGGCAAGATCTCATCAGTTTACAATCGACTTGGTTAGATATAATAGTAAAGTTCTAGGTTAACAATATTTCTCACATTTCTTTTATGGAAGTCTCTTTTGGCTCCAGGCTTTCAAGTCAACTTTAATCTTTTAATCTTCAAAAATTCAAATGCAATGTCAATTGCTATCTACTGTCTTCCTGATTGCTCTTATTTGTTCTCGCACTTTAAGAATATTTCTGTTTTCTAATTCTTCCACGCCCAGTAACCCCTTGTATCCTTACTGCTTTGATTGGAGTAAACTCAAAAAATATTACCAACAATTATTACATTGATAGGCTAAAAATTAAAGACAACAGTTGAATAAAGACATATAGGGTTAGTAAAATAATTAAAAAAAACGCATAAAATCTGAGTGAAAGCAGTGGATTCTAAGTGTAGGATTAAAATCGTGTACATGTATTTACGTAGGGTTAGTTAGGAAACCTATTTCCGGTCAAATTTTACTTCATCAGGATTCGCATCATTGGTTTGGTTATGCGGCTTATTAAACCGATTGTCCGATGGAGTTCGCATTCTTTTAACACTTGGTTACTAATGCTACAAAAATGAATCTATTGAGGTCTTCCGGTATGCCGTTCGTTCTCTTTATTTCTCTCTCTAGTTCGTTCTCTTTCAATCTTTCTACTTCGCTCTCATTTTCTCTCTCTCTCTCCTTCGCTCTCATTTTCTCTCTCTCTCTCCTTCGCTCTCATTTTCTCTCTCTCTCTAATTCGCTCTCATTTTCTCTCTCTCTCTCTAGTTCGTTGTCTTTCTCTCTCTCTCTCTCTCTAGTTCGTTGTCTTTCTCTCTCTCTCTCTCTCTCTAGTTCGTTGTCTTTCTCTCTCTCTAGTTCGTTGTCTTTCTCTCTCTCTCTAGTTCGTTGTCTTTCTCTCTCTCTCTAGTTCGTTGTCTTTCTCTCTCTCTCTGGTTCGTTGTCTTTTTCTCTCTCTCTCTCTCTCTCTGGTTCGTTGTCTTTCTCTCTCTCTCTCTCTCTCTCTCTCTCTAGTTCGTTGTCTCTCTCTCTAGTTCGTTGTCTTTCTAGTCCGTTCTCTTTTTCCTTCTCTCTCTTTAGTTCACTTTTTCAGTCTCTGTTCCCTTTTTCTCTCTATCTCCAGTTCTCCTTTTTCTCACTCTCATTAGTCCGTTCTCTTTCTCTGTTTCGCTAGTTCTCTTTCTCTCTCGTTCTCTCTAGTTCGTTCTCTCTCGTTCTCTCTAGTTCGTTCTCTCTCGTTCTCTCTAGTTCGTTCTCTCTAGTTCGTTCTCTCTCTCTCTCTCTAGTTCTCTCTCTCTCTCTAGTTCGTTCTCTCTCTCTCTCTCTCTCTAGTTCGTTCTCTCACTAGTTCTCTTTACTCTCTCTGTTCTCTTTTCTCTCTCACCATCTCTAGTTCTCTTTTTCCATCTCTCTCTCTCTCTCTAGTTCGTTCTCTTTGTCTCTCTCTCGTTATCTCTGTCTCTAATTCGTTCTCTTTCTCCCTCTCTCTCTAGTCCGTTCACTTTTTATCTCTCTCTCCTCTAGTTCTCTCTCTTTCTCTAGTTCGTTCTCTTTTTCTCTCTCTGCTCCGTTCTCCTTTTCTCTCTCTCTCTAGACCGTTCTCTCTCTCTCTCTCTAGATCGTTCTCTTTCTCTCTCTCTCTCTCTCTCTCTCTCTCTCTAGTTCTCTTTTTCTCTCTCTCCAGTTCGTTCTCTCTCACTCTCTTTCTAGTTCTCTCTCTAGTTCTCTAGTTCGTTCTCTCTCTCTCTCTAGTCCGTTCTCTTTTTCTCTCACTCTAGTCCGTTCACTTTTCTCTCTCACTCTCTTTCTAGTTAGTTCTCTCTCTCTCTAGTTCGTTCTCTTTTTCTCTCTAGACCGTTCTTTCTCTCTCTCTCTAGTTCGTTCTCTCTCTCTAGTTCGTTCTCTTTTTCTCTCTCGCTAGTTCGTTCTCTTTATCTCTCTCTCTCTCTCTCTAGTTCGTTCTCTTTATCTCTCTCCCTCTCCCTCTCTCTCTCTCTCTAGTTCGTTCTCTTTATCTCTCTCCCTCTCTCTCTCTCTAGTTCGTTCTCTTTATCTCTCTCTCTCTCTAGTTCTCCTTTTTTTCTCTCTCTTTTTCTCTAGTTCGTTTTCTTTCTCTCTATTCCGTTCTCTTTTTTTTCTCTCTCTCTCTCTCTAGTTCGTTCTCTTTTTCTCTCTAGTTCGTTCTCTTTATCCCTCTCTCTCTCTCTAGTTCTCCTTTTTTTTCTCTATCTCTTTTTCTCTAGTTCGTTTTCTTTTTTTCTTTCTTTCTCTCTAGTCCGTTCTTTTTTTCTTTCTTTCTCTCTAGTCCGTTCTCTTTTTTTTCTTTCTTTCTCTCTAGTCCGTTCTCTTTTTTTCTTTCTCTCCCTCTCTCTAGTCCGTTCTCTTTTTTTCTCTCCCTCTCTCTAGTCCGTTCTCTTTTTTTCTCTCCCTCTCTCTAGTCCGTTCTCTTTTTTTCTCTCCCTCTCTCTAGTCCGTTCTCTTTTTTTCTCTCCCTCTCTCTAGTCCGTTCTCTTTTTTTCTCTCCCTCTCTCTAGTCCGTTCTCTTTTTCTCTCTCTCGTTCTCTTTCCTCTCTCTCTCTCGTTCTCTTCCCCCCTCTCTCTCTCTCTTTAGTTCTCTTTTCCTGTCTCTGTCATTAGTTCGTTCTCTTTTTCTCCTTCTCTGGTTCTCTTTTTCTCTCCCTCCCTTCTCTCTCTCCGTTCTTTTTCCTCTCGTTCGTTCGTTCGTTCTCTCTCCAGTTCGTTCTCTAGAATGAAAGACCGTAACTACCCTCTATCAAAAGATTAAGCAAAGTTAATCCCCAGCATCTTCTGTTTAACATTCACTAAGAAATGTCTTCCCTTCCAAACTCTTCCTGTCATATTCTGGCTTAAACTCCCATAATTCATTTTGACTTCTCGTAACCGTAAAACCTGATTATTCCATCCGACCTTTACAGATGTCCTAAGAGCTCCAGAAATCATGGACAAAAATGTCACTTACGCTATTACAATTTTCTTGGTGAATTCGTGAACTCGTTGTTTAATATTATTTTTCACAGAAGATCAAGTGACAATGTCTACTCACTATTCTAGCATGCATCAGTGTCGTAGCTAATTTGAGTAATGATGTCCTATGATTTCAGTTCTTCAGTTTTTTAACTTTTTTTTTATTTTCGTGCGGAATAGTAAACTACTTTGGACTATTTCCATCTTGTTAATAATAATGAGTACAATTGGCATTTTCGTTCCAAACATTTGTATTTTTCTTGCAATTATTATTTTCGATCTCCTCTCTATTCAAATTTCACTCATTTGTCTCCTAGATTAGTACCAAATATTCCTTTTGACAAGGGCTAGATCTGGTCTCCGAACCTGGATTCAGCGAAATCTAAACATTTTTTTCTGTTTTGATTCTCTAGATCATATGTTGGCTTGTTAGTGCTTAAACGACTGGTTTGCGTAGCGGTTCTCAGTTGTTTTAACCCATTTCTACCTATTTTAATACTATTTCTGGGCGTATTTACTGCATTCACTTATAATTTAACATTTTCCCCCTTTTTAAACGCAAGCAACTGCATCCGGCACGTCTTAATTGCCGTTTCCCGGTTCACCCGGACCCAGGGAAGTAGCACCTGTTATAATCCCAGCTACGGGCAAATACTGAACCCCTAAAACTGTAAAAAAAGTATTTAAAAAATGCATATTTATATAAAAAAAAAATTACCAACAAAACATACATTTACCCTGAAAGTATAAAATTGCGTTCAAAATATTTAGATTTCTTCCTTAAATAACCTATAGAGGTTGATATGCCGCTAAACAAAATCAACCAAACGAAACCCAGGTTCAGGTTTGCAGAATTGGGATACATTTGAAAGGGCAACTTCACTTAATTTTGAATTGACTTTCTCTTCATTTCTGTTGTGCCTTGTCTATCTTTGACTCCATATCGTTTATTTGAAACTTTATTTGTTCTTTTCTCAATATTTAATTTCTCTAGTCTCCTTTCAGGTATCGTCTGTCAGACATTATCTTTTAATTTTTCCAACATATTCCTAAAAATATGCCCATGTATATTAACCAGTACAGTGTAACCCGGATATAAGAGACCCCGATATAAGAGAAACCTGGATATAAGAGATTTTCTCTGGTCCCAAATTAGAGCCTGTGTTAATGTAAACAAAATAGACCAAACCCAGATATAAGAGAAACCCGGATATAAGAGACTTAGTCTCTGGTCCCACCAACTCTCTTATATCCGGGTTACACTGTACAACTGAAATTGTCGCCGGCAAATGATACGTGAAAATCGAATCTCGAAATAGCATAAGAAAAGGTCCTTGTAAACAAATTTAGCTTTTGTATGCAGTATCAGATTACACAAGTTAAACAAGATTGTATTTTATCAGTACAGAATGGGTAACCAAGAACTATTTTTTTTTTTTTTTTTTAAATAGTTTTTCTTTTGTCAGTCTTGATCATCAGCTAAGCATTGAACATTTCGTCCTTACTTAGGAATTTGCTTGCTATCAACACTTTTTTGAGTTAGGTGTTGTCGCGAATCGTTGCTCAACTAAATACGAAGAGGTGCAGAAAATTTCTCAGTTCGACATACTTCCCAAAATCTGGTTAAATGACTGAAGATTTTTGTAAGGGTTTATTTCACAGTGGGCTTGCACAATAGAGCCAAGTAGACATTTGTATTTCTTGAGCATTCTTGATTATTTTCAGCTCATTTATGGAACCACGATAATGTTATTCGTACTTGAAAGGAAGATTCAAACAAAACTTTAACGTTTCAAATTTTAAAAGGGATTTAGGAAACTTGGCCTGCAGCAAATTCCCGGAAAGAGTTGACATTTTCCAAGTAACCTATTTACACCTTCTTTGAGAGGATTTTCAGTTGATTCAATACAGTAAAAATCTAGGAATAGAGGTCTAAATCCTTATTTTCTGATAGATATACGTAAGATTGTCGAAAATCGATATTTGGTGGCCAGTATATGGTGCCAAAATAGGATAATGATCAATGTAACGTATGAAAGGAATTGAGTTGGTCTTAAATAACTCTCCGAAAAAAAAAAAAATCTTATTTTTCATATTTAAATTATTTAAAAAAATTGTTTTAGGGAAAAAGAGAAAAAAAATTATCGGGCATTTTGTTAGCGTTATTTGGGGAAAAAAAAAAAAAAAAGCTGGCAAAATATAGCAACCAATCGTGTCAGTTGAATTTTGTGTTGTAAATTTACAAAATCCAATTAAAAATGTCTTTTTTTTTTCTTTTTTTTTTTTAAAAAGTGTCAAGTTAAATTTGTCTAACACGTATATCATTTATTTCAACAAGATTCTGCTGATTTCAAATTCCAGTCGAATTTGTTACCTTCACTTACGTGCAAATACCCTAGGTAAAGGATATAAAACCCCTATATCTTCAATCACATATATGGGTTAAATAATAAAACTTGTGCTTGGAGAAATCATTTTCATTAAAAAATGACATTCTTAGTAAAAAAAAAAAAAAATCTACTATCCAGAACTTATCTAAACCTAAATGATTCAACAGGCGAGAATTTTGATTAACTTTAAATGAACACAATTTGATAAATACTTGAATTGAGAACAAAGACCAGTTGTAAGATCCCAAGACTCTACTTTCAGGTTTAGTTCTAACACACATCATTTGCAAAGTGTTCCCAAATTGCCAAATGTCTGCGTGTGAGTCTCTACTGCCTTTCAACATCCATTCGTATGATAAAGAAAATTCTAATTTTTAAATCACTAGAAGTCCGAAAAAAAAAAAAAAAAACTAATAGAGCAGATTTTACGAGTTGTTCCAACCTTTACAGTAAAATAAACCTTATTTACACGCGGAATATTGTCCTGATCAAAAGGTTTCGATCGTTGTACCCTCCGGCCTTCATCAAATGTATATCGATCTAGGTAATCCGCAGTGAATTCCAAACTGTGCCCTTTATTTGATCTGCAAGAGTAGAATGTTCTTGTTTCACTGACCATGTCTAGAGATATCATTTGGTTGTTACTTTTTAGTACTGCTCAGTTATTGGTCTCCCTGTTTTCACTAAGTTTAAGTAAACGCTGTCTGGTTAGGGATTGAATTCGCAATTATGTCACAAAAAAAAAAAAAAAACTAATCTAGTGCAGGGGATAAAATTTCACACCTGGTAATTCACAATCTCACAGTGTATAGCTGAGCGTTGCCTTTATTTTAGGTGATGTTTGCACACCGAGATTTTGAAGATCTTTACAAACAAGCAGAGACTCGTTCGTCGTGATTTAGCCATGAATGATAAATATTTAAATTTCTACGAAACATCACTGCAACATAGAATTATAAACAAATAAACAATGTGTAAATGTTTTGTGCTCCACTAATCTCCGATAGGGGGCGTCCCACTCTACAACATCTCACTTTTCATAAAATAGTATTCATATAAAATACAAATTTTATTCTAAATCTAATTATGTACAATAATGGAGTATATGTGATATATTAGGTGAATAATCCAATTTGAAAATAAATACAATGTATGTAAATACAAATTACATAAATATCTGTACTACTATAGCGTGACGTCTGCCTCAGTGTCGTGTCCTTCCCCTCGCGTGACCGTCAGGTGAGGTCTAACATGAATATTTGCATCTGTCTCACATTTTCTAAACACATGAAACTGGTGGAAGACCTCACGCTATATTAGCACCAAAATATAATAGATCATTCCATCTTAAGTGTTTTGCGGCAATTTTTAACGTCAATTTGAGATTTTTCTTGATAAAAAGTTGAATAATTTTAGCAAATTCAACATTATGGATGAAAAAAAAATAATGAATTTTATATGCGCTTTTCGAGACTTAGCACAAGGAAAACAAATTCACGAATTTGAACGAAAAAAAATGTCTCCAGGATGACATCAAAATCCGAACATTTTTTTCATATTTAATGGTAAGTTGTGCTTAGTTTAATTTGTAACTTATATAAATGTAGGTAGGAAAAAGCAAATGTTGATAAGATAGTGTTACAAAGCACTGCTTGGAGCCTCCAATCACGCCTCCACCTGGTGGAAAGTTCGGGGGTAGTACGCACCGGCCTTGGTTGTACATCAGTGAGGAATGAGAAATTTAAATATGTTGTGAAATTACCCACACTTTAGTACCGTGGTGTCTTTGAACAGCTCACAAAATGTTTTACCTTAATATTTACCAATTATTACGTAATGTCAAATATTCATAACAATTCATATGACTTCTGGAATAAATATGTTAATTGACAAAGACTTTTGTATTGTAGTCATTTTTGTATGGAATATCAGTTTAATTTTACAGAAAAATAAAATGAAACTATTTTTACATATTTGAATTCGAAATTTTCATTTAATTTTTGCCTATTTGATATTTTTTCAAAATAAAAACATTTTTTCATATTGACTTATCCAGTAAAAGCCAGATAGAACACAGAAAGCGACGATTGATTTGATTTTTACATTTTATAAAAGTTTTGCAGATTATTTAAAGCCATAAAACATTTTTAGATTCTAAGAATGCTTTTGGGAATAATGCTTTAGTTATAAAAGTCTTACTAATTAACCCATAGCTGGGAAAAGATGTTGATTCATACATTTCCGAAGCGCATAGAGGAACATAACGAACCCGATTAGAATTGGAACTCTATTAACAATTAACTATTACATTCCGCACATCGAAGCTTACAACACCTGGTATTCCCAAGCTGTTACCCATGTAGGTTCTGAGCAGGCTCGACGTTGCTTAACTTAGGTGATCGTACGGAAACCGGTGTTTCAACGTGATATGGCCGTAAACCTCCAAACTATATTTTTATTATTCGGTCGAACATTCATGAGTCAATCACGCCAACCATCACGGTCCTCCAAGGTCGGAAGGTCATTAGGGTGGCATTCTGTGTCATAACAGCGGCTCAATGTTGGTGGTTGCTCGTCAACCAACCCGTCTTGCTCCATGGCGAGGTATTCAGAACAGTAGATCACTCGTGAGTTTTCGCTTTGCTCGCGAGAAACGTCCTGGAAAATGCAGTCTGTGTCGTCGTAAGATTGTAGACATATCAGGAATGGGTCCATATAGCTGTGTTCTATTTGGATATTGTCTCCAAGAGATATTAAGTATAGCTCTCAGCATCCGAGTGTCGGTTCCATCAAGCTTAGACTCTTAGGTTTTAGTCAATGTCCAGCTAGCGGTACCATTCATTAAATACCACCTCTACAGTGGCTCGAAAGAATCTCCTCTTGAGGTTGTCTGGTAGTTCAGATTTCCGGATTACATCTATTTTATTCAAGGAGGCCCAAGCTTTGGCTATGCAAATTTTCACTTTTTTTTTTTTTTTCAGTAAAACTTATCTATCTTCCTAGGTATGTAAAAGATTAGACATATTTTATTGAATAACCTGAGTTTCTATTGAGCCATGTTGGTTGAAGCGATGAATTCAGTTTTAGAAGCATTAACACTCCAAAATCATGGCTGGATTTTCTAGATGATGTAAGAGAACTGTGGCATTGGTAATGGTTTCTGCAGTGATAGCGAGGTCATCTGCATTGTCAATATCTGTCAACTTTCTTTGCAGGATATCGATTTGAGCCTTGGTGATAAAGTAAAACCAAGATGATTTTTGTCTGGGGGTGACTTCCCAATACGTAGTCAAGGGTGATAGAGAAACGATGCAAGGATGTCAGCCTCAAGGAACCCCTTTTTTGATATCGAAGAAAAGAAAATTAAGAACAAAATGATATCTATAATATTTTAAATGGGGTGTTTTGAAACTCCTACGGTATTGTAACGGAGAATTAGATGTTGAGTTGTTACTCAATAACGGCTTTCTGCCTCAAGCAGCTCCCAAACATATAAATGTCAGGTACCAAGAGAGATAAACTGTTGTGCAAATTAACATTTACCATTTTATTAATACAAATATAAAGAACACAATAAAACAATACATGGATATACACTCCGTGCCAAATTATTATCGAGATAACTTTTTTTTCTAATATTTCAAAAACCGTCCAAACAATTCACAAAAAAATTTCACACAATGTTGGCAAAACTGAGCTGCGCAATAACTGAAATTTTCGTACTGGTCTGCGCAATTGTAAACAAATTGTCACCATATTTGTTATCAGCACGGTGATTTGAGCGTGCCAAATTATTAAAGTATAAGAATTTAGTGAAAAGATTGGCCGTAAAAGCAGTTTAAGTGATGCCGAAAAGAAAACTATTACCTCAGAACTCTCAAAAGGTAAATCTACCCTAGAAATTTTTAAAATGATAGGGAAGTGTCATCAAACAGTGAAAAAGTTCACCGCCGACTCTACACAAGTACGCAAAAGGGCATATAAAGGCAAGCCGAAGGTTATTTCACGTCGTCTCATGTCACGACTTAAACGAGAGGCCACGAAGAACCCTGGACTTACCAGTCAAGAGCTTTGCAGTCGTATTGGGAATCCTACTGTGTCTAAAAGTACTCGGTGTCGGTATCTGAGGGAAATAGCAACAACAGTCAAACCTGTATCGAAGTCTCCTTTGACGAGAAATCACATTCAAAATCAATTGAAATGGGCCGAGGACACTATGAAGATTGACTTCTCTAAAGTTTTGTTCACAGACGAAACTCGAGCAACACTTGATGGGCCAGATAGATGGTGAAAAGGCTGGGCAATGAATGGACAGAATCGCCATCAGTGTTTGAGACGCCAGCAAGGCGAAGTTATTATGATCTAGGGTGGTATTATTGGACACACATTAGTGGGCCCATGGAGAGTACTAGATGGCGTCAAAATGACTGCTGATGCATACATAGCGTTTATGAAGGAGCATCTTGAACCGTGGATGAAAAGGCAGAGAGTTGCCTTCAGAAGGGCAATTGTTTTTTATGCAAGATAATTCTCCCTCACATGCTGCTCACAAGACTACTAAATATTTGAAACAGTTAGGCTTCGATGGACCTCGAAAAGTGAAGTGGCCAGCAAATTCTCCGGATTTGAACCCAATCGAAAACCTTTGGAGCATCATGAAGCGAAGACTGTACGCCAACGGACGACAATTCAGGAGCAACGCTGAGTTGTGGGAAGCAATTCTTGACATATCTCACGGCATTACAGCAGATAACATCCTACAATTAAGAAATTCTATGGATTGTCGACTTTTTCAAGTAATTTCAAAACAGAGAAAGCACATTCCCTATTAATTTGTTTAAAACTGTGCCTTTGTATGTTATTTGTTTGATTATCTTCTTTATTAGCTTCTTTTGATCATGAACATTCAGGTTCAACATTAATAAACGTTTTGTTTGCTTAATTCTGGGAATTTTACTAAACCTTTCTAATAATTTAGCACGCTCAAATCACCGTGCTGATAACAAATATGGCGCCAGTTTGTTTACAATGCGCAGATCAATACAAAAATTTCAGTGATTGCGCAGCTCAGTGTTGCCAAAATTGTGTGAAAATTTGTGTGAATTGATTGGACGGTTTTTGAAATATTAGAAAAAAAAGTTATCTCGATAATAATTTGGCACGCAGTGTAGTTGCGCATAGTACTTAAAATGATGGGTTTTTTTAAAGTTAGAGAAAATAGCTATTAAATCAAAGTGATGGTTTTTAAAACATAGCTTAGATGTGGCACATGGCCGAAAGTATGGGACATCCAGTGAAGATCGAACTCGCTAATCATTTGTAATCGATCTAGCGAGACAAGCTTGCTAACTACTACTACAACGTTGATGTGCCTTACCTTTTATATCAAAATGTAATGACGCTGATCAATATTATATTTCTTTTCTTTGTTATTGTATTTTTTTCCTTCTTCACGGCTTCGTGACGTTGGTCGAGTGTCTGAACTCTGTCATGCCGAAAACTGGTTCATTAGAGTGCCAAGGTCGATAACTCACCGGAGTTCTCTGGCCGCTAGGGAAAGGATTTAATGTAAATCCCACCAGAGATATTTGCTTCAAACATTCATTGCAGTTTAGTTGGATACCGAAGAGAACATAAGATTATTATTTTTTGAAACGGCTTCTTAGTCGCTGTGAAAACTTTTCAGCACCTATCATAATGTTTAACTCTCTGTTCGTACAGAGTGGTGTTCGAACCGGGTGAAAGAATTGTTTTCCTTAATATTTAGCAAATGTAAAGTTAAATCATGATTACTCAATTAACCTCCTGAATATATCGTAAAAGTAGTTTTATTCGCACAAGTTTCTTTTGAAAAGAAGTCCCCAGAATATAGTAATATTAGTCGTTTTTCTGTAGAAAAATATTCGACATTCATTGACCAAACAGTGTAAATGTCGGTTGAAATTTATCAAATCTTTCTACCAAAACATTTTTTCAGGAAAATAGGTTTCTCCCGTCCATTAACTGTTATTGTTCTTTCCATTACTTGCTTCAATTAGTGACGAGGTATACATCTGATGAAAGATCTAAGGCGGCGGGTAATGAAGGAGAATTTTTAGTTTCTACAAATGTACAAACTTAAACACCTTTAAATCCGCATCTTCTTGCATAAAAAAAAAATCGAAGAAATTATGTGCGACAGAGTGCATGACCGCGAAATAATAAAGATTGTAATAATTACGGTAGAAACGTATTGCAAAAACCTGTTTGATCATTATTTGGGATGCAAAGACAAAAACAATTGAGAAGGGATCATAAACTCTATTTACATTATTTGGACTATTGTCCTCATCTTTGTCGCCATATTTATTACAACGTTTCGGCCGTTGTACGCTCCAGCCTTCTTCAGGTGGTTGGAATGTCGAACTGAACCCTTTATTTTGCTCACTGGGGTAGACTGTTCTAGTTCCACGTGCCATGTCTAATGGATATCAGTTATCAATTATCTCCTGTTAATTCTCCTCTCCAAGTTCTCCACCGCCTTAACCAGGTATTGAACTCACACTCTCTGGGTCCTGTCACTAACTAATGCCTTTATCCACTACCCCAGTGAGCGAAATAAAGGGTTCAGTTCGACATTCCAACCACCTGAAGAAGGCCGCAGCGTACAACTGTCGAAACTATGTAATAAATATGGCGACAAAGATAAGGACAATAGTCCGAATAATGTAAATAGTGTACATAATACCTCATCTCAGAAATATAGATACTGAAGTATCATAAACTGTTTTAAAAGATAATACTAAGTATAAAATGAAAATCAATTTTGCATATTTTTGACAAATTTATTTAATATTGGGTTTTTAACAAAATGAGAACATTTAATTTAAAAATCGGTTGTTTAATTTAAAATTGATAACCAACTCAATGTCACTGTCTTGCTTGCAAATAAAATATCGATTATATTCAATTACTTTTAATGGGATGCTTGGAAAGGGAGGTTATCTCCAGGCTCGAATACTTCATAAAATGTGTTAGCATATCCGTGTTACTAACATCTTAACACAAAGGAGAAGGAAGGATCAGAATAGCTCCGAATACGTATTGTGCTCAAAAAGATTTTATATACAGATATGCCATACAAGAAATTATATACAAATATGTATGTACGTGATACTATTTGTCCCACACGGTGAAGCTATAACACATACGGATAAAACAAGCAGTGTGAACGGCCGAAAAATCGAGCCTGTTTTATTTGTTATATATCCTAAAGGGAAAACGGTCTAGCCGGTGGTGTCTTATACTCCTTGTTGGGAGCGCGTTGTTTACATTCGTTCGCCTTACCCCTATGGGCGGTCACATCTATTTTCTTTGCGGTCTACATAACAATTTCGGTTTGTCACTAACCTATCGTCCTGTGACTTAAGGGAATTTGTCCCAACCAAAAGGGGGATAATCGCTCTCTGCATTGTGTTTGATAACTTCCTTCCACCATCCCGATATGTATATTTTTTATGAATTGGTAATAAAAAGTGAAAAAAAAGTACCAGTAACATTCGATGAAGTATTTAACTGAACCCCCAACCCCGAACATCTCATGCTAAAATGGGACCGTCTGTTTTATACCAGTAAGTATTTATATAGTTTTTTTTTTCTTTTTAAGGAATTGCTTTCATTCTCTTTGGAATATAGAAATGGGAAAAAATTTATCTGTCATATTCTTATAGTCTTTACTTCCTCCTCTTAAGTTTATATCTCACATCTCATTCAATAAGCCTCTAATTTGAATGACTTGTGTGCCTTGTATTGGGTTTATACTACAACCTTAGTTACAGTTTCTGGAAGAGAGAGAGAACGTTATATTCAGAACAATATGAACAAGGCCAGTATGCTCACTTGTACGATGATTTGTTCCATTTATCCAGTTTCACTCATAAGGCTTTGGTGAACCCGTCGTATGATTTTCAGGCACTTTCCAAAAAAGCGATAACTTTAAGACACCACATTCCTGACAAATCGATCATGGTGAGATTCGAACGTTCTAACCAAGCGCTCATTGATATACAAAGAAAAAAAATATCAATTGAAAGAAAAATAACGTTATGCCTTCCTGTCTGTGAACATTGTGAAACTATTTGAAAATCTCAATGAAACCATGGAGAGCTTAAGTGATGGAAAGTTTGACATATCAAACGAAATATGACACAAAGATACAAAACATACCCGGTATCATTTTTAAAATTCCAATAACGATGGAAATTATTTGCACATGTACTACAATTAGATGGGCAACTCCTTCTCAAAAAGCAATACTGTTTCATTCCGAGAGCAGAAATACCGTACACTTTTGTGAAAGCCCGTCAACAACCATAACATGAAGAATGACATTATCGATCAAATTCCACCATTCCTCATTAAAGAACTTAGAAAACATTCATCATTTTCAAGCTCAGGCTATGAGGGTTTTGAGAAGATATTGAAAAGGGTTAGGATATGCGTTGTTGTACTGGGTATCGCGGCTCGGAATAAGAGATGTAAAAGGACTAGGATGCGCGTTGTGTTGTACTGGGTATCGGGGCTCGGAACGAGAAGAGATTTAAAAGGATTAGGATGCGTGCTGTTTTGTACTGGATATCGGGGCTCGGAATGAGAAGAGATTTAAAAGGATTAGGATGCGTGTTCTGTTGTACAAGGCATCGCGGCTCGGAATAAGAGATTGAAAAGGGTTAGGATGTGTGTTGTGTTGTACTGGAGATGTACCAGAGAGGTTGATGCACATGAATGCACACACGCAAATATAACGTTTATTGATTGATGATGGAAAACACGATCTTCCGTGAAAGTTACAAACTGTGTTAGCTCTATTAATAGGAAAGAATCTAGAACAATGATATATGAAACCTGAGACGGCTGATGGATAAAGAATAAATTTCAAATCGGGTTGGCGAGGACTAGTTTATAAACAAATGCAAAAGGGCAGGAGGCGATGTTTCATTTGGGTCATTTAAAAAAAATAGACAAAAATAATATTCTTGATAAAAACATTGAAGTAAATTGAACCGTGTAGGTAAGATCAGTGTATGTTACTGCTAGCGAAATCTGATCTAAACATAAGTTGTATCCGCTGAATTTGGTCATCGAAAAAACAATTGAAATGAACATTGAACTAATAAATTTTATCCACTAAGAGATTTGAAATAGATCTGAATTTAAACTTTGCTTATGGCGACACTCGTGTTAAGCGCGTGAACAACCTGGCTTATAACCTTCGGTTTGCTATATAAACGCGAGTTTTGCTGATATGGGGAGACGAGAGTAACGTTGAGAGAGAGAGAGACTGTCGTTGCAGTGAGTCGGTCCAGTGGCGAGTCAGAGATAAGGACTTCAAGAAATATCATCGTCGTTGTAGCAGTCGCATTGAAAAGTCGCTGAAACTTAACGTTTGTCACTTACGACAACCAACTGAAAAGCTCCACTTCCACGTAGGGCTGGAATTACGAGTCACATATCCTCCCAAGTTGATTTGGAACGAGTTAATTACACACACACCTCTCTCTGCTGGTATAATTGGTAGAGGAGTCGTCCTCTGTTCTTATGTTAATTGCTTTTCTATCCTTTCTGTAAACTCTTTCTACTGTTGTTGTTTTCTTATATAAAAGACATCAATATTTTACCCATTGTTGTTCGGCTTCTACAGATATTATTTCCTTGCCTACCACATTCTAATTTTCCTGCCGCTCACCATCACAGCCGTGCTCACATCCCCAATCGATTGTGATCGTATGGACAACACCCGCTTACTGGATCTAAAAACTAACACAACGTGGGTAGCAGGCGGAACTTGGACAGTAACCGGTCGAACAATCTGCAGGTACTCAGGGAGCGTGCGGCCAGCTACCCGTGAGTTCGGTTCAGACCGAGTGGGCGCCTCAACCCAAAAAGGAAGACACCGGAGGTTGAGGGGCTGAAGGGACGAGTGGTAGTGTCGTGGCTCGGAATGAGAGATTTAAAAGGATTAGGATACCCGCTGTGTTGTACAGGTGTTGTAGAGTTATTTCGGAGTAGCGGCTTGTATTTGTACTAAATCGGTCCTAAATAGTTCGACGTACAAAACGTTAGGAACTTGATATAATGGGTATTACGCAGAGTAATCTTGTTGTGGTCGCTGACTACTTTCGTATTCGACTAACTGTCGACTACTGTCGTCCGACATCGACTGCTCCGAGTTTCTCTTACTACTCCTACTTATATTAGGTGGGAGAGTCTATTAACTATAGAATAGGTGTGTTTCACCATAACATCCCCCCTCCTAAAACTTTACTCCGTAGGAGTAAAACAGTTTTCTTAATTTATTTTTTACAGGAAATATGAAGAAAACACAAAAAAAACTTAATTTTTTTAGCAACAACGTAGCGTATCTCCTACGTTTTGGATCCACTTTTAAATGATCAGTTGGCTTTCTTTTTCTACTGGATCGGCGTACCTCAGGTAAAATCGTTGCAGGCGTTGTTAGATCAAACAATTCGAAAATCACCTCCATCAGCGTTTCTTCCGCGGGACCGCTGTCAACCACGCCTGAAGAGCGTCGTCTGATCTGGTTAATGTGCCGTCTGCACGTGAATTTTTCGCCTTTCACCAAGTACATCATATTGCCAATCCGCTTTTCTATTTTTGGTACCTCCATAGTGTTACCAGAAACTACCTTCCGCTTTGATCTTCTTAAGGATGGAGACACAGTTTCTGTAGGTTCTTCTTGTGGTTCTATTTGTTCAGCCTCTAGCTTCCATTTTGTTGATCTTGTGCTTCTTAACGTTTTCTGTGGTGACTTCAGTTGACTTAAATCATTTAATAACACTGCATGTCCTTGGCTGCGGGTAACTCGCTCCCAAGTTTTTCTCGATGTCGGCTTCATCTTTAATTTCTGGAGCTTTTTTCCCACGTATACCGTCGGTGTTGGCCATTCAAAATACTCAACGTTTTTAAGTACACCGGTTTTCTCTAATCTGTCCAATTCTTTATCTATCTGTTCAATTGAGACAAACGGCACATTCCATTTTTTTTTTTTTTTTTTGAATAGCGCCTGAGCGTTTTCTTTTAGCTGGAATTTTGCCTCCATCTTGGTACACGTTCCCAACCCTGGAGAAGAAACTGTAGGAAATATTTCCTTAAGTTTCTTTACTAACTTTTGGGCTTCGGTGTTTAAACTGTCTACCTTGTAACAGAAAGAATTTATCGGTAGATCCCATAATTGAAATTCTGTTATCCAATTCGTACCAAGTAAGTTCGTGGTATTTTCTATGACAAATAGTTTAGTTTTTCGCGTTTGTTTTATTTAACGTGACGATTGTAACAAATTCCCCAACAAATTGTATTTTTTTCTCCCGTCACTGACCTCGCGATTTTCTTTGTCTTCATTAAAGTTGGTTTCCCCAGCTTCTTCCACGTATGCAAATTTGATAGATCTGAGCCAGTGTCGAGTTGCATTTTTATATTTCTATTACTTATTGTCGAAACAAATTTTCTGGTTATTCCATCTTTTACCTCGTTGGACTTTAATTTTCTTATTTTATTGTTTTTATTTTTTGACCTGCAGTGTGAGCTTTTATGAACCACTCTTTTACAGTTGAAACATTTTTTATTCCTAAAATCGCAATATCTGTACCAGTGTAGTTCACCGCAAGCAAAACATGGCTTCGGGAGTTTTTGTTTATTTTTCTCTGGTATTTCACTTTTTGCTTGATAATCCGCAATTTTAGAATTCTTTTTGGTAGACTTTCTTCTTTGAAGCGTATTTTCCTTACATGCGAAACGCCAGACTGTTTTTTTTTTTTTTATATATTTCTTTACGCTAACATATTTTGTGCAGTCTTCTGCCAATTTCTGTACCGTAATACTTGGATCGATTTCCAATTTTGCCCGTACTAATTTTCTCAACTCTGTGTCTCTTTCCGATACCAGCCCCTGAACAAACACCAAGCACTTAAAATTGCCTGCGCTTAACTCTGCCAACTTGAATTCTTCACAATGATTATTCACAATGGCTGCGTACGTTATATAATCTTGTTCGTCATCTTTCATCAGATTCAAACATTTCCACCTCTTGTGAAACATGTCTTTTTATTAAATAATTCGCTTAATATATTTACCGCCTCGGTAAATGTCAACTCGCTAGTTTTTTTTTCCGGTAAAATGTAGTTTAGCAATTTGTTATGCTCAGCAGTTCCTAATTTGCTTAAAAGAAGCCTAACCTTCTTTCCTTCAGACCACGATTGGCAGTCCTCGTTAAACACATCTGTATATTTTTTGTAATACTCCTCAAAAGTTCTCTTCATCTGGACTGTACGTGAATATTTCAATTGAATTCCATATTGTATTCTCTGGGAAAGATTTTTCTCTTTCCTCTTTTCAGTTATTTCAAGAGTTTTGTTTTGAAACTCCCTATGCATCTGTTCCATTTTTTGTTGGAACTGCATTTGTCTATTGTAGCTGCATCTGAAATGTTTTTTGTTGCTCTAATATTGTCATCTGTTGTTCCGACTGGAACTTAAAGAATTCCCGGAATATATTTTTGCATTCCTCCATCTTCGCAAAAGTTTACACAATGCCTAAATACTGTAGAGGAGGGGTCCTACAAATTTGCAATTCTTGATCTATTTAAGCAAACTGTATTATCGAGAAGGAAAAAAACTATTTCGTCAGTAAGTTGACGTCTTGGCTTGCGAAAAACTTTGCCAAGTTTTTTTTTTGTTTTTTTTTTAAGTGTGAATCTGAAATTTCGTCGCCAAAGTTATTGTGGCGTGCGAATTTCTTCTTCCTCCGTATGAGTACGAATCTTGTAGCCAAAGTTGTGGCGTGCGAATTTTTTTCTTCCCCTGTACGAGTTCGAATCCTTGTCGCCAAAGTTGTTATGGAGTTATTTCGCAGTGGAGGCTTGCATTTGTACTAAATCGGTCCTAAATAGTTCGACGTACAAAACGTTAGGAACTTGATATAATAGGTATTACGCAGAGTAATCTTGTTGTGGTCGCTGACTACTTTCGTATTCGACTGTCGACTACTGCCGTCAGACATCGACTAGTATTTAGTCACCCCCATGTGGCACAAGGCCGGTTTAACGTGGGATCTCCGTGCCCGTGGGCTCGACCAAAAATATACCCTTTGAACCCGTAAAAACGCGTTCAGGGTCGGTTTACCTCCCCGAACGAGACTCCGCTCTTCGGCGTAGCCTCGTTCGGATTCCTCCTCGCCAGAAGGAAGAGAGTCGAGCCGGTCGTCCGACATCGACTGCCCCTCGTTTCTCTTACTACTCTTACTTATATTAGGTGGGAGAGTCTATTAACTATAGAATAGGTGTGTTTCACTATAACAACAGGGCATCGCGGCTCGGAATGAGAAGAGATTGAAAAGGGTTAGGATGTGTGTTGTATTGGGTATCGCGGCTCGGAAAGAGAAATCTGATAAACGAGTTCGAATACCAGTCGAGTTTGTTACATTTACTTAGGCAAAAATACCCTTGGGAAAGGTATGAATCCATCTCTTCTCTCTCAGCTACGGGTTGAATAACAAGACAGAATGTGTTCTATAGTCCTTGGTTATCAACCAGTCTACCGCAGGAATAAACTAGAACCTGCGGGAAAATCTGCTTCGTTTGTCATGAATCGAAAAATGACTCATAACTATAAATACCCGATAAGAATTATTTACAAAGTTGCTGAAGATGAGAAATTGATTTGCAGTGTCTTCAGGTCTACTATGATGATGGGGCGAAATTTAATAAATGTTTTTATTACTTTCAAAGGGACATTAGTTAAGTGTTTCCTTTTAACTTTTCAGAATTTTTATGGCCGTACGTAATTTATTTATATCTGAACTTTTACAAACACACACGCACGCACACGCGCGTATTTGATTTGGTCTTATTTTGTTTTACAGCATATCAACACCTCAATGGGTTATTTAATGCCAACACGATTTTTAGGATAGGTTTGTATGGACAGAATATGTATTCTTTGTAAGAAATCAGTTTGTAGGTTAGGTTTCATTGAAGTATTTTTGTAAAGTGTTTTTGTCGAAAGTCAAATATATTGTTAGTAATTATTTTCCAAAAATATATTGCTAATAATATTTTTTCAAAAATGCACATACTGTAAAAACCTATACTTATATTTTGATAGTGTTTTGATCCCAGTTTGTGAGGTTAACAATTTGCCCATAGCTGGGATCCTAACAGGTGCTACCACCGCGGGTTAGGATAGACCAGGGGACACCAGCAATTAAGAGATGATTCCATGCTCCTCAAAATATCTCGATCAGAGGCTTTGCTGCTGGGTGTAGTTTATCGTCTTACCCAGGATGAGTATGTATTTGAGCAAAATTGTTCGTTAATATAAGTTTGATTAAAGACCAAGGAAAGTTATTTAAGGATTTATTTTTAGTTATATTTTTCTATTTCCGGTACATATTTAAATGTTTGCAATGTGCAATGTTTGAGTACTTTCGACTTTCATAAGTGATTATCAGAGTTTCATTTCCTTTTGGTGCTATGTCGGTTTCATCATTTTCAAATATTGCATCTTCACGCGACAGTTCGTGTTATCGTGTTGGATCTTAGACTTGTACTCGATTTTTATTTTATTTTTGCTAATTCTACATAAAATCATAATTAGGATAAATCAAAATGAATAAATATATATAAGTAAATAAAATAAAACTCGAAAGTATAAATTAAACAGGTTTCAATTTTTATAGTATTTTTTTTTAAAAAGTAGATCGACCTACTTGCATTAGTTACTCGAACTACTATCCTCAACTTAAATACCATATTCACAACGTTTCTGCCGTTATACGGATTTGCTTATATTTGCTTTATTTTTTGTCTTTTTTTGTCTTCTTTTTTGTCATTTTTGTCTTCGTTTTCTTTCTTTTTTTGTCTTTTTTTGCTTTCTTTTTGTGGTTTTTGCTTTTTTGGTCTTTCTTTGTCATTTTTGCTTTCCTATTTTCTTTTTTGCTTTCTTTTTTGTCTTTGCTTTCTTTTTTGATTTTTTTGGCTTTTTGGCTTTTTTTTGCTTTATTTTGTCTTTTTTGTCTTTGGTTTCTTTTTTGTCTTTGGTTTCTTTTTTGTCTTTGGTTTCTTTTTTGTCTTTGCTTTCTTTTTTATCTTTTTTTGCTTTCTTTTTTGTCTTTATTTTGCTTTATTTTTGTCTTTTCTGTGCTTTATTTTTTTTTCTTTTCTTTGCTTTATTTTTGGACTTTTTTGTCTTTTTTGTCTTTCTTTTTCCTTTTATTTTGTCTTTCTTTTTCCTTTTATTTTGTCTTTCTTTTTCCTTTTATTTTGTCTTTCTTTTTCCTTTTATTTTGTCTTTCTTTTTCCTTTTATTTTGTCTTTCTTTTTCCTTTTATTTTGTCTTTCTTTTTCCTTTTATTTTGTCTTTCTTTTTCCTTTTATTTTGTCTTTCTTTTTCCTTTTATTTTGTCTTTCTTTTTCCTTTTATTTTGTCTTTCTTTTTCCTTTTATTTTGTCTTTCTTTTTCCTTTTATTTTGTCTTTCTTTTTCCTTTTATTTTGTCTTTCTTTTTCCTTTTATTTTGTCTTTCTTTTTCCTTTTATTTTGTCTTTCTTTTTCCTTTTATTTTGTCTTTCTTTTTCCTTTTATTTTGTCTTTCTTTTTCCTTTTATTTTGTCTTTCTTTTTCCTTTTATTTTGTCTTTCTTTTTCCTTTTATTTTGTCTTTCTTTTTCCTTTTATTTTGTCTTTCTTTTTCCTTTTATTTTGTCTTTCTTTTTCCTTTTATTTTGTCTTTCTTTTTCCTTTTATTTTGTCTTTCTTTTTCCTTTTATTTTGTCTTTCTTTTTCCTTTTATTTTGTCTTTCTTTTTCCTTTTATTTTGTCTTTCTTTTTCCTTTTATTTTGTCTTTCTTTTTCCTTTTATTTTGTCTTTCTTTTTCCTTTTATTTTGTCTTTCTTTTTCCTTTTATTTTGTCTTTCTTTTTCCTTTTATTTTGTCTTTCTTTTTCCTTTTATTTTGTCTTTCTTTTTCCTTTTATTTTGTCTTTCTTTTTCCTTTTATTTTGTCTTTCTTTTTCCTTTTATTTTGTCTTTCTTTTTCCTTTTATTTTGTCTTTCTTTTTCCTTTTATTTTGTCTTTCTTTTTCCTTTTATTTTGTCTTTCTTTTTCCTTTTATTTTGTCTTTCTTTTTCCTTTTATTTTGTCTTTCTTTTTCCTTTTATTTTGTCTTTCTTTTTCCTTTTATTTTGTCTTTCTTTTTCCTTTTATTTTGTCTTTCTTTTTCCTTTTATTTTGTCTTTCTTTTTCCTTTTATTTTGTCTTTCTTTTTCCTTTTATTTTGTCTTTCTTTTTCCTTTTATTTTGTCTTTCTTTTTCCTTTTATTTTGTCTTTCTTTTTCCTTTTATTTTGTCTTTCTTTTTCCTTTTATTTTGTCTTTCTTTTTCCTTTTATTTTGTCTTTCTTTTTCCTTTTATTTTGTCTTTCTTTTTCCTTTTATTTTGTCTTTCTTTTTCCTTTTATTTTGTCTTTCTTTTTCCTTTTATTTTGTCTTTCTTTTTCCTTTTATTTTGTCTTTCTTTTTCCTTTTATTTTGTCTTTCTTTTTCCTTTTATTTTGTCTTTCTTTTTCCTTTTATTTTGTCTTTCTTTTTCCTTTTATTTTGTCTTTCTTTTTCCTTTTATTTTGTCTTTCTTTTTCCTTTTATTTTGTCTTTCTTTTTCCTTTTATTTTGTCTTTCTTTTTCCTTTTATTTTGTCTTTCTTTTTCCTTTTATTTTGTCTTTCTTTTTCCTTTTATTTTGTCTTTCTTTTTCCTTTTATTTTGTCTTTCTTTTTCCTTTTATTTTGTCTTTCTTTTTCCTTTTATTTTGTCTTTCTTTTTCCTTTTATTTTGTCTTTCTTTTTCCTTTTATTTTGTCTTTCTTTTTCCTTTTATTTTGTCTTTCTTTTTCCTTTTATTTTGTCTTTCTTTTTCCTTTTATTTTGTCTTTCTTTTTCCTTTTATTTTGTCTTTCTTTTTCCTTTTATTTTGTCTTTCTTTTTCCTTTTATTTTGTCTTTCTTTTTCCTTTTATTTTGTCTTTCTTTTTCCTTTTATTTTGTCTTTCTTTTTCCTTTTATTTTGTCTTTCTTTTTCCTTTTATTTTGTCTTTCTTTTTCCTTTTATTTTGTCTTTCTTTTTCCTTTTATTTTGTCTTTCTTTTTCCTTTTATTTTGTCTTTCTTTTTCCTTTTATTTTGTCTTTCTTTTTCCTTTTATTTTGTCTTTCTTTTTCCTTTTATTTTGTCTTTCTTTTTCCTTTTATTTTGTCTTTCTTTTTCCTTTTATTTTGTCTTTCTTTTTCCTTTTATTTTGTCTTTCTTTTTCCTTTTATTTTGTCTTTCTTTTTCCTTTTATTTTGTCTTTCTTTTTCCTTTTATTTTGTCTTTCTTTTTCCTTTTATTTTGTCTTTCTTTTTCCTTTTATTTTGTCTTTCTTTTTCCTTTTATTTTGTCTTTCTTTTTCCTTTTATTTTGTCTTTCTTTTTCCTTTTATTTTGTCTTTCTTTTTCCTTTTATTTTGTCTTTCTTTTTCCTTTTATTTTGTCTTTCTTTTTCCTTTTATTTTGTCTTTCTTTTTCCTTTTATTTTGTCTTTCTTTTTCCTTTTATTTTGTCTTTCTTTTTCCTTTTATTTTGTCTTTCTTTTTCCTTTTATTTTGTCTTTCTTTTTCCTTTTATTTTGTCTTTCTTTTTCCTTTTATTTTGTCTTTCTTTTTCCTTTTATTTTGTCTTTCTTTTTCCTTTTATTTTGTCTTTCTTTTTCCTTTTATTTTGTCTTTCTTTTTCCTTTTATTTTGTCTTTCTTTTTCCTTTTATTTTGTCTTTCTTTTTCCTTTTATTTTGTCTTTCTTTTTCCTTTTATTTTGTCTTTCTTTTTCCTTTTATTTTGTCTTTCTTTTTCCTTTTATTTTGTCTTTCTTTTTCCTTTTATTTTGTCTTTCTTTTTCCTTTTATTTTGTCTTTCTTTTTCCTTTTATTTTGTCTTTCTTTTTCCTTTTATTTTGTCTTTCTTTTTCCTTTTATTTTGTCTTTCTTTTTCCTTTTATTTTGTCTTTCTTTTTCCTTTTATTTTGTCTTTCTTTTTCCTTTTATTTTGTCTTTCTTTTTCCTTTTATTTTGTCTTTCTTTTTCCTTTTATTTTGTCTTTCTTTTTCCTTTTATTTTGTCTTTCTTTTTCCTTTTATTTTGTCTTTCTTTTTCCTTTTATTTTGTCTTTCTTTTTCCTTTTATTTTGTCTTTCTTTTTCCTTTTATTTTGTCTTTCTTTTTCCTTTTATTTTGTCTTTCTTTTTCCTTTTATTTTGTCTTTCTTTTTCCTTTTATTTTGTCTTTCTTTTTCCTTTTATTTTGTCTTTCTTTTTCCTTTTATTTTGTCTTTCTTTTTCCTTTTATTTTGTCTTTCTTTTTCCTTTTATTTTGTCTTTCTTTTTCCTTTTATTTTGTCTTTCTTTTTCCTTTTATTTTGTCTTTCTTTTTCCTTTTATTTTGTCTTTCTTTTTCCTTTTATTTTGTCTTTCTTTTTCCTTTTATTTTGTCTTTCTTTTTCCTTTTATTTTGTCTTTCTTTTTCCTTTTATTTTGTCTTTCTTTTTCCTTTTATTTTGTCTTTCTTTTTCCTTTTATTTTGTCTTTCTTTTTCCTTTTATTTTGTCTTTCTTTTTCCTTTTATTTTGTCTTTCTTTTTCCTTTTATTTTGTCTTTCTTTTTCCTTTTATTTTGTCTTTCTTTTTCCTTTTATTTTGTCTTTCTTTTTCCTTTTATTTTGTCTTTCTTTTTCCTTTTATTTTGTCTTTCTTTTTCCTTTTATTTTGTCTTTCTTTTTCCTTTTATTTTGTCTTTCTTTTTCCTTTTATTTTGTCTTTCTTTTTCCTTTTATTTTGTCTTTCTTTTTCCTTTTATTTTGTCTTTCTTTTTCCTTTTATTTTGTCTTTTTTGTCTTTGGTTTCTTTTTTTGTCTTTTTTGCTTTCTTTTTTTCTTTCTTTTTATCTTTTTTTCATTGTCTTTTTTTCCTTGCTTTTTTGTCTTTTTTGTCTTTGCTTTCTTTTTTGTCTTTTTTGTCTTTCTTTGTTGCTTTGCTTTTTGTCTATTTTTTCTTGGTTTCTTTTTCGTCGCTTTTTTTTTTGTCTTTTTTTGTTGCTTTTTTTTTTGTCTTTTTTTGTTGCTTTTTTTTTGTCTTTTTTTGTTGCTTTTTTGTCTTTTTTTTTCTTTTTTTGCTTGTTTTTTGTCTTTGCTTTCTTTTTTTTGCTTTCTTTTTTGTCTCTTTTGCTTTCTTTTTGTCATTTTTGTCTTTTGTTGGTTTCTTTTTTGTCTTATCTCCTTTTTTGCTTTCTGTTTTGTCTTTTTTATACTTTCTTTTGTCTTTTTTGCTTTTTGGTTTCTTTTTTGTCTTTTTTTGCTTTCTTGTCTTTTTTTCGCTTCCTTTTTTGTCATTTTTGTCTTTGCTTTCTTTTTCATCTGTTTTGTTTTCTTTTTTTGTTTTATCATTTTATGTCTTTTTTGTTTTCTTTTTTGTCTTATTTGTCTTTTTTTGTCTTGTTTTTTGTCTTTGTCTTTTTTTGTTGCTTTCTTTTTTGTCTTTTTTCCTTTCTTTTTTTTGTCTTTTTTCCTTTCTTTTTTTTGTCTTTTTTCCTTTTTTCGTCTTTCTTGTCTTTCTTTTCTTTTTTGTCTTGTCTTTTTGTCTTTTTTTGTTGCTTTCTTTTTTTGTCTTTTTTTTTGGTTTCTTTTTCGTCTTTTTTTGTTGCTTTCTTTTTTGTCTTTTTTTGCTTTCTTTTTTTACTTTTTTTGCTTTCTTTTTTGTCTTTTTTTTGCTTTCTTTTTTTACTTTTTTTTGCTTTCTTTTTTTACTTTTTTTGCTTTCTTTTTTTACTTTTTTTTTGCTTTTTTGACTTTTTTTTGCTTTATTTTTTTACTTTTTTTGCTTTCTTTTTTGTCTTTTTATTTTTTTTGCTTTTTTGTCTTTTTTTATTGCTTTCTTTTTTGTCTTTTTTATTGCTTTCTTTTTTGTCTTTTTTATTGCTTTCTTTTTTGTCTTTTTTGAGAGGGAGCTTTTTTTGTTTTTTTTGTCTTTTGTTTTTTGTTTTTTTTGTCTTTTGTTTTTTTTTCTATTTTTGTTTTTTGTCTTTTTGTTTCTTTCCGGGTTTTTTCTGTCTTTTTGTTGTTTTTATTCTTTTTCGGTTTTTTGTTTCTTTTGTGTTTCTTTTTGTTGTTTTTTCGTTCTTTTTGGGGTTTTTTTCCTTTTGGTTTCTCTTTGCTTTTTTTGATCCTTTTGTTCTTTTGGTTCTTTTTTTTGTTCTTTTTTTATTTTTTGGTTTCTTTTCGGTTTTATGGGTCTTTTTTTCTTCGTTTATTTTTTGTTTTTTGGTTTCTTTTTTGTTTTTCTTCGTATCTTTTTTGTTTCTTTTTTTTGTTTCTTTTTTCTTCGTTTATTTTTGTTTCTTTTTTCGTTTTTTTCTTCGTTTCTTTGTTGCTTCTTTTTCTTCATTTCTTTTTGTTTCTTTTTCTTCGTTTCCTTTTGTTGTTTCTTTTGTTTTTCTGTTTCTTATTTTTGTTTCTTGTTTCTTTTTGGTTTTTTCTTTTTTGGCTCTTTTTGTTGTTTTCTTTTTAGTTTCTCTTTGTTTTTCTTTGGTCCTCTTTTCATTTGGTTTCTCTGTTTTTGTTTTTTTTTACTTTTTTTTTTCTTTTTGTTTTTTTTTCCCCTTTTTGGTTCATTTATTTCTTTTTTTTTTTCTTTTTGGTTTTTTGTCTTATTTTTTATTTCTTTTTGGCATCTTTTTGGGTTTTTTTTTGTATTTCGTTTTAGTTTTGATGGGGCTCTTTTTTCTTGGTGTTTTTGTTTTTAGTTTTTTTTCTTTCCTTTTTAGAGATTTTTTGTTTTTATTCTTTTGGTGGTTTTTTTAGGGGTGTTGTGTTTTTTGGTGTTTTTTTTTTGTGTTTTTCCTTTGTTTTTGTTTCTTAATACTCTGATTAACTTTTGAAAGACACTTTCTTTATTCGAATGCACCTTCAGATTTCGGTGTCACATTTTCTGTCCCCTTTACAGATATTTTAAATTTTCAAACATGCTTAAATTTGATGTCTTTTTGTAATTCGCATTTTGGTATGTTTCTCTTGTTCATAAACATATATTGTCCTACAAGTGATGTTTAGTCCGTCCGTCCTTCCTACTTTCCTTTAATAATTCCCTAGTATTTCTTGTAGGTTCCTTTCATCATTGTCATCTGTATATCTTCCATTGTTAAGACCGTGGCCGCCAATAATGAATTCTGGTAGAACTTATAATTATTCTCAGGATCGACTGTGAGAAGACGCATCCTTGTCTTACGCCACTTTCGATTTTTCTGTATTTACTGAATTTATCTTCTATCCATATGCAGGTGGTTTGTTCTCAGTAAAGATTCTAGATTATTCTCTCTTTCCCAAATAAATTAAACTTGCCTTTATGTCAGAAAGGAATTCGACTGAAAAGACCAGCGTGGCAATAGTTAGTGAATGACCGGGTTGCAAAAGAAAACATCTTTCCTTTGCGACCCTCACCGCATTTGAAAATTCCCTTCCTACCTCCTTATTTGAATTCTGATTTCCATGTATCAAATGTGTAGCGACCGACGGTACTTAAATTCATCAGGGTCGTACTTAACTGATAACTCGGCACTTCACTAACAACAATATTTTTTTTCTCCCAGTTTCATTTCTGAATAATCTTGAAATAATATTAAACTTGTGACTCGGTTAACTTTATAATTTGACGTTTTGAAATTTTTAATTCTTAATTTTAAATTTAACTGTTATAATTTAATGTTAACTTTATATAGATTTTAATAAATTGTGCTTATGCTTGAGTATATTGTCATGATATTTTAAATTATCATATGCTTGGTCATCATAGGTTTCCACAAGTGAGGGGTTTTGGTTGACTTTTGAACTCTTAAAATCGTTTATTTTCCATTCAACATAATCACTTGACAAGACACTAGAAGTGTCGAAAGAAAATTGCAAACTTTGTAGTGATTTTATAACATATGTCATAAACTTGAATATATATATATATATATAGAGAGAGAGAGACACACGCGCTAATATTCCCTAATTAAAAGACCCAAAGAGCCACTCAAGCTAGAGGGTTACTGTGTGGACTTATATTAACTTAGGAAAGAAATGTTATACAGCTGAAGCAGACTTTAGAAGGAATCACAAACCCTATCCTAAACAGGAAATACGAGATAAACTTCTACTGTTCAAAAGCTCAGAGAGGAGTAGGAACCGAATTATATATATATATATATATATATATATATATATATATATATATACGTTTCATTAAATAATATAGACATGTGTTGTCTATTTATTTTATGTAAATTTTTTCATAACGTCTGATATTATAATTATTATAATATTATCATTGAACGAAGAAAGAAATTCACAATATTGATCCATATTTTTTAATACAATCTAAGCTTTCGGCTTACATAAGTCATTATCAAAGGTGTCAATTACAACATATTAAGCAATATACGGACAACACAGTGATGATAGTCTGTGATTGTTTATATAGATGATTTCTAAGCAACAATAAACACGTGCATATAAGACGCTAGATGCGAAAATCGCACCGCATCTCATGACATCACACATGACCACGCGGCTTCCCATACTTCATACTTCTCCAATTCACTCTTGCGTGGTCATGTGTTAATGAAACGTGTATGAATGAAAAGATCCTGCCTAAATACACACACACACACATATATATATATATATATATATATATATATATATATACGCACACACAAAAGTCCATATAAACATATGTCCGCAAGTCCTTCGTTTTTTAATTATGTTTCAAGAAAGACTCACGGTAGTGTGTAAAAATCATATCTGCTTGCTCACGATATGAATATCTTGTCATTGTTAAACAGAACACTTCTCGATTAATTCACTACTACACACGACAAACGTTGAAAACAGACCAGCCACAAATGTACACGAATGATAAATGTAACCTAGTCTATATGGCAACACAGCGTCATCTACGGTAAACTAACTTTAAACTTAATAACTCAAAAACGAAGGATTTGTGGACATAAGTTTATATGGACTTTTGTCCTTAACTTGGTTTGAGGAACCCATCCACCAAACCTTGGAAAAATATTTTTGATACACAGTGTGTGTGTGTATATATATATATATATTTATATATATTTTCAACCACTTATTCTAGCGAATTTATGAAAATTGGGGAATGAATGTAGTGAGTAAGAAAGTTATAGAAAACTGAAAGGAATATTACAAGGGATGGACATAAAACAAAACATAGGGTTTATTGTCATCAGTTTCGTTATTTCTTTACTACTTTGCTCTATTAAATTGGGTGATGCTTCATTGCCGGAGCGTGATTCACACCTTAATTAATAAACGATAATAATATAGATTGATGAATCTAACGGTAAGCAGCTTGTACCTTTAGTTAACCAGGGGAGTAGCCACTGGACTTAATAACGGATTAAAAGACTCTTGAAAATCGCCATCTTAATTCTAATCTTCACATTTAAGTGTTTTTTGCCAATCCACTTGTACAATACATAATAAAAAAAATGTAGATACTGCTCCACCTAAGTTTATCAAGTCGTAGTCACTAAAAATAACCCTCTTACCAGGACGTAGTCACTAAAAAACACTTCGCCAGTATGGCCACTTAAATGTTGTTGAAAAACTTATTACACCCATGAATATTTTTGGTGGATTAAAGTTTAGCTGGACTGACAATTGACGGTAATGAGTCATTTTGTAATTGTATTTTTCTCCACGAATCATTTAGGATTTTGATCTATACAAATAAGTCTATTGTCAAGTGTCAATCTATTTTTTTAAATCAAAGAAATTAAAAACAAACTGTAATGTTAAAAAGCCGCGGTCATATTTGCCATTTTTCATTTACATTTGTTGTATATTCTGAATGAATCATCTAACATTTTTATTCATAAACTTAACTGTGTTGTCGTATGTAAGAAATAAGTTTGCTATTTAAATATTTTTAAAACATGTTCATCGCAACCACGGAAGTAAATCCACTAAGACATAGGGGGTTACTGTACGTGGAAGAATTAAAATACAGAAACATTACAAAATAGAGGGTGCAACGGAAAATTAATCTGGACAGTAGATAGCAATCGACATTGCATTTAAATTTTTGCAGATTAACGTTGGCGGGAAATCATGGAGCCAGAAGAGAGCTCCACAAGCAAGAAGTGCGAGAAAAGAAACTGTTAGCATAAAATTTACGGTTACATCTCACCAAATCATCTGTAAATTGATGAACTCGCCACCAGTTGTATTGCGCGTAAATTAATAAGGTCTAGTTATCATAGCGAAGAGCTTGTTCGAACAATTACCATGAAATTATTTATAGAAAAGGCACAGGGAGGCAACATTATGGCGGTGGGAAAATGACTAAAGCCAAAATGCCAGATTAGGACTATTAACATTACTGATTTTTTTAGGGGGGGGGGCTTTTATCAAGGATTTCTTGATATAAATCACGAACTCCAGGCCATGTGTTACATCAATATTTTAGGCATTGACGATTGGTAGACTTATAAATATTCAAGAGAGATTCTGGGGTGAAAAATTGTCGAGCAAAGTGAAACAAATTTCTTACCAGCTGACCTACCAATGTATTCAATATAGTCTTTCCACTTCGTCAGCCGAGAACTTTAGCTCAACAAGACGCAGCAAGTCACTTTCTTGGAGGTTAGAATCAGCCATGCTGATGGAAAATAGAAAGAGATCCTTCGGTTGATTAATAAAGCAGTTTAAAATTTAAAATACGAAAGCAAGACTGAATAGAAATTATTTTATTTATAAAGATAATGATCAAGACTGGGTTAGCTTACCTCCTGATTGCGATTTTTATTGACTGTATAGTGCAACAAATAAATTAAAAAAAAAAAAAAAAAGACACTCAGTTTGACGATTGACTACTGACCTATCTTCCGATCTAACACTAACTTCCCATTTGTGAAAATTGGCTGGTTATATTCAATTACTCTAAAACGAAACTGATTACATGCCATCACCGCCGATCAGACTCCGAACTAACACCTGTCACGATGAACGGATGTCCTGGAGGAGGCACCGTGCCTTGAGAGGATATTGGGCCTCAAACTCACACCCGACCTCAAGTGGAACTCCTATATACGATCCATCGCTAAAGTTGGAAATAAAATGCTCGGTTCCCTGTACCACTCCAGTAAGTACCAGACTCATGCTATGCTCTACCTTTTATAAAAACAGGATCAAATTGGAAATGGAGTACTGTTGCCGTATTTGAGAGGGAGCTGCTTAGACCTCATTTTCTAGTCCTGATAGTTGAAAAGTGTCTCCGAGTCCTTGTAGGAGAAGAATTATTCTCCACCCTCCAACCTCTCTTTCACGGGCAAGATGTGGAGTCTCTCTCACTGCTCTATGGCCACTACCATACAAAGTTTTCACATGAACTGCATTTCTTGGTTCCACAAGATCTGACCTTCACGGCTAGGACCCGCCATGACACTTATATAGTTAGAAACTACCCATTTTCTCTACGTATTACATTGGTGAGATGTAAGTTCCACTCAAACAGCTTCTTCTCGCGAACCACTGCCGTATGAAACGGACTCCCAAGAGGATGTTTCCCCAATCACTAATCTTAACCTCTTCAAGTCTAGAGTCAATTGTTATCTTCTCCTCCTATTGAATCTTGTATCTTTATAAGTCTACCATTTGTTCTGTAACTCTCACCCCTAATTACTCTCTTCTCGTCTTTTTCTTCAGTCGCTCGGTCCGCTAGTTTTGTTGGATAACACCGACCTTACGGGTCATCTGACCTTTCTCTTTCGGAAAACGGTTGGGGCCAGTGTCTTATCTCGATAGAGTAGATTCGGGTTTTCCTAAAGTCTTACGATGTTGCGATTGACAGCGAAGTCTGGTATGGACGTTGTGTACTGCAGACAAGATTGCGTAATTCCTGTCTACGACAGTGGTATTTTTATTTTATTTTTTATTTATTTTTTTTTTTCGTCTGAGACAACGTCGAGAATCGATCCTGGAAAGAGATCTCTTTTAATAAAATGACAAACTTTTGATAACCCGAACAACAGGTTTATTGAATATAAAAACTGGTGAATAAAGTATCGACAGTATAACTACGTCTATGCCTCGGTGGATGGTACTTGGAAAATATAGTAATAATTATATAAATTCATGGAGCAAGACTGTCGCCATCGCATACTTCTCCTGTTCCGCGTGTGTTCCCTCCGGCCATAGAAATGCGTCTATTCTTGTGAAGTGACAGCTGTCCACGCAACCCGGAGCAAATCTCTGACGAATCTGTCCTGTGCTCGATTCTATGTCTTGCGATCTGTGAGTTTTTGTTTATATAGACAACCCCCACTAAAATTTGACATTAATATATCTAATTTCTTCACCTCTGACCGCCGCCTTAATCTTAGGAAATCAAAGAAGACATGGATCTCTTTAAACATTTTCAGTAACTCTCTTTCTGTAAGAATAATAGTGTTTTAGGCGGATAGCATTAATATAAACAAATCCCAAGTTTGGGGATTTAGGCATTAACTATGTGGCTCTCTTTGTTTAAGAGAATTTGGTCACTCTTTTCTGTAAGGTTATAAGCACTTTGAACAGATAGTACTAATGTAAACCAACCCTGAATTTAATTTCCCAGGAGCAAAAGAATTCGGACAACACAGTCATGTCTTATTAGAGGGAAGTGGATAGGTTGAGGCAGTTAGGTTTTTCTCAATTTAACTTAATTTTGGCTAGTTATTTCTGGGTTCGATTCTCATTGTAACCATTCTTAAATTCGTTTTATTTAAAATATAACTTCTAAAAATGTTACTAATTATTATCGTAGTAGTAGTCTCTAAGGTTTCGATCCATCGAATTCATGCAGTTGAACTGGTGAACAGTCAGTGTCCTGCTACAATCCGTGCATTGAATATTGTTGCGACATCGGGTTTGCTGCTTTTGCTATATATCTAGAGATTTTTGACAAAATTCAAAGAATCTGCAAACTTATAAGTCCTCTCCTGTCATCTCGGCTTCATTGATAGTAGTTTTGATCAGTCCTCCTCCTTAATACTTCGACTTCATGAATTTAAGCGCAGTACTGGATTAGCAACTAAGTTTCATAATTTCACGGTTGAAATATGCTTGATGTGATTAATTTCTATACTAATCGTTTCTTTCCTCGAACTCTTTACTTGTGAAACTCTCTTCCGGCTTCTTCTCTTTATATACCCCATATGGTTGCAAGAGTGGCAAATGAAAGCAACTGATTATTGCCAGTGAAGCGGGAAGTAAACGAGACAGGTCAAATTAAAATAAAAATGATCAATATTGCCGGTGGAATGTCTTTTGTGGACGAAAGAAGAAACCTGTAAAATGGGAGAGTTGGTTGGGTATAGGCGAGGCGTTGAAGCTTGTTTCGGGTCGGTTAACCGGGAGACCACTGTGACTGCCTGCCTATGCCTACTATTTTGAGGGTTAACGAAAACGTTCATGATTGGTTCCAACGTTTAGATTTTAATTTATAGTATTGGGGGAGGGTGCTTTTGTGGGTAGTATATGGCAACCTGATGAAGAGACGTGAAGCAATAATTGTGATTCTACAGAAGGATGTTCAGAATGAAACGAACATGTTAGCAACAATGAAGCTTTAGAAAAAATAGAAATAAAAATAACACTTAACATCAGGAAGAGATAATTGAAATTTCTAAGGAACATAATGAGGAAAGAGGGCTTAGAAAAGTTGATACTCACATGACACTGTAGTTTAAAGGGACAACGCATAACCTACCAAGCGAGCTTGATTAAATGGGTGGAAGAAAGTTTAGGAGAGATAACAAAAAGACAATTTATTAAGATCTACAAAAAACAGGAAATTGTAGAAAACCATGATTGTCAACGTCCTGAAGTGACACGGCACATAGAAAATTCGATTATCGGGACCTTTTTTTATTTTGCTTTCGTAACGTTCACATCCGTCAGAAAGGTTTTGATGCGAATGTGAATGAGAAATGATTTGAAGCAGACGATAACATAGATATCTTATCAAATACGTCGTCGTCATCTGTCTTGTTGAATCATGATTGGTGTATTCGGCGAGTACAATGAACAGTAACTCGGATTAGCCTTTTGCTCTAGAGTCGAATTGATGGCGATTTATATAGTGTTGGAGTGTCTCGAAAACGAACTGTTAATTGGAAGTGTCTAGGTCTTAGAAAAGATCAACGCAACTTCAACCAACAGCTTGTTTTCAAGCTACCCTAAAACTATATTGGTCAGAAAATATTTTGAGGCGTTAATATTTTTTTGTCTCGGAAGTAGATGTGCAGATTATTACAGTTCGTGTCATTTGAAGAATGATTGTAGAGGTGTGCTCTTCAGTTTTTTGTTGAAGAGTGGAAGTTCCAACAGGTTACGACAATGCTTCCTCCTTAGATAAATGATCCTATCACTTAATAAGGAATACATTTTTGTAAGGGTTTACAAAAGATGACTGATGTGTAATTAATTCATGCATAAAGTATACCAGGAGTGGATCTATTAAACACTCAATGAGAAGGTCAGAAAATTATCAGATAAGCACACTCGCTCACATTTTTTAAAACATGCAATGAAAGATAAAATGAATGTATTACAAGAAATAAATAATTAAAAAAAACAAAAAAAAAACTATTAGGTTGGTGCAAAAATAATGTCGTTTTCTCACATAGTAACCTATGTGAGAAAACGATATTACTTTTGCACCAACCTACTACAAATGACAATTTCTATTTACGAAGCTAAATTTATTCTGGATTGTCCCTATTTAACTACAAAACATTCCTGGTGTTCTAAAGGAGTGCCCCCCACCCCTTCGCTCTTTTTACTGGAACTGAAAACTAAACAGAAAACTAAATTTGACTTATTGTACTAAATCTGAGCTGCATCGTTTGTCTAAAATCAAATTTGACAAAAAATCAATTTAAGGCAGAAAACTGTCATAAAATGTTTAAGTCGGCTGATTATCTTAAAATTCACACCCACATGAAAAAAAGTCACTCATTATTTCAAGAAACTAGAAATTGACATTTTATCATGTTCGGAGAGTCGTGTATTGGAAAGATATAATTACGTTCTCGTCACAAAATAGTAGGAAATGTTTTGTTACTTCATTAAAAAACATCAAGCAATTAGTTAAGTGGCTGAAAGGAGAACAAACGAAAAAAGTGAAGGCATCGTCTCTCTCTTTGTGTGTGTGTGTAAAAATATATACATTAGGTTGGTGCAAAAATAATACATACTCCTGATAAAAAATGGGCCAAGGTAATATATTAACAAAATATAGATGTTTTCGCATGTAATAATTGGATATTAAGGAATAATATTTGTTGGTTGGTTTGGTTTTATGGCATATCAATCACTGTGGGTCATTTAATGCCAAATTAAGGTGTGTATATATATACATACATACATACATACACATATACCTATACATATATTAAATATACAGTACTATTAAACATACAGCTGGCAACATTATTTTTTCCAAAAAACGTATAGCTGGCAACATTATTTTTCCGAAAACATTATCTGAAGCCTTGTTGTTGGACGTAGTTTATCGTCATACCCAGGACGCGGATGTAGTTTATCGTCGAATAATATTTGTTTTTCAGATTAATAATATTACATCATATAATACTTTCTAATTTAAAATGACTCCCAGAGAAAAGGGAAATCATTTTAACGAGAAAAAAAACCCACAGAATTGCAGGATTAAGACAGGCAATTTTGACTTACAATGACATTTTTGATCTTCTAAAGAAAGAAAGTTTTGAAACATCTGTCAACTTTGAAAGATCGGAAGAAGACCTTTGTTGTTCATCCAAAACAAATTAAAACAGCAAATGGGAACTCACTTTCTAGAATTACAATATCTAGAAGAATGAAAGAAATTGGATTCACTTCAAAAAGATGTGCAAAAAGGATGATTGTTAACCAAGAAAAACATCAATGATAGACAGATATTTGCTTCCTATTATGACAAGAAAGATACATAGTGGTTTAGTAACGTTATCTGGTCGGATGAATCGTGATTTTTGTCTTTCTATTGATATCCCCCACCCCCGAACAATGCTTTAGAATATTATGTGAAAGATTTCTGCAAGTTCTATCAAAAGAACTGTAAAGCATGGGAACAAAGGAATGGTGTTAGCAAACCGATACGGTGTGATAAGTCCTTTAATGCAAAACAGGACATTCAAATATTAGAAAAGGGGCTTCTGCGAAAATATTCAGCTGGGAATATCACAATACATGATATTTCAACAGGACAAGGCTCCTGCATACACGGGTAAAATAACTAAAGATTAGTTGACTGCTCATTCAATTGACGTAATGTTTTGGCCAGGCCAAAGCCCTGAATTAAAACCAATTGAGAACATTTGGGTTATTGTTTTTCGTTCATTGTCAGAAAAAAAACTTTTCTGAATCAAGAAAAGCTATGGGAAGCAGTTCAGAGTTTAGTGGAATAACATTTCCTCATTAGAGTGTTTGAAGAGCATGCCTAAAAGAATTTCTTGTTTGAAAAAAATCAAAGGAAACTCTATTCCATCCTAATGGTGTGTTAAAGTAAATGTGTTGTTCTAATTATATTGTATCAGTTGATCATAGTTCATTTATAATTCATCTAATGTAACATTTCGCTTCAATAAATGATGAAAGGTAGCTTGGGCCATTTTTTTTTTTTTTTTTTTTTTTTTTTTAACCGGAGGGTACATTACTTGCATTATTCGGACTGTTATCCTTATTTTCATTCCCATATTCACAACGTTTCGGCTGTTGTACGCTCCGGCCTTCTTCAGCTGACTGGAATTTCGAACCGAACCCTTTATGTACACTATTTACATTATTCGGACTATTGTCCTCATCTTTGTCGCCATATTTATTACAACGTTTCGGCCGTTGTACGCTCCGGCCTTCTTCAGGTGGTTGGAATGTCGAACTGAACCGTTTATTTCGCTCACTGGGGTAGACTGTTCTAGTTCCACATGCCATGTCTAATGGATGTCAGTTATCAGTTATCTCCTGCTTAATTCCCCTCTCCAAATTCTCCACCGTCTTAACCAGGTATTGAATTCACGCTCTTTGGGTCCTGTCACTGGACCTAACTAACGCCTTTATCCACTATACCATGTGTCTTTGAGGACTATCCCAGTGAGCGAAATAAAGGGTTCAGTCCGACATTACAACCACCTGAAGAAGGCCGAAGAGTACAACGGCCGAAACGTTGTAATAAATATGGCGACAAAGATGAGGACAATAATCAGAATAATGTGAATAGTGTACATAATACCTCATCTCAGAAATATATACAAATACCGAACCCTTTATTTCGTCCATCGGGCAAGATTGTTCTAGTTCCAAGTGCCATGCCTCTTCCGGATGTCTCAGTTTATTTCCCTTAAGCTCAGCTCTCCAAGTTTTTTTTGGTTCGGTTCAATATGGAAATGAAGGTGAGGATAACAGTCCGAATAATATAAATAATACAAGTAATCATAATACCCCATCTCGGAGATATAGACAAATATTGGTGTTATATATATATAGGCACGGTGGAGTAGTGGATAGCGGAATCGGATAGCTGAATTCGAATTACAGTCGAATCCATTATATTTACTTACGTGCTAATACCCTTAGGAAAGGTATTAATCCCCTTCATCTTCCAGCTATGGGTAAATCGCAGGATAGACTGGGTTCTATAGCCTTGGATGGCAACTGGTCTAGAAGGACAACTCTGAATTCAAAACCTGCAGAAGATCGTTTGGGGGCCTTATGATAGGTAGTGAACCAGGTTTCTGTATTCGGTCCTTTAAAAAGTGTGGTTGATTTCTGCACAAATCATGTGTGCTGATCTCTCGCTGTCAGTTCCTAGTAACTGAGCTGCTCGACCCTCATACGTCGAATACGACGGGAGAGTCTACCTTGTGTGTGTGTATATATATATATATATATATATATATATATATATATATATATATATATATATATATATATATATATATATATATATCGTCGTTTTTAGAAATTTGTGTTATTACTGACTAAGAATGACCAAAGAATTTTTTTTATTTTCTTTTTTTTTTTTTTTTAATCCTTTTTAGAATCTTAAATTTTGGTTAAAAATCTTATTTTTCTGTCATCAACGTGGTACCATAAATTTGTACGGGAAATTTTTTTTTTTTTTTCTTTTTGCAATGAGAAAGACATTGATTTTGGAAATCCTTGTAAAAATCAGATATTTGCCAGACTTCCAGGACTTATTCAGAAATGACTTTTCTTGTAAACGAATGTGAATTTTCTTTTTTTCTTTTTTTAACATTTTCCCCTCTACCCTTCACTCATTTAATTTTATGAAATTCGTTTTTGTAACGCTTAATGTTTATATTAATTATAAGAACAAGTCCTCGGAAGATTTTAATTATCAATTTTTTTTTTTGGTGGGGGGGGGGCAGGATCTCCAGCCTATAAAAAAAATTGGCTCTTAATCGCAAAATAAAAAAAATGCAATAAAACTAAGACATTATTTAATTAAGACTTAATTGCTTTTATGAAAAAATATGCTATGAACACTATATTGACTTAGGAAAAAATTTTCTAAAAATTTAAATTAGAATTTATAAACATTGAAATCTGTTAAAAAAATTTATTTGTAGCGGTCAAGTGATATGGTTATTAAATAAAAACTGTATTTAGTATTCATAAATGGCAAAGCTTACTACGATTCAGCGGCACCCATTATTTTAAAAAGAATTTTGATTTTTTTTCTTCAGTTACTTGATAACACCGCAATGCCAAATTTAGTTAATTTTTCAGAGAAGTCGCTACAAGTTACTTCTAAAGTTTTCTATGAACAGTCAAATGTCAGTATACCTGGAAAGAAACAATGCAGTTATTAATAAGAACAGTTATAGTCAGCCTATGGACTTTTCAGGCCACTCTCGTATATAATTAATCAATTTCTAATGTTTTAAGTTAGATTACTTTTACTTTTATTTCTATAGATTAAATAAAAATCATACAAGCATCCGAAATAAATGCTTAAAATACATTGATTTGGTATGGATTTTTATTTTTGCTCATGCTAAGAAAAATGTAGCTTTACTTATTTAATCTCCTATTTGGTATCAATTATTTGTACTTATCTAATATTAGAATTCTGTACCAACCTTGTCAGTTGGGGGCTAAACCCTTTTGCTGCAAGTACAGGGTAAACACCACAATGCCAAATTTTGTCCTCTTTCAAGAGAAATCTCTACGAATTACTTTTAAAGTCTTTGAACAGTCAGTTTACCTGGAAAGAAACAATGCAGTTGAAATTAATGCATGAAAGATTTCACAGCTCTAGCATCACTTCTTCATAGTCAGCCTATGAACCTTTCAGCCCACCCTCGTAATTTGTGTGGACATAGGGATCGACATTGAATGGTAGTTGTCTGGGCATTGATTACGTTTTGTTTTTGTGTTTTAGAACTATATTTATTTCTCAGTATTTCCACTGAGGAGACAATGACTGTTTAGTCGTTTTTCAAAACATCGAAACAAAACAAGTATTCCCTGTTTTCGCTATGTTCCTTCAGGAGATTAGGTTAGGTGTATCATTGCTCTCCATAACGTCTTTTTTGTAGCTCTCATTCCTGTTTATGTCCACTCCACAGTAAATATTTTTGTCAAGTAGTGTTTGTAATATGAGGCATGATAAAAAATAATTTTACACGCTTTCCAACTATTTAACGAGAGTTAATCTCCACCAAAAAGGTGTTTTAATTGTTACAAGCATCAAATAACAACAGGTAAAAACCGCTTTCCTTCTCTCTCTCGGCTTTCTTTAATAAAACCTGATATTTCCGTCTTAGGTTTTTTTCTTTCTTTTTTTTTTTCTTCGACCACCCTAGACTTGTGTAACATACGTCAGGACGCATTCATACCGGGTCTTGAAACACTAATGATACATTATACCCACATCGGTTTTTCGTTCACACTTAGCTTGCCATCAATACGGATACAAAAAAAAAAAAAAAGCAGGCGGGTCCATAACATGTGTACGAGTACTGTTCTCCCGTTGCTATGGTGAGTGTTTCCAGACACGTTGCTCACTCAAGACAGAGCAGCTTAGCGAACAGAAACATTTAGTTTTTAACAACTAAAACCGGTTTTTGAAAGCTTTAAGGATTTATTTTTCCTTTTTTTTTTTTTATACAAGAAAAAAAATTGTACCTGAAACTATTTGCGAATGGAGAGAGCTTATAGAGCACTTGTGATAAGCAAAGACAACCCCTTATCTTTGCTTTTAAAGGATTTTTATTTTAATGCTAAGTAAATGACTATCTGTAATTATTTCGTGGATTATATGGAGTTCCTGGCTCTGTAATTGCTTTCTTTTTAAAATCTTTTTTACACCTATTGCAATATTGAGTCGAAATAAGTCTTATTTTACACGAAACGAAATGTTGAGCCAGTTTGTCTGGTCCTTTTTTTAAAATATACACTAACTTTTCGGTATTGCTTTTTTTTTCGTTTTTTTTTTTACCTCAGTTGGCAAAAAATATTTTTTTTAAATCATGATGTAACATTTTTTATCATGATTTCAGAACTCAATCGATGAGCAGAAAATTCCTTGCGACAATGTTAATTGCCGTTTGGAAAGACAGAAAATAAAATTAAGAAAAAAGAAAGACTGACTTCAGTGTTGAAAAAATAAACCAAATGAGAAAATTGATTTTCAAATATTAAGTGACAAAAAAAAAAAAACTATGGAGAGTCCTGCAAAAAGTACTATTGATCCTAATGTATCTCCACCACTGGTATCTATGAAAGGTAAGTGTATCAATTTTAAATTACGTTTTATTTTCATCAAAGAAGCCATGATGATCTCATTGATTAGTCTGTGATAAGAAAAAAAACTATCACTTGGCCGAATTCCAATACATTTAATTGTTTTTAACACAAAAATATGCACTGTTATTAACTTTGAACGAGGAATAAAATGAATTTATTGTAATTCTACATAAAACCCAATTTAAAACCTATTTGTACAGAAAAAGAAAAAATGATTAACACTTTGTGAACTGATTCTAATTCTAAGAATAACTACAAAAAATAATACTTCCCGGCTATAAAATCAAGTTATTGAATTTTAATTAAAACTTAAAAGTAAATTAATATTGGTTGATTACTTTTTTTTTTAACTTATAGTTAATTATCTTTAAAAAGTAGAAAAGGCATTTTTAAGCTTACATTTTTTTTAAAGGTATTATATTTTTTATCTAATTTCTTAAACTAATTCAGCTGTTCACATAAGTGTTTTCATAATAAAACGTTAGCAATAACGTTGGTTTATAAATAAATTCTAGCCTTGCTTGTAAACATCAGATTTTGAAATAAAAAAAATTATAATTTCAATATATCTAAAAATTTATAAATTGTCCTCAAAACCAGGCACCACAAAATAGTATGGGGAAGGGCTAGACCAGAAAATAAGATTTCTCATTCTATTTTCATTTTGTTTTTTTTAATCCTTTCATCATAAATGAATAATAATCTTTAAACATTTCTTTTTTTGTTTTAATAATTTTAAATACACAATTTCTTTAACATGTGTATTTTTATTCTCAAGTTAGTATGGGACTTACAGACTTTTTCACGTATAAAGATTCATGTAGAGTACGTTTTCGGAGCTAATGTTTGGGGATTTAAAACGAAATTGAATTTTTCTAAATTGATTTTGAAAATTAATGGTAGCATTGATTGTAGACAAAATTGCAATGGCATAGAGATTTGAGGCCAAGAAAACTGTATTTTCTTTAATTTTTAGTTTTAACTTTTAATTTGAGGCCAAGAAAACTGTATTTTCTTTAATTTTTAGTTTTAACTTTTAATTAATTTTAGTAAATTAGTAAGAATAAATTTTTAATCTATTAAAAAAAAACGATTATATTTGCAAAAATTATTTTATTTTTATAAATTGAAATTAAAATTTACGCGTAGCTTTTTAAAAACCATCTTTCCATTTTTGAGTGCATGATATTTTTTTTTTTTATCATTATTATTTATAGTAATTTTGACATAATTTTATTAAGAAGGTGACCACAAGAGAAAATGCTGTCGCAATAAAAAGAAAATCACTCAAAGAATAAGCGTCATTTATTGACAGTCCTGGTGAGAGACAAACAAGAAATGCTGTTTCTATGGTGACAGCGTCAATCCGTCATCCACGTGGCTTACTGTTTCATTTTATTGTTGTTAATTTCACACAGCAGGGGAGCTTTTTTTTTCCTTTTATTTATTTATTTATTTATTCATTTATTTTTCCTCCTTCTCTCTCTCTCTTTCTTGGATCTATATTGTGTACGAATAATTATTTACTTTTTTTTTCCTTTTCTTTCACTCGCAACAGATAATTGTTTCACTTATGCTGATTGCTTTTCGGCTTTTTTGTAATTTATCGTCCTATTATCACGGTTGTTGTGCTGTGGGGGCACCCTAGGTCATTTACACAACTATGAAATTATTATTATTATTATTTTAAATACATTTTTAACAGAGTAAAATTAAATAAATAAAAAAAAACGCAACAAAATCCATAGCACTTGTTTTGATTACCACGTTATTTAGCTCGATGACTGCGTTAATTATGTAATAAATATTAAAAAAAAGTCTTAATTTGCAAATAACAAATGGCCTTAAAAAAAGCACTGTTGATTATTCACAGCCAATTTATTTAAATAATACACTGACTCTTGTTTGCATCACGTAGCAATAATTGTAAGTAAAATAAGTGAACAAGTAATAATTGCTTTAAGTACTCTGAATATCGGTACCATAAAAAAAGAACGTCGCAAAAAGCCTCTCATTATTTTCATAGCAAAGTTGAGCACCATTCTTTTTAGTTCTTCCAGTTCAGTCATTTACTTACTTATAAGCTAATAGTCTAATCACCATTTGTAAGGTACAAGTTCTCCTCGAACATTGCTTCTTTCAAGAACTGCAACTTTCTAGAACAGGCTCCTGCGTGGATGCTTCCCTGAACACTACAATCTTAACCTCAAATCAGGGTTTACCGTTTAATCGTTATATATTCTCTTTATCCTTATTTTAACTTCATCTTACTTTCATACCACAAGCTTCATTCAGTAACCATCTACCTTGAGTGGCTCTCGAACTTCCCTTTTTTTATCAACACAAAGTATTGCTTTTTAGGTTTTTAGTTTGTTTTTGGGTTTTTTTTTTTGTTTTGTTTCGGGGGGTGGGGTTCATTTTATAGTTTATAGGAAATTTTAGCGCCTAAAATTTTCTAATTTCGGTCACTAAAATTTATCGGCATTTTTTTTTTTTTTTCTTTTTTTTTTTTTTTTTGGTGGGGTGTGAATAAGATTCTTTTGGACATTCTTGAAAAAAAAATTCAAATAATTGTCTGATTTTAATGAAAGTTTCAGCAATTAACAAATGAATGAAATTATTTCAAGAAATCAAGTTTTGTCCTGTTTAATGTTTTTTATTTGTTAAAAGCAGAACTCCTTGAAAAATAAATCCTTAATTTCTTTTGTAAAACGGGATCCACCGCGAAAATCTGTTCCGAACGGTAAAATAAAAACTGCAATAAAACTAAAACATTTAATTAGAAAAGTTTTAATTTTTTATAATTTTTTTAGAATAATACATGACGTTTTAAATCTTTTAAATTTCTCTTAATTTCTACTGGTGAGGTGATATTAGTTAGTAAAAACTGTATTTAGTAATCATAAATGAAAAAGCTTACTACAATTTTTAAAATAATTTTGACTTTGTGTGTGTATATATATATATATATATATATATATAGTGTGTGTATATAAACGTGTCGATTTTTGTAAATACGGATGTGCATAAGAATGATAACTATAGTAAATTTAAAGCCAAAGTATCTAAAATTGCATAAAACATGAGATTACGGAGAATATTTTCCTAAATTTTTAAGATTACTGGGTAGTATTAATATTATATATTAAAAATAAACACTTGCGTTATATTCCTCAAGTAATTTTTACAGATGATACATTATAGAAAAAATTTGATAAACTTCCGTTTGTCAATCAAGCAGTCGGCACCTTAAATAAACACCTAACTTTGTGGGTTTTTTTTTTTAAAAAGCATTTTTGTGATATTTTAAATTAAAAGTAATATATTTCAAACCAGATTAATTAAGCTTTAAATCATCTGAATATTCCTCTAATAAACTTCCAGAAAAGTACAATTATTTTTGAGAGATTTTTTTTAATAAAGAAAATTTACATTGTGCTAACAGATAACTAAAAATGGCACTAAAATCAGCGATTTTATTTTATTTTTTTTTTAAAGTGATTTCGGAACAAAAACTCCTTCCAGTCCAATTAGTTTTGAATTACAGAAAATATTTTGCTTATTGGAAATATTAAATTTAATCTATTAGCTTGTAATTAAAAAAAAGTAAGTTTCAATAAAGAATTTTCATTTTTAAAAATTCGTTTTGGTATTACGTTTCTGTGGAGGTACCTATATTTTTGTTTCTGCTTTCTTAGTATTTTGGTGTAACTGACCGAGTGCCTTCTATGGTTGTTAATTTGGGATGCTAAACTAAAAGCTCACATTGTTTTGTTTTTTTTCTGTTTGATGGAATTTGTTCCATCAAATGTCTCTACCAAATGTGACATAAGTTCAATTTAAAATGGGTTCAACGGCAATACATCTTGGCACTTTCCTTTTGGGTATGCCTCAAGCACAGTATAATGACCTCACCCCCTTGTCTTGGAGAGGTACTGCCCCACCCTAGGGCTTGAGCTTAATATTATTTTGAATCTACCTCCCAAAACTAAGGAAATTCTTTAAATCGGCCAGTTCTTGTCTATTAACAAATATGTTTATCTAGCTACCATACTCCCCTTGGTTGGGGAGGATACATGTCCATTTTATTTTTCGGTCTAATTATTGGCAGCCACACTCTTAACAATATATGATATGCAGATGACAGTGTTGAGAGAGGGTATGGAAAGGAAATAGGAGATGCCGCGATCTATAAGGTGCAAATAGATGATGCTGAGACCAATAATGTGCAAATAGGAGATGCGGTGTGGTACTTAAATTTGAAGGAACATTAGGATAGCTAAAGGTGTATTCCAGAAGTCAAGCAAAGTATTAAAAAACAGAAATATTTTGGTAGGAACAAAGAATAGTACTAAACTTATGTAATATCAATCCTTCTTATGAAGGGGAATGCTGGGCAATCTCCTCACAGAAATGTGGTTCTACAGGATTAAGCTGAGAATAGCATGGACCGAAACATCAGGAAGAGAAATGAAATTTCTAGGGCACATAATGAGGAAAAAGGGCTTGGAAAATCTGATACTCATGTGACAGATTGAACCTACCAAGTGAGTTTGAGTAAATAGATGGTGGAACAAGCTTTAGGAGAAATAAGAAAAAGGCAAACTTAAAAGCTATAAAGGGCAGGAAATTGTGGAGAGCTATGATTGCCTATATCCTGAAAGGACAAAACACATAGTTCTCTTAGAAGAAATAAAAACAAAACCAAGTGATTATATTCTCTAACATTTAGTTTTTATTCCTCACATCATGGAATTTACATCAATATGATATTCCTGGATTTAGACTTTGGGAGGACATGGTATTCTTATATTAAAAATGAAAATTTACTGTTGCTATTGGCAGTGGTGGCAGCCAATGAAAGACTGAGAGGGAAAGATTTTAAGCACATTAGCATGAAACCATTACTACTATGACATGAAAAAAATCAACACCTATGGTTTAAATTACTTTTCAAAAATGAAAAATCTTTCTTGAAGCTTTTATTTTAGTTATAATTCCAAGCTAATATATTAAATTTAATATTTCCAATATGCAAAATACTTTTCTGTATTTCAAACCAAATTCAAATTGATCAAAATTTGAAATTGCTAAAATCATCCATATTGATAAATCTGTCAACACAGCATAATCTCTTTATTAAAAAAATCTCTCAAAAATAAAATGTACTTTTCTGAAATTATATTTGAGAAAGATTAACTGATTTAAAGTTTAATCAATCCAAATTAAAACAATTAATTCAGTTTAAAATATGAGAGAATAGCCCTTTTTTAACATGGATGTGGGTGTTTTTGTGAGATGTTGACACTTTTGATAACCTAGTGATTGTGAGATTTAAGCACGATTGAAATACTTGTAAAATTGTATGACAAATATATGAACACCTTTTTATACAATTTTTTAACTACTCAGTAATCTTAAAATTAAAATATTTTAAACATTGAGGAAATGTTAAAAATTTACCAATAAATTTTAATTTGTTAAAATTACTGTTCTTATTTTTTGATGATGTTGTTTATGGATGTCCATATTTACAAAAATCAGCACATTTATAGAAACAAAAAAATTTCTAAATTTTTAAAATATTGGGGGATCACTGAAGTGTAATAAGCTTTTCCATTTCTAATTAGTAAATATAGTTTTACTTAATAACTATATCACTTAACCTTTACAAATTAATACAGAATTTTAAGATTTAAAACTTCATAAATTATTATAATTAAAATTTTTAAAAATGTAAACGATTCTTGTAAAACTTCATTATTCATCAAAAAGTATTTTTTGTAAGACAATGTTCATAATATATCTTGTTCATGCAAGCAATTAAAACTGATGTAAAAAAAAAACAAAAAAAAACAAACAAGTTTTGTTTTTTGGGATTTTTTTTTTGTTTTTTGGGATTTTTTTTTTTGTTTTTTGGGTTTTTTTTTTGTTTTTTGGGGTTTTTTTTCTCTTGTTTTTTTTTTTTTTTTTTTTTCTCATATCAATTTTTTCAAGTCAGTATTTTGTCCCATGGGAGGAAGGGGCAAGTTGAGTGTGATGTTAGACAAATGTTGCAAAGAGTTACAAGGAATAGGGGGCTGGGGAGAGCCATGATCATCCACGTTCTGAAGGGACATGCCACATAGAAATGTAGGGATTTGCACTGGGTTCATTCCAACTGTAGGCACTCTTAAAGATTGATCATGGTTGTGACTGAATGGTAAAATGTGCCAGACTTGGAAGTGTTCTCGGCTAGTCACCCCCTGTAAGTAAGTTTGCCTTGGAAACCATTCACATTATTTTTTTTTTATTGAATAATTCAGAGAATATCAGGTGGGAATGGAGGTGGGTGAGAAGAATTGATTGTCATAGAACTATAGTCAGCCTTGTGACTGAAGTTGTTATATCGTAAACCAATCAAATTAAATTTTGATAGGAAAAATCAAATTTATCCCTATCTACTCTATGAGCTGTTTAATCAAGACTGTAAATTGACATTTTGAATAGACATAAGAAGCAAGTGGAATAAAGATGAAAGAAATCCCAATAAAAAATAAATGACGGCCAATAGTGCATTGTTTTGATGTCAGTATCTATGCCACCAAATTCATGAACCAATGTTTTAATCCACTAAGCTATTGTTCTGTGGGACAATCCTGAGTCTAGAACTTTGCCTTAAATCTAATGTTCTTCTTTGCATGCTGTTGAAGATTTGCTGTCATTTCTTATTTTTTTTTTAACATTAATGTTCTTCCTGAACAAGGTCAAAGAGCCACTCAAGGTAGAAGGTTATAGAGTAAGAGGCAAAATTTATGAGGATATGTGGGAAAGATAACACATTTCATCATTCAGTCACCACCATGACCAATCTTTAAGAGTGCCCACAGTTGGATTGAAGAGGTTAACCTTGTAGTGATTGTGAAAGCATCTTCTTAGGAGTCAGTTCCACAAGGTAGCAGTTTATGGAAGATGTTCTTTGAGTGGAACATACATCTCATCAATGAAATATGAAGGGAATGTGGGTGGTTCTCTACAATGGGTGTGGCATGGCAGGTCTTAGCTGTGAAGGTAAGAACTGATAGAACCTGAACACTTTCCATGGTAATAACGATAGAGTAGTGAGAGGCTCATGACATTTGGAAAGTTCTTCAAGGCAACATAGACACTTTTGAACTCTATCAAGACAGGCAAGTGAAGGCTAGGCAACTCCAGCCCAGATATGGTAGCAATACTCCATATTTGGTCTGATTTTGTTTTTATAAATATAGTATAGCAGAGAGAGTCAGATACTTCTTGGAGCAGTACAGGGAACCGACTAGTTTTCCAGCATTTTTAGTGATGGATCATATAAATGAGTTTTATTTAAGGTCTGAGTTGAGCTTAAGCTCCAATAGGTGTTCAAGGCACCTGTCCATTATGATAGGCAACAATTCAGTCTGCTCAGTGATGGAGGAACACCACTAGTTAGATTTTCAAGACATTGAATTTGACCAGCCAGTTTTTTTTGTTTTGTTTTTTTTTCACCATTTAGCTGAAATACTTGTCAGAAATTGATGTTTTTCTTTACCTGCCTGCTGCTACAAAGGCCTTGCTGTTATTTCTCATAGTGGGTTCACTCCCTGGGCTTGTTAGCAGACTTGGACACAGTGATCACTGGGTTAGCAATAACTGAGCAGTATGAAAAAGAAAGAGATATACTTAGACATGGATTGCAGAATTAAAATAGATTAAATAAAAGGGGACAGTTCAAAATTCCTTGCAGGTTACCGGGATTGACACACCTGAAGAAGACTGGATGGTATAATGGCCAAGATGTCATGATAACAACAAAGATAAGAATGTTAGTCTGAATATAAATATCTCCTCATCCCAGAAATTCAGTTAAAAAAAATCACATTGTTTTAAATTATAGACAAGATTATAAATAATTTTCATCACATTCTGTTTTGATATATTATTTTTTTACTTCTGATACTGACTGCTTTTCTTCATATAAGTAAAAATATTCTTTGTTGCAACTGACTGCTATTCAAGACATGAATCCACTTCTCCCTTGAGCTCTCTCTTTTCCAGATATTTTTTACTAATTATTTACTTAATATAAAGCCCAAGAGCCACTCGAGGTAGTGTTAATGAATGAAGTTGTTGTATCAACAGAACAGGGGAGGGTAAGAAGTGCATATTATGAGGATATATAGGGAAGATATCAGTTGACCTTAGTCTTGAAAAGGTTAAGATTCTAGCAACCAGGGAAACATCCACTTGGGAATCTGTTTCACAAAGTAGTGATTCTTCAGAAAAATATTTCCAAATGGAAATTTGTTCTTATTAATGGAATCCAAAGAGAATGGGATTGATTTGTTTCATTCTACAGATCATGGCAGTGAAGGTCTGAACTGTTGGAACTAATGAATGTAGCTTGTCTACACTTTTTTTTCTGTGGAAATAGTGATAGAGTAGCAAGAGGTGTCTTGCATCTCCTCTTTAGAAAAGAGTTTTTCAGAGTGGAAAATAATTACCCACAAGGCTGTGTAGTCACTTTTGACTTTTATCAAGGTTGAAAAGTGAGGACTGAGCAGCTCCAGCCAAGGTATCGCAACAGTTCTCCATTTTTCGTCTGATCTGTCTCTTGACAAAATATCTCTTAGCATGTGACAATGGTTGACAGAGAATGGGCAACTGAGGCAAATCACACCCTCAGAACTCTGTTATAAACCCAGGCAATAGCAGCAAAAAAAAAACTGTTACTATTATTGTCAACCTTGACAATGAATTTTACCTGAATTCTGTTACTGTTGCCACCAGTACAAGTGCTGCCTCTTTCTTGTCTTTGTTAGTGTTGTCAACATTTTTGGTCACTAATTAATATGGATACTGATGTCCAGGTTTATGGTCACCCAGTACCAAGGCAACAGTCATCTTGCTTGCTAGAACCTGCTCAAATGATCTTTTGTTAATAGAACTTAAACTAATATCAAATGGCATAAGCCAAAAGAATACAAATAGACTGAACAACTTGACTGCTTCTCTAAACTGCAGTGAGTCAACTTGTAATATGATCGTTGGTGGCTATTATTAACATTATTATTATTGGTAGATTTGTAAAATAGGTACTGCAATCAGAAACAATTTTTTATAAAAATCTTATAGAATTAATTTTTATAGAGGTTAATTTTCTTGTATGTTAATTTTTACAGAAATTTTACATCTTTATAGAGGTTAATTTTCTTATAGAAATTTTATGCTTTTAGAGTAAATTTCAAAGTCAAAATTTTATAGAAGTAAATTTTTTCCCCCCATCATAAATTAACCACTCCAGATAATGTTAAAAACAATTTTTTTTAATGAAATTTTATAGAAGTTAATTTTTGGAATCTCTGTAAATTCATTGTAAATTACCCCATCCCCCTCGCATGGAAACCAAAGATATGCTCATATCACACAGTTTGAATCTCGAAATATAAAGTTATTATTCCATATTAAGCACACTAGTTTACAAATTTAACAAGTTTCTAATTTTTTTTTTTTAATTTTAAGAAATCATGTGTATTTTGTTTTGACTTGGATCAATTTAAAATGAATTTACATAGTTTTTTGTTTTCTATCCTGTGACCCACAGGGTCATCATGTGTACTAAAGCTGCAGTAGAAGTGGTGTATCTTGGGCAAGATAGCCTGACAGAGCCCAACCCTCTCCAGGCTGATTTTTGAATTCAGTTTTTCCTTCTCCTAGACTGGTTGGTGGGAGAAGAGGAGGACTCGTACCTTTCCCAAGGATATTAGCACATAAATGAATGTAATTGATCTGACTGGAATTCAAACTCTGCTGTCCAATTCCTCAATCCAAGCTGCTATCCATTATGCCAGTGTTCCTTACTACATAGTAACCTGAACCACAAAATTTAATTTAAAAAAAAGCTTATTTTTTTCACATTTATTATCTGCAGTGCTTAACCTATAGTGATATGAACAAATATTTCTGATTGCAGTACCTGTTGTATTATAATAATGATAACTTAAATACAACATCAATCACTATCTTCTGAAACCTGTTCATTTATTGTCCTTGCCTCACTTCTCCTCACTAAAATAGCCTCATCCTCTTTTTATAAACTCTTACATCTTAGTAGCATTATCCCCTTGCTTAGGGTGAAATGATTAAAAAAAATAGATGTAAGCAACAAGGAAGTTTTAAAGAAATTAGATGCAACCAGAAGTTCTATTCTAAAAGTTTCTTTTCTCGCCTATGGAATTCTTCTGGTCTCTTGCTTTCCTGTCAACTATAGTCTTCAAAAATTTAAATTCAACATCAATCAGTATTTTTTGTCTTCCTAAATTCTCTTCTTTTTGGATCTTTTCTCTTTGTTAAAGCCTTCTCGTGTTCTTTCACTCTAATAACCCCTTGTGTCTTAAAATGATAAAAAAGACTAGAATTTTAAAAATTTCCCATGATTTCATTTTCCCAGATGTTACTAATATTTTTAGTTAATGCATCCAATTTGTTATTAAGACATGCTATAACTTTTGGATTTAATTTATACAAATGGCAATCTTTTTTTAAAAAGAATTACCTATTTATTCTATAAAATAAATATATGGCTATTGATTCACAATGACTGGTAGACTGAATTAAGTCAAGGCATTTTATTACTGACAACAGAGTAAATAAATATGACAATTCAAAGAAGACTCATATATTAGGTTGGTTCAAAAATAATGTCGTTTAACGACATTATTTTTGCACCAACCTAATAATTGATCTTGGCCTGGTATCTTAACTTCAGTCATTTTCTCAGCCATAACATGGCTTCCCTCTGCCTTTTCTATAAATATTTTTTGTGCTTATGTCCTTGGTACCTTGGATTCATGAATTTAAGCATATTATTAGATTGACAACTAGGTTTCATTGACTTACTGTTGAATTAGCTAGAGGTAACCATAAGTTTTATTCTAATCGTTTCTTTTCTCACCTGTGGAAATATTCTGGTCTCTGGATTCCATGTCACTTATAATGTTGAAAAATGTAAATGCAATGTTGATTACTATTTTCTGTCTTCCTAAATTCTCTTTTATTGTCCTTTCTCCTCACTAAATCCTTTTCATTCTCTTTCACTCTCAGTAACCCTTTGCATCCTTGTGGAATTATTGCCTTTGCTTTGGGTGAAATGATCAGAATAAAAATCCCTCTTCTTTTTTTTTTTCTTTTTTTTCTCAAAAACTTTCTATAAATAAATCTCCTTAAAATTTGAACCCCACAGGGATGGGCTACAGCCATGATACTAAACCCATGTTTGACATGTGTTTCCAGATGAGTCCAGGATGAAATATGATTACTAATCAAAATCATCATCTTTTATATGCTGTTTCCATTCAAGACGTGAGTGATAATAGCTCTCCACAACGTCCTATTCTTTGTAGCTTTAAGCAATATTTGACTTTTTACTATTCCTTCCAGCCCGTTCTGGCATTCATTTACACAAGTTCATTAAGTTGGTTATTTTAATTTTCCTCTTGGCCTTCATTACCTTCAATATGATCTTTTAAGTGTTAAATTTTCCAAGTCCTCTTAATTTAAATAACTTGCTTTTTGGCTAACACTACATATAAATGTGGATCTGAAGTGTATGTCATGTGAGTAAGTGAGATATATATATTGGTATGTTGCCAAGTGTCTACAAACATTCACTTTCCAGCCACAAGACCCAGGTTAGAATCTCAGCATGGTCAATTTATTAGGGAAGTAACTTCTTCATGTTATCAGCTCGAGAAGGCAATCCCAGCATGCAACACTGCTGGAAAATGCCTAAGAAGCATACCACAGTTTGATGCAAGACATGTTGCTAGCTTTGTTCAAAATATTGATCACACTAGATTTCGCTGTTCTGGGTATGACGATAAGCTATATACATGTCCTGAGTAAGACGATAAACTACATCCAACAGAAAGGCCTCTGATCAGGAGGCTTTGAGGAGCATGGAACCATTTCTTAATTGCTGGTGTTTCCAGGTCCACCCTGACCTGGGGTGATAGCACCTGTTAAGGTCCCAACTATAGGCAAATAGTTAACCCCAAACTGGGGTCAAAACTCTATGAAAGTGTAAAAATCAATTTTAATACCAGCAATACATTTTTGAAGGAAAAACATATTACCAGCAATAAAAATCTTGTTGGCAATAAATAACCCATCGAGGTTGATATGCTGTAAAATGAACCAAACCAAACCAGATTGCATTCTCTCCCAGAAATTGTAACTAAGGTCTGCTCAGTATAGTTGGAGTAAAAACTACAGGTGGGCTCTATTGGTTTTGAACATATGCAAAAATGTGACAGTGCAGACATGTGTAACAGGGATTGGTTAGTTGCCCCAGCAGAAGGATGTTCTTGGAAGCAAGTAGCCAGCCATTTCATATAAAATTATATATATATATATATATATAAATTTTTAGTGTATTGGAGTAGCACGTCTTTATTTAAACATATATTGTTAAATATAACAGACAATGAATTATGTTTGATCATGAGTCGTTCTAAACTTTGTATGGTTGCTTTAATTTCGGGTAAAAATAAAAACAAAAATTGTACAACATTTGTATATGTTTTTATTAATTATAAGCATTCTGAAGATGACTTGTGTGAGCTGAAAGCTTAGCTCAAGGAAGAGCTTAATAAAAAAAATATATCCAAATGTTAGACACTCTTATCTTTATTTTCACCCAAAATTAACACTTCTACTGCTAACTACAGAGATCTTCGTTTTTCTTATCTTGCTCCAGCTGGCTAAGTATGGAAACCTACGTTTTTTGTATACCGCTGGTATGAGTGTCCTGTTGCGTCATCTATCGTAAAATCACAAAGGACAATGCTTCAAAAGATATCATGTGTATACCCATTACTGATCTGGTAAGTCATTCCCAGGTATATCCATGAAAATGGAATGCTGTAAAACACACTGGTCCCAGTTATCTGTGTAATAAAATATGTAGGTTGAAATTTGGCATTTTCTTTAAAAATGGCTGGCCGGATGGGGGCAGCACTGGACAAATGAGTAGCAGCGAAAGTGTTATAGCAACCATACAAAGTTTAGAACGGCTCATGATCAAACATAAGTCATTATTTGTCTGTTTTATTTAACAATGTTTATATATATATATATATATATATATATATATATATATATATAATGTGTGTTATTTTAAATGGATGCTCATATTTGAGTAGATGTTCTGTTTTTATTATTAAAAAGTATATTTATTTATTTACATGTACTGGCCTGAATATTTGAGAATTCTTGTTAGAAACGTACATGTCTCTGGCTGGATTCAAACCTACGTCTCTTAGGGATCATTAGATCTGACATGCCTTGACCTCTTGGCTACATAGAATGCAGATTCAAATCCTGCTGGAGGATACATATTTTTTCTAAAAAGATTTCTTGAAGGCCAGTAGACATAAGTAAATAAACTGTTTAATAATAAAATCTGAGTATCTACTTAAATATATCCATTAAAAATAACGTTTAAACAAATAAAATTAAAATGTCATATTTAATCCATTTCCTAAAATTATATATATATATATATATATATATATATATAAAAGGTCTGTCTGAAAACTAAAAGTACTGGTGTTACAATCAATGTATTTCAATTCCAAACAACCAACTACATGGTTTCCCCTTCAAAGTAATCCTCTTGAGTCTAATGCACTTTTCCTTCCTTCTCTGCCACACTTCCATGCACTGCTAAAAGGATTCTTCTTGGATGTCCCTCAGCTCCATTGTTATGGACTCACATCTTCAAAACAGGTCACCTCAATGATTCCCTTGAATTTGGGGGAAAAGAAAAGTCACACGGAGTAAGATCAGATGAATAGGGAAGTTGTTCTCGTACAGCAGTTTTCTTCTCAGCCAGGAATTGCTGGATATTCAGGGTGTTGTGAGCAGGTGTGTTGTCATGATGAAGCAGCCATGTCTTGTCCTACCACAAAAGTATTGTTGGGTGGGGGAAGAAATTCAGTGTTTGCAGAAAGCTAAATTATATACTTCCAAGATATCTTGTTAGATGATAACACAATCCACTTATTACTCTTCTACAGAGCACATCCAGTCCTATGACTTTTCAGACAAACCGTGTGTGTGATCATTTTGATCAAGCACTATGAGAAAAGGGTAATTTCCAAACCGTAGCTATTAATGCACCATTTTTCATTAATGAATTGGGCACACTGGCTGCTGGCATTTGTATACATTCATATATAATATGTTAGAATTTCCTTTTCTCTGCCATGTGCTGATAGCATAGGGATAGGACCTCTAACTGATACCAAATAGGTTGGGTTTCAATTCCAATGAAGTGCTCAGATGTCCAGCTACACTGATGAGCTATGACACAGCAAAACAGGCATATTTTTGTACTTAATTTATTTTGTTTAAATATATTTTTGATGGCTACTCATATTTGGGTAGATACTCTGTTTTTTCAATTAAACAGTATTTTTTATTCAACTACTGGCCTGAATATTTGAGAAATCTTGTCAGAAAAAATGCCTTTTTCAGCAGGATTTGAACTTGCATCCCCTATAGAAAACCATCACTTGATCTAACGTGAGTAAAGAAAGTCAATTAAATATAACAATATATAAGATTTAATCCATTTCCTACAATAAATTGTCTTTGTTTACGTTAGGATACAAAAACAGAGCACATATGGATGTTTCAAGAATTGGCAGTGTGTGCTCAAAAGCATTATTTTCAGTTTTGTATGCCCATAAGTGCTACGTGGCTAGGCATGTTGGATCCACTGACAGTTCCCCATAGGGGATGCAGGTTATTTTTCTGACATGATCTTTTGAATATTCAGGTCGGTAGATGTAGTTCGATAAAAAGTACTTTTAAATAAAAAATAGAGCATCTACTCATATACAAGTATCTATCAAAAATAATGTTTAAACAAAACAGATATAAGAAACAGATATTACTTTAAACATTATTATAGTGGATAGTCATATATGAAAGAGATGCACATTTGTATTTTTACTTTAAAGTGTGTATTATGTCTATCACTATGCATATTTGAGAAATAATCAAGGTGTTCTCCAACTGGAATTGAATATAGCATTTCTACATACAACTATAGCACCAATTTTCATGTGGACATCTATTAATAGGAATCATACCAACTGGTACATGTGTGTGTGTGTATATATATATATATATATATATATATATATATATATAGAGAGAGAGAGAGATATGTTAGAACCTGCCATGACATGTATACAGAGGCAAACCATCCCCATTCCCTTTGTGTTCCTTTGGTAAGGAGTAAGTTCCACTTAGATTCTTCCTTAAAACTGTTATGTTGTGGAACAAACTCCTGAGATGATGTCTGTGACAATTGCAGTTTTTGGTTAACTGATATCCTACACATTCTCATAATATGCATTTCTTACTTCCTCTTTCCCCCTCCCTTACAAGAATCTCACTCAGTAAACCTCTCCCTTGTATGGCTCTTGGGTCTTGTATTGCGTGAACTAACAGTAAAAAAAAAAAAATCATAATTATTATATAATGTGAGGCAGGTGCTGAAAAGTTCTCAGCCATATGAAGAAGCAATTCTGTACCTCTCTATCTGGCAATTCTGTACCTCTCTATCTGGCAATTCTGTACCTCTCTATCTGGCAATTCTGTACCTCTCTATCTGGCAATTCTGTACCTCTCTATCTGGCAATTCTGTACCTCTCTATCTGGCAATTCTGTACCTCTCTATCTGGCAATTCTGTACCTCTCTATCTGGCAATTCTGTACCTCTCTATCTGGCAATTCTGTACCTCTCTATCTGGCAATTCTGTACCTCTCTATCTGGCAATTCTGTACCTCTCTATCTGGCAATTGTTTGTCCAGATTTTTTTTTTTTTTTTTACTTTCACCTTGAACTTTGTAGCACCCTTCCTGGCATATATAATTTATAAACCAGTCTTCTTCTCTAAATCTGTATTCGACTGTGTGTGTGCTTAGAGAATGATGGACATTTTGACAGTAATTTTGCTTTTCACATGTCATGTCACATCGAATCATAAGGACCAGTGTTAGAAATAATCCTCTTAATGTTGGCATTCATCAACTGCCCGTTTAGAAAGGCATGTTGTTTTAATGCTGCATAATTACTGCTATCAAAAATGACATTCTTTAGTATTCAGTGTAACATTATATATGTATTTTCTCTCTGGTGAGTTTGGACATTTACTAAATGGTATCACTAAACTAGTCATACTGTTTTTTTTATTACTTCCATAATTCAGTACTAGTGATTGCAACTTCAAACAACTGCAGTATTCAACAAACTGGATAACTTTATCTATGTTATTGTAGTTTATCATATTGCTTCTCATCTGTCCCCAATCACTGCATACCAAGCCAATGTTCCACACAACTTTAAACAAAAGATTAGGAAGGAAACTCCAATCAATACTAGAAAGAGTGATAACAGCCACTAGACACAAAAAATCCACTTTCCTGAAAAATTGTTTTAAGAGAAAGATTTTAGTAGCACTGACTACTAGTCATAAAAAGATGGCTGACATTAATTCCACCAGATTTAACCTTTGGGGCTAAGTCCTGACATTTAAGCTCCACTCAAGCAGCAACTTCTCATGAGCCACTGCTTTGTGAAGACAACTCCCTAGAGGATGCTTCCCTGATCACTACAATTTTGACCATTTCAAGTCTAGGGTTAACCATTATCTTCTCCACATATCCCCATATACTGTACTTTTCTGTAACTATTGTAGCTTTGTACAGGATGAACATCATTGTTAAAATTAAATATTACAGATGAGAATAGATACTAAAATTAGATCCCAACCTGATGTCTAAGGATTAAAGAAAAACTGAACTCAAACAGCAAAGGCAGCTCAGTCAATAAATTCTGAATGTTTCCTTATAAGGGAAACGGTTAAGATTAACACTTGTCTGTTGTTGATATTGTTTTATTGAGGTTTGCTCCTCTATGTCACTAAACTTTAGTAAAGCTCCTTCCCATTAATCTGCCTTTTTAGGTTGAAAATAAATCCCCCCTGTATAGCTCTTTTTTTTTTTTCTTTTTCTTTTTTTTTTTTATTATTTTGTTTCACAGCTTATCAATCTTTTGCAGGTTTAAATAACCTGCAAAAGGTTAATAAGCCAGAAAATATTTTTAGATTATAAGAATTTTTACTAATAAAAGTCCTACTAATGAACTTATAGATGATGGGGGAAGAAATGGTTTCTTGCCTTTTTCAAGGGCATAATGAAACCAACAGTAATTAGTACTTGGCTCTCGTTTTCAATTCTGAACTGTCATCCATCATCTGCACACACAACATTACAGCACCTGGTATTCTCAAGAGGTCACCCTTCTAAATGCTGACCAGGCTCATCATTGCTTAACTTTGATGATTGTATGTGAACTGATGTTTCAGTGTGATATGGCTATAAGTCTATCTTTGTTGTGTGATAAACTCCCTGCTGCCACGTATAGCTCTCTGTTTTGTTTTGTTTTTTACACTGGATATCAGTAAATAGATTGACACCTCATTTTAACAGATATATTTACCAAAATTACACAAAAATATCTAGAAATACTAAAGAGTAAATTTATTCAATAAAATCACCATTGGCTTCAACCACAGCCTTTGGACAACTTCAGAATCTCCTGCATCTCTTGTCGATGGCCTCCTTGTTTAAGTTGATTAATGCTGTCATAATCCTTGTCCTCAGTTAATCTTTGGTGTTACAAGGAGTTTTGTTGGTCTCTTGCTCAACTGTGGCCCACATATCATAATCAAGGAGGTTCCAATTTGGGGAAGTTAGGTGGTCAGATGTAATCGGTGATGTGGCTGCAGAAATTGTCTGATAGCAATAACTGTGTTTTTCTGCTTGTGTGGCATGGTGCAGAGTCCTGTTGCCAGACATAGGGTCTTCCAGCAGCCACCTTCTTGACCCAGAGAATCACTATCTCCTCAAGTTACTTGATGTAGGCCTCCATGTTGTCTGAGGCCCTGAGAGAAGATTAGTAGAGGAATAATGTTGCCATCATTAGTGATCATTCCAAACCCCTTTGTAATCACAATTAGACTCCTCCAACTCTTTCTCAATCCTCTGTATAGTCCCCAGATTGACACCCAAACACTCTGAAGTGTTTGTATTGGAGTTTCTGGTATAAATGCCAAGCAGTACAACATGCTGTTTTCAAATTTCCGGCAGAATGAATTGTATTATGGTGCTCTTTTTCTCACAGATGGTGCCTAATTGACCCTATTGTGCAGTTGACAGAATCAAAAATAATGTGCATGCATGAAATTAAAAATATAAAATGGCTCTAATTTATCCATCACACCTTGTATAAAGATAGATATTTAGAAAATATGTTCAAGTTTGCTTGAAATAGAAGATCTAAATGGAAATCTGATATCAAGCTCTTCTCTTTGAAAACCTATCATCTCCAATTGAATGCTTAAAGATTTACAAATTTGTATGGTTGAAAAACAAGAGTATAATGTGAGCCTGCATTGATATAATCACTACTTTAAAAATGAATGCTTCTGCTGTGCTTTAAAATTTTAAATTGTATTCTATTTAATCTAAAATGAGTGTCATTTTTTTTTTTTTTTTTTTTTTTTTTTTTTTTTTAGATGACACCAAAGGTCGATCAGGATCCATTTCAAGGCCTTTGTCAAAGGTAAGTTAAACTTTTAAATACACATTATTGGTTATTTGACATTCTCCACAACTTTCTAACCTTCATAGCCATTAGCAGTGTTTCTCATTTTGCCAAACAGCCAATCCATCTCTTTTGCCATCTATTCACACAAGCTGATTAGGTGTAGGTGCCTTCCCCTGTCTCCCTTGCTCTCAATATACCCAGTGATAGTGAAGTTTTTCAAGTACCCCTTCTTCATTATGGTGATTTTCTAAGCATAGCTTAGAGGTGGTACAAGACTGAAAGTATGGGACTCCCACTGAGGATCGAACTCCCTATTTAGTTATAATTGATCTAATAAGACAAGCTTGTTAACCATTACATCACATCAATGTGCCCAACCTCCTTCCACTTTCTGATTCTAAATTTTCTTTTTGTTACCATTTTATTTAAGACTCCTTCATTGCTTACTTCATTAAAGAATTCTCAGTATCCTTCTGTAGAACCACATTTTATTTTTGTCACTTCTAATTTTCTCATCTACAGTGGGATTGTCCAGCATTCAGCATACAAGATTAATATCATATAGAAATTTTGCACTCTCTTCTTTGTCTTACAATCAATCATACTTTCTTTTTCCCTTTTTTTTTTTTTTTTTTTTTTTTTTTTAAACATTGTATTCCTATATGGGAGTATGGAAGGTTGCAGCAAGAAGGCATTTGAAAACCAATTTTAATGTTAGGTCATTTGGTTGAATTTGGGAAAATGAGTCAGTTCTCAACTTAACATAATTGGTATAATCTTTAAATACCTCCTTTTTTTTTTTTTTTTTTTTTTTTTTCTTTTCATGCATTACTTGAAGAAATGGTGACACTTTTTTTTTTTTTTTTTTTCTATATTCTCATTTCTTTTTGATATTCAGAGTGATATTTTTTTTCAAGACAGGCAACAATAGCATCCCACAGATTCCTTTTTATTATCAGCAATATTAGTAGTGGTAGTTGATCATCTAATGTAACATGTGCAGAAACTATTGCATAGTGTAGCCTCAGGGTTGCCCACTGGAGATGCTTGCAGGGACAGCCTTCCATTTGCGACATGGCACTACAAGAACTCTGATATTATGCAACTCTCTTTGAGTAGGTATATCTTTCTTTGAAAGATATACCTGGTAAATAAAGGTATGTGGTATGTTTTCAATGTGAAATTTCTTCTATGAGTAAATTTATGAAATTTCTTCACAGCAAATATAATTACTAAGGCTTTTTCTATCTAGCTGTAATTTTTCTCTGTAGGTAGAAGCAAGCATGAAGTGTAAGAGAAGGCTTTCATTATACTGCCATCATATTTATGTAAAATCACTGCTCCAATACTGTAGTCACTAACATCAGATGCCACTACATTTTTTGTTTTTGGGTCGTAGTGTGCTAATAATATATCTGATGTAAGTCTTTTATTTCGTGAGACGACTTTGACATTTATAATTCTACTTTACTGCTTTTTTTTTTTTTTAAGTAGATTGTTCAAGGGATCTGATTGCCTACCATTTTTATCAATAGTTTGACCAAGGTATTTAATTTTCAACAAAAATAACTTGTTTTTTCTTCACTAAGCTTGAACTCATATTCTCTTAGTTTTTCCAAAATTGTTTTCGCATCTCCATGTTCTTTCGATACACTTTTCGTCAAAATATTGTCCAGATACACAACTGCTAAACCAGTCTGCAAGCATGGTATCCATGGCTTGTTGAAAAATAACTGGTGCCAAATTTATCCCAAAAGGAAGTCAGTTAAACATACATAATCCCCTGTATTTATAGTCATTAACTCAGACCATTCAGTTTCCATCTGAATTTTTAGATATGCTCCAAAGAGATCCAGCTTTGAAAATATTCATCCGCTGTTGAACTTCAAAAAATTTTCCTCTGGACTTGATAATGAAAAATTGAGTTTTTCTAACCAACTGTTTAATCTCATTGAGAAATCTGCACAAACACAAATTTTATTATTTTTCTTTACATATACTTCTAATGCAGCCCATTTTGTATGCTTAATTTTTATTATTACACCAATTTCTTTGAGTATGTCCAACTCTTCCTTAATTTGTTCTAACACTTTGAATTTAGCTTAATTACTGGTGTCAAACCTTTTTTATTTGAAAATCTGCCTTAAATTTTGAACACTGATTCAGTTCATTTGACAGAATGTCTGGAAAACATTTTTTTAATTTTTAAGATTTTTCCTCTAACTTTTTACATTGGTCACTCATCCATTTACATTGTTACAATAAAAGTTTATCAGCAAATCCCAAAGTTCAAATGGTTCCATCCAGTCTGTACCAAATAAATTTGTAGAATTTCTTAGCACATGCAATTTTTACATGTTTATTACGAAAAGAAGCATTGCAAGTCATTTCTCCCCTCCAAAATATAATTTCTCACCAGAAGGTGAAATCAAGACTTTAGAAGTTCTTTTAATAAAGCCTTTTCAATTTCCTTCTATGTTTTTTCACTATTATTCAAATATCGCTACCAGTGTCCAGTAGCACACCTACTTACTTATTTTCACATTTACAAATTTCCTTTTGTTTTATGTGACCATTTTTCCATCACAATGCTGTATACTAATTTCTTCCTGTGAGAATTTTTCTTGTTTGGTTTTGAAGCATGACTTTATATGCCCTTTTTACCACACTTGTAACATTCTGCTTATATAAATGGATGTTTTTTTCCAAAATACAATTTAAAACATCTGAAAAAAGGATTTATTCTCCTTTTTATACATTTTTTCCTTGCTTGTACCAATGCACATTCTTCTTCTGAATTTCTTCAGCATCATGTTTCAGATTTAGCTTTGTCTGGCAATCATCCACTATTTCTTACAGTGTATTATTAGTTTTGTTCAATTTTTTTTTCAATTTTTACTTGTATTACAGCATCTTTGTAGCTGTTAAACCTTGCTCAAAAATTGATCCTTTGAATATATCTGGAGTCATTTACTTTATTCTAAAATTTTCACATTCTTGTTGATGATCCTAGCATATGTGACAAAATCTTCATCCTCTGTTTTGGTTGGATTGATGCCCCTCCAATGGGCATTAAACAGAATTTGTGTCACTAAAAATTTTCACCAGAATGTGCTGTGTCATCAAACCTGATTTCACTTTTGTTTTGTTTGTTTTTTTTCAGTAATATATAGTTGAAGTATTTTTCATACCCTATCAGAGCTATTTTCCTCAACAACAATATTCTTTTTGCCACATCTTCCCAGCTGGTGCATTTCCGACTGATTATTTGTTCATATCTGCAAAAATATGCATAAAAAATCAATCACTCAAGATTGTATGCAAATTCTCATGTGATGTTTTGGACAGCTTCTGGCATAATAGACATTGAAGAATTTTTTTGTTTTCCTTAGAATTATATCCAACAACTCTTGTTGCTGTTTTTGTAGTTCTAGCAACTGTTGATTTTCTCCATATTTACAATAATGTGTTTTTTGTTAAACCAATGTGGTTGAAATTCTTGTAACTCTAATTACAACTTGTATGAGTTTCCATAATTCTCATTATATAAGCTATAAAAAATTCCAATTCCTTGACACTATGATAATAAATGGTCTGAGTTTCAAATCCCTCATTGCCACTATATATGGCTATACGTACACTTTATGTAATGTACTTCATATAACGATTCTCTATACATAATACTTCAGCTACTTGCCATGGCGCATGTGTAGTTAGTCTGAAGACTGTTTCCAAATGGCTGGTATTTACTCAGTCACTCCACTAAGATGAGACACAAAGTGAGATTATTGTGGAGAACTCGGATGTTTCTACCCGGGCCATTGGTCAAAATTTAGCTAACTCCCACAAAATTAGCCTCTGGTGCATAGCTTGTCTGTTTTTCTCAGTCAAGTTTCTGTCTGTAGTGAGAGTCCTAACTGAGTCTCCTTCTACTCAAAGACAGAGAGCTTGATAGTCAGGCAGCAAACCACCTGACTCCAAACAGCTACTATTCTTTCTTCTGACTTGGAGCTCTTATAGTAATGGATTAGTTCATATAGTCACCAGGGATGTACTATTTATTCCACAATTATATATATATATATATATATATATAATGTATGTGTGTCAGAAATTGCAGTTAAATTCATTCAAAAATCATTTATTGAAAGCACAACAAACTTTTGTTCCAACCAAATATATACTTAATTCTAGCCCATGGTAAAGTGTTCTAGATTCTGACATAGTTGTGTTTCTATTAGAATAAAGTTGAAATCATAACTCTAATTGTCACTCCTATTTGATTTGATTTTCTTTTTATTCCTATCATAGATTTTCCAAAAGTATCAACTTATATCCTGCTATTTTACTCATTTTGTTGTCAATTTTTGACTCACTGAATGACATCTGTACCGTATCCCTTATTGATGTAAGCGATCATGGCTCTTCACAACATCCTATCCCTTGTAGCTCTTAGAAACGTTTGTCACTTTGCCATCCCTCCCAGCTACTGTTCAGCAAAATAAACTAAATATAATTTTACTAACACTCAGAAAAAAAAAAAAGCCCATTGCTATGGAGGAAGGGAAGAGATTACTTTGTCACGCTAAAATTACTCGTTCATTCTTACTGAAACAAGAACCACCATGGTGTCTTACATGCTAAACCCAATATATGGTAAATCATTTTCTAATTGAATACCTTGATCTGGGCTAAAAAAAACAAAATTTCGTCAAGGCAAACAGCCTGAAATAACTATTAGAAAATATTAAAATAAATAGAATTATATTATTCTTGAATTCAGTCAGTGGATATCTTAAAATATAAAAAAAAGAAAAAAAAACAAAGTTTGTCTATTGTCCTGAAATAAATCCAAATAAATCGGTTTTGGCATAAAATGATTCCAAAGTATTGATATACTGTTAAAAATCCACTTCAACCTTAGCCCACTCACCATTCTGCCATCTATTCACACAATCTTGTCATGTAGGTGGCCCACTACCTTCCCATATTCCTTTTGCCCTCAATATAGCGTGTGTGTGTGTGTGTGTGTGTGTGTGTAAAATCAATAAATAGAATAATAATGAATAATAAAAAGATGCTAGTAGCAAAGGACCTGGAAATTTTATTACTCCACTTGGCTTTGTCAAACACCCATTAGGTGGTGCTGGTAAATCTATAAAAAGACAGATTTTTCTTCCTCACTCATTTTTTCTCCCTCTTGCTCCAAGATGTAGCAACATGTGGGAAAAGGATGGCCTGTTGGGGCATGTCAGTTTTCTTGGTCCACTGATAAATGCAATCTTTCTACTTTTGTCTTACAAAACCTTCACCCATGAAGTAAATCAACCTTTTCTTTGATTGTTCCAGCTGTGCTCAAGGCTGACTTGAGCGTAACCATTATAACAATGCTTATATTTAATTACCCTAACTTCTGGATCAAAAACAAAACTGACTTGAAAACTTTGTTTCACTACAGTTTATATATTTTGTCTTTTCACAGGGACTTAAGAAAAATGTTATCCTCTCAGGTGAAGCTATGAAAGAAATGCAGAAACAGGCAAAACAAACCAAAGATGTTCGCAGGATGACAGTAAGTATTTATTATAGAAATTTGACAGAGAAAAAAATTAAAATTTTTATTATAGTATTTGAAAGAGAAAAAATTAAAATTTTTATTATAGTATTTTGAGAGAGAGAGAGAAAAATTAAAATTTTTATTGTAGAATTTTGAGAGAAAAATTAAAATTTTTATTGTAGAATTTTGAGAGAAAAATTAAAATTTTTATTGTAGAATTTTGAGAGAAAAATTAAAATTTTTATTGTAGAATTTTGAGAGAAAAATTAAAATTTTTATTGTAGAATTTTGAGAGAAAAATTAAAATTTTTATTGTAGAATTTTGAGAGAAAAATTAAAATTTTTATTGTAGAATTTTGAGAGAAAAATTAAAATTTTTATTGTAGAATTTTGAGAGAAAAATTAAAATTTTTATTGTAGAATTTTGAGAGAAAAATTAAAATTTTTATTGTAGAATTTTGAGAGAAAAATTAAAATTTTTATTGTAGAATTTTGAGAGAAAAATTAAAATTTTTATTGTAGAATTTTGAGAGAAAAATTAAAATTTTTATTGTAGAATTTTGAGAGAAAAATTAAAATTTTTATTGTAGAATTTTGAGAGAAAAATTAAAATTTTTATTGTAGAATTTTGAGAGAAAAATTAAAATTTTTATTGTAGAATTTTGAGAGAAAAATTAAAATTTTTATTGTAGAATTTTGAGAGAAAAATTAAAATTTTTATTGTAGAATTTTGAGAGAGAATTAAAATTTTTATTGTAGAATTTTGAGAGAGAATTAAAATTTTTATTGTAGAATTTTGAGAGAGAATTAAAATTTTTATTGTAGAATTTTGAGAGAGAATTAAAATTTTTATTGTAGAATTTTGAGAGAGAATTAAAATTTTTATTGTAGAATTTTGAGAGAGAATTAAAATTTTTATTGTAGAATTTTGAGAGAGAATTAAAATTTTTATTGTAGAATTTTGAGAGAGAATTAAAATTTTTATTGTAGAATTTTGAGGTTGAGAGAGAGAATTAAAAAATGTTTCAGTGTCTAACTGATGCAAACTCTAATTTCTCTTCTTTGCACATATATTTGAACTCCAGTTTATCATACGTCTATTTAAGCATATATTAATCTCAGCATGATTTTGTCCAGTTGAGCATATTCCCCATTTGAACCTATATTATCAGAAAATATATAAACTATGATTTACACTGTTTAGTGAATTAGTTTTGTTTATTCAAGCACAACATATTTATGAAGTGTCTTTTTATTTGTCTATAAATTTCTGAAATAATTATTGATTTTATTCAAATTGTTGCCCCTCTTGTTTTTTTTTATAGTTACATTTTGACTGTTATATCCTCTGGCTGTTGTCAAAGTGCCTCTTATAATCTGAAATTTTCAAACCAAACCATTCATTCTCTTTAACTCTTTTAATCATTGATAGATTTCCTCATTCTGATAACAATGCCAGAATATGACCAAAGCTACAAGATGGACTGTATTTAAGTTTTAGTTAATTTCTGATGCTATTTCTGTTTTTCATTTTTTTGTTGTTTTTTTTTTTCTTTTTCATTGAACCAGTCTTTTCTGTTGATTGATTTTGTTTTCCATGCCTAATTAACCTTTTGCAGGTTATTTAAACCAGAAAGCATTTTTTATTTGAGATAACAAGTGATACAATTCTTACTAATTAACCCATAGATGGGGGATGATGTGGATTCATACCTTTCCTAAAGGTATCTGTGAATTGGAAATCAATTCTCCTATTAACAATTATGCATCACACCAATTGCCCATCCAAGCTCATAGCACCTGATATTCCCCATCTAAATACTGACCAGGCTCAACATTGCTTAACTTTGGGGATTCATACATTGAAGGATTTTATTATCAGTATGTATCCTCTTTTTTAATCTTTTTGATCATTTCGTCCCAACCAAGGCAACAGAACAACTGATAGACCCAGGGGTTACTAAGAGTAAAAGAAAATTAGAAAATGTTAGAGAAAGGACAGATCTCAGAAAGACAGAAGATGGCGATTGATGTTGCATTTAAATTTTTGAAGGTTGTAGAGTGCATGGAAGCAAGAAACCGGAAGAGTTCTGCAGGTAAGAAGTGTGAGAAAAGAAACTATTAGAATAGAACTTATGGTTACATCTAGGTATTTCAACAGTAAAATGATGAGACCTAATTGCCAATCCAGTAATATGCTTAAATTCATGCAGTCAAAGTAGCAAGGAAGAAAGCAAATTAGAACAACTACCATGAAAATATTTATTAAAATGACAGAGGCCACATCATAACAGTGGGAAAGTGAGTGAAGTAGTATGTAGTGTGAAAGTGAGTGAAGTAGTATGTAGTGTTAGAGATGCAATCTCTCAAGCAGCATGAGAATTCATAGACATCATTTTTTACATAGGTGGGATTTTTGAGGCCCCAATGTTGTTGGTAATAATTAAGTTAGATGTTTTAAACATTTTGTAACAGATGATAAATCTAAGGTGTTAGGATCATTGCGTGATATGTATTGCTGAATTATGTTTTTAATTGCTTTTTCATCTTGTTTAGAATTAGGGTGCATCTGATTATAAGTTAAGGGTGTGTTTATTCTTGTCTGCATCAGGGGATGGGGTCTTGGGTTATTTTTTACTAAATTTTGTTAATATTAATTTTATTTGTGTAGTGAAAGAGATAATCAGCTACCTCAAAAAAAAGTTTGTGTTTTGTGTCCGATCTGCCAAAGAAAAATTGTAGTTAGCAAAAATCTTTAAGGACCAGAATCTATGCTAATGTTCTTCCCTCCCCTGCATGGTGTGACCAATCAGAAAGATCTTTTGGTGAACAAAAGATATTTGTTTTTCGCTTATGAGAGATTTGGATTTTCTGAGCTTGGTGGACGAACCTATTGCAGACGTTTATTGCTACTATAAGTTTACAGTCTTTTTTTTTTTTTTCTTTTTTTCTTTACAACCACAATTTGTTTGCTGACCACATGGTTAGGGAAGTTATTGTTGATCAGGTTTTGTTTAAAGTTGCTAACAAAGTTACAAATGTTGCTATTACTGTTGACTATGTATTGAGAACTTTCTTCAGTAAACATCATCATCTAGGTTTTATTTATCACAAAACTCAAGTTGATATGCTGCAAAAAGTTGACATACTGATATATGCAGATCTCGATAATCACTGCAGACACTATTCCATATGCCACAGTTTTCAGATTAATTTATTAAATTTTGTTTGAATGACTTTTTACTTCTCAATGTAGCTATCTCTCTATCATATATGTGCACACATACATACTTGATATTTGTAAGGATAGTGCTACTCTAAACACAGATGTAAACATGTTTAAAAGACATCTAAAATCCTGGTCTTCACAAGATCTTTGGCATTACTGTCATTTTCATGATAAAAATTGATCTTCTGATACTAGAACATGAAAGATGAATAGTAATGCGAAAGAACTTACAAAGACAAGGATTATATCTGGTTTATATATGTGTGTGCATGCATAGTGTGTGCATGCATAGTGTGTGTAATGAAAAGTTCTCAGCTTAATGAAATAGATTTGTGGGGATTTTATGATTATGTCTTAAAGTGGTTGCAGTTATTTTTTGCAGTTTATTGCATTAAATCTGTTGTCTTTGAAGAGCCATGATTGCTTAATATTGATCAGAATACAATGGTGCTATGTTGATTAATATTCACTCCAATGACACTATTGTCTGATAAATATCTTTTTAGCCAGGATCAAAGTATTGTAGACAGTATAAAAATAATACACAACACAGACTAAAAATGAATTACAAATACTTGAAGCTTTCCTAAAAAGATCTTAAATTTAAATAAAATCTTTCAACCTTAGAAGTAATGTAGCATACTCAATTATTAATGATTGAAGCATACTCAATTATTAATAAAAAGTCAGTCTATATAATACTTCAGGCAGCTTTATTGTAAGCGGCTCACAAACATTGGCATCAACATGTCAAATCTTGTTTGAAAATTTATAACAGTTTAGATACCAAACACTTTGATGGAAAAAAAAATATCTTAGTTTTCTTGAATTTTAAAACTTTAACATAATTCGTTTTTTTGAAAATAACTACTGATGGGTGTAAACATGAATGTCATGTCCTTTCAGGATGTAGGTAATTACAGCTCTCCCATTTCCTTTTCTTTATCTGTGACTTGCCATGCTTTCTTGGGAAAGATAGTGGAGTGGTTTCCTGTTGCTGAATTATTCTCAGAATAAGTTTCAAATTATCAAATTATTTTACTATTATGTTATTTTCGTTAATGACATGTTCCTTCAAAACATGTTCAATCATGGATCTTCAAAGACTTTGTTACCTATGGATTGTCATGACATTTTAGGAAAGAGTGGTGGGGTTTCTCATTGCCGCCTTCATGGCTTTGCATTCAAAATTGTCTTTCTACTAGATTGGCAGCTTTTCAAGGCTACAGAGTCTAGTCTACTCTGATATTTAACCAACAGCTGGTAGAAGATAGATGGATTCATCCCTTTTCCCAGGGCATTAGTGCAAAAATGAACTCAGTAGAGTAGTCCAGAATTTGAACTCTGCTACCAGATTCCATTATCCAGCCCAATAACCATTAGACAGCCCAATAACCATTAGACTAATCACACCTATCTTATACAAAAACAAGACAAAATACTAATATTATTAAAATAAAATGGTAACTTTATTAAAAGAGAATACCAACATTATTTAAATAGAATTTTTTTTTTCTTTTTTAAGCATTTCACCCCAAGCAAGGTGGGAGTGTCGCTAACATGCAAGGGGTTGCAGAGAGTGAGAGTAAGTGTAAAGAAGGTTGTTTGAGGAAAGGATATAGAGAAGGACAAGGCATCTGAAGATGTTGATTGACATTACATTTGAATATTTGAACATTATAGCTATCATGGAAGCAAGTAAGAGGAAGGGAGTTCCACTGTCAGGAAGTGTGAGAAAAGAAGCTGTTGTAGTAGAAAAGGTGGTTACACTTAACTGTTTTAACAGTGAGAGAGTGGGACAATGATGCCAACCTAGTAGTACACTTAAATTCATGCAGATGGATTACCATTGAAAGTAGCTCGTCAGAACAGCTGCCATGAAAATATTTATAGAAAAGGCAGACTGAGAAAGTGTCCATAGATGAGATGCAGATCAGGATCACATTGCATATCTATCTCTGGATTTTGTTGACGAAACATTTAAATAGAATACCAACATTATTTAAATAAACTGTATTCTTGAATAAAAAGGATTTTCAAAAGGAGTGCCAAAGATTTCTTGGACCAATTAAGCTCTTCCTCCACCAATCTGTCAAAAAGTCTAATACAGTCATTCAGCTAGATTTTGGGAAGTCATTCAGGCTAATAACTTTTCAGTATCCCTTTGTATTGGTGCATCAGTAATGGCTGAACAAATAAAAAACAAATTTATATTACACAAGTAATATTTATTTTTGAACATAAATCCCCTTCAATTAATTTAGGAGTAAATATCAAACATTATATGGTAAGATTTTCACATGAGAATTCAGATATCAATGACCTATCAGGCTATGGAATTACTAATCCAGTCCTCATAAACCATAAGAAAAAAAGATAACTTTAAAACTGCCTGATAAATAAATGATCACATATTTTTTTCCAATATATTTTGTGCCAGTTTCATCAGATACAGTAGTGTGCTAGCAGGGTCGGGCAGGGGGCAGGATCCAATCAAAGAGTGAAATAAAAATTTAGTTTATATTTAATTTGAATAAAGTGTTTATTTCATGTTTCATCTGTTTTGACATATTTAAAATGTCTCATCTTAGAGGTATACAATCAGATTTTTTTAAACTAATTGAAATGTAATTTATTAGAAATAATTTCTTTGTGTTTATCATGTGTCACATTCTTTGTCACAATCTGTTTTTTTTTGTCTTGTTTAAAAAAAAAAAAGCAACAGGAAAGAAAAAGAATGGTAAGTATGGAATACTCTTCTGCAAATAGTGTCATTTATTGTCTGCTTGTGACTTTGAAGCAGTTTCTTTTTTTATTTTGGCTTTATATTTTATTTTTTAGATCTTGCATGGTCAGTGCACACCTTTGCACAAAGCTTGATTTTTAGATTCTGAAATAGTTTCAGCATTGTTTTGTAGATTTCAGTGGACTTCAAAGAGGTTATAAAGCAACTGCCTGCTTACAAGCTTGAAAATTTGTATGTTATATATATATATATATATATATAGAGAGAGAGAGAGATATGAGCATGATAAAAAAAAACATGTATACATACATAAACTTGCAGGTACATATATATTTTTTTCTTAGGAGTTATTAAAAACAGTGCTCAATGTTATTAAGTATATATTAGTGAATATGAATAATATCCTATGTCAATAGCATTACATGGAGTTTTATGCAATTTGGAAATGGCATGCTGTACTGCTTGGCATTCACACTGAAAACTCTAATAAGAACATTTCAGAGTGTTTCAGGATCAATCTAAAGACAGTGCAGGGGATTTGGAAGGAGTTGAATGGGTTTAATGGTGATTATGAAGGCACAACAGCTCAGAAAACTTATCATTCTCATAAGAAAAGAACTTCATTCTCACTCAACATGGTAGCCTACAATAAGTGCTTTGAGGTGGTAGTGCTACACTGTCAAGAGGGTGGCTGTTGGAAGGCCTTATATCTGACAACAGGATTCTGCACCATATCACACAAGTAGGAGAATCCCAATCATGGCTGTCAAACAATTTCTGCAAGAAGATCACCCCTTACATTTGGCCAGACTGCAGCCACCTTGTTTATTATGTGTGGGGCACATTGAGTGAGAGACCAACAAAATACCTTGTAACACCAAAGATGAATTAAAACTTTTTGTATTTTCAGTGTGAAATTGTAATTGGTGTTGTATTTCTCTACACCTTTATATATAAACTGATTCCATCGGTAAAATAATAATGCTAAAAAAGCTTTTTCTAGAGAGAAAATGTGTTACCTAAGTGTATTTTTCCATTTTTTTCATTAGAATATACTCTCCAAGTCAGATATATAAATTTGTCTGAGATGGAACAAATACATTGAGTTAATTGCCTTGTCCACCACAAGGAAAGTTGGCTCCCTGTGCCACGCCAGGAAATTTTTCTTCCCAGAATTGATCCTTCAGATCTACAAATCAACAATTTGCCCTTGCATGGAGTATTGCTGCCATATATGGTCTGGAGCCCCTTCTGTTTGCCTCGGGGCTCTTGATAAGCTCCAGAGGCGGATATGCAATATAATTGGCCCTGATCTGGCATCTCGTCTACAGTTGCTCTCTCACAGACGTGCCGTCGCCTCTGTCTTTTTTACAAATACTTTCATGGTAATTGCTCCCAGGAGCTGCATTTGCTGGTTCCCAGACTTCATGAATTCAAGTGCCCTATGAGGCTGGCATCCTGCTCTTACCCTTTCATTGTTGAAACTATTAAATGTAGCCGTCTCTTAGCTTCATATCTCGCACCTCTCATCTGTGGAACTCCTTTCCATATTCCTGTTTCCCAGAGAGCTATAATCTCCAACTATTCAAATGTAATGTCAATCAACATCCCTAGTTGCCTTGATTTATCCACTATCCTTCTCTTCATCCTTTCCTCTGTCACTCCTATCTGCTCTTGCTCCAAATCTTCTGTAACCCCTTGCGTCCTAGTGGCTTCCTGCCTTGCTTGGGGTGAAATGCTTAAAAAAAAAAAAAATCTTCATATATACATCTATATATTTTTTTAATCGAGTTCACCCCATTCAAGACTGTAAAGCCACTAAGACACAAGGGGTTACTGGGTATGGAAGAATTAGAAACAGAAATCTTGCTAAGGAGTGAGAACAAGAGTAATCAGGAGGACAGTAGATAGTTATTTACATTGCATTTAAATTTTTGCAAGTTAAAGTTGGCTGGAAACCATGGAGCCAGAAGAGATTCCACAAGTGAGAAGTGTGAGAAAAAAAAACTGTTAGTATAGAAGTTATGCTTACATCTAGCCAATTCTACTGAGACTTAGTCTAGTACTACACTTAAATTCAAGGAGTTTAGTTACCATAACAAAGAACTCATCTGAAAAATTACCATGAAACTATTTATAGATAAGGTAGAGAGGCATCCTAACATCAATGGGAAAGTGACTCAATATATAGAACTTTATCTTCCTGAAGTTTTTTATCATATATTCCATATTAATAATTAAATTAAACCATTGATAAATTGTGAATTTCCTTTTTATCTAAAATACTTTGCTGGCTCATGGTAATCTTATGGTTGGCGGATTTTAAATTTTATATTTCTAAAAAAAAAAAAAGTTGGATGCCATGCAGAAACTGATTAAATAGTTTAAACATCCTGACTTAGTAGTTAATTAAACCAAAAATGGTATGAAACTTATTAATTACTAAATTCAAAGGATGGGCCCTAAACTTTTGACCTATAATGTACACACACACATGCTTTAGTTATTACTCATATAAAAATTCATGGATATATTTGAATACACATTTAGAAAATGAAACAAAGTAGCACACTTAGATATGTATAAGCATCATATAAGTCATGATAAAAACTTCCCAGCCCACATCCTAGAATCTGACCAAATAATTCTCATGTGTCAGGTTTTGTTTTCTGTGGTCATTTGTGCTTTTTTTTTTTTTTCTTTTTTTTTTTTGTGTACTTGGTCAAGTTGAGAACTTCCCTCACCTGACCACCACACACACACACACACACACACACATATAATATATATATATATATATATATATGGTGTGATAGATAGATTGTATAAATAATGCAATAAAAATAATACTGACATCTCATTTTAACAGATATATTCACCAAAATTACACAAAAATATCTTGAAATACTGAAGAGTAAATTTATTCAATAAAATTGCCATTGGCTTCAAACACAAACTCCAGACAACTTTGGAATTTCTTGCAGCTCTTTTGGACAGTCTCCTTGTTTAAGTTGATGAATGCTGCCATAATCCTTGCTTTCAGTTCATCTTTGGTGTTACAAGGAGTTTTGTTGGTCTCTCACTCAACTGTGTCCCACACGTGATAATCAAAGTGACTGCAGTCTGAGAAGTTAGGTAGCTAGATGTAAAGGGAGATGTTGTCACAGAAATTGTCTGATAGCCATAACTGTGACTCTTGCTTGTGTGGCATGGTGCAGAGTCCTGTTGCCAGACAGAAGGCGGTCTTCCAGCACTACCTCCTAAAGTCACTTAATGTAGGCCTGTGTGTTGAGTCTGAGGCCTTCACCAACAAATTCAGTAGTTCTTTTCTTCTCAGAATGATCAGTGTGAGTTTTATGAGCTGCCATACATTCGTAATCACCAACTCTTTCCAAATCCTCTGCACTGTCATTAGATTGACAGTCAAACACTCTGAAATGTTCATATTGGAGATTTCATTGTGAATACCAAGCAGTACAGCATGGAGTGAATCGCATCATGGTGCTCTTTCTCTCATTGATTGTGCCCAACTGACCTTACTATACAACATGCATGCACAAAATTAAAAGTATAAAATGGTAAGTTTACCCATCACACACACACACATATATATATATATATATATATATATATATATATATATGATAAATGACCGACATGGAATATTCAAACAAAGTATCTAAAACTGAATACTTGAAAACTAGTTAGATGTTTAAAATGTATTTTCTTGTTTCTTTTTTCAGTAAGATAATACTTAAAGAAAATAATATAAGTAATTGTTAAACACCATAGTAAAATTTTAATTAAATTCTTTACTTTCCTTAAACCCTAAATGATATATATGTATATATCATAAATTATAATTTTAATTATAAATATTTACTAATTTATTTGGTTTAGAGGTGCTTCATTTTTCTCACTATAATTTTCTTTTATTTTCCTACATCATCTAAGTCTACCATTCATTTGTGCTTTGAATATTGGTGCTTCTGTGTATTTAGAAATTGTTGATGAAATACAAAGAATCTGCAATGTTATCAGTCCTGACCTGGCACCTCAGCTTCAGTCACTTTGCCACCACCACAATGTAGCTTAACTGTGGTATTTCTATATTTTCATGGTAATTGTTCTGACAAATTTTCCTCTATGCTACCTAGACATTATAAATTTACAATTTTTTTTCTGTCCCCACTTTCTTTAGTTTAATTCCCCTTACACATTAGGTGAGAGATGTCAGTTCTCAGGTAGATGTGGGGCACTTTTCATTTTTTAAGTGTGTATTTCATATGTTTTTGTGTTTGAATGAGTGTGTTTGGTCAAGTGATTGTTATTAATTACCTAGTCTTGCATTATTTTCATCCAGTTAACCGATTTTTCTGCCACAATTAAGGATTATCTTTCTTTTTTTTTTTTCTTTTTTTTATGACTAACACTATTCTGTTTAGTTTCTTGTATATAAATTGTATTCATTGTAAATATTCATTAGGGCTTCATTTTTAAATGTTATTTTTATTCCCCCACCTCCCACAGACAAATTATACATATGGGAGCTAATTAGGACTACATAGAGACTTTGAGGTATTATGGTGACTGTAGTAAGAATGGTAAGTATATGTTGTTTTAGTGTCAGGAATATTGTATGTTTGGTTCAGTAATCATGGCTAGCTAAGTTTAAGATAAGACAGATTGAAAACCAGCCTCTCCCTATCCCCACTTTTGGCCTTGTGCTACATCTTCGTATTAGAACAAAATAAATATTCCTTCTCTCTGTTAGCTAGATTTATGAATTTAAATGCAGCACTAGATTCGTTCACTCTGACATGCTACATTCTGGTTGGAAAAATTGTCTAACTTGCACATTTTAAGTCTACCATTTGTCTGTGCATAGACTATTGCTGCAACATCAAGTCTGGTGCTTTTATGTATTTAGAGATTCTTAAAATACAAAATAGAATCTGAAATGTTATTGGTCCTGAGCTGGCATCCTGGCTTCAGTCACTGCTGTGACATAGCTTCCCTGTGCCTTTTCTATAAATACTTTCATGATAATATTTCTGAACTTTTCTCTATAATACCTAGACTTTATGAATTTAAGCATAGTACTAAATTAGCAATAACATTCCATCACTTCACAGTTGAAATGGCTAGATGTAACCATAAGTTCTATGCCAATAGTTTATTCTATCACACTTCTTGCTTGTGGAATTCTCTTCCAGCTTCTTGCTTTCCAGTCAAATTTGATCTCAAAAATTTAAATGCAGTGTCAATTGTTATCTTCTGTCTTAATTCCTCTTTTATTGTTTTCTCTATCCTTAAGAATGTTTTCCTCTTCTCATATTCTTTACACACTTGTCTTAGTGGCTTTATTGCCTTGCTTAACGTGAAATGACTTATATAAATAACATGTTTCCACTTTATTTTAAAATATTTCCTATGTACAAATCTTGCTCATTCATTTGTGGATATTTATTTTTAAATTTTAATCATTGATAAAATTTTCCAAATTAACTACAGTGTTTTTAAATAGATTTGACATCATAACAGTTTTTTTTTTTCATTCAGTTCTTAAGTTATGTTGATAATGTTTACCAGCAGTAAAATGTCAATTAGGATGTATATATTTAAATATTTAACAACTTCTATATGATATACTTCTTCAGGATGTGGTTGATCCTGGTTCTCCACAACTTCCAGTCCCTTGTAGCTCTTAGCAATGTTTGTCTTTTTGCTAGCTCTCTTAATCCTTGTTTTGCCAGCCATTTACACAAGCTCATTAAGTAGGTTGTTTGCTGCTTTTCTATATCTCTCTTGCCTTTAACATGTCTTGTGACTGTTAAATTTTCCAAGCTTTCTTTCCACATTATATGCCCCAGAAATTTCAATTGTCTTTTTTCTGATTCTAAGCATAAGCATTCTTTTTGTTTCCATTTTCCTTAAAACTTCATTGTTGCTCACATGTATTATTATTGTATATTCTCACAGGCTTATCCAACATTTTAGTGCTTATGTTTTTACTTTTATCACTGTTTTTAAATATGCTGCATTGTAATAGCAGTAGCTTTAAGAAACAATACATATTGTATGATCTTGGACATATATTTACCAGTGAAGATTTAAAAATTAATGTACTTTCAGTACACTTTCACCTTAATAGATTATATTTTCTTAAAACTGCATTAAGTTAAAATTTTGGTCAAACCAATTACAATAAACCACTCCTGCATTGTGCTGTTTTGTAAGATATTCCTTCATGTTCATATATTCTTTGAAATTGCTAGATGTTTCACCTATGTATTTCTTGGGGCTTTTTTTGCATTCAATTTTGTAAATTTAACTCCAAGAATGAACATCTTCAAACTAATAATGGTTTGCCAGTGACATCAGTATATATATATATATATATATATATATATATATATATATATCTCCAAGGCACCCCTTCACACCATATATATATATATATATATATATATATATATATATATATGGTGTGATCTCTAGCGTAGACCTGTTTAACAGGTGTAATATTGGAGGAATCAAGACTTTTCTCATATTGTCTCACAGTGGACTGGTCATGACTTGAGAATGTCTGATGACAGGATACCCAAGATTCTAATGTACAGCCAGTTAGATTTGGGCTACAGGAATGTAGGACGCCCATGGCTAAGATGCAAAGACAAGATGAAAAGCAACTTGTCAACAGTCAATATACCACATAACACCCTTGAGCGCTTAACTTTGGAGTGGGTAGAATGAAGATCAACGTGTTTTAGTGGACTCAGCAGTTTTCAATCTGCTTGTCTGAATCATCTTCAAGAAGTGAGAGCAAGATCTAAAAGGTCAGCCAATCTAACAGTGATCTCGTCACACAATCCTCACTCTTGCTCCATATGTGGCCTCCTTTGTAAATCACTAGCAGGTCTTAAGTGCCACTTAAGATTATCGCACAAAATTTCATAACTGAATCAATTAAGCTGTCAGATCCTCATATGTTGAAACAGACGGGAGAGTCCATTATTATTATTATCATTATTATTATTATTATATATGGTGTGAAGGTGTGTGTTGTGAATATGACAAATGCCAGTTAGTTTTATATTGAAAGCATTAAAGGTGCAAATATGCTCTGCTTAAAATTTAAATTTTGATATCGAATGGATTTAGATATTAAATATAGCCTGTCTTATTAAGCTTTTTATCACACTTTATTTTTATTACTATTGTTAGATCGATTGATTTTTTTTTATGGCTTATCAACCTTTTACAGGTTATTTAAAGCTAGAAAAATAATATTTTTAGATTGTATTTGGGAAATATTGATTTTACTGATAAAATTTCTACTAATTAACCCATAGCTTGTGGAAGAGGTGACATGGATTCACCCTTTTTCCAAGGGTATTTGCAAGTAAATGGATATACTGAACTGGAAATTGGCTCTCTGATTTCCTATTCTGAGCCATTATCCATTACACCACCTGCACATCCAAGCTTATGGCATGTAGTAGTCCCAAGCAGTCACCCATCTAGGTACTGACCTGCTCAACATTGCTTAACTTCAGAGATCATTTTGAAATCTCACACATTGTATGAACCATAGTTTTGTGAGGAAAGGCAGATATGTTGTATAACATACAGGAATGTAAATTTACCATAAGTTTCTAAAATAATTGCACATTGAATAAGATTTTTCTTTAATAAATTATTTTTGCTTTTAATTATAAATGCATTCTTTCAGTTAAAATTATGATTGGTCTTGTGAGTGATTAATACATTGAGTGTGTTATTTTGTAAAAGATCCCTTTTATGTTCATATAATATTTTAAATTCCTGTATCACTTCTATAATATCTGGAGCTATTTGAGTATTTATTATTTAAATTTACACGTTGAACATCAGTAAGAAAATACACAGCAACAGGAAGCTTTTAAAATTTTACAATGCAATTACAAAATTATGCAAATATTAACATTCAAAGTATTATGCTCAACTTTGATCTTATTATCACAATATTTCGACCGTTCTGCTCTCCAATCTTCTTCAGGTGTTTGTCAATCCAGGTAACTTTCAGGGAATTTGTAAGTGAAATTTTTATTTAATCTATGGAGGGTAGATTGTTCTCATTCAATGTGTCCATGTTTTGGGATATTATATTTGTCAGTTATTGATTGCCCTGTTACCACTACCCATCCCAGAGATTGAACTTGCAGTTATGATGTCAATAATTTCATGAACAAATGCTTTAATCCACTGTTATTGCAAATTCTATCCCTGGGTCAGGTAGTGTAGACTTAGGCTCAGTGGAAACAGAGCAAGTAAATTCTAACGTTTATCTTTAATATTTCATATTTTTAAGTTGTTACAATTTTAATTTTTAATTGACTTATAATTTTTTTAAATAACTCCCATTTTATAAAATGATGGCCGGCAATTTGTTTTTCAAACACACCTGTCTGCTAGAGCAGCATGCAATTCTCTATTACAGATTCCTGTTCAATCCACCTGGTCGCTTGTGGTTTGTTTTTCAGACCTTAGTGTTACACTTTCTGGGAGAGAGAGTGCATAATCTGGCATGATTAATTTTTGTGAACAAAGCCAGCATGCTCAAACCCTCAGTTGTAATGATTTGTGATATTCTGCTGATACAACTATCAACAGCTTTCAAACTGTTCCATTTACCCACTTTCACTCACAAGGCTTGGGTTAACCCATGGTTCAATGTTCAAGCATTTTCCAGAAGTGCTGCTCACTGGGATCACCTACCTGGGCTGATATAATCAAGAAGTAACCTTGTTGACAAAGCGATCATGATTTGAACCTGGGTCTTGCAACCAGAAAACTAATATCCTAACCCATGCACTCATATTTAAACAACGAGAAGTCACCTGCAAGAACTAGATTACAGAGGACCAATAATATTTATGAATTTAGATGTCGCTTAAGCAAATGTGTTCTTGATCAAACCAAATTAATGAATAATTATATTGGATATACCACTACATGCCTATCTGACCATAGCTCAATCAGGACCTGCACAAAGTTTAGTAGGTTTCCACATGTCAGTAGAAATGCAGTAACTGAGCAGTATTAAATAAGATGAGATATCCTTAGACATGGAACAGTGGAATATGAATAATCTACACTGGTAGATTATATATAAAGTATTGAGTTCAAAATTCCCTAATAGTTTTCAGTATCAACAGACACCTGAAGAAGAAACAAAGTGAGCACAGTGGCCGAAATGTTGTGATAATGACAACAAAAATAAGGACAATAGTTTGAATGCAAATAATGTAAATATTAGGTTGGTGCAAAAATAATGACGTAATAATGTCGTTTTTTGACGTTAAAAAATGTCAAAAAACGACATTATTACGTCATTATTTTTGCACCAACCTAATAGCAAAGTATTAGCATCAGCATTTTCACATTTTGTACACAGTAAATGTTACAGTTTAAATAATTCATTATTGTAAAAATCTTAGATGTATTCAGCTATTTATGAATATTCAGTTGTGTTTTTATGAAAGCAACACACATGAAAATAAAATATATAAATCAGTTTGAAATTTCCTGAAGGTTACTCAAATTGACAGACAACTGAAAAATTCTATAGAGGCACAACAGCCAAAACATTGTGTTAATAGCAAGAGAGCATATTAATAGAACAATAAGGAAAACAATAGTCCAAAGTAAATAATTGGTTCCTCCTCATCTCAGAAATTCAGACATAAATTGCTCAAATATTTCCATCGTTTTGTTTGTCACTGCAAGTAAATGTGTTCTTTAAATATATTTTGTATTTTCTATCTTGGTTTGATTTGTTTTAAGGCATATCAACCTCAATGGGTTATTTAATGCTGACAAGATTTTTATTGCTGGTAATATTTTTCTTTTTCAAAAATGTAGTGCTGATAATTTTTTCCAAAAAAGTATTGCTGGTATTAAAACCTACTTTTATACTTTTCTAGTGTTTTGACCCCTTTTGTGAGAGTTAACTATTTGCCCATAGCTGGGACCTTTACAGGTGCCATCACTCTGGGTCAGGGTGAACCTGGGAACACCAGAAATTAAGAGGTGGTTCTATGCTCCTCAAAACCACATCAAAGACTTTGCTGTCAGATGTAATTTATCGTCATACCCAGGACGGTTTTCAATCTTGTAATTACTTTCTGTCTCTTCTTTTAAACTCTTAATGTGTATGAATAAAAATTATAAACATTTATGTTGTTTGGAAAGACAGTTTAATTAAGGATTTGTAAGTTTGGGTTGCTTTTCAGCTTGGAGATTCTCAAGTTTTAAAGTCTCTTTCCAGTCAGTTTAATTCTCCAGTATCATCAATGGCAATCCATCTCATTTATCTGATTTTACTTCTCTATTTATTTTCCAGTTGCTATGAGCTGAAAACTTTATCTGATAATTAATTAGATTGATCACTATAATACTGAGTCAACCCACATTTAAACAAAGTCCAGTGATTGCTTAGCACCATTGTTAGACTTTGTTGCTATGTGATGATTTAATTTTTATAGTTTATCAATCCATTGGGGGTTATTTAAATCGGAAGAATTTTTACATTGTAAGAATTTTTTTTTTTTTTTTTTTTTTTTTTTTTTTTTGTTGAAAATAATGAAGTCTAGGCTTATGTGAGTTGAGCAGCGATGTTGACCGGAGAGTCCCTAAGGTGTGAATGCCTCATTCTCCTCCGCTTTAGTAGACTTCCATTTTGATTGACAGAAGATATTGAGGGAAGAACTGTGTTATAAAAATCCCTTCACCTCATACTTGAAAGCTTTTTGGCCGACGGTAAAACAAGTTGTTTTTATTGTTCCTGTCTGACCCTAGTGGAGAGAGTTGCAAAGGAAAGACATTTTCTTTTGCAACCTGGACATTCACCAATTATCTCCATGCTGGTTTTTCAGTCAAATTCATTTTCGATATTTGCTAGTAAATACTGTATTAAATTCTTTTTTTTTTTTTTTTTTTTTTTTTTTTATACAAGTCTTACTATTCACCCCATAGTTGTTATTGTCACAATGTTTTGGCCATTTTGTCCTCCATCCTCCTTCAGGTGTCTGCCAATTTGGGGCAATAACTCAGTCAATATTAAAGCATTGCTTCATAAATTTGGTAATATAGTAACTGTGGTTTCACTTCCCACACCAGATAGTACAAACCCTGATTCAATTGAAAGAGGGTGAGCAGTAACTGGGCAGAAATAAATGAGCAAACAAGATATTCATAGACATGGACAGCAAAACAAGAACAATCTTTCTCTGTAGATTGAATAAGGGGTTTAGTTCAAAATTCCATAAATTGTTATCTGGAGCAACACCTAATGAACATGGAGGGCACAATAGCTGAAGTGTGATGATAACAACAACAAAGATGAGGATATTAGTCTGAATGTAAATAATCTAAATATAGATAACTCCTTATCCCAGAAATCCAGATAGAAGGTAATCAGGTGATAATAACAATGAAGATGAGGATATTAGTCTGAATGTAAATAATGAAAATCATAATCCCTGAAATTCAGACAGAAAAACAAATTGATTAATGTTTTTCTCCAAGAGAACATTAAGACAAAATGAAGACACACCGTTAGCTAGAATTTGAACATGGCTCACCAGTTACATGTGTACTTCTTTTAAAACCAGTGAATAGTAATTTTATTAGAGCAAGATAAAAGCAAACTTATTAAAAGGACATCTGTAATAAAAAAGATTTATATTACCATAAATTAGTAATACTGAAACATAACAATTAAAAACAGGGGCACCTCGAGTTGGTGTAATGGTTAGCAAGCTTGTCTCGCTAGAACAATTACGAATGAGTAGTGAGTCCGATCCTCACTGGGTGCCCCTTACATTTGGCCTTGTGCCACATCCAAGCTATGCTTGGAAAATCACTATAACAATTAAAAACAGTTAAACCAGTTTTTATTGGTTTTCTCTCATTAGTACAAAAATTAAGGTATAAAAGATGTGCTAAGGAACTAAAAACAATTTTTTTTTAAATAAAATACACACCCAGGATTAATTTTATACACAAACACAACATTAAACATACAATACCTAAGGTTTAAAATGAAACGTTAAAATGAAAAATCTTTCTTGAAGCTTTTATTTTAGTTACCTTTAAGTTTAAGCTAATAGATTAAGTTTAATACTTTCATTAAGAAAAATACTTTTAAAAAAACTAATTTAAATTGACTGGAAATATATATATATATATATATATAGAGAGAGAGAGAGAGAGCTAAAATAGCTGATTAGTTCCCTTTTAGAACCACATTTCTGTTGCTTCAATTCTCTTCTTAATCTCTGAAAATGTCCAGCACTCACTGCCATACAGGAGGACAGACATCACATAACAGTACTTCCCTGTTTCTAAGGAAATTTTTCTATTTCTTAATACTCTGCTTAGCTTTTGGAAGGCATCTTTGGCTGTCCCAATACACCCTTGGATTTCTGTGTCATATTTTCCATCCTCTGTTAAAACACTTCTCAGATATTTAAATTTCCACACTTGTTTGATTTTGGTATCTCCAATTTGCAATTCACATTTTGGGCTCATCCTATTTCTAACAACCATGCAGTCTTCTTGCAATTTATATTTAATCCTTTTTTTTTTTTTTTGTAGTCACCCCCACCCCGCCATATCTGCTATCAACATGGTGTAATCTGCATACTGTTAATATTGTGGCTGTCAGTAATGAATCCTGGTAGAGTTCTCTTAGAATCACATCACTGTATTGGTTGAATAAGTCTGGTAAGAAGACGCATCCTTGTCTTAAACCTCCTATTTTTGTATATCTGCTGAAATCATTTTGTATCCATATGCAAGCAGTTTGCTGCCTGTACAGGTTCCGGATTATTCTAATATCCTTCCCAAGTTTAAACTAGTATCCTCATCTTTGTTGTTTTTACTACAACATTTCAGCCATCATCATGTGCATCTCAATCTGAGTAATGAAGAGGGAATTTTGAACCTTTTATTTAATCTATGTGACTATGTCAAGGGATATTATCTAATTCTTATCAGCAGTTGAAGCTTCATCAGCAGAAGGTTAGGTTTAAAGGTTTACGTTTACTCTAGTAATTATCCCATGGGTGAAAGTGTTTTGTTTGTGAATTTGGTGACATAGTTGTAGTTAGTTTAATCCCTTTGTTGGGCAGTGTGTACTTGCCATAAGTGTAAATGGGTGAGTAATAAATGAACAGTGCTAAATAAAATAAGAACTATGAGAACAGTCTATCCCCTGTAAATTAAATAAAGGGTTCAGTTTGGAGTTCCCTGTAGGTTACTCAGATCGATATACACTCGGAGGAATGCCAGAGGACACAACAGCTGAAACATGATAAAAAGTAATGTGACAATAGTCCGAATATAAATAGTGTTTTGTGATGGCAATGAACACTCATTGCCACTTTTGTGATGTCAACAAATACTTGTCATTTTCATAATGCTCAATGTAGTAGAGACTTTGTAATTACAGATACAGCTATAGTAATACTGTTGAACAATACTGGTGTCAGACATCTTCAAATAACACTCACAATAATAGTAGTTGCTCAATAATATTCACTCAAAATGTAACCACCGAATAGTAATCCAAATAGTGATCAGTATAGAGAATTGCGAACAGTATAGTAATAAAGGATAGTAGAAATGGTGATCGTTTAGGTGTCATGCTACTTCCTACTTATACATTTCCCCCATGGCCATGTGCAATAATGGGATCGCCTGTGTTTGCTGTCTGGCGATCCATGTTCAAACTCCAGTGTTGGCAACAATACTTAATTCCTGCATAATATAGTGCAAATAAAAATCATTCCTAGTTTAAAGTTATTCATGTACCTAAATTGACACTACTGTGTATTCTTTTATGGGAATGATCATGGCTCACCTTAACTTCCTATGCTTTGTAACTCTAAGAAGTGTTTTACCTCTTAACTATCCCTCCAAGCCCCTGTTCTTCCATCCATTAAAAATAAAAGGATGTTGAGTTACTGTTTCCCTCTTGCCTTTAGTATGTCCTGTGAATATCAAATTCTCTAAAACTTCTTTCCTCATTATTTATCCCAGGAATGTCAGCTATTGTAGTTGCTAACAAAAACATTTCCAGATTTATTACCAAATGCTGATTTAATAATATTACATGATAGAAATTCTAACCAATATTCTAACAACTTTAATGATGTTGTCTTTTGGAACTTATATAGATTGTGTTCATATATATATATATATATATATATATATATATATATATATATATATATAATTATTTATTTTTAAAGAAAAAAAAATTTATAACATAAATATGTTATAAAATCACTACAAAAATAGCCATTTTGTTTCAACACCTTCGGTGTCTTATCAAGTGATGATGTTGAATGTAAATATATATATATATAATTTTTTTAAATTATATGTAATTTGTTCAAGAAATATACACCCTTGCCAGAATCGAAGACACAGATTTTCCTGAAATAAGTCTAAAAAAAATTGTTGTGTGAAGGTAAGGGTTTTTATTAGCTTATGCTAAACCTAGAAGTTGTTTATCTATGCCATACAGCAAACTAAATTCCTGTATGTTATGCAAATTTTTTAAACTTATTTCAAGAAAAAAAAATCTGCATTTTTTAACCATGTAACAAATATGAAACATCAGAAAATATTGTGTAACTGTTTCTGTTAGAATTGTATTTCTTTATAGTATTTTTAATAAAAATCAGGAGTTAACTGCTTTGCCATAAAAATTTCAAATTTTCTACTTGTTATTCAATACCTATAGACTATAATGGGTATGTCTCAATCTTTATAAATACAGTGGAATGTATTGTATGTTGATTTACTGTGGCCTTCCGCACTGTGCTTGTCAAACTCTCTGCTGCTGGGCAGAGAGGAACCCAGATGAAGCTATGCCAAAGGGCAGAGCCTCATCTGGGGTGGTAGAAAACTACCTGACCCTGTTTTTACAGTGTCTACAGGGAATTTTTGGCTGAGCCTACGGGCTCGGATACCTCACAATAAACTCGGCCTTGTGAGTGGTTAGTGAATATCTTCACTGTGGTCTTCCAATTGGGATTCACCTTGATTCACTTTTAGCTCACCACTAGCAGTTGATTACTTACTACATGCCACTGGCAAATCTTGTATGTTGTTAATGTTATAAATATTATCGTTCCATTTCCAACCTTCATTTGGGCTATTCTTATTCAGTAACTTTTTCCTAGGTTGTTTTTTTCCCTTTCTAAATTATTCTCAAACACGAGTTACTTTCACGTGTCTTCTAGGCAAGATGTGTCTTCTAAAACAAGCTGTAGTGATTAATAAAGTTCTCCTGATAGTGTCTTGTAAGGAGCTTCATATTTAAGTGAGAAAACTCGAGGGTGGGCAAAACACTGGGAATATTATTGTCCTTTAATTTTGCTGTTGATGCAATATCACATTACAGCATTAGATTTCTTTCCCCACCACCACAGGAAATGCAAAACAATATATTAGCATACTTACATGAAAACTGAGATTTTTGTTTCCAATTCTACTAAAATCTTTATCATATTGAAAGTAATGAAGTTCTCATAAAAATTAAAGTATCAATGAGAAAACAAGACCACAAAGTCTTGCAACGCATCACAATTCCTGTAGCCCATTAGGGTTATAATGGCACCACATGTACTGCAGCAATAGCAGAACTGGTGTGTCTAAGGCAAATTAGCCCGATAGGGCCCATCTCTATTCAGTATAGATTTTGTGAGCTTTTTATTATCAATTTTGGCTTTGTAAAGATCTTTCTTATTTTTTTTTTTCTTAAAGAATTGTTTCGTCTTTTACTAGACTTTGGAAGCATGGACAGTGCAACAGTTGTGTGGAAAATGAATTTTGTATGCTGAGTTCAGGTTCCATTTAATTCTGTTTTATTAGCTAACATCCATGGAAAAAGCATGGAGCCATCTTCCTCTAGCAGTGGGTTAAATTGCAGGGCAGACTGGCTTCTAAGAGAAAGAAAAATCTGATTTTCAAACCTTGGAGAAAGCAATGGGAAACTACTACACTGTCTTTACTTAGAATGCTTAGCAATTTGTAGATAAAAAAAAAAAAATTTGTGGAGAGCTGTGATCACCTATGACATGGCATTTAATTTTTTTTAATTCTTTGTTCATTTATGTTTTTCCTCTTGTTTGTGTGATGTCCCCTCAAGGCATAAGTGATCATGACTCTCCACAACTTCCTATCTCTTGTAGCTCTTTATAAATTTTGTCTTTCTGTTATTTTTCTTTACCTCTGATCTGCTATCCATTTACTCAAGCTCACTAACTATGCTATATGTTACTTTCCTCTGTAACTCTTGCCCTCTCTCCTGTGAGTATCACATTTTCCAAGCCCTACTTCCTCGTTATGTGCCCCAGAAACCTCAACTGTTTCTTTCTAATCTTAAGTATTAGTTTCCTTTTTGTTTATATTTCTCCAAAACTTTGTTGTTGCTCACATGTTTGGTCCATGATATCTTCAGCATCTTTCTGTAGAACCACATTTCTGATGGTTCAAGTCTCCTCTTTATCTTTGAGATCATCCAGCACCTACTGCCATACAGGAGGATATCATGTAGCAGTTTAGTTCTTTTCCTTGTTTCTAGCAATTTTTTTCTTATTTGCTTAATCAAAAATAAGAAAAAAAATGTAGAAAATAAAATAAAAAAATGGGTGTAAAATGGAAAGCAACAACTGTTTTTTTTTGTTTTTTTTTCATTTTTGTTGTTGTTGCTGTTTTCCTTTTTTTTTTTTTTTTGTTGTCTCTTTTTTTCCTCCAATCAAGGCTGCAAGGGACCAAATTTTTTTTTTTTTTAATTTATTTTCCTGTATATCCCAATGAGTCACCTGTTGTCTTGTTACTTTGATTTTTCTATTTAATTGTATTTCCTGATGTCTGCAGTTCTACAAAATACCATAGATATATTTTTAAAGATTACATTTAAGAAACGACTTTGTCAAGTGAAATGGGGCATTACTGAAAATTCTCATATCAAATTTGATCTTAGATCAGTTTTTAATGTATGTAAGTATATCATTTTCGCGAGTAGATAAATATCATTCAATAACATCATAAAATTCAGCTATGACAAAATGATATATACATCCCCATAAGTAAAAACAGTAATAAAACACCAACACAGTCTTTCTTATCTGAGCTAAAAACAGTCAGGTAATTTAATCTTGACAACTTAAATAATTAAACTAACCACATTATTCGAACATCAGATTTAAAGATTGAAGTTTGACCCAATCAAGAAAGACGAGCAAACCCCAAGTCTCTCTCCCCTCCATACATGATTTCTGTCACTAGCTCATTTATAAATAAGATAAACACAATGGTGGACAGGGGTGAAAATCATTCTTGCCTTGAAGGTAAAAATATAGATTTGGCAGTGTGAGGGTCAGTCAATAGCCATGTCGGCAATAGCTATCAATTCATCTGTAAAGGTGAACAGGTAGTTCGCCATGTCAAGGCAGGTAGCTTTTGATATCTCTCTCTTTCTCTCTTCATTTTGAAAAGTTAGTTTACCTGCGTCAGGTGTCTGCTTTCAGTATTGACATACACCAAGGATAGAATGCCAAACAGATAACTGTTAGGACTTGTTCATACTTGACTATTACTTGGGATGAAATGTGTGTGGTCAATACAGATACCTGAAAATGAGCCACATATATATTGAAGAGACTTAACACAAATAGGTATGCATACATATATACTAATCATGAAAACAAAGCAAGAAGGGTCATGTACATAAAAAAATTCAATTGCATAGTTTGTGATGGTCTTATTGTATTAAGAACACACACTGTATCTATATACTGTAGATTATTTTTGTGCTAGCAATACCACTAATATATATATATATATATATATATATATATATATACATACACACACACACAAGAATTAAATGTTATTAGGTTGGTGCAAAAATAATTTCGTTTTCTAACATATGTTACTATTTCAGAAAACGAAATTATTTTTGCAACAACCTAATACATTTACTTGTACCTACTCTGAGTATTGCAGAGATAAGTTAAAATATAATTTTACTAATATGCCCCCAACTGATGAGGTGTTACTATCTCTGCAAAACTCTGAGTAAGGACAGATAATTTGAACATGCATTTGATTTTATTACTATTAATGCTCTCTTGATACTGAGCACTTTAATTTCAAAACTACATGCCTTAAAAGTATTATCTTCAAGAAACACTGTTAGAATATATATATATATATATGTGAGAGGGAAGAGGAAATTGTAAAGCACATAAACTTTTTCTCTATGCGTGAGTACAATATATATATTAATGCATGTGTCATTAAATAATATAGACAAGTTTTGTCTATTTATTTTAAGTTCCTTTCATATTGTCTGATAAGCTTAATAACATAATCATTGAAAGGCGAAAGGAAATCACCGTATTGATACATGTTTAAATCCAATCTAAGCTTTCGGCTTACATAAGCCATTATCAAAGATGGCAATTACTTTTCAATATATCAACCAATACACGGAAAAAACAATAATGATAGTCTGTTTCGTCCATGTCTTGGTTGATATATTGAAAAGTAATTGTCATCTTTGATAATGGCTTATGTAAGCCGAACGCTTAAATTGGATTATCAACATGGTGATTTCCTTTCATCTTTCAATGATAATGTTATTAAGCTTATCAGACAATATGAAAGGAACATACTTAAAATAAATAGACAAAACTTGTCTATATTATTCAATGAAACAGGCATTAATGAAAAATTCCTGCCTAAATATGCACACTATATATATATATATATATATATATATAATTTTAAAGCAATCTTCATTAATGCTGTGATAAACATTTGAATTTTTGTAAGATCATCTCTATCTATAAAAGGCAGGATGTGTGTGTGTAATGAATGCATGGCCGCAATTTTCAACGGATTTGCACCAAAATTTACATGCCCATGCTCCAAGTTAGCGGGAAGGCCAAGACCGACTTTGCATTTCCCAACTCCCATTGATAGTTGAAATAATCAATTTTTTCATGCTTCTACAACAGTTTACATGTTGTTTGTGGCCATTTTCTACTGGCCAGAGTGAGAGCCTATAGCTGGCTGCCACAAATAGGCAGGAAGATTCTATTGGTCAGTGTGTGAGCCAACAGCTGACTGACATGAATGTTAACTAGCATGCTAGCATGCCAAAAAAATTGATAGCTGCATTCGTCACAAGTGGGAAAAATTTAAATCTGCATGTCACTTTACTCCAATTGGCTCATTCGCTTGCTTAAACTCATCGTTGATTCTTATTCCGCAGAACTGAGTTGGGTGCGAAAAAGTATTTGTTGTTAACATTTTTATTTTCATTCAGTTTCATTATGTGCGCAAGAAATTTTCAGATAATGACTAGTTTCTTTGCTAACCCAAAATCGGCCTTGCACCATATTCTATTCAAATGAGCACACCGATAAATCCAAGCTTTTTAATAAATGTCTTGATACCATGCCAGATGAAGAGAAAAAAAGTAGCAGCAATGTTGGACCAAAGTTTTTCCCAGTCATAAACAAAAATCTATGCAAATTAAATCCTCAATGAAAAATGGACTGACCTGATAAGAAACTATTCCCCCACCTCTTCAGGTAGTTATTCATTATTAACTGATTTTAGATAGGTACTATATATTTTAAAATATAAACTGCCCTGCCATTCAAGTTTTAAAAAAAAAATGATCTTAAAAGGTTTCAAGTGGAAAATGCTAATACCTTCTTTAAAACATGACAGATGGAATTTATTCATGATCATACATGTGTTTTAGGAAATTAGAGGTGAGTTGAGACAGAACAGTTACTTCTTTGAGAAAAAAAAAACAGAATTTGCAAACCAAGTTCAACTTTCTTCTGAATTGGTTTATGATCTTTTGAACAGAAGTAGTGGTTTATCTTTTGTTTCCTGTTTAGCATTGAGTTCCTTCTAAATTCTACTTCAAATACTCTCTGCCTAAACTTTGAAATTTTTACTATTTAATCTTTCCTCAATAGGATTATCTAGGCTCATCTATTGTTCAGTTCACACTCCTCCCAAGTCTTTTGAACAGGAGCAGAGGTTTATCCCTTGCTTCTTATTTAGGATTGGGTTTCTGGTTCCTTCTAAATCCTATAGCAACTCTATATATCTAACACCTCTGCCTAAAATCTGAAATTTATACTACTATTAGGTTTCCAGATGCTTCTCCAGATTTATCTCCTTTTTCACTTCCAGTAGATCTTTGCATCTGACATTATCACCTTTCTTAGGGTGAATTGATTAAAAAAAAAATGTTTGCTTCTACATTCCATTAATCTACCCCATTGGCATATATTTTGATAAACATTTCTTGTCCTTGGTTTGTCACAGTAGACAATAGGTAAGTAAGCATTTGTGCAAAACACTATCCTATAGCTGGCAGCATTGTTTACACTCTTTTTCAAATATGATAGAATTATTTACATTATAGTCCTACTCATCTTCTTGGCAAAAATTTCTCCATAATATGGAACTACTTCCAAATATTGTCCTGATTTTGTATGGACTGCAGATCTTCTGAATCTTTTCTGATAAGCCCTTGACATAAGGTAGACAAACTGTATCATCCTTCTTGTCCCTTCTACATAATTAGCAGCCAAGGTTTGGTTTAAAGCTCTAAGTTTACTCTAGAAAATTGTCCTATGGGGCAATAGCCTAGTGGGTAAAAGTGTAGGTTTGGGAATTTGGTGACATTGTGGTTGTGAGTTAGGCAGTGTGTACTTGCACTAAGTGAAAACAGGTGAGTGATAACTGAACAGTACTAAATAAAATAAGGACTAGACAATATCCTTAGACATGGGCACTGGAATGAGAACAGTCTATTCCTGTAAATTAAATAAAGGGTTCAGTTCTGGATTCCCTGCAGATTACCCAGCTCGACATACAACAGCTGAAATGTTTTGATTACAAGATGACGACAGTAGTCCAAATATAAATAATGTAAATAACTGATCATTCTAGAAATTCAGACAAAAATTATATATTTCTTCTTTTATATGCCATGCTCCTTCAGGACATTGATGATCATGACTCTCCACAACTTCCTGCTCTTTGTAGCTCTTAATAAATTTTGTCTTTCGGCTATCTCTCTCACAACCTGCTCCAACATCCATTTACTCAAGCTCATCAAGTAGGCTGTGTGTTGTTTTCCTCGATCCCTCTTGCCTTCAATCTATCTTGTGAGTATCAAATTTTCTAAGTCCACTTTCCTCATTTATGTTCTATGAATAAGTACAAGTGTTCTTTTTGTTTCCCTTGTCTCTAGAACTTTGTTATTGCTCACATGGTATTCTCAACATAAATAATAATTATAAATAACTATTCTGATGCTACATCAGGAATGGCTCTGTAGTTTTTGATCTTAATTGATGGAATCTTTTAAAATGTACTGTTGTATAACTTCCACACATGCAGTTAGGAACAAATTATCCAATTGTAATTGGCTTACTTACCTATTGTCTACTGTGACAAACCAAGGACAAGAAATGTTTATCAAAATATATGCCAATGGGGTAGATTAATGGAATGTAGAAGCAAACATTTTTTTTTTTAATCAATTCACCCTAAGAAAGGTGATAATGTCAGATGCAAAGATCTACTGGAAGTGAAAAAGGAGATAAATCTGGAGAAGCATCTGGAAACCTAATAGTAGTATAAATTTCAGATTTTAGGCAGAGGTGTTAGATATATAGAGTTGCTATAGGATTTAGAAGGAACCAGAAACCCAATCCTAAATAAGAAGCAAGGGATAAACCTCTGCTCCTGTTCAAAAGACTTGGGAGGAGTGTGAACTGAACAATAGATGAGCCTAGATAATCCTATTGAGGAAAAATTAAATAGTAAAAATTTCAAAGTTTAGGCAGAGAGTATTTGAAGTAGAATTTAGAAGGAACTCAATGCTAAACAGGAAACAAAAGATAAACCACTACTTCTGTTCAAAAGATCATAAACCAATTCAGAAGAAAGTTGAACTTGGTTTGCAAATTCTGTTTTTTTTTTCTCAAAGAAGTAACTGTTCTGTCTCAACTCACCTCTAATTTCCTAAAACACATGTATGATCATGAATAAATTCCATCTGTCATGTTTTAAAGAAGGTATTAGCATTTTCCACTTGAAACCTTTTAAGATCATTTTTTTTAAAAAACTTGAATGGCAGGGCAGTTTATATTTTAAAATATATAGTACCTATCTAAAATCAGTTAATAATGAATAACTGCCTGAAGAGGTGGGGGAATAGTTTCTTATCAGGTCAGTCCATTTTTCATTGAGGATTTAATTTGCATAGATTTTTGTTTATGACTGGGAAAAACTTTGGTCCAACATTGCTGCTACTTTTTTTCTCTTCATCTGGCATGGTATCAAGACATTTATTAAAAAGCTTGGATTTATCGGTGTGCTCATTTGAATAGAATATGGTGCAAGGCCAATTTTGGGTTAGCAAAGAAACTAGTCATTATCTGAAAATTTCTTGCGCACATAATGAAACTGAATGAAAATAAAAATGTTAACAACAAATACTTTTTCGCACCCAACTCAGTTCTGCGAAATAAGAATCAACGATGAGTTTAAACAAGCGAATGAGCCAATTGGAGTAAAGTGACATGCAGATTTAAATTTTTCCCACTTGTGACAAATGCAGCTATCAATTTTTTTGGCATGCTAGTTAACATTCATGTCAGTCAGCTGTTGGCTCACACACTGGCCAATAGAATCTTCCTGCCTATTTGTGGCAGCCAGCTATAGGCTCTCACTCTGGCCAGTAGAAAATGGCCACAAACAATGGTATCTAGACTATCAATTTCAGCACAGTACCAGATTATCAGCAAGGTTTCATCATTTTGCAGGTGAAATATCTAGATGTAACCATAAGTTTTATGCTGTTTCTTTTATCACACTTCTCTCCTGTGGAACTCTCTTCTGGCATCTCGCTTCCCATTCACTTTTTGATCTGCAAAAATTTAAATGCAATGTTAATCACAGAATTCTGTCTTCTAAATTTTTATTCTTTTATTGTCCTCTCTCCTTAATAGTAGGGTTTCCCATAATCTCTAACACTTAGCAACCTCTTGCATCCTAGCGGCTTTATTGCTTTGATTGGGATGAAATGTTAAAAAAATAATAAAAATAAAATAAATATATAAAAATAAAATACAGAATTGCTAAGAACTTTACCAAAAAACAGAAACTACCTTACTTGAGGATTTTCAACATCCATAACAACTAAAATGGATAGCACATGTAACTCAAAGTGAAAATAATGAAATGATCAAGGTGTTGACATTCGACACTGCTTGAAATAAAAAGTTAGGAAGGAAACTCTCGTCAGTAGTGGAAAGAGCAATAACAGCTACTGGAGTTTAGAAGTCTATTTTCCTGAAAGAATATTACTGCTGCATCTTGTCTGGTGCTCCTGCTATATATTCAGAAATTCTTGATAAAATCCAAAGAATCTGCAATGTTACTGGCCCTGATCTGATATCTCGGCTTTAGCCCCATTCTCACCATCTTCTCTGAGTTATTTTTATAAATATTTTCATCAAAAGTTCTGATGAACTTTTGTCTATGGTACCTACTAGATTACCAGCAAAGTTCCGTCAATTTACAGTTGAAATGGCTAGATATAACAATAAGTTTTATGGTAACAGTTTCTTTTAACACACTTCTTCCTTGTGGAACTCTCTCTTCCGGCTTCTTACTTCCCAGTCAATTTTGATCTTCAAAAATTTAAATGCAATGCCAATCGTTATCTTCTCTCTTCTAAATTCTTATTCTTTTGTTGTTCTTTCTCCTTAATAGTAGTTTTTTTTCATATTCTCTAACACTTCATAACCTCTTGTGTCCTAGTGGCTTTATTGCCTTACTTGGAGTTAAATGATTAAAAATATATACATACATATATTCTTCATGCAAATAGCGTGAAAGTTGATTGTATATCTGCTAATGAGTAAATCATCAAAATATTTCCATATTTTAAGTTGGTAAAAGAAGCTCAGAAGTTATTTGCAACAGTCTACTTTACGGGATGAGAAACAAAATGTTTTTTGTGCCAAATTTTATTAACTACTGGAGCTTGCCATTTTGATCCTGTGTTTTTGTGAAAACTTTTTGGGCTTGACTCCAGAAATTAATGCAATTACAAGATTTTCAAAATGGAAATTTGGCTATTCATTTTTCACTTAATTCTTTGCCATTTTTTTTTTCTTTTTATCATAATGTTTGTATCTTACGCAATTTTTTTTTTGTTTTAATAAAACCCATAAACTGGGTTTTATTCTTTTTTTTTTTTTTTTTTTTTTTTTTTTACCCCAAGACCTGTCAAGTGATTGTAGGAGTTGGAGAAGCATCATTCTGGGAGTCAATTCCACAAAGCAACAACCTTTAGAAAGAAGCTGTGTAAATAGAGTACATAACATGGTGGTCCCCCTGCAGCTAGGGAGTCTGGTGAACCTTTTTTTTTTTTTTTTTCTTTTATGAAAATATTTCAAGGAATGCTCGGATTTAAAAAAAATAATTCACTTTCTGTTAAAGTTTCTGCACTTATTGTCAAATATTTCACAGAAGTTTGTTAACTGATGCTAATCAAAATGATCATTTTATCTTAAACAGTTTCTTTTTTTAATATTTTGTATTGATTTTTGATTCATTTTTCTCTCTCTTGCAGCTTGACCATAGGCACCAGTTCCTTTTTAAACAGGTAAGCCATTATTTTAGTACTTTTGTAAATAGGGAGATACAGTGGACTAAAAGTTAAGAGCCCGCCAAAAATGAAATTGCTGATTCAATTTCAAATTCCAGCTGTGACAATTTTTTATTTTGTACTAATGCTCTTGGAAAAGGCATGAACACATTTAGGCTATCCCCGCTTTCCCTCAGTATATCCTCTGTGTGTATGTATTGAATTCAATAAGCCCTCCTTCATTATATGTCATAGAAATTTCAAATCTTTCAAGATCCTTCTCTAGAACCATAATTCTGTCATATCTTCATTTGTGAGAAAATTCTCCAGCATTTACAGACAATAGATAGGACATAAGAGTTCAGCATGCTTTTCTTTGTTTTTAACATTTTCCTATCTCTTCATGCTTTGTTTAGCCTGCTTACAATCACCAAAGTTAAGCAACATATAGACTGTGAATACCAGGTGCTGTAAGCTTGGGTGTGTAGGTGTTGTAATAGATAATGGCTTGAATTGTTAATGGGTTGCAATTTAAGTTACATTCATTATCTTCACTTACACATAAATGCACTTTTCTATTCTGTGCATTAAAAAACATTGGCATTGCTTGCTGTCTCTTTTACATCAGCTTGAGAATTTCACGTTTTCATTTATTTTATTTTCTCTCTTTCTTTGAGATGATCTTGTGTACTGTCTCTTAACGTGTTTCATTTTGAAATCCTGACTTCTAAATTCTTATATTTGTTCTTCACTCTATCAATATACATCTGTCTGTAAATTGTGTTATGCTAGAGATTGTAGTTTACTCTTGATATTACAAAAAGTAAACAGGATAATTTGCCATGTTATGACCTGTATTTCTATAATCCAGCTGAGACAAATGTAATGAATTAGTAAGAAAAGTGGTATGCTGATATTTTTTGTAAGGGTAATTTATGATCTTTTTACTTTTATAATCTGCCCATATCTTTATGATCTGGTCTAGATTGTAATTGTCTTTCCTATTCTACTAAAGTAGACTTTAGAAATCAATAATTTTGTATAGTCAGTTTTTACAATATGAAGCCATAGAGCTTATAAAGCTATTTTGCTTACATCTTTCATTCAAACTGTTTTGTTTCAAGTTTTTTACTAATGTTTTTTTAATGGAGACTTTAAATCTTTGTAAAGAAACTTTTTTCACCTATTGTTAAATAAAACACTTATTTTTTTTTTTTAACTTTTTTATTTAATCTAAAATTTAATTTAAATTAACCTATTAATGTAAAATACATTATTATAAAATTTAAATAAGATTAATCTGGCATTGTAGGTTTTTAGAAAAAAAATCTAATACTTTTGATTTACAAAATTCTGGTTTTATATTTTTATAAAAAAATGTTTAAGGAAATGATCCATGATACGAAATATAAAAACGATCTGATATTATTATCCACTGTATAAAGTGATATGCTACTATAGGATTATGACAGTGATCCAGTATTGATCTGGTTTATAAAAACAATTCAGTATTACAGATTTATGAAAATGATTCGGCATATAAAAGATCCAATATACAATATTATTATCCAGTATATAAAATAAGGTATTATAGACTTATAACTTATGATCTGGGATTTTAATTAGCATTATGAAAAATGGTCCAGTATTTTAGTTATATCTGGTATATAAAAATGATTCAATATTATGATCCTGTATGTAAAAATGATCCAATATTGTGATCTGGTATATAAAAATGATATAATATTATTATCCAGTATATAAAATGATATGGTAGTAAAGGTTTATAACAGTGATCCAGTCTTATGATCTGTTTCATAAAAAATGATCCAGTATTTTAGCTTTATTTTATCTTTATGAAAAATGAAACCAGTATTTTAGTTATAGTTATATCTAGTATGTAAAAATGATTTTATATTGTTATTCGGTATATAAAATGATCTGGTATTATCATTTTATAACAGTGATTCAGTCTTATAATCTGATTTATGAAAATTATCTGGTAAACATTTCATTTGATCTATCCATCATTTATTCAAGAGGCGAGAGTTACTGCATTGCTTGAAAATAGGTAACTATTGAAAAATAAATATGAACACCTTTACATAACAAAAATCATGTCATTAAATGAAATTGGACGACACAGTTCGGTAGGATCTCCATTGCTGAAAGGCACCTTGCTTCATGACCTTTATGGCTCCCAACAACCCAAATATCTAATGTACTGTTCCATAATATCACCCTAGCAGGCATTTCCACATTCTATGTCTAATGAATGTCAGTTATCTCCTGTTAATTCCCCTCTGAAAGTTCTCCACTGCCTTAACCAGGTATTGAACTCACACTCTTTGGATCCTGTCATGTGGAACTAGAACAGTCTACCCCAGTGAGTGAAATAAAGGGTTCAGTTTGACATTCGAACCACCTGAAGAAGGTTGGAGCATACAACGGCTAAAACGTTGTGATAGACATGGCAATAAAGATGGGGACAATAGTTCGAATAATGTAAATAGTGTACATAATACCTCATCTCATCAATATAGACAGATACATAATGAACTTGATTAAATGGATGGGTGGAACAGAGTTTTAGGAGAAATAACAAAAAGACAAAATTTATTTAGAACTACAAGGGACAGGAAGATGTGGGGAGCCACGATTGTCTACGTCCTGGGTGACAAGGCACATAAAAAATTATGATAAATTGCTCAGCTCAAATCAAAAGTGTAACTTTTTCATTGTTTAGATTTCTGATGCCCTTGGATTGGATGGACACATTGTTGAAGACCTTGTTCTTTCAGATGAAAAGGTAAGCACTTTTTACTTGTAACTCTTAACTTATTTGATTTGTGTTCATGTTGCAAAATAAAACTGTAATTATGTCATAGCATACCTATGAATAATAATGGGTATGTCTACATTCACATAAATACAGTAGTAAATACTGTATGTTGATCTGCAGTTGGAGATGCTATGACACTATTATGAAACAGCTACCTGACCCTATTTTATACAGGGTCTACAGGGAATTTTGGCTGAGTCCTATGGGCTCAGGTACCCCACATTAAATTTGGCCATGTGTCACATCTGACCATATGGGGTGGTTAGTAGATATTCTGCAGTTGAAGATTCATTGCTCAATTTTAGCAGTTAACTACTCCTTCTACACACCACTGGTGAATCTTATATGCATTTTTCTTTCCCTATGTATTATCATTCGTTACCAATCTTTGTGTGATTATTCTATTCATTAACCTTCCCTAAGTTAATCATTTTGGTGACGAGGATTAGCCGAAATTACATTTTGGCATTGAGGATTAGCCAAAATTTCCATATTTTGGCATTGAGGATTAGCCAAAATTACATTTTGGCATTGAGGATTATCAAAATTTCAACATTTTGGCATTGAGGATTAGTCAAAGGACAACATTTTGACATGGTTTTAGTGACGTGGATTTACCCCAATCAGAAAATATCCCTAGTGTGGCATTTTGTTGTCAAGAATTTGGCTACAAATCAAGGAAATCAGTTTTGGTGAAAAAAGATATCACCAAAATCTCACGTTAAAATTCACCAAGACTTCATTGGGGAAAAAAATGAAAATGAAAAATTTTAAAATAATACTACTTGAAATGATCAAATGGAAAGACGAACAGCAAAAACGGTACAAACAAATAATCGAAAAACTTGTTGATATGTTGATAGAACAACAAAAAATGTTCATGAGTAATAAGAATGGATATTCTGAAGATGCTATTGTAAATGCGATTGCTGAATTTCACTATGTATCAGAAAAAGAGTTAACTTTTTCACTGTTTTTTTCCGTAGATACTGTTGAATGAACTTTTGAAGAAAGATGTTAAATGGTCTTGGACGACGGAATGCCAGGAAGCATTTGAGAAAATTTAAAAAATCCTAACATCAGACTTGTTCTTGACGCACTATGATCCCCAAAAAAGAAATAATCATAGCAGGTGATGCTAGTGCATATGGTATAGGAGCCTGCATCATGCATAAACTAAAAAACTGCTTGACGATTGAAAAGGAAAGTTTAGGGATTGTCTTCGCTTTGAAAAAATCTCAGTCATTCATGGGAGAAGGTTTACTCTACAAACAGATCACTGTTGATAACTATTTATGGGTTCAAAAAATATGGCTAATAGGTTATAACAATGGGGAACCATTTTGCTAAATTTTGAATTTTAAAATGGAATTCTTACCATTGTGTAAATTAAGTCATGCGGATGGGTTGTCCAGACATATTCCAAGAAATAATGAAGCTTTAGAAGACATGGTTATTACTTCCCTACAATCGGAAGAAGAGATAAAAAAAAAAAGTACTATGCAACATTGTGCGGGAACTACCTGTGACATTGGAAGATATAAAAGTAAAGCATTAGAAGACAAATTTATTATTGAAATGAAGAAAAAACTTAGACGGGACTAAAACAGATTCTGGGGTATACTCAATGTGTGATGGCATTCTTATGTACAGCGAAAGAATAGTGGTACCTTTGGCACTACAAAAGAGAATCCTGAAAGAATTTAATGCAAGACATCATGGTATATGCAGAATGAAAAGCTTGATGAGAAGTTACGTATACTGGTGTAGCATGGATAGACACATTGAATGTCTGGTGAAGTCATGTAAAGGCTGTCCTTTGGTGCCTAAAGCACCACCAGTTAATTTCAATCCATGGCCAGAAACTGACCACCAATGGTCACGTCGGCATGTTGGTCCACTTAATGGTCCACTTTGTTCGTCCACTTAATGGGACGTATTATCTAATTGTTGTAGAATATCTCTGGCCACTTTGAAAAGTGGCCAGAGATATTCAGATGTAACAAACCAACGACCCAAATAGTAATTCACTTTCTTCATGAACTGTTCGTGAGGTTCGGAGCACCAGATTTGATTGTGTTGGATAACGGCACTCAATTTACATCAAAAAAATTTAAGGAATTTTGCAAAATGTTTGTGGTAGTGCACATAACCATTGCCTCTTACCATTCTAGAAGTAATGGCCAGGCAGAGCATTTTGTGTATACCTTCAAAAGGGCTCTAAAAAAGCTAACGGTGGATCCACAAATGCTGCAATACAGCAATTTTTACAGGTGTACAGGCTTACATAACATAGGAATGCACCTTCAGTTATAACTCCAGCAGAAATTGTTTGCATGAAAAATATGATCAGTTTTTGACAAACTGATATCCAATAAGAAAAAACGTGATCATGTGGTACAAAAACCTGAAACCAATTTTTATAAAATTGGTCAAAAGGTTTTTTTTAACGTATGTACCAATCAAGTAAAACATTGGGAAGTCGGAACTGTCATCTAAAGAATTGGCAGGATGGTGTATCTCGTAAAAGTCCTGAAATGGTACAAGAGAGGAACTATAATCAAATTAAAAGTAGGTATTCAACTGAAGAGAACGCTATTCTAGATGAGGTTGAACCTAAGGAGGTTATTTTTGATGCTTTCGATTTGCCCATCTCTCAGAAAGCCCCGGAGATAGAAGTCCAAAAGAGACAGAGTAAAAGAAAAAGTGATATGGATAGGATCAAAGTCAACCCAAAAAGAAAAAAATTGACTCTGTACAGAGTAAATCCAAAAAGTGGAGTGTTGTAGCATACCTACAGACAATGGGTATGTCCTCATTCAAGTAAATACTGTATGTTGGTCTGCAGTTGGAGATTCATTGTGGAATTGACTTACATCTAGCAGTTGACTACTACTTCTATGCACTACTGGCAAATCTTATATGTGTTGTTCTTGTCCAATGTATTATCGTTCTTTACTGACCTTCATGTGATTATTCTGTTCAGTAACCTTCCCTAGGTTACAATGAATTATATAAATACTTTTAATAAAAAAAATCAACAGAGCTTTCTTTGACCAAACTGTATGCTTGTATTTAAATGAAAAGGGAATTGGTTCAGACTGGACTCAAATTGAGTATTCTCCACTTGATGAAAAAGCAGTTTAAGAGTTTATATAACATTCTAACTTTTGATATTTGATTTCACAAATCAGAGCATGATCAGAAATCAAAGCTGAAACCATTGAATACATTGGGGGCTCCTTGATCTTTCCTTACATCCACAAATCTTGGATATTAACAGTACAGCAAAGAATCCAGGCATCAGAAATTAAATGCAGCAGAACCATCTCATGTGGGACTGGATCACAAATGACGTGGCTTAGACAACAAACAAGAAACAGGCTCATTGGAAGACCTGATATCCACAAGAGGAATTTGAAATGGCACAGACACGTTGTAGTGGATATAGGAGTTGGTTATACATTTGTAACTGTCTGTTCGATGCTTAGATCAAGTAGTTAAGCATCAGTTCAGCAGGAATGAACAATAACTGACGTCACAGGGAGAAAATATCACAGTAATCAACAGATCACATATCAGCCAATCAGTGAACACCTGATGATGACCAGAGGGTACTTGGTTGAAATGCTGTCTATAATAACGTCCATATCAAAAAGATGTGAACAATATTTTGAAATAATAGGGATCATAAGATGTCATTTCATTTGGCATAATTGACTGCAGAAGAGCAGCTCAAATTCAAGAAAATGTCATTTATCTTCTTCTTTTTTTTCCACTGTTGTAATCAGGTTCAAGCTTTTGTATATTTCTATTTCACACAATTTCTTGCTTCAAAGCCAGCTACAATCTTCAAAAATTAAAATGCAATATCAATTGCCATCATCTGTTTTCCTGGATTCTGTTCTTTTGTTGTTCTTTCTCCTCACTAAATTCTTCTCATTCTCTTTTGCTCCCAGCAACCACAAGCATCTTAGTGGAATTATCACCTTTCTTTCAGTGAAAAATGATTAAAAAAAAAAAATATTTAAACTCAAATGAGAATTGAAATCATTAAATTCTCTCTCTTATTTTTTGTTTCCATCAGTTTGACATGATAGAGGATTTTTTCTCCTCAAATGGACCCAGGAAATTAATCTTTTTTTACCAAACATCTACCCGAGTAAGTGCCTTATTTATCTTTTTGTCTTTTTTCACATGAGCAATTGTTGAATGGAAAAAATTAGACAAGAAGACATAAAAGTTCCCCATCAATTTTTTTTTTTTTGTTCACCCAATAAAAGGATCAAGAGCTTCTCAAAATAGAGGATTACTGAGTTGTGTGACATGAATGTAAGAGTAGGTAGATTATAAGCATAGGCAACAATTCACTTGATGAGATCAAAATTGTTGTATTCAGGGAAATATCTACACAGGGATCTATTCTACAAAGTAGCAGTTCTTGGGAAGAGCATGATCCGAGTCAGACTTTCTCCTTACAATTAGAATTCAGAAGGCAATGAAAGTGGTTCAACTCTGTGGACATAGCATGAAAGGTGTCCGCTATAAAAGCTTGAACTTATATATAATGAATCCTTTATGCATCAAAGAAGGCAATCCTTCATCAGAATGGCTAAAACTATTTCCTTAAAGTATTTGAGGAAATTAAATTTAATAGATCTTTCTAGTATTGACAAGTTTCCTTCCAAACTATTTGTTTATGGTAGTGTGCAAAGTTAACAGCTTTATGATATCATCATTTTTCCATTCTAGTTATGTTTTAACCATCTTTTTTTCTATTGGAAGTGTACAAGTGATGGGGTTTTCTTATTTGGTAAAGGTCTTCATGATCTTGTCATGCCAGATTGATGAAGTATTGCCACCTTTAAGATTATAGGACTTATTCATTTGAAGTCATTTTAAACCAATATTATTCAGTGTGTAAATGAAACTTATGGTTAATCAAAAAAAAAGCTAAATACATTTTTCAGAGTATTTTCCTTAATCTAAGATGATTTTTTAAAACTTTTTGCTTTCTGAATAAATTACAGCTTTCAAATGAATCATTATTTACTTATCTTTACTTTTTTGCTACTCAACACTTTACTGATGTGGAGTAATTGGCCATGAATAAGTGTAAATAGCAAAAATGCTCAAAAATGGAATTGACAAAGTTCTCAATAAACAAGAAGAAAAAGAACAAGGCAAAATAATACTAAACAATATATATATATATATATATATATATATATATATATATATATATATATATATATAAAGTCAAAACAAGAGTAATAAGGCATGAAATAAGAATTGTGTTCACATGGAAAATGGATACAGTTAAGTGATTATAGTGTACTTCATCACAGACAAAAAATTATGGCAGATGAGACTGAAAAGGTGTTCATTTTTATTAGTTAGGAAGAAGTCACAGCATCCATCTGTAGGATTTGTCTATAAATTTGGTGGAGACATTTTTAGCACACGTTCATATAGATTGGAACTAATAACAATGTGATCAAATTTCAAATCTAAATTGTTTATGTATTTAAAATACTGCATTTATTAGAAAATATATTCAGTTTAAATATAGAAAGTCAGAAAAATGACTTCAAAGTGTCAGACTTTTTCTTTGACCTCCATGTCTTCACTCACAATAAATATGTCCAATTCATTTTTATATACATCATGTATTTGTGTTTTGTGGTTGGTTTCATTGTAGATTTTAGGGACAGACCTAAAAATATTAATACAAAAATGTTAAAAATATTTTTTAATCTGATTTTTTTTAGATCTGATTTGTTTTTTGTCTGATTTTTCTGTTTTTTTCTAAAACTGATTTTGTGTTTGTTTTTTTTTTTGTTTTTTTTTGTCCATTTTTTTAATCGGATTTTTTGTTTGTTTTTTAAAATGTTTTTTTGTTTCTTTAAAGTTGGAATTTTGATATTTTTTTTTTTTTTTTTTTTTTTTTTTTTAAATTGGATTTTTTTTTTGCTTTTTTTTTTTAAATTGGATTTTTTTGTCTTTTTCCAAATTGGATTTTTTTGTCTCTTTCTCTAAATTGTATATTTTTAGTCTCTTTCTCTAAATTGTATATTTTTAGTCTCTTTCTCTAAATTGTATATTTTTAGTCTCTTTCTCTAAATTGTATATTTTTAGTCTCTTTCTCTAAATTGTATATTTTTAGTCTCTTTCTCTAAATTGTATATTTTTAGTCTCTTTCTCTAAATTGTATATTTTTAGTCTCTTTCTCTAAATTGTATATTTTTAGTCTCTTTCTCTAAATTGTATATTTTTAGTCTCTTTCTCTAAATTGTATATTTTTAGTCTCTTTCTCTAAATTGTATATTTTTAGTCTCTTTCTCTAAATTGTATATTTTTAGTCTCTTTCTCTAAATTGTATATTTTTAGTCTCTTTCTCTAAATTGTATATTTTTAGTCTCTTTCTCTAAATTGTATATTTTTAGTCTCTTTTTCCAAATTGTATATTTTTAGTCTCTTTCTCTAAATTGCATATTTTTAGTCTCTTTCTCTAAATTGCATATTTTTAGTCTCTTTCTCTAAATTGCATATTTTTAGTCTCTTTCTCGAAATTGCATATTTTTAGTCTCTTTCTCGAAATTGCATATTTTTAGTCTCTTTCTCGAAATTGCATTTTTTTAGTCTCTTTCTCTAAATTGCATTTTTTTAGTCTCTTTCTCGAAATTGCATTTTTTTAGTCTCTTTCTCGAAATTGCATTTTTTTAGTCTCTTTCTCGAAATTGCATTTTTTTAGTCTCTTTCTCGAAATTGCATTTTTTTTGGCTCTTTCTCGAAATTGCATTTTTGTTTTTTTCCTAAACTTTTTTGTTGCCTTTTTTAATCAGATTTCCTCACTAATGTTTTGGGAAAAAAAATAGTTTGAACTGTAGCATGATTTAAAAATGTTATGCCTCAAATCTGCTGTATTCTTTTGGTTTATATAATTTCAGAAAGAAAGTGTCTATATGAAGAACGACAATCTAAATTATTCATCACAATCTTACAGAAAGCTCTGTATTACTGGAGGAGACATTGAAGTAAGTGAACAATCTTTTTCTCAGGTAAAATGAAAATAGAAAATGAACCAAGTTCAAATTCCTTTCAAGGCTTGTATTCATTTTGTACTAATACCTTTTGAGAAAAGAACAGATCTGCTTGTTTTCTATCCAACTATAGAACAAAACAGCTGTGTAGACTGCAATTTTCTAGCTATGATAGGACAACCAAACCAGAACAACTATTTTGTATTCATAAAGGAAGCTATGGAGAGCCATGATTGCTTACATGCTACCAATAATACTTGCTTCTTTATGATCCCTCTTTTTGTCTTTTTGGTATTCACTCCTCTAACCATTTGCATAAACTTGTTAAGTAGGTTCTCTTTCTATGTATCAGGATGTGGGTGATAACGGTCCTCCAGTTTCCTATTTTTGACATTCTCAGAAATACTTGCTCCTTCATAACTGCACAACTGAGCAGCCAATAATGCTTTTAGCTGAATTTGATAAAATCTTTCTCTTAAAATAATGTTTCAGGAAACTAAGTTTCTCAAGTCCAGGAGCTGTTATCATGCTTTCCAGTCTTGAGGTGTATTTCTTTCCTAACCTTTTATTTGGAGTAGTGTGGAACGTCAACATCTTTATTATGTTATTGTTTCTTTTTGTGTTACACATGCTATACATTTTAGTTGTTACCACTGTTTAAAGTCCTCAGGTGATGTGGTTTCTGATTTGGTACAATTCTTTATATGCGATTATGTGGCACTAGTTCACAATGTTCACCAACATCCACAGACTTCATTCACTCAGAGCCATTTTTAATCATTGATCTGCAAAAGCAATTGTATACAGCTAAGGGTTTATATATTTCTGAACAGGTTTGATGCCAAACATGACATCCATATGAAAGTCTTGATCTGATGAAGCTATTCAAGAACATACAGACATTAGATATTTTAGGATGTTTGAATAGAAAAAATCAACTGAATACTTACAACTTTAAGTGTCAAACAAAAATATGTTAGCACATACCTTAGCCTGGAAGAATTTTAAAAAATGTTAAAAAAATAATTCTAACCAGTATTTTTTAAATATATATTTCAGCTTTTGATGCTGATCATAAAAAATCTGCATCACAATATCCACTCCTTTCTATACATTATTTGTTACTATTGAATTTTATTTTATGGTAACTCACAGTACTGAAGGACAGGAGACATTCCAAAGAGGAAGTTCCAGATTTCAAAATCTGGAAGAAAAGAAATTTGTATTGAATGTTCTCTATAGACTTCTAGTTATGTAGCTTAAATTCTCTTTGTAACAGTTGGATGTTATTGAATAGTGAATCAGAACACAGTTCCATTTGCCTCACCCCCAGAGGCACACTCCCATAATGATAGTCACCATTTTGTTTGAAATACAAGACAGCTTCAAAACATTTTTGTTATCAAACTTTTCCTGGTTTGTCAAAGGTAATCTACTGAAAACTACAGTAAGCCTTCAGTTTAATGGATACAGCTATAACAGATTTTGTATTTAGCAGACTTTGTAGAGATCACAGATTTCTTTTTCTCCTATCTCCCTTCATGGCTCTCTACAATTTTCTGTCCTTTGTAGCTCTTAATAAATTTTGTCTCGTTGCAATCTCTGCTAAACTTTGTTCTGCCATCCATTTACTCAATCTCACTAAGTAGGTTATGCATTGTTTTCCTCTGTCTCTCTTGATTTCAATATCCTCTGAGTATCAAATTTTCCAAGCACTCTCTCCTCATTATGTGCCCCGAAAATATCAACTCTCTCTTTCTGATATTAAGTATAATTGTCCCTTTTGTTTCCATTTCTCTAAAATTTTATCATTACTTGCATATTCAGTCCATGGAATCCTCAGCATCCTTCTGTAAAATTACATTTCTGTTGCCTCCAATTTTTTCTTCATCTGTGAGGACATCCAGCATTCACTGCCATATAGATGGACTGATATTACATAACAGTTCAATACTCTTTTCTTTGTTTCTAATGAAATATTTTGCTTACCTTTTGAACTGCATCTTTGGTTATCCGAATGCTCCTTTGTCTTTCAGTGTTACACTTTCCTTCCTCTGTAAAAATATTTCCCAGATATTTAAATTATTGAACTCACTTGATTTTGCTACTTCCCATGAGTAATTCACATGTTTGGCATTTACTTTTACTAATAACCACACATTCCATATTCTTGCAATTGATGTTTAGTTCTCTCTTCACACTTTCCTTCACAACCTTCTGTAGGAGTTTGTTTACTTTCTATGTTTGCTATCAACACTGTGTCAAATTCTGGAATTTTTGCTTTTGTGTTGTTTCATTTTCATTGGTCAGTCATATTTTATATGCATTCAACTCTTTGAACCAATGATAGCATAATTTGTGGTGTTCTGAATTCGAGACAGACAATGCATCCATCCAAAGTTTCAAGAAATTAACGGATTCCAAGCCTACCTGAAAAACCATAAATATTGCTATAATTTCTTGAAACTTTGGACAGACAAATCATCTCTCCTTGAAAGGATAATCTGCACATGGATGAGGGTAAGGATAATCTGCACATGGATGAGGGTAAGGATAATCTGCACATGGTAGAGGGTAAGGATTATTGACTTGTGTGTGCACCACTTTCACAAACATGACTCCCAGGTAATACTTTTATGCATATTTGCATTTTTCCTCCTTGTATTAGGTTGGTGCAAAAATAATTTCGTTTTCTCCCAAAGTAACTTATTTTTGCACCAACCTAATAGCAAGGTAAGTTAATAGTTTTATTGTCATCAAATTGAATTCAACCAACTTTATATCTTTTGTATTAATCTACATCTTCTATTTCCATGATATGATAATAATTACAGATAAATAAAATCCTATAATTATTTAATGATGAATAGATGATTTGTTTAATTGAATAATTAAGAAGCATTAAATATAAACAAGAAAATGTCAGAAAAGTTTTCAAGATTTTATTAGTACTAGAATTTTTTTGCAACACCCTGATATGTGTTGAAATCCTACATATAGTTAAATTTTGCAGACCGGTCAATGAAATTTGAATAAGCTAATTTGTTTGGAAAAGTACTGTGACAAAAACCCTAGTTCATGGTATAATAATTTAATTTTATAAGACTTCATGGTAAACAATATTTTTTAAGAAAATTTCTTATATTCCTTTTTAATAGCAAAGAATATACAACTGGCTTTGCGTAAATATTTCTTTCTGGAGTCAAATTTCGACTTTTTCAAGCATTTGGCCTTGTGATTTGTTTATAGTTCTGGCAAACACAAGACAAAATGGTGAAACTGGATTCTTGTCCATTCAAAAAGGGATATTCAGATGGTTTAGGAATAAACTTTATTCGATTGGTCAATGTAGGGCTATTTTAGAGGGTGTGATGTACAGATGGACTAACAGAAGTCACAGAATTTTATATATAAATAAAGCAATTCCAAATTATTCACGTATATTACTAAAGTAGGTTGTAAGTAATTTGTGTTTTTGAGAACCAACTACAATGATGGATATATCATCCTAACTACTAATCACACATAACAGTTAAGGAGAACACAAATATATTTTATTTTTTGCTTGGTTGTAGCAGAATAGAATGAATTCAAGAATAGATATTTTAACTCTGTTAATGGAAGAATTGAAAGTCCATTTATATTACATAATATTATGAGAGTTTGTTTTTTTTTTGTTTTTTTTAACAATTATTTTCACCCTCTACAAGGCCCAGAAGCCACTTGGGGTAGAAGGTTACAGAGTAAGAAGCACAGTTAATGTGGATATGTGGGGAAGATAACGGTTAACCTTAGACCTGAACAGGTTAAGATTGTAGTGTTTGGGAAAGCATCCTCTTGGGAGTCATTTCCACAAAGCAGTTCATAGGAAGAATCTGCTTGAATGAAACTTACATCTTACCAGTGGAATGTAAAGAGAATGAGAGTAGTTCACTACAATCGGCATGGCATGGTGCATCTTAGCTGTGAAGTTTAGAACTTGATGAACTAAGAAATGTAGTTTGAACACTTTCCATGGGAATAGCAACAGAACAGCAAGAAGTTTGCAATGAGGAACGGAGATTGAAGGGTGGAAAATAATTTGTTACATGCAAAGACAGTGATGCTTTTGTATTCTATCAAGACTGGAACATGAATACTGGCAGCTCCTGTCCATAGATGGCAACTGTATTCCATTTTCAACCTGACCTGGCTCTCATAATGGTAGAAGATAGCAGAAAGAGTCAGGTACTTACTGGAGTGGTACAGTTCAAGGTGTTCAAGCAAGGAAATAACACTATGAAGACATCTAAAAAAATATGTAGTATTTATGGTCTAGGTTTTATAACTGACCAATGATGAATCACAAAAGTCTTTAATGAATAGCAATCCACAGTAAATTATTCAGGAAGTAGTAAAGATCTTAAACATATCACAATCTACTGTATGCCAAGAGTTAAAAAAAGATATGGAAAGTCCACAAGCTGGGTGTTTGAATACCATACACTGTTAGCAAAAAGAACAAAGTGGATTATTGATAAACAGAATCATTTTTGATTCAAACTAATCATATATAAATAACCTTGATTGAGTATTTAATGCAAACCTTGCAAGAATTTAGGGATACAGAAAGCACTTATCTCCCTTTGGTGGACATAAGTCACATAATGGCCACTTAATGATGCCTGAGTGACAAAAGTGGCAATCAGTTTCAGTTTTGCTTACAGGAAGCAAACCAAAAGGTTGGTTTCTTCAGCCCAGGCCCACCATGTTGATGGAATTATTTTTGCTTGGGATATAGATGAATTGGGCCCATTTGAATCTGGAGTCTTAAACATGGCTTCTCCAGACACAGTAGTATCTCCATATTATATTTAAGACCATTCCTTTTTTGTTTCTCTTCTGTGTAGATATGTGATATATTGTTTTCTGCGTAGGACACACACACATATGTGTCTGTGTGTTTTGTTAAATAATTTTAAATGTGTTATGTCTATTTTGATTTTAATCCTTTCAAGTCCACAAATTAATTTCTTGGTGGCTGTAGAAAATTAAGAAAAATTCCGAAATTTTCTTTCAAATAATTTTTATTTTCCCAAGTACTTTCAATCTCATCTGTGACCATCTCCAAGGGTTGCCTATCTATAGATGTGTTATGCATTAAATTACAATTAAAAATTTTTTTTAAAATAAATCACACAAGATACTTCCCTTGCATAGAGGTAAAAAAAAAAAAATTGAATTTATGGTGTTAATTTATAACACATCCATAGACATGCAACTCCTGAAGATGTTCTCAGATGAAATTGAAAGTACTTTGGAAAATATTAAAAAAAAAACTATTTGAAAGAAAATTTTGTTATTTTTCTTAATCAATTTTTTACAGCCGCCAAGAAATTAATTTGTGGACTTGAAAGGATTAAAAATAAAATAGACAAAATACATTTAAATTATTAACCAAAACATGCTTGAATAAAAATATACTGCCTAAATATACATACATACATACATACATACATACATACATACATACATACATACATACATATCTATCTATCTCTCTCTCTCTCTCTATATATATATATATATATATATATATATATATATATAGTTTTGTGTATGTTTTAGTAGTATAAAAGCTTTTTCCTTTCAGCCATTCCATCCGTGAAATACAGTGTTATTATAATCATAGATATGATAATGCCCATAATGGGGGAATAAATCTTTGTTCCATAGCTCTCTCCAGTTACAAGAAAATTTTGGGATTTTCTCCTTTTTAATAAACTTTCTATTCTTTGCTATAATCTTCAGCTGATTTTATGAATGATTCTGGTATGTCTCTCCTAATATATCAATGGAGAAGAGATAAGTGTTGCCAGTTTATAAATCAATATATTTTGTGAGTCATTCATGACATATTTGTATCCAGGTGAATTAAGAAACACAAAGAAATTACTGATATTAATTTTTACAAAAATAAACTCTTAAAAAAAAATATTACAGGTAATTTTTTTTCTACTATTCAGAGCAGCATCCTCATCTTCATTATTATACTCATGTTTTGCCTGTTGTATTATCTTGTCAACTTCTGGTCTCTTCATTACATGTTATGCAATTCAGACCACGAAACAAAAAGAAATATTGATGCCACTCTTTCCAAAAATAAACTGTTAAAAAATATTACAGATAAATTTTAATTTTTTTTATTTCCAGACAATTGGTGGAATCTGTGTCTATTTTTTGAGAACCATAGACAAAGCAGTCACTGATGCTAACATTGCCCAGGGATTAAATTTTGGTATTCTTGACTGTACTAAAGGAGAAATGTTACACGGCTTTGGAGAACATATGTCAAAAATAGTTCTACATTCTCTGAAGTCTTTGGAGGTAAGTAAAATTGGAAATTGTTTGAAAAATAACTAATAAAAAATTAAGAAGACTTTTTTTTCCCTCTTTTAGAATTTTTTTTTTAAATTAAAAGTGCAACACTGAAAACTAAAAGGTGCATTGGGATAGTGAAAGTTGCCTTGTAAAGGTTAAGCAAAGTATTAGGAAACAGAAAAATTTCATTAAAATAAAAAGTGTGCTGAACTGTTATGTCATATCAGTCTTGCCTATGTGACAGTGAATGCAGATTTCCTCAAACATGAAGCAGACTTGAAGCAAGAGATTTATGTAGTTCTACAGAACAACGCCAAGAATACCATGAACAGAATCTGTAAGCAACAAAAATCATACATCTGTCCAATTTTATATCTAATGCCTCTCTACAGATACCTTTTATTTATTAGGTTGGTGCAAAAATAATGACGTAATAATGTTGTTTTTTGACGTTAATAAATACGTCAAAAAACGACATTATTACGTCATTATTTTTGCACCAACCTAATAGAAAATTCTTTTCTTTTTATACCTTAAGATTCACCCAATTCAAGGCTTAAGAGTCCCTCAAGATAGTTACTCACTGTAGATAGAGAAAGAAGAAAGTGAAGACTGTGAGGATCAGGCTGATAATTAGTGACTGACTCTTGACTTGAAAAAGTTAATATGTAATTTTTCAGGGAAGCATCCATGAGGAAATTCCATTCAACAAAATGGCAGTTCTCAGGAAAAAGTTGTAAGAGTGGAACCTCTCCTTATTCTGTGGGGTAGAGGTGATTTGTGGACATAGAAGGATAAGTCCTAGCTGTAAAGGTCTGAATTGGTGGAACTAAAGATGGGGAGCCCTTCTGAACATTTGCCATGGAAATAGCTTGCAACATGATTGTAGTTTGCTGCAGAGATGATTTTGTAAATATGTCAAGGCTGGAAATGATTTGGCAGCTCTGCTCCAGATATACTCCATTTTGGGTCTAATTTGATCCTTGTAATGATGAAGCATGGCAGATGGACCATATCAAGGCTGGAAAGGGAGGACTGGGCAACTCCAAACCAGATGTGACAGCAGCAATACTTTATTTTTGGTTAGACCTGGCTCGTGTGTGTTCACTATATCTCTCTCTCTCTCTCTCTCTATATATATATATATATATATATATATATATATATATAAAAGAGGACATTGAAGTCAACACTCAGAGGTGACACATTGTTTCATGCTAGGCGCAATCGTCAGGCCGTTCTGATGATTGCACCTAGCATGAAACAGACTGTCACCTCTGAGTGTTGAATTCAATGTTCTCTTTTATATTTACATACACTCTATCTCTGATATTGAGCACTTTATCTCATAAATATAGCACACCTTAAAACTATATATATATATATATAGAACAGCAGAAGGAAACAGGTACTTTTTTTTTTTTTTTTTTTTTTTTTTTTTTGAGCAGCACAAGCATTTCAAGTGATGGATCTTATATACAAGGTCCACTTGAGGCCTTGAGCAATCTTTCATCCCAATAGATATTCAAAGCATGGCACTTTGCTGACAGTGCAACCGTTCATTGTGATTGAAGAAAACGCAAATGCTGACAAATGACAATGTAATGTTTTAGAGTTGTTAAAAAAAAATTACAAGCTTCCCCCACCCACCATTGAGCTAAAACAGAATTTAATTATCTCTTTATCTACTTCCAATCAATTTTATCATGCCCCCACCCCATCTAAACTGGTCAGTTTATTTTTGCTCAAAAGCCATTGTCCAAAAGTCTATCAGCCTTGATATCCTGTTTTTTCTAAGTCTGCATTTTTTTTTTTTTTTTTTCATAAACAATCTCATCTTTCACACTTTCAGCTTTTATCCTAATATTTTCAAAATACCTTCTGTATGTGAATTAAATATTTATTCTTCTTTATGTACCATGTCCCCTCAGGACGTAGGTGATCATGGCTCTCTACATCTTCCTGTCCCTTGTAACTCTTAATAAACTTTGTCTTTCTGTTATTTCTCTTAAGCCCTATTCCACCATCCATTTAGTCAAGCTCACTAAGTAGGTTATGTGCTGTTTTCCCCTGTCCCTCTTGCCTTTGATCTGTCCTGTAAGTATCAGTTTTTCCTCATTATGTGCCCTGAACCCTCAAATGTCTCTTCTTGATATTAAGTATCAATTTCTTTTTGTGTTTCTATTCTCTCCAAAACTTTGTTGTTGCTCACATGTTTAATAGTTCCCCTGTTGGTTTGTAAAATCCTAATTATCCTAAACAGATGGCAGTAAGTGGTGATGAGTGGAAGGGCATATCATGTAAGTGGCAAGAAAATTTTAATTTAAGTATCAGGTAAAATTCTTTAGCGAAGGATGGAACTTCTATAAGACATGGATACCATCTAAAATGTTTAAGATGTATGATTCACAGTCAATGAATCATTGAATACAATTCAATATCAGTTACAAAAATAAATCCTTGAGGGAGAAAGATTTAGAGAATTTGACACTCACAGTACATATTGAAAGTCAAAGGGACTAAGGCAGCAAGCAATGTACCTGATGATGAGCTTGTGTGAATGGTTAGCAGAACTGGGAGTGGGAGGGATGTCAAAAACAAACGTTTGTAAGAGAAGCTGTGGAGAGCCACAATTACACAACCTGTAGGGACATGGCACATAGAAGTATTTTAACAAGATTAAAAGTTTCTTTATATCATCTTGTGGTTGAAGAGAGAAAAAATAAAAATAAAATATACTGCCCAGTGCAGGGATTGAACTTGCAGTGTTTAGTCAACCAGCTAGAGACTTCAGCTGTTAATGGAGATGTCACCTTTGTTGACTGTAATGAGACCACCCAGTGGAGCTCTATAAGAGCCAAGGGTTTTTTTTGTTTCTTTTTTCTACTCATTTTCGTTAGTTTTTTGCCTGGAGAATATTTGTCAGTCAGTTTAATTCCATTTTGGAGTTTTTGCCAGTTGCTCACTTGATCGATTGTTGAGAAAGCAGAGTTGAAGAAAAGAAAAAAAAGAAAGAAGACCAGGAAATCAAAGCAAGCAGAAACTATATTAACAAAGACTATTACTTAATTTAAGCTACATATGTGCTGGCATCTATTTTTTTTTTTATAGATAAATGTATATCGTTTAGCTGCCGAAGAAGCATCTGGTTAGCAAAGTTTAAATTTATTATTTAAAAGCAGTAATTTGACTTTAACATAAAGGTATGAAATGAAATCAAGTAACAAATGATATTAGATTTCTTTTTGCACTGTAACTACTACTACTACTTTGTCCTGGGTATGATGGTAAACTACATCCAGCAGCAAGGTCTCTGATTGGAAGATTGGAAGCTTTGAGGAGTGTGGAACCATGTTTTAGTTGCTGTTGTTCCTGGTCCACTTTGACCCAGGATGGTAGCACCTGTTAGGATCCTAGCAATGAGCAAATGGTGAACCTCCAAACAAAAATCAACAGTACTTTTTTATTGTAAAATTATCAACAATACATTTTATGATCTATAAAACATATACCTAAAAAACATGCCTTTACTTTGAAAGTAAAAAAAAAATTGAAAGTTTGAAAGCATAAAATTGCATACAAAATATGTAGATTTCAGCATTAATCAACCCATAGAGGTTGATACGCTGCCAAACAAAATCAACGAACCAAGTAACAAACATGAAAGAACTCTTTCATGGCATTAATCCATATAATATCCTATAATTTCTTAAAGAAATCAAATTGTATTCCAAAATATAACTTCAACAAAACTATAATATAAAACATACACATCCCTGCCTCCAGTAATCCTGTCCACATGATTAAATATATATGCACAAAAGCAGTGTATTATCTACCATGTTGTCAACTGTGAAAACAGCATAACATATATCTTATTTTTATTACTTTAAAGCTCTCAAAAAACTTAAATTTTGGCATTAAATAATCTAATAGTTAATTTCTTCTTTTCATTGTGCCGTGTTTCTTTAGTGAATATATATATATATATATATATATATATATATATATATATATATATATATATATATATATACTGATGATACAATTGTATATGGGTGAACCTCTAAAACTCTAGACGACCAGAGATTGGCAGCTGATCTCTCCTCTGTTTGAGTTCTAACAGCTCGGTGGGGGAAACTGGCTGGTCACATTCAATGCTTCTAGAACAAAACTAGCGACATTCTATGAATACTGATCAGACCAAGAACTATCAATGATCCCATTGAACATGTTTCCCTGAGGAAGGCCCTGTGCCTTGAGCACCTATTGGGATTTAAACTCAGCCCAGTGCTCAAGTGGAATTTATACATACAATCCATCATTAAAGGTGCTGAAAAAAATTGTTGCTTCCCTGTACCAACCAGGCTGAAAATGGAGTACCACTGTCATATATGGCCAAGAGCTGCTCAGTTTTCTCTTTCTAGTCTTGATAGTCCAAAAACATCTCCACATCCTTGTGGGTGACAAATTATTTTCCACCCCAGAACCTCTTTCTCACAAGTGAAATGTCACAAGCTTCTTGCTGCCAATGTTCAAATGAACTACATTCTGTAGTTTCTGCAAATTCTAACTTTCATATACCCTCATACTAAATATACTTTGTTGTTACTTACATGTTCAGTCTATGGTATTCTCAGTATCCTTCTGTAGAACCACATTTCTCTTGTTTCAAATCCCTTTATTTGTGATGAGATTGTCCAGCATTCACTGCCATATAGGAAGATTGATATTACTCAACAGTTTTCTTTGTTTCCAAGTAAATTATCCTGTTTCTTAATACTTTGCTTAGGTTTTGGAAGGCAACTATCCCTTATATATATATGAGTGGAACCTCAGTTCATGAATTTAATTAATTCCTGAAGGGCCATTTGTAACCCGAAATGTTCGTAAACTGAAACTATTTTTTCAATAGGAATCAATGTAGAGAAAAAAGTCACAGTACAATAAATTTAGAAAAGAAAAGCACGCCACAACACATGAATGTATACAACATGGTGGTCAACTCGGAAATTATTTTGTTTGCATTAACTCAATTTGTCTATGTTGTTTGAGAACCAAGGCACTTTCATCTCAAATTTTCTGTTTGAAAACTGTTTTGTTTGACATGTGAGATTTTTGAGAACCAAGGTTCCTGTGTGTGTGTGTATATATATATATATATATTCTTCATGTAACATTTTTAAAATAATCTATAAACTGTCCCCAACTCAATGATATTCTTTGTTGTCTTTTAGTCTTGGGGTTTTCTTTCAAATGGAAATGGTCACTGTGCAAAAGTTCAAGAATTTATTGAACAATTAGAAAGATTTTCAGGCAGTTTGAATAATGCAGTCAACATTTTGGAAGGACAGCTTGTTTTGTTGGAAAATGGTTATGGTCACATGACTGATGAGCTTACCTGCCCACAGGATTATCAAATTGCAGGTGTGTCTAATTTTCTTACTTGTTTATGACTTGTTATAAATGAGAAAATTCTCCATGCTGATTACATATATTAAACACTTAATGAGCAGGTAAAAATATTTGCAGATTTCTCACTTTGCAACTTCAGTTAAAACTTAAATAACAAAAAAAGAAAAAAAATGGTGCTCATGACTTAATAGAAAAAATTATATTGATATGCTGGTTTTCTATTCTGGCTGAGATAGTTTATATTCATGTTGAACTAATGATCTTAGGAAAGGCATGAATCCATTTTTTTCATTCTGCCAAACCTGGGATAAAATATGAAGGCACATGGGACTATCTCACCTTGGCTGTAGTCAGTTTAGGAGAAAGACAACTCATAATTGAAGCCAGGAGCTGAGCTCCTTCAGATGGTTCACTGTAAAAATTTTACTTCTAACTGCTAAGCTGCTGGTACTTTGAACCAGTTCTTGAAATGTATGGCTGACCGAACTCTAGTAACATGGCAGTATACTTAAGGAACCAAAAGTTTAAAAAAATAAATTAATTAAATAACTTTGTAACTAAGACAAAAAAAAATTATGAAGGGAATAAAAAAAAAAAATCTCCTGTAAGATTTCCTAATTATTCTTTGCTGTGATATTGAATCTGAGGCCCTCACCCATAAATTCAGGAGTTCTTTTCTTATCAGAATTATTAGAGTGAATTTTCCAAGCTACCGTACATTTGTAATCATCATTAGACTCTTCCAACTCTTTCCAAATCCTCTACACTGTCCTTATATTGACACCCCCCTCTTCCAAAGACCCTGAAATGTTCATATTGGAGCTTCCATCATGAATGCCAAGCAGTATAGCATGCCGTTTCTAAATTTCAGGCAGAGTAAATTGTGCCATTTTGCTCTTTTTCTTACAGATGGTACCCAATTGACCCTACTGTACTGTGCAGCAGACGAAATTTACAATTGCTTTTCTGAGACTTTTGAAAATTACGTCCTCTTTCATAAAAAAAGAGAAATCTTATGCTTCAATATTATAGTGCTGAATTATTCAAGCCAATGTACAAGTAATTAACATAAAATGTTCTTAATGATAGACTTTCTTAAAGTAAACTTGCCAAAACACATTTTAAAATAAAATACATGATGTATACCTTGATTTATCTTAAAAACAAACTTGTATTTTAACAAGTAAAGATTATAAATGCTTCATATGATAAAACTTCTAATAAACAAAGAAACATACAATAATAAATGGATAATTAAATAAATAAGACTTCTCTTTTAAAGCATGACATTGATTTCTTTGAGCAATGGAAAAAAAAAACATGTCTGTTCACTCCAGCATCCAATGTCTATCTCCTTTCAAGACATACAACTTTGTGAAACTTACATTGCCTATTCTCAATGTATATATACATTTTCAAGACACTGAGTGATTTCATTTCCTAGTATTTGTGTTATAAACAAACAAGTGCTTAGTACCATTTTCAAACAAGTGTAGACATGTAGAAGCATTCAATACTGTCGGTTTTGAAATGTATTTTTATTATATTGTATGTTGCAGGTGTTAACATAGTTTGTAATGCAGAGTGTCTGATCAAAACAAAATTGTTGGTGCCCATGAGAAATTACCATCTATATACTTGAAGTTATTTATTTCCAGTAAATGGCATTTTCTTTCTTGATATTTTTCTTTCCAAAAAGTCAGAACAGCCAGGCAACAATGTTATAAAAATGATGCAATGAAAGTGTTAAATGAGTCCAAAATACTTAAAATGAAATAATGAAACATTAAATACACATTTCATACACAAAATGTACCAACTGTTAATGGGACAGAGGTAGTATGCTTTTAAAAAACCCTGTCTCATTATTATTATTATTAGCCCTGTCCCATAATAATTGTTACATTTAGTATATGAAATGCATATGAAAATGTAAGAGCTATTAATGCAACAGAGGTACTATCCTTTTGAAAAATCTTTTTTTGTTACTACATCTATCCCATAATAATTTTTACTTTTATCAGATGAAATGTATCTGCAGAGGTATCGACTATTCTGGGAAACATGTACTATTTTCTTTGCTTTGTGTCATTCATTGGTTGATCTGAAATATTGGATTTTTATAAGATCAACAAAAAGAACAGCAAATCTTAAACATTTGCTTCTCTGATTTCTTCTTTTGTTTTGCTTTTGACTTGATAATTCTTTTAAGATTTTTTTTTCTTTCATTTCTCTTCTTTTCCTTCTCTGTTCTTTTAGCCGGAAATTCTGATTCTGTTGACAATTTTGAAGACATGTTGAGCATGTGGTCCAACCAAATTCAGCAAGTTCTAGCTGAAAGTGAGCAAATGCGAAGAGAAGCAGACGACATTGGCCCCACAGCCGAACTCACTTACTGGAAGAATCGGATGTCAAAATTCAACAAGTAGGTCCTCAATGTCTGACTTCCTGTTGTTGAGTTACTACCTTGACTTCTGCAGCCAAAGGGCAGAAACACAGGAATCTCATTTGACCATTAGTTACTCTAAAATCAAAGGAGAACTTCAAAGGAAGAAAGATGAAGAATTTGGTTGTCACTTGGCCTTAACAAGTGTTTGGTGTCAGGTCTTTGAGAGCAGACTAGATTTTGTTGTTACTTGATACTTTGTGAAATATTCAAATAGAATTAGAAGTGTTCTTTTGACAATATTGTTCTTTTTTATGATGGCAAATGAATCTATTTTTTAATATAAACATAAATACATTCATTTGTTGTAAAATTGGGGTATTTCTCTTAACTGTGCCCGCACATGTTAAGAGAAAACATATAGTGAACTTTCCTGTCGACTTCAATGTTTAACAGATTTTTTGAACTGACTGCCAACACGTTACTTAATTATAAGTCGTGAAGGTTTTTACACTTTTTGGAAGCACTGATAACAAAGAAAAGATGCACATTTTCCTATGATGTCTCCAAACAACTTTCTTAAAGTTTGTGATTCAGATTTTTCCTCCTATACTGGCCACCAGTCAAGGTTAGAGAGCCCAGTCTGTTCTGCTATTTGACCAATAGCTGGTGGTGGGGAAAAGATGGAAGAGTATTTGGGTAAAAGTGAACAGAATGAACTTTGTCAGAATTTGTTGCAACAATTTCTATTTATTTCCAAGCCAATAAACATTATGCTATCCATATATATCTTTATTTATATATATATATATATATATATATATATATATATATGTGTGTGTGTGTGTGTGGTCGAGTGATTAGAATATTTGCTTTCTGGCCTTGAGACTCAGGTTTGAATTTCACCATGTTTGATTTGTCAGAGATGACTTCTAGATAATATCAATCTGGGGAGATGATTCCAGAGTTTGGCATCTGTGGAAAGGGCCTGAAACACCATACCATAGGCTAACCTAAGTGAATAAAATTATGTAAACAAAACAGTTCGGGAGCCCTCAATGGTTGTACTAGCACATAGTCACAAGTTATCATGACTGAGGGTTTGAGTGTGCTGGCCTTGTATAAAAAGATAAATTATGTAAGGTTATGTGCTCTCTCCCAGAAACAGTACCTAATTTGGATTTATGATAAAAGTAATTATGATTGAATTTATTATAAAAATTGTACTCTGAAGTTATTATGCAAAACCATGAAATCGCTTTTACTTTAATAACAAAGTAATAAAATCATTAACAATTGATCAACACCTATAATAGAACAAATGATATAATATGATTTTGTTGGCATATATGGTCTGGTGCTCTTGCTGTAAATTTTGGATTTCTTGACAAAATCCAAAGAAGGATCTGTAATGTGATAATGTAATACAATTCTGAACAGACATCTTGACTCTGGTCACTTTCACACTAATGTAACATGGCTTCCCACTGTCTTTTGTACAAATAGTTTTGTGCCAAGTGCTCTGATGAGATGTTTTCCTTGGTACCCCAAATACATAAATTTAAGTGTTCTACTAGATTGGCATCTAGGTCTCACCCTTTTACTGTTAATAGCTAAATGTAACTACCACTCCTACTCCAAAAGTTTCTTTTCTCACACTTCCCACCTGTGGAACTCCCTACTGTTTACTTGCTCCTCTGGTAACTACAATGCTCAAAAATTTTAATTCAACATAAATCGCCATCTTCTGTCTTCTTGAATTCAATTCATCTTTTGTCCTTGCCTCAATTCTCCCTATTCTTAGTCTTTCACTTTTATATCCTGTAACCACCTGTGTACTAGTGGCATTCCCACCTTGTTTGGAATGAAATGATGAAAAACAGTCTTTTGAAGTATTTGCATCTTTATATAGTGACCCTTCTTTGTAATAACTGCCAGCAATCTATTATCCATTGATTTTGTTAAACATTTTACTTCAGCAAATTCAGTTTCCATAGCAATTTTACTTGCATCCCATAGGACTGCTTTGATATCATATTGTTTGCCACCTTCATATAATTTCATCTTACATTGCAATTGATTATAAACCATTTGATTCAGACTGGAACTTGATGGTAGCCATTCTGTTATCTTCTCTCCTGTAAACCTTTGACACTCAAAAATTCATGGGTAACCTTAGAAACATTAAATATCATTATCATGTATAAAAACATGCTTTACTTTGAAACTATGAGACTAGTACTTGTATCATTCAAAGAAAGTTGTGTCCATGAAATTACAAGTTAGCACTGTTCATTTAAATCCTTGAATAGTTCAATAAATGGTTTGGCTGACAAATCCAACCTGTATCATAACACTGACGTCATCTTGCTACCTTTTTTTTTTTTTTAACCACAGGCACATCTGCATCAGATAAAGTCCATCATGTCCATAGAGTGTTACCTGAGATTTGTCTGTAAAAATTACTTTCATATATATATATATATATATATATATATATATATATATATATATATATAGATGCGCCGTCACCTCTCTCTGTCTCTTCTACAAATACTTTCATGGCAATTGCTTCGATGAGCTGCTTTCCCTGGTCCCCAGTCTCCATGAATACAAGCGCCTTACGAGGCTGGCATCCCGCTCTCACCCTTACACTGTAGAAACTTTAAAATGTAGCCGTCTCTTCTACTCCAATAGCTTCATACCTCGCACCTCTCGCCTGTGGAACACCCTTCCCAATTACTGTTTCCCTGATAGCTATAATCTCCAACTATTCAAATGTAATGTCAATCGACATCTCCAGTTACCTTGATCTACATACTACCCTTCCCTTCATCCTTTCATCTATCTGCTCCTGCTACAAATCTTCTGCAACCCCCCTGCATCCTAGTGGCTTCATGCCTTGCTCGGGGTGCTAAGCTTAAAAAAAAAAAATATATATATCTTAGCCCAATTTTGACACTTTAAAATCACTTTACTTTAATAAAACATTGAAACTACCTAAAAACTTGTTTCAATCTTTTTTGTGATGTCTACACTGATAAAAATTTTTCAAAGCAACTTCAAGTTATTGAGGTTTAAGTGATTTGCACAATAACTGCCAACAGACTAATATATATATATATACAATAAATTAAGGTCAATTGACTTATCATAATTGATTAACTCCAGAGTGCCACATGAAAATGCTCTTCAATGCCTGTTGAGTAATAAATTAATTGAAATTATTCTCAGATCTCATATTAATATTCCTTGGAACAAACACTAATTAAAATTTTGAAATTCTTACCACATGAGTTTATACATAACATTTAAATTTAGTACGAGTTAAAATGTATTTTTTCTTATTACTATACTAATATCATTACATGTTTGCAGACAAACTTACACATATTTGAATAATATATAAATTTTTATATACCAGAACAATCTTAGGAAAGTTAATGACAAAGTGGAAAAACTTTTTATGTGATGTTTCATCCTTTAGTCTGATGAATTGTTGAATATAAGATCCTTGTTGTGTTCACAGATATGTTTTTTAAATTTCTGCAAGGTTTCACAATATATTGTGAGGAACAGTTATGAAAGTTTATTTTATATATTTCATATATATATATAAACTCTGGTTTATCAATTAACCAAAGTCATTAACCAGCTTATATATATATATATATATATATAATATCTAGTAAATAGAGTATTAAATCAACTCATGAACTAATCCACATCTTAAAAACACAAAATCCTAATAATGAAACCATAGCCTCACTTGACGTTGAAAGTTTATTTACCAATATCCCAGTTAAAGAAATGGTTGATATAATTATAAAGAATATTTACAATAATCCATCTTTCCCTCCATTAAAAATTAGATCCAACATATTATGCAAACTACTTTTGACTTGTACCAATGAGGTTCTCTTTTATGACCATCAAAATAATATCTATGTACAAAACAGTGGTGTTTTCATTGGTTCAGTTCTGGGACCAATATTTAGCAACTTCTATATGGCTAACCTTGAAAATAAGATATTTACTACCACTAAAAAAATCCTCCATCTACCTAACATACATCGATGATATTCTCATCTTAGTAAAAAAACATAGACATGAATTACAAAAAACTTAAGTTCACATACAAATTTAACAGTAACAATAAAATCCCTTTTCTTGATGTATTGTTAGACATTTACTACTTCCCCATATAAAATACTAACTAGCATAAACATGTGCATTATCGACTATGAAAGTGAATGTCCTAAAATAGCTGTTATATGAAATTTAATAAACCATGCAAAGCTAATTCTTCAAAGAGAAACATTTTCTACACCAAATTAAAAAACCTTAAACAAGCTCTGAGGAATAAAAACATTTGTAATTACATTGTTGATGACTAAATTAAACAAGCTATTAGACATATTAACATAAATAAAAGAAAACACTTCTTCAAATAACTCTAAACATATCAGGCTACTATACCACAATTAAACGCATTCTAACTACAAACAAGATGAAAAAAATCCTAAAAAACTCATAAGTACTAATATATCCCCCATTGATCCCATTAAAAAAATAAGACTAATTATATACTACACTAAATTTAACACAACTAACTAAATCGTTCACAATAACTTTTTTCTGTCAAGTAGTGTTTTGCGAAAGACAAACATTGTATATCAATTTAAATATCCTTTGGGAGATTGTAATTTTGACAAAAATGTAAATATATATGTTGGTTTTACGACTACGACTTTGGCATAGAGACTTACATTTCATATGAATGATTATAGTTCAATCTCACAACATTTAAAGGAACATTCCTGTCCGCATTCACCATTTAGAGAAATATTAATTGACGATACAAGTATTCTCCACCACAAAAATAAAAAAAAAAAAATTCAAATTCTGCAAGCACTTTATATAAAAAAATTACAGCCAAAAATAAATAAAATCAATTATGAGTATAGCAACAGAGTTCTAAAATGTTTATAACAGCAATGGCTTTAAAATGTCTAAATGGTAATTGTTGAAAAAAAATTCAACAATATTTTAAAACATGTAATTATAGTTTTTAATAAAAATTTGCATAAATTGTTACCTTCCTTATATAGCGGTATTTTTTTTTTTTTTTTTTTTTTTTTTTTTTTTTCAAATTTTGCCGTGTTCATGCTCACACATTTTCGTACCTTACATTTATTCTTTGTGTTAGCAATTCATCCCTGAAGATGATCTTGGATGAGATTGAAAATACTAGGGAAAATAAAGACTATATAGATAATTACGACCTTTTGTTTTAATCAATTTTGTACAGACACTAAGAAATTGATTTGGGGAACTTGAGAGGATTAAAATAAAAAATAAAAAAAATAGACATAATATGTATAAATTATTCAACCAAATATGCTTGAATGAAGATATGTTGCCTAAATACACACACACACATATATATATATATATATATATATAGTAAGGTAAAAATCCATTGGTATATAATTCAAGTGGATCCTAGTAATATGAAAATATTAGAACTGATTCACAAAAAAAGGTTGATGTATTTTGTTTATACTGAGTGATATAATTAATAATCAAACAAATTCTTTTATCTCATATGGGGAATAGTCTATTTCGGCAGACAATGAAAGTGGTTCTCTCTTTTCAGCATTTATCTATCTTAACTTATTTTATTATGGCATATCTTATTATTTTATATATTTCTCCACACTAATCTAAGACTGTATCTAAAACATTGAAGGAAAAAAAAAACTGTCCTACAAAGGGAAATTTGTTAAAATATATATATATATATATGGGCACATGGCTTAGTGGTTAGAATGTTTACATTCAGACCATGAGACCTAGGTTTGGACCTCACCATGGTTGATTTGTCAGGAAGGAGACTTTTTCATGTTATTGGCTGAGAGATTGAGTGTGCTGGCCTAGATAACATGCTCTCTCCCAGAAACTGTAACTAAGGTCTGCTCAGCATAGTTGCAGTATAAACCACAGGTGAGCTCTGTAGGTGTTGAACAAACACAAATGTACCTGAGCAAGTGTCTGCAATAGGGATTGGCTAACCTTCCTCCCAGTAGACAGTTATCCTCAAATACGAGTGACCAGCTATATATATATATATATATATATATATTATGCTAAGGTAAAAAATCTGTTTGTATATAATCTAAGTGGATCCTAGTAATATGAAAATATTAGAACTGATTTACAAAAAAAAAAAAGTTTGTGTTTTGTTTATACAGAGTGATATAATTAATAATCAAACAAATTCTTTTATCTCATATGGGGAATAGGCTATTTCAGCAGATGATATCGGTTGTCTCTCTTTTCAACTCTGGTATGGAATGAAGTAATAGGGTTTAACTGTGAGGAATTGTTATTAGAAGCTAAACCATAACTTGCTGGTAATATTTTTCACTGTTTCAGTTGGACATTATGCATGAGGCAGGGCTTAAGAAGGGTGGTAGGTGTTTATCTTAAGGCAGAGAGGTTTTATTAGGGAAAGCCCAGAGCATTAACCTTATGACGACAAGGTGGGTTATTTACATTATTCGGACTATTGTCCTCATCTTTGTCGCCATATTTATTACCCTCATCTTTGTCACCATGATGAGGACAATAGTCTGAATAATGTAAATAATATACATAATACCTCATCTCGGAAATATAGACAGACAATGTGGGTATTAGAAGAAAACACAAGTTTTTAACCTAAATTTAAAATTAAAGAAGAAATTAAGAATGAACCCAGGAATAAATTTAAAAGAATTTATAAAGAGACATAGGGGATTAACAGAAGGAGAATTAGGTTTATAAATCATAATCAATATAATATGAACGATTTTAGAGGGGGAGAGGAGTAACTTAGGGTAGCTAAAGAAGGAAAAATTACACTATGGGGATTAGAATTAGGTTTTTGTTTTTTTATTTTGAAAGAGCTGTTTGATGTCAAAGTTTAGGGTTAGAGAATGAGTGTTTATGGGTATAAAAATATTGTTTTCACTCCTCCATGGAAATTTCAACGTAAACTTTTATATTTTCCATATTTTCATTGGGTGGAAACAATCACTTGATATATAACACTGGTAGCTTTGCATTTTCCCTCTACTGGACAGTTATCTTTTGATCTACAACTACAGGAGGTTTCAATGCCAGGTTTGTTGTCAGTCTCATAGAAATTCCTTAAAATTTGGATGTTGTGTAAGTTGATAATATTATAAGTATTGTTGGTATAAGAGTAGCTAATCTTAATCATTTTCTTACTGTTAATCATTTGATCTTAATGATATGTATATGGTTCAGCCCAGGTTGCGGATTTAATATGTATTTACATTTTAAATGCCCTTAGTAGAATAGTAGATCCAAAACAAATAGGTCTATACAGAGATGGACTCATCTTCATCCTCAACAGTAATGGTCCACTAACTTCAAACATCAAAAAGTGTGTGTGTGTGTGTGTATACACACACACATATATATATATATATATATATATATATATATAATCACACACACACTCACAAAAAAAAAATAAGTTTGCATCCTAATAATGGAAAATGTATTTATTTTTCAATATAGTCTCCTTCTTTGCCAATTCAAGATATATCCACACGAGATCTGGGGTTAGCTTGGGCCTCAGAGACTGTTCAAGGCCAAGGTCCACTTTAAGAGCAGATCTATCCATCATGATAGGAGAAAGTTCAGTCTGCTTGGTGACAGTGGTGGAATGTTACTATACAAATATAACGAATACTTGAATATTTTCCTAATCAGCTCATTAGTTTTAATTATTTTTGATTGTTTATTTTTGCCCTCATCATGTGTCATTAAATCTAATTTTTCAAATTCATTTAGCCTCCTTGAACAGATGAAAAGCAGACAAGTAAAAGCTGCAGTTGGTGTTTTGCAAGCTGCAAAGTCAAAATCTCTGAAGAAATGGAAGGAATTGGTAAGTTTCTTTAAGAAAATTCACAAAATTCTCAAAATTTTGTTTATCTGCACATAGTGATAAGAGAAAAATGTTTTTTTTTTATCATTTAACCCCAAGCAAAGCAATAAAGCCACTAAGACACAATAGGCTGATGAGTGTAAGAGAATACATGAAAAAGGAAACCTTATTAAGGAGTGAGAACAATAAAAGAACAGGAATTTAAGCGAGTTGTTGGTGCAACATGGTTTTGAGGATTTCAACCTCATTCTGAGAAAGAAAAGCTGGCTAGCTGCATGCATGGCAGTTCTCACTCCAGATCTCCAAATGTATGTGTCATGAAGGTCGACTGCAGAGAGCTTCCACTCTCTGAAATCACATTCTGTTAGCTCCCTCTATGACATCTTGGGCCTTCCAGGCACTCGCTTTCCTTTAACCTAAAAGTCACAGGAACACTTGTCCATACTAGTTTATTAACTGTCTGCTTAATCAAAGAAATGAAATAGCTATTCTTTGTTGACATTGTCAAAGATTTTCCTTAAATAATGTTTAAAAAAACAATAACTGAAAAATGAAACGTACATATTTATATTTGATATTTTAATAATTTTTAAATAATAAAGTAATTCTAATACATTTTTGCTTTAAAAGTATAGTCTATTAATAATTAGAATTAGGAATATTTTAAAAATTGTATTTTAATACAACATACTCATATTCAAAGAACCCTTTTGGAAAAAATCTTTATGAATACAATTATAAATTTAATGGCAAAACAAAAGTGCCAAAATAATTTTTGTCATTGAAAAAGAAACAAACAACATGCAAAAAACAGATGTAATCATTTGTTGAACAGGCACCCCTACCCTATCTTAACTTCATTTCGAAAGTAGCTCATATTAGGTTGGGGCAAAAATAATGACGTAATAATGTCGTTTTTGATGTTAAAAAATACGTCAAAAAACGACATTATTACGTCATTATTTTTGCACCAACCTAATATTTTGATACGATAGTTGTGAAAATGAATACCCTACCACTCCTTGTCAAAATGATTGAATTTCCCCATATCCTTAACAACTAATATTAAGAATCTATGTGCTTATAAAACTCAGTAAATTTCAAAATAAGTTATTCCAAAATTCACTTGAAAATGAAAACATATTAGGGATCTTAATTGTATGATTAAATTTGAAGTTTTTAGTTCCTGTTTTTGAAACATGGTAATTCTTGTGTAGTGATGGAACCATATTTTTAAACTGGTAAATATATATATATATATATATATACACACACACACACACACACACATAATTACACATGTACATACAGATATTTTTATGTATTCATACTGTATATGCACTGTATGTATTAACTCAGACTCACTAGAGAAAGATTCTCTGTTAACAACTTCTTCTCAACCCCACCCTGGGCCATAAGCTTCATGTTGGGAACCTAGGATCTATACAGTTTGTCGGTGCACCTTCAAAAATTGAAAAGATCAGAACCTAAATTCACCTTTCCTCTGACCCAGATCAGGTGGCTCAATGGAGGAAGGTGTGGCTGGTAAAATTCAATACAGCCAAAACCAAACTAGTAACACTACCAAGCAGCAATCTATTGCTAATAAATCTGTAAAAATGATCAGTTCATTGTCGCACTCTATTGACTACAGCCAAAGAAGGTACAATGTCACTCTCTTAGAGGTTAGCATCAGCTATACTGAGTAAAGACAGAAAGAGGTCTCTCAGATAATTAATAGAGAAAAGTTTTGTTTTGCAGTTGTTACAATTAACAAGCCATTCCTTGCCCTAGTTAACAGCAGATTGTAGGTCATTTTTGAGATCAGCTGCCAATTTGACCTCATCAAATTGATCAGACTTACTATTGAGACAGGTTTAAATCGTATCATCAGCATAGATACCAAATTGAGAACTGATGCCATCAAGAAGGTCATTGATGAAAAGTAGGAACAAAAATGGTCCAAGGATAGAACCCTGTGAAACATCTGCATCAATACAAAAAGATCTAGAAGAGTGGCCATTCTGGATGACTTTCATTTCACAATTTGATAAAGACTATTAAAAAATTTACCCAGTTTACATAACCTTTCAACTTGTGAAGACCAGTATTCCAAACCTTGTCGAAACACTTTTGAGATGTCCAAAGCAACAGGAATTGTTGGTGAAATTATTTTCTATCTTATAACCCCTTTCCCATATACAAGGCATTGCATACCTGTTACTACTTTATCATATGTGTTCTGACTAGCTACATTCCATCGTTCCACCAGCCCTGACCTTTGCAACTGGGACCCACAATGCCAGATACACAAGGATGAATCATCTTGATTCTCTTCGTATTCTATTAGCAGGAAGGAAATTCCATTCAAACAGCTTCTTCCCAAGAACTATTTTGTGGAATAGATTCTTGGCAGGTTGTTTTCCCAATCGCTACAATCTTGACTTAACTATTATATTTTAGAACAATGAGGAAATGTAAGGCAAAACAAAGAGGAATGGTAAAAGTCAAAATTACTTCAAGTAAGAAAAGATATGAAGTTGTGGAGAGGCATGATTTCTTATATGAAAAAAAGATTGTGAAACTGATACTGTAATTAGAATGAATAAATCCAACATGAATTTATAATGACTTTCATTTTGGTGGGTAGAAATGGTTAATTGAATGCATATCATGAGGATGCAAGAATTTCATGAATAAATGTATTTGTTTCTTTCCAAAGGATGGTCGGATTACAGATGCAGCCAATGAAGCCAAAGATAATGTGAAATATCTTTACACTTTGGAGAAATTCTTTGGACCACTTGTTAAATGCAACCCTGTAAGTTTTCAACTTTTTCAATTTCTTTTATACCAGAAATGATGAAATGTAAATTTTTTTTTCATGACTGGAAATTGATCAGCAAAGTATTTGAAAATTTAAGTTATTACGTGAGAAAAGCGTATCCATTACTTTCCGAAGTTCTGTACTCCTTTGTTATAATGGAACACACCTATTCTATAGTTAATAGACTCTCCCACCTATAATAATCAGGAGTAGTAGGAGTCACTCAGGGAGTTGGTCAGTGAGTCGATGTTGGTCGACCGACTGATCAGTTGAACTCTCTGGCTTTGGGCGGGGAGGAACTCAAAAGAGGCTACACTGAAGGGCGGATTCTCTTTTGGGGAGGTAAACCAACCCTGAACCCGTTTATACGGGTTCAATGGGCATATTTTTAGCTCGGGCTAGGAGATCCCACGTTAAACCGGCCTTATGCTACATGATGCCGTCATGGTCGGGGTGACTAAATATTGTTGGTCAGTGAGTCGATGTCGGGCGACCGTTAGTCGAATATTAAAGTATCAGCCACCACAACTAGATTACTGCGTCATTCCCTAATGTTTTGTACGTTGAACCTATTTTAGAACCGACTTAGTACAAATACAAGCCTCCACTGTGAATCCACTCTACAACACCCTTTCAGTACAGAGGCAATATTTCTTCACTTTATTATCTCTAAAAGATACATTGCCATAATTGTTCCAAGGAAAGCTAGTTGCTGCCCATTGCCTTCTCCAATTTTAAATTCAGAGATGTCTTTTTCTCTGCGTGGTTGCCAATAACAGCTGGAGAGCCCAGTTTTCTCTGCTATTTAATGATAGTTTAAGGTGAGAGAATGGATTTTTTTTCTTTTTAAACTGTGGACTTAATGATGACTGAGGTTGATTTACATGTTTGGTTATATGGATATCACAAGATCATATCCTGTTGGAATGTTGGCTCTGTTGCCTACTGGGAATTAAGACTCTCCCTCAACACCACAAAATGATAACCTTCCTGGTAGATACTTGCAGACTAAGTTTTAAGCCCAACTTCTATATTACTTATCTATACTTAACTATCTATTAATTCATTGTGATTTAAGACTTGTATTTGATATTAAATAACCAAATAAGGGTTGAAATATTCTGTTGGAATTTTTGGGATGAGGAGTTATCATTATTTACACTATTTACATTCAGACTACAGTCATCATCTTTATTCTGCCATTGTGCTTTTCAGCCTTCCTCAGCTGCTTATCAACCTGAGCAGCCTACAGGGAATTCTGAACTGAACCCTTTATTTAATTACAGGCTAGACTTTTTTGTTCCACTGCCCATATCTATGGATATCATCTAGTTCTTATTTTATAAGCCATTTTTATTTAACAAGTAAAATATTTCAGAAAGGTTTTCATGCATCAAGCAAAAAAAAAAAAGAAGAAAAATCTGAAAAAAATCTACCAAGAAAAATCTGAAAAAAATCTACCAAGAAAAATCTGAAAAAAATCTACCAAGAAAAATCTGAAAAAAATCTACCAAGAAAAATCTGAAAAAAATCTACCAAGAAAAATCTGAAAAAAATCTACCAAGAAAAATCTGAAAAAAATCTACCAAGAAAAATCTGAAAAAAATCTACCAAGAAAAATCTGAAAAAAATCTACCAAGAAAAATCTGAAAAAAATCTACCAAGAAAAATCTGAAAAAAATCTACCAAGAAAAATCTGAAAAAAATCTACCAAGAAAAATCTGAAAAAAATCTACCAAGAAAAATCTGAAAAATCTTCATTAAATTTTATTTAAATATTAAACATTCCAAGTTCAGCAAACCTGGACCCATAAGCCTGCAAAATCCTTTTTTTTTTTTTTGACAATTGATAACAAAAAACGTCCTTTTGATACACCATATTGCTTTTGTATACATGAATGTCCAAGTTTGACAAAATTCATTGTTAGATCTTAAATATAAATACCAAATATTAAAAAATTCATTAAATCTTCAATATTAAATTCAAGCACTAAATCAATAATTAAAATTCATCATTTAATGTTAAAATCAATACTATATCAGTAACCTAATAATACTTTACTTATATATATATATATATATATATATATATATATATATATATATAAACTTATATAATACTTTAGTTATATATATATATATAATAGTTTAGTTATATATATATATATATATATATATAATAGTTTAGTTATATATATATATATATAATAGTTTAGTTATATATATATATATATAATAGTTTAGTTATATATATATATATATAATAGTTTAGTTATATATATATATATATAATAGTTTAGTTATATATATATATATATATATATAATACTTTAGTTATATATATATATAATACTTTAGTTATATATATATATAATACTTTAGTTATATATATATATAATACTTTAGTTATATATATATATATATATATAATAGTTTAGTTATATATATATATATATATATAATAGTTTAGTTATATATATATATATATATAATAGTTTAGTTATATATATATATATATAATAGTTTAGTTATATATATATATATATATAATAGTTTAGTTATCTATATATATATATAATAGTTTAGTTATATATATATATATATATATATATAATAGTTTAGTTATATATATATATATATATATATATAATAGTTTAGTTATATATATATATATATATATATATAATAGTTTAGTTATATATATATATATATATAATAGTTTAGTTATATATATATATATATATAATAGTTTAGTTATATATATATATATATATAATAGTTTAGTTATATATATATATATATATATAATAGTTTAGTTATATATATATATATATATATAATAGTTTAGTTATATATATATATATATATATATAATAGTTTAGTTATATATATATATAATAGTTTAGTTATATATATATATATATATATATATAATAGTTTAGTATATATATATATATATATATATATATAATAGTTTAGTTATATATATATATATATATATATATAATAGTTTAGTTATATATATATATATATAATAGTTTAGTTATATATATATATATATATATATATATATATATATATAATACTTTAGTTATATATATATATATATATATATATATATATATATATATATATATATATATATATATAATACTTATATATGACTTTATTTTAAAAGTCATTCATGTAACACTTTTGTACTTTCAGTTTCATAGCCTTCATTCCAAAGTCTCTGTGATATTAATTTATCCAGAGACATTTTTGATTCTTGCTTAGAAGCAAGTTTCTTGTGGTATTTTGTTGAATAAACTGTTTTGTTTATTTCTTTTTTCAGGTGTCGATTGTTGAACACCTCCCCAGTATGATGAACGCAATTCGAATGATCTATTGCATCTCTCAGTACTACAACACATCTGAACGAATGACTTCCTTGTTTGTAAAGATTACAAACCAGATGATATCAACTTGTAAATCTTACCTTTTAGATGATGTTAGCAAGATCTGGGATCATCCAAGGTAATTTTTTTTTTTCAAATTGCATTGTTTGGCTTTCTTCCCAGATAAACCACTCCCAAATTGCATTGTTCGGAACCACCATCCTGGGTAGACAACTTCCAAATTGCATTGTTTGGGTTTATGTCGCATTGCATTATTTAAGATCTAGAGTTAGAATGAGCTGTGGCAGTTTCCTTTCTTTTCTACTCGTACAACAGCTGAAAATAAAATTCTCAATTTCGGTGATATTTGATACTTTACATGAATTAATAAATTTGATAATTTCCATATTCCTTAAGTGTGACCTTTTGAACTGATTGTGAAATTTGGGATACAATGCACAAAGCCCTTCCCATATATTAACCATGTGTAATTGACAGTGTAGCATATGTACCAAATATAGCATCGGGTCGATTCACTAAATGTAGCAGGAACACCAAATATATATGTACGACTACTATTTATATTAATGATTCTTCCACGTACAAGATTCAAGAATTAAAACAATTCCAATTTGTTGACTAACAAATATATATTGAATAAAATACAACAAGCATAAAATAAAATCGTATTCACAATGTAGATTAAAGAGAAGGAAGTTGTTTCCCTTTGTAGATTGATTGTAATCAACCATTTGAAGAAAGTTCTCTTGTGAGATAAATGTTCCAAAATAATTTTTAGAGCAAAGTTTGCATGTGAAGAATGAATAACACCAAGAATACAATTGTTTGAAATGTGTTGTGAATAAACTGGTTTGAATTAACAAAGTTCTGGTTGATTGTACTTGGTGAAAGTTACAGAGAAAAAATGTAAGTTTGTAGTTAAGAAATTCTGAGTCTGTGTGTGCGTTAGAGTGTGATGAGCAAGATCGTGGATTTGTGTTGACGGCTTGGATCTTACTGGCAAATTGTGAAAAGTCTCGCTATTTAAGGAAAAGAGGTAGGCTCCCACGGAACGACAAGAAAATTTGATCTTACATTAAAAATATATGATTGGTTAAAAATTAACCAGTCACTACACATGTACTAAACAGAATAGGTAAGTATGCTCAGAACCAAAAGATTCAAAGGAATAACTGCGATGGCTAAATTGTCCTATACAAAGGTAATAGTAATTTATTAGCCAATCGCAGGCGAATAAAATGACTTGGAGTGTATGTGGGTGTGAAAAACAGCAACCGCTATAACAGAATCAGGTGTTGAATAAAATGTAATGTTAAATATAAGATTCAAGTCACCCGTTATTCCTTAGTCTGTTCATGTTATCAAAGGTAAGCACTGTTTTGTTAGACTTTTGAGTTGCTTGTCTATATGACTGAAACTTTATATTCAAAATTTCTCCCATGGGAACAGCGTTTTTTGCTTGAAAATCATTGACGGTAAAATTAGTAATGAAACTGTAGAGTAAAATTGTTATGTTAGTCAGTGACAGCCTGTGAGTCATGAAAATCAGCATTTGCCATCACAGTTTTAATTTTGGCCCTCACAGTTTTAATATTAAACTTCTGACATTCATAAGAAATATAAAAGGTCAGATATCATTCGTATTACTATATCCACTAAAAGGGGGAATAACAATCTCAGTAGTGTTACAAAAATACCCTGATACAGTGTAACCCGGATATAAGAGAGTTGCCGGGACTGGATAATAAGTCTCTTATATCCGGGTTTATCTTATATCAGGGTCTCTTATATCCGGGTTACACTGTATTATAAAAAAAGTCTGCCGTCCACAGCTTGTCTTAAAAACTATTAACTTAAATTTTCACTTTAGGTTCTATGTCTGTTGTTTTACTTGAATTTACTGTTTAGCTTAACACAAAGCCAAAGAAATAATACTATATAGTAAAGTTTGTGTTGTCCTACAAGTATTTGTCAATATAAAAAAAAAAAATCTGTAGTATCTGTTCCAGTTCCACTGACATATTCCTATAACTATGGGATAGGAAAATTTAAGGGCACATTCCTGCCCATAAAAGACTTCATCCAGCAATAAAACTGATTTCAATGGTGTCTGTCTTTGTATACCAAAAAATATTCAATACAGTAGATAAATGTATATACAGATGTCGAAACACCAGTTCCTCTATGGCCACTGAAATTAAGCAATGACAAGCCTGGTTAGTACTTATATGGGTGACCACTTTAGAATACCAGGTGTTGTAAGCTTGGATGTGCAGGTGGTATAACGGAAAATAGCTCAGAATTGTTAATCAGAGTGCCGAGTTTCAATTCCTATTAGTTAGGTTCATTATATTTTTACGTGCAAATACCCTTAGGAAAGGTATGAATGTACTTTTCCTCCCACCAGCTACGAAGTAGTAAGACTTGTATCACTAAAACCATTATTATCGCCCAATAAAAAATAAGAAAAATTCTGTCTAAAATATTTAAATATCGACATTAAATATCCCCTAGAGGTTGATGAACAAAATCAACCAATGTACTGTACGTATATTGAAACTCCCAATTAAACAAGGGAAATAAGTCAGTCATTTTTCCTCAAGGTAATTAGGAGTTAGTTCCCTTGCTATAAAAACCTCTAAATATAAAAAATATGGTGGTCTGGTTTTCATGATATACGTCTGCTTAAATAGTTTAAATGGATTTGAATATTTTTAAAATAAAAATTCAAATGTAGTTAATTATTAAGATGATAAATGTTTTACTTTTTTTTTTTTATTTATCGTTTTCAACATACATTAATATTTTCCTTGTATAACAATTTTATTTTTAGCATTTGTAAGATAATGAAAATTATTAATTTACAGTTCTTGTACATTGAATTTGTCATCTTTTCAGTTATAATATAAAAATATAGTCTACATTTTTCAAAGCAACATTCTTCTTTTTTTTTTTTTTTTTTTTTTTTTTTTTCTTTTTCAGAGAAGTGTTGATTCCAATGTTAAAAGATTGCATCTATTTGAATCAAAAATACCAGGAACATTTTCAAAAGACGAAAGAGAGACTCCGATATAATCCTTCAGAAAAACAGTTTGAATTCAGGTAACCAGGAGTGATCATAGCTCTCCTCAACTTTGTTTTTGATCCTTTAAATAACTTTTGCCTTTTTAATAAGCGTCTTTCTTTGTTCTACCATCAGCTCCTTCAAACTGCTCAAGTAAATCAATGTTCCCTCCTGTTTCTGTTGTCCACATATACCCCATGTGTGTTAGATTATTCTGGCCTTCTTTCCTTATTATTCATCTTAGATATTTGTAAGTGCCTCATTCTGATTGTAAGTTTCAGTTTCCTTGTAATATTTCGTCTGTGGAAAAGGATTTGTAGGGTGGAAAATAATTCATCACCCACAAGGCTATGCAGATGCTTTTGAACCCTATCAAGACGGTCAAGTCAGGATTGAAAAACTCCAGCCCAGTTATGACAGCAATACTCCATTTTTGTTCAAATCTGGTTCTTGTAAAGATAGAGTATAGCAGGGGAAACTCAGATACTTATTGGTGTGCTACAACTGACCATTTTTCTAGCACCTTTAGCAGTAGACCGGATATATGAATTTCACAAGGTCTGGGGTAAGCTTGAGTCCCTAATAGATGTTCAAGATAAGGAACCACCTTAAGAGAACATCCATCTATCATGATAGGTGAAAGTTCTGCTCAGTGATGATAGTGGAAGGTTACTCACTTGGTTTTGGTCATATTAAATTTTGCCAGCCAGTCCTTCCCTCATTGACATAAGGGCTATGACAGAGGAGAAATCAACTGTCAGATTCTGTTCAACAAGTTTTGGATGTGCACCTATAAAGTGTTGTGTCATCCATATTGACATTCAGTAAAGGTTAGAGACTGCCATTAATATAGCATCAGTTGACAATATTATATTGTTAAGATTGTCCCATGATAAATTCTGGAGAGCTTCCAGTTCTCTTAGGATTATGAAGAGGTTAAATCCAATGAGAAAATGTATCCTTTTTATTTTTATGCATGCACTGAACTCCTTCTTTATTTGCATTCTTTGTTTCGAGTAGAAGTCCTACATCTTTCCTGTGTAAATCAAGCTTTTCTAGTATTTCAAGTAACTCTTCAAATATCTTTCCTGTGCTTTTCTAGTATTTCAAGTAACTCTTCAAATATCTTTCCTGTGTAAATCAAGCTTTTCTAGTATTTCAAGTAACTCTTCAAATATCTTTCCTGTGTAAATCAAGCTTTTCTAGTATTTCAAGTAACTCTTCAAATATCTTTCCTGTGTAAATCAAGCTTTTCTAGTATTTCAAGTAACTCTTCAAATATCTTTCCTGTGTAAATCAAGCTTTTCTAGTATTTCAATGTTATATTTTCGTAAAAAAAAATAAAAAAGGAAACTAGCTTTCTTGTCCACGTGACTTTTCACACGTTCCCTTTCATTCTCCTTCCTTTTTATTCTGAATTCTTTCCTTTGTTCTTGAATGACCAGTGCCAACGACTTCTAATTGTTTTCTTTGTGTGCGACGAACCTGTTTTTTGTGACCCACGAGGTTTTGCTTGTCGAACTTTTCGAACAACTTCATACGACACAACAAGTCTTTTTCTGTTAAGTCATTTTTTAAGTTTTATATTTTTTATTCTTCTATTTCTTTTGTTTGTTTTATTTTTTGGGGGGCTTCGGCCCTCATATTTTTTTTATTTTAGTCTGGTTTGACATAGTCTTACCGGACGACTGCTTTTTTATTTTTTCTGTTTAATTCTTTTTTATTTGTTTTTAAAAAATTAGTACAGTATAAGAAAGAAAAAAAGTTTTTTCGTTTTTATTTTATACGCACCTTATTAGCGACTTTGGTCGCTTTCTTTCTTTTTGATTTGACTAGTTTGTTTTTCTTTTGCTTTTAATTTATTTTCTTGCGCGGCTTCGGCCGCAAACCTTTTTTTTCTGGTTTTAAACCAGACTTTCTTTTCTTTTTACTTTTTGTGTATTTTTGAAAAAAAAAGCAAGGAGATTCTGTTTTTGTTTTTATTTTCGGCTGCCTTTGGGCGACATTTTTTAAATTTTTCTGTCTAATTTTTGTTAATATAGTTTGTCTTTTATTGTTCTTTTAATTTTCCCTTTACATTTATTTTTAAAAAAGTTTATTGTCCTTGTTTCTTTTAATTTACTGGTACATCCAGTTTTTCCTTATTTGTTTAATTTCTTTTTTTTCTACCTTCCCCATACTCCTTTCCCTAAATCTGAGGATACATTCAAAGACCAGCAGGTGGTAGTCTCCACTTTTTATTTCAACATGGCCGACGGTGCCAGTCGGTCAGATGTCAAAAAGGACCTTTTTGGGTCGGCTGCTAAAGCCGACCCGCCTGATAAATCTGCGAAAAAGTGGGCTGATGATAGCCCAAATGTAGAACGGCCTAGTAGCTCCAAGAAAGGAGAAACTAGAAAGAATGACGAGGTGCCAAAGGAGGCACAAAAGAAGACTGCCGAGGAATTGCCCTCATGCTGGAAGTCCCCACCAAGTTGTATTCTGAACATGGCGGATTTCTTGGATAAGGCGAAGGGGTACGCCCATCTTGTTAATAAAGATGGGTTCGTCGATATTGTCCAGGAACTTGACGTGTTCGCAAAAAGAATGGTGACCGTTTTTGTGGTCGATAAGAAAACCAAAAAGATTTGTCGCTCCACAAAAGACAACGTGATTAAATCACTTTTGTCCCTGGGGATAAAACCCCAAAGGGTAATTAAGGGTACAGCGTTCTTCATGTGGGACATTCTGCTACCCACCCCAGAAGATTGCCTAGCCATTGCAAAAAAAGAACTAATTACAAAAGATTTCATTTTAAGAACAGAGTATGAAGGCAGAAGGCGGACCAGGGTGGCCGTGTTCGAGGTTCCTCCTCAAATTTCGGGAGAGCTTCTGGCTGCATTCTTTATGCAGTTCGGCCAAATTTTAGGGGCTTTCTCTGACAATTTGAACGGGGGATGGACTTTTGATATTATGCTCGACCAGAAGGCCTTCAAGTCCGTCCCCAACTGTTTGGAGTATGGCGACCGGAAGATGCCGGTCATAGTGACTGGTAGAAGACCAACTTGCTGGAGGTGTGGAGAGACTGGTCACCTTTCCTCCTCCTGCCCAGGAAAGAAGGCCCCTGGAGTTCCGGTCGCTGGCGACCAAAATCCCCCCTTGGCCGAGAAGTTAAAATCCGCGGCGCCTGTAATGGGCCTAGCTGCGAGGCGGACCGGTGAGGAAAATCCCCCGGTTGGGCCCAGACCCACATTACCCCCGACACCAACGCCTGCCACAAGTGTGGTTAAGGAGAAGGAGGAGGAGGGGGAATGGCGCCTCGGAGTTAGGGGCAAGGGGAAGACCCAAACAGCGGTTCCTCAGTCCCAACATGACCCCGGGGATAATGTCACCTACAGCCCCATTCCCTCTACCAGCTCTGAGGGCGACGCCTCGGCGTCTTATTCCAAAACAGCTACAGCAGCCCAGAAACTAAACGAGCCGAGCTGGGAAAAAATTTTAGATCTAAAAAAATTAAAGGATAAATTGGAGGCTAAGCGGGGTAAAAGTCGAAAATCGCTGGGGGCACTGGGCTCCCTATCCTCTGCCCCGTCTTCCCCTTCAACCAAAAAAGACACGTTCATAAAACCACCTCCTCCGAAATCGCTGTCAAATTCTCCGTCAAAAACTCTATCTTCAAAACCTTCTCCTGTGAGGACGCCTTCTGGCATGACACCCTCCACTAAACCTATTACAACTCCCATTCAGTCTCCGAATAAGAAGGGTTAGAAGCCCGGAATCACAAGCTGCAACGAAGAAAATGAAACCACCATACCTCCCAGGGGAAGACGTCTGCCGCGTATCCCGGGAACAAGCAGAAAGGGTCTTCGGGCAAACGAAAAATCCGAAGCCATTAAAAGTCCTATGGAATTTCCGGCACATAAATGGCGTTGATGTAGAAGTGCCGGAAAATTTCACGCAGGCCCGATCTCTGCTGACTGTAGTCAGAACTGGCCCGGGTACGCGGGAGATTTGGGGCATGATAGAGGAGGCAAAGGCCTCCTTGAAAGTGGTGCCCCCAGCAGCAGTCCTTCTTGAAGAAAACCTAGATGAATCCAAGCAGTGTAAAGGGAGGGTCCCTCTTTTTGTTCACCCGTCCCTTTATAGAGCCCTTAAACTAACCTATCCTGCGGACATCGGTGGCTTGTCCCAGGATGATACACTTGATAATGAAATGATATCTGGTTCGATGGGACAAGCTGTCGGTGTCCTCACCCCAGCCATGTTCTATCCTGAAGGACAACCCTAATCGGCTTCACAATGGCTCATTGGTTAGCCAGTTTAAATGTCCGGGGCCTGAGGTCAGAGTCTCGCAGGGCGAGGTTCTCTCGTGACCTTCAGCGCCTCGGGGTGAATGTATGTTGTATACAAGAGACCCGGTTTTCTTCTCATGATCGTGAGGACATACTGTCTAAGGGGTTCGCCCTTTATTCAGCCTGTTTTGATGGTCGTTCGAGGGGTGTCTCTTGGCTAGTGAGCAAGTCTTTGAAGGCTGCTTGTACCCTTGTCTTCGCGGATCCGGCGGGCAGACTTTGCGTGCTGGATGTTACCATAAAGGATAAGGTTCTACGTCTCATTGGGGTTTATGCGCCCAATATCCATTCCGAGCGGCCTGCTTTGTTTCGGCAGATCGCGCCGTTCTTGACGTCTCGTCGGGTAGTTTTAGCGAGGCATTGGAATGCCGTCCTTGACCCCGATATAGATCGTATAGGGCATAAACAAGGTACTAACAACCCGGATGTGAAACCATTTCGGGACTTTATCGATAGGTTTGATCTTGTCGATAAGTTCCGGAATGAACACCCTCGGGAGGTAGCATGGACTTGGACAACTAGTGGCAACTCGGCTCCTGGGACGCTTGCGAGCTACCTGGACCGAGTCTTAGTTAGGAGAGTCGATGTAGGGCTCTTAGGGTGTCCAAGTTTCCATTATATAGTTTATACGGATCATAGGCTTGTCCGGGTCCGTGTAAACTTAGATAAGCCTAAGGTTAGATTGGCTGGTTACTGGAAATTGAACTGTTCACTTTTTGGTGATCAGGGTTTCCGGGACCAGCTGTTACTAACGATCCAAAGGTAATTGACGGGAGCGTTTGTGGGAAATGCCTGGTGGGGCAATTTAAACTATAAAATTCGAACGTTTGCTGCCGATTTTAGTGGTCAACTCAATCTAGATAGATTAGCGGCGCAAACTGCTTTAGAAGATAAAGTCGATCGGGCTGTGAAATCCCGTGTTAGTGGGGACATAGCTTTAGCTAAGGCAGAGTTGTCCTCCTTGCTTATCAAGAAGGATCAAGCTCTGGTAGTTAGGGCTAGATTAAAAAGAATGTCTTCTGAGGCAACGAATATGGCCGCTGAACTGCGTGCAGAGGAGAATCGAAGCCCGTCTAGGCGACATATTGCATGCGTCACATTGCCGGATAAGCGGACCGTGACTACAAACGCGGGCATATGTGAGGTCTTTCAGGACTACTTTCAGGATCTTTTCACCAGGGAGCCCGGTCTGAGCTCTGCTCAGTTCGACGCCTATTTAGCTGACTTTCCCTGCCTCTCGGCAGCTGAAGCGGCTAGGTGCGAGGGTCCCATTACAGAGTCGGAGATCTGGGAAGCGCTGAAGCAGGTTGGCCTGGATAAGTCACCGGGATTAGATGGTCTTCCCTACGAAGTTTACTTGAGGTTGTCGCACGTTTTTGTTCCTTTGCTGGAACTGATTTACAACCACTGGATGAGGCAGGGGTCTTTACCTCAACGCTTCACCAGGGGTGTGATCAAGTTGCTGCGTAAGGACAAGAACGGTGGGGATGGGTTAAGGGAACTTTCGCCCTTTAACGATGTTAAATACGGACTTAAAGATTTTGGCGAAGATCTTAGCCAACCGTTTGCAGCTTGTCCTGTCTAGACTGATTGGCCCTGAACAGACTTGTGCTGTGAAGGGTAGGTCTATTCAGGATAACCTTCACATGGTACGCTTGATCTTAGAACAAGTCGACAGTGAAGCCGCGCTGATCAATTTAGATCAGTCCAAGGCCTTCGATAGGGTTGACCATCGATTTCTGGAGGCTGTCCTTTCGGCGGCCGGTTTTGGAGCCGACTTTCGCTCCTGGATCCGACTTTTGTATGCGACCCCCGGTACGCTGGTGGAAGTGAATGGGGTAAGATCGAAGCCTTTCGTATTGTCTCGCTCCATTCGTCAAGGTTGTCCGCTCTCGCCTCTGCTTTACGTTCTTGCGTTGGAGCCTTTCCTTCGCAAGTTAAAGGCGAATCCGGTCCTGCGCGGAATTTCCCTGCCTGGGGCTTCCACCTCAGCCAAGTATTCTGCCTATGCTGACGACGTTTCAGTTCTTGTGTCGAGAAGAGCCGAGATTGACGAAGTCAGCAAAGAGATCAGTGGGTATGAGATGGTGACAGGGGCCAAGATCAACCGCGATAAGTCTGTGGGCTTGCGGTTGGGTGCGTGGAAGGGAGTTTCTCTTCCCAGACCTTTCCTCTGGACGGATGGGCCGATCAAGATACTCGGCGTCTGGTTCGGTCCTGATCTCCAGTTGGAAATGAATTGGTCGGAGGTGCAAGGGAAGGCCGAGATCGCGGTTAATCTGTGGTCTCGGAGGAGACTTTCCCTGAAGGGAAGGGCGGAGGTATGTGTTTCACACATATATCCGATCCTCCTTTACCGACTCTGTGCTTCCACTCCCGTATGCCAGACTAATGTCATTAGTCCGGACCTTGTTCTCTTTCTTGTGGAAAGGCAAGGCCCCTTTGGTATCTCGCGAGATCTGTTGCCTTCATCCCTCTGAGGGCGGTCTGGGTATGCCTAGCATTGAGATTCGTCAATATATGCTTCGCATTACCTTTCTAGACCGAATGTGTCGCGGATTGGATGAGGTGGGTACCTTTTGGAAAGATGTCCGAAAACATTTCCCATCCTTGAGAAGTGTGCACTCGTGCGAGGAGGAGGAGGCCGGCCGTAGACCTCGTGCCGAGTGCTCCTTCTACCGCGAATGTCGTAGTGCTTTGAAGCTTTTTTTACGGACGACGGATGGCCTCTCCGACGCCCAGGCGTTGTCTCGTAAGGCATTGTATCAATTGTTAGTTAGGGGGTCCGTTCAAGATGGTCTGATCGACGAGCTCGGTCTTACGAAGCAGGAGGCTCGCTCGATATGGCCTTGGGCGCCTGGGTTGAAATGTCTCAATAATGATGAGGCATCACTCACCTGGCTGATGATTCGTGGGGCCCTCTGGGTCGGCAAGAGACTTTGTTCAGCAGGCTTGGAGAAATATCCAAACTGTCGTCGCTGTACTGGGGAGGTCGAGACCATTGGTCACGCCTTTTTTTAGTGCAAGACGGTAGTGCCGTTGTGCAGGTTTGTTTGAAGGCCTCATGGTTCGCATGCTGCAGGGAAAGTTCTTTGTCCTGGAAGCCAGTTCTGTTTGTAGCAATGTGGTGCCGCAATTGACGAAGGCTGAACACTGTGTTCTGTTGCTTACTAGGGATTATGAGAGTCGTGATTTGGACGACGCGTCAGAAGGGATTCCATGAGGGCGAGAAGTTCACCTCTTCCCAACTGATCTTGTTCTTTAAGCATCAGCTTAAAGTCAAGATTAGGACGGAAAGGCGGCGGCTCACCTCATCGGAATTTGGCAAAAGGTGGGTGAATCTTGCGCGAATGTGTAGAGTGAAAGGGTCTGATCTAGAGTGGCATTTGGATGTCGGTTAGGTACAGAATTTTGTCCTAACAGGGTTGAACATAGGCAACCCATCCAGATATTAGGTTAGTTTAGTTTTTGAATTTGATCCTTTAGTTTTCGTTTTTTGGTTAACTTAGCTAGGGTGTGCCTGCTCATTGGTCCCTTTTATTTCTGTCCCTATTTTTTTTATTTTGTTTAATTCCCCATCCCCTCACTCGTTAGGTGGTCAGTGATGTCAGTTCTCTGGTGGATGCGGGACGCCTTTCGTTTCGTGAGTGTGATTTTTCGTATTTGTTGTTGTGTATGAATGTGTGTGTGCCTGCGTGAATGCTTGGAGGTATGAATGCTTTTTTCATTTTTTCATAGTCCCGCATTGATTTCGTCCGGTGAACTGATGTTTCTGCCACATTCATGGTTTGTGGAGTTTTTTATTACTAACACAGTTTTGTTTAGTTTAATGTAAATATTTAAAGCACATTGTAAATATTCATTTGGGGATCATTTTTAAAAGTTGTTAATTTTGACCCTCCCCACCCACGAACAATAATTGTACATAAGTGGTCTAGTTAGGACATCATAGAGAATTTGAGGTATTATGGTGGACGTAGTAAGAAAGGTAGGAGTGAATGTGCTGTTTTGGTGATTGGAATATTGTTGGCTTGATTGGGTCAGTGTCTGCGACTAGCTAAGTTTAGAATTAAGACAGATGAAGACCGTCCTTCCCCATCCGCCTTTTAGGCCTTGTGCCGCATTTTGTATTTATCATACAAATAAATAATTGAATTCTTTCCTTTGTTGATTACTGACTGCTGTGAATTAAGTTCAGTAAAGCCTTAAGAAAAGGTTATTGTATCCTTGCTTTCTTCTCTTTACTACGTAACAATTCTATTCTAGCTTTCTTCTCTGTACTATGTAACAATTTACTGAACTTAATTCCTCATGGACAAGATTATTCGTCTGAACAAGTTTGATATATCTTCTGCAGACCCTCAGGCTAGCAAGCTCTGGAGACTATGGTACCGTAATTTTAATTATTACTTATCAACTATTGCTTCTTTAAACCCTGACAAACTCGAAGTCCTTTATTTAAACATCGGTGCTACCGTTGCTGATGTTATCGAGGGTTGTTCTGGATTTGAACATGCTGTTGAATTGCTGAAAAGTGTTTATGACAAGTCTCCAAGTGTTATTCATGCTAGACATTTGTTGTCTACACGTCTGCAGCAGGAAAATGAGTCTGTAGACCAATACCTTCAGGCCTTGAATCGACTTGCTGCTGACTGTTGCTTCCAAGATGTTACTGCTACTACTTACAGGGATGAATCTGTCCGTGATGCATTTATACGTGGTCTCCGGTCCCCCGTAATACGTGCCAGACTGCTTGAAAATGATACGCTGACTCTCAAGGAGGCTACTCAATGTGCTAGAGCCTTAGAACAGGCTCACTTTTGTGCTGAATCATACGCTTCTCAGATTGGATCAGCCGCTGCTACTACCACTAGGACTAAAAATGTGTTTACTGATTCTGCCGAGGAGGCCACTTTCATTACTATTACTAAAAAAAATATGCTTTCTGACTTAACTGATTCTCGTACGGAGTGTAACTCTGTACAATTGTCTGCTGCCCTTGCTCGTGGCAAGTGCTACAACTGTGGAGGGAAACGTCACTTTAAGGATAATCGTCGCTATTATCTTGCCCGTGATAAGATATGTCGAAATTGTGGCAAACTCTGTCATTTTTCTAAAGTTTGCCGTTCTACCATGCCGGCACCTTCACCTCCTACCTCAGCTATTATAGTAGCCCGCGCTAAAGTTACTAAAACTTTAGAATTAAAAGGAAAGAGATTAACTGCCCTCATAGAGACCGGTAGTTCTGATAACTTTATCAGTGCCCGTATTGTTAAAACAATGAAACTGTCTACTTCTAAACGGAATTCCGTAATTTCCATGGCATCATCTGCCATTTACCTCAAACTATCTGAATATTGTACTGAGGATATTATCTTCAATGGTTACGAATATAAACAAATTGACTTTACAGTACTTCCTGATTCCTGTATGGATATTATACTCGGAGTGCCCTTCTTTTCTTTTGGTGGATCTCAGGATATTCTAAAAATCTGCGCTTTAACCAAGATCAGTTGTGCTCCTGTTAAGTTGTTCCGAAACTTGACCCCTGACTGCAAACCTATTGCTACTAAATCCCGAAATTACCGTGCGGATGATGCTCAGTTCATTGAAAAAGAAATTCTACAACTGCTTGAGGATGATATAATTGAAACAAGTTACTCTCCATGGCGTGCTCAAATTGTTGTAACTTCGTCACCTAATAAAAAGAAACGATTGGTAGTCGATTTCTCCCAGACTATTAATCGGTTCACCTTACTTGATGCCTACCCCTTGCCTCGAATTGAAGATCTCGTAAACCAAATAGCCCAGTATCGTATCTATAGTATAATTGACTTGTCCAAAGCGTACTATCAGATTGAAATTTGCCCCGAAGATCGCCCCTATACGGCCTTTCAAGCTGGAAATCGTCTGTTCCAATTTAAACGAATACCCATGAGTGTTACTAACGGGGTTTCTGCCTTTCAGCGATTTATGAATTCTTTCATTTCTGATAACAAATTATCTGGAACCTTTTCGTATATAGATGATATAACTGTTTGCGGTAAAACCCAGGAGGAGCACGACGTCAATTTGGAATGTTTTTAAAGGCTGCCTCGACATACAACCTCGAAATAAACCTGGAAAAATCAGAGTTTTCACTTCGTTCTATTAACGTGCTTGGATATCAAATCTGTAACGGAACTATCCAACCCGATCCTGAGCGTTTGAAGCCACTTTTGCAAATGCCTCCTCCTTCCGACTCAAATTCGTTAAAAAGGTGTCTTGGTATGTTTGCTTACTATGCGAAATGGATACCTAAATATTCACACAAAATTCGTCCACCGGTCGAAAATAAACAATTCCCTATGCCTCCTATAGTTATAAATTCTTTCGAAAAACTTAAGAAAGACATTGCCGAGTCATCTGTAAAAGTTATTGATGATGAATTGCCATTTACTATTGAAACCGATGCTTCAGAAAAGGCTATTGGAGGCACTCATTTACAAGCTGAGCAACCTGTAGCATTCTTTTCTCGGTCGCTAAACCCCTCTGAAATACGACTTCATATAGTCGAAAAAGAAGCATATGCCATAGTCGAATGCGTTCGTAAATGGAGAGACCTCCTTGCCGGGAAACATTTTACTATTATTACTGATCAGCAAGCCGTATCTTTTATGTTTAAACCTGCTAATCGCGGAAAAATTAAAAACGATAAAATTATACGGTGGAAAATGGAACTTCTTCCCTTTTCATACGACATAAAACACCGTCCTGGAAATGAAAACACAGTTGCGGATACCTTATCCAGAGTATGTGGTGCTGCTGCTCCTTCGTTGAAGGAACTTAAATCGATACACGATTCCTTAATACATCCTGGGGTACAGCGCTTTTGGCATTTTGTAAGGTCTCAGAATATGCCGTATTCGCTTGACGTGTGACTTCTGAATGTACGACCTGTGCCAAAATAAAACTCCAATTCTTTGATTTTGCTAGTAATATTCTGATCCGTTCTACTGCGCCATTTCAACGTCTTTCCATAGACTACAAAGGGCCTGTTCCGGTATCTCCGACAGGTTACCGATATATATTTACTGTTATCGACGAATATAGTCGATTTCCCTTTGCCTTTCCTTGCCGCGATTGCTCTTCGCAAACTGCTATTCAGTGCCTGACAAGTATTTTCTCCATTTTCGGGATTCCCTCGTTCATTCACTCCGATCGAGGAACTTTGTTTATGTCGGGAGAATTTAAACAATTTCTAACACGACTTGGAATTGGATGCAGTAATACTACTGCTTATAACCCTAGAGGCAATAGCCAATGCGAACGTTACAACGGCATAATTTGGAATACCATATTATTGGCCCTGGAATCGAAACGGTTACCAATTAGTGCTTGGCAGGATGTTCTACATGATGTGTTAAATGCTATCCGCTCCCTGCTATGCACCACTACGAATGCAACCCCCCACGAACGAATGTTCAATTTTGAAAGGCGGTCCTCCTCCGGTACTGCGTTGCCTGTTTGGCTCTGTGAGCCTGGGGAGGTATTATTAAAACGATTCGGTGGCAGAGGTAAATATGACCCTATCATTGAGGTGGTGGAACTCCTTGAGGCCAACCCTACGCATGCCAAAATACGTCACAATGATGGCCGGGAAGATTCGGTGGCGCTGAGACGGTTGGCACGTTTTCCACGCCCGGATGGATCTCAAAATGGACCTCAAAATACTCAACGCGACGTGGACCATGCAAATTCAACCCTTTTGCCTCATACAGGTTCCGTTAATATTTCTTCACCTTATACAGAAAATGAATCTGTATAGCCAGAATCCTGAAAGTCAGCCTTCTCAGAGGTCTGGCTCTTCCAGTGGTGAACTACCTCCACGCCGGTCTAGCAGGATTCGTAGACCAATCCAACGACTGGAGTTATAAAACTTTTTCAATCTCTTTTGCAAGTGGGGGAGAATGTTATATTTTCGTAAAAAAAAAAAAGGAAACTAACTTTCTTGCCCACGTGACTTTTCACACGTTCCCTTACCTCTTTAAAAGCTGCGTTCTTCTTCCTTTTCATTCTGAATTCTTTCCTTTGTTGATTATTGACTGCTGTGAATTATGTTCAGTAAAGCCTTAAGAAAAGGTTATTCTATCCTTGCTTTCTTCTCTTTACTACGTAACAATTCTATTCTAGCTTTCTTCTCTGTACTATGTAACATTCAAGTAACTCTTCAAATATCTTTCCTGTGTAAATCAAGCTTTTCTAGTATTTCAAGTAACTCTTCATATCATATCCTATCAAATACTTTTTTTTCTGTGATTGCTGACTTTATGGTTTGATATGATGTTACAAGTTTTAAAACAATTTTGGCCATCATGTTTTATGTTTTTAACATTAATGTTATCAATGTAATAAAAAAAATTGTTTACACAGATTTTAACCCTATCAGCTTAAAAGATTTCAAATTTTAAGTCCCTGGTATCCTGATTGAATTGTTGAACTATCTGAATTTGATGCTAGTGCAATTGATATATCTCAAAAGCTGTTGAAAATCAAGTATTAAAGTAAATTTCTTTTACAAATGTATTTTTTTTAATCACTTCATCCTAAGCAAGGCAATAATGTCACTGAAGTGCAAGAGATACATCTACAAAAGATTGTCTGTTTCAGAGTAGATTTTGCCCTATAATTGAGTTAAATGATTGAAAACTATATATATATATATATATATAGCACATCTAATGCTGGTGTTAATAAAATAGGTATAATATATTTATTAATATATACTTAATAGCTCTTATGTTTTAACACCAGCATGCTATATATATATATATATATATATATTAATACAAACATAAAATTTGTCACTTAGTTGACTGATGTTACCTTCAGCATCCTAACTCTAAAGTTTCATAGATGGACAATCCAATAATTGCTCCATCCACTCTTCAGGGTATATATATATATATATATATATATATATATATATTTTGCATATGAATAGGATCAAATATGGATTAGAATCTGACAGAATGATGATAAAGAACAAATAGGAAAATATTATATTGGTGAAACTTCTAGAAATTTAAGCACCTGCATTTATGAACATGAGAGAAACTTACATTGGGACCATCCCTTGAACACAGGAATATAACAGGCCATGTCTTTGATTTCACAAACTTCACCCTGATGAGAAAAGAACACAATTTATTATGTAGAAAATACTTAGAATTGAATACTGATAAATATCTTCCCATGAATAAACACACACCACACACACTTGATTATGTCATCAACTTTTATAAAACACATACTTAAAGAATCTGAGATTAATTTTATCGACAACTGCTGTAACAAATTTTCTTCACTGCTACATAAAACTTCCCCAATCAACAATATGGACTTTTAACAGAAATAAAAATGCACACTAGATGCACACATTATCAAGTGATTCCCACACATAAATTACAATACAATATGCACACGCACACTCACACAAATTACAATATGCACATGCACACTCACACGAATTACAATATGCACACTCGCACGAATTACAATATGCACACTCGCACGAATTACAATATGCACACTCGCACGAATTACAATATGCACACTCGCACGAATTACAATATGCACACTCGCACGAATTACAATATGCACACTCGCACGAATTACAATATGCACACTCGCACGAATTACAATATGCACACTCGCACGAATTACAATATGCACACTCAGACGAATTACAATATATGCACTCAGACGAATTACAATACGTGCAAATACACACACAAAGTAGAATATGCGCACACATACACACACATGAATTACAATATGCACACACACACACAAACACTGCTGATCAAAACCAATACACATAAAAAGGAAGCAACATAAAAATGAAAATACCTGAATTTTTTTTCTTTCTCTTCCATATTTCATTTTCTGATGAATTTTAATAAAAGTGAATCCTGTTTGTATCCTCTTTGTTCTTTACCCTATCAAATATGAGAGCATAAAATCATAAGACAAATAGTCGATGTAGTGGTAGTGGGGGGGCGGCCGTTAATGACAAACTGAATTCAGAATTACTGCCAACATGTCATGGGTCAGTGTAACAGTTTAAAGACCATTACTGACCCTGTCTGAAGGACTTGGAGAAGGCATGATCCCAATAATTATTGAAGAAAATGTCTGATTTAAATAAACACACAAACACACATTTTGCTGTGCTTTGTGTACACATAGGTATATTTTTCTCTCTTCTTGAATTAATTTGTTCCTTACAGAAGTAAATATGTAAAAAAAAAATATTAATGTGATTAGTTTTTAGAAAATACCTGTGTGCCATATCATTTGGTTAAAATTAAAGTTGCCACTCTGGGGACTGTTTCCACAAAGGAGACATGACATCCTTCCATGACTGCATTCTAGGATTGAAAGAGCAAAAAAAAAAAGTGTTTATGTGCTTTCCTTTCTAGAATATTCATTACCATACCATCTAGTGGACATAAGGTGAGATAATCTCACAGTTTTCTTATCATAATTTTCTGATGAATCATAAATTAATAATTCAGTTAATGATTGAATAAGCTCCTTGTATGTTCTACAACTCTAAAATACCTGTGGATATTTCTTTATTGCATTGTTAAATACTTGAGTTATAACAACAATCACAAGTATGAATGAAGATTATTATTTAAGTAAGAGGGTACAAATTAAAAGATTTGAAGTTGACAAAGTTTTCTATTCCACTATCCCTCCCTTTCTTATTATGTATGCTTTCTTTTTCTCACTAAAACCAAACAGTGTCTCTGTATCTTTTCCTTCCATCTTTCCTTGCAATCAAAATGGTATGGTCCATTAATTATCTGAGGTAAGGGAAGGGAGTAACACATGAGCTAACTAATTAATTTACCAATGGAAGAACAGTTAATGATGTGTATCATAACAAAAATATCAAAAGCTGCCTCCTTTTTAATTTTGGCTGTAGGTATTCTTTAAATGAAGCATTAAACCACCGTTATTATAAGATTATAATTGTGCTTGTCTCTCGCTTCGTTAGTTTGCATGACCTTTATACCCTGTCAATACCTCATAAATAATGGACTATTCTGTTTTGATTGCTGGGAAAGAGGGGAAAAGACAGTATTTGATTTCAGTGAGCTAATGAAAGAAGAGATGAAATGATAGATAAAGAATCAAATTAAGCTGATAAGAACAGATACAGCACTTTGATCTTAACCAAAGGGCTTAAAAATGATTGTATTTTCTTGCCACCCCACACTGGCAGGATGTGACATAAGGTCAGTTTAATGTAATGGCCAAGAAGCCACATTGATAAAAACAATATATTCAGACACACAGTATTGAATGATGGAAACCAAGCAAGCAATTGCCAAAAATCCAGGTACTATAAATAAAATAACACTTTCTACTGAATTATTTTAAAATTATTAAGAGAAATGTTCATAAGACAGGGATTTGGAAGTTATTAAGTTTGACTTATATTTACTTTTTATTTTTTAGAAACTTTTTATTACAAATTTACTGACATTGTTTATGAGAAAACCAAGCATAACTAAAAAAAAAAAATAAAGTAATCTACATGCCAGGTTCCTTCAGGATATGGGTGATCATGGCTCTCCACAACTTCCTATCATTTGTAGCTTTTAATAAAGTTTGTCTTTTCACTATCATTCCTAATCACTATTTTGACATACATTTACACAAGCTCCTTAAGTTACACATCGTTTTCTTATGTCTCTCTTGCCTTTGTGTCTTGTGAGTGTTAAAGTTCACCAAGCCCTAAAAATGTCAACTATCTCTTTCTGATTATAAGTGTCTTTATGTTACCATTTTCCTTAATACTTCCTGATTGCTAATGTATTATATCTATGCTATTCTCAGTATCCTTCTGTAGAACCACATTTCTATTGTCTCATGTCTGTTCTTCAACTGTGAGGGGGTTGTTCGGCATTCACTGTCATATAGAAAGACTGATATTACATAACAGTATTGCACTCTTTTCTTCCAACAAAATATTACTCTTTCTTAGTATTTTGTTTATCTTTTGAAAGGCATCTTTTTATTATTTTAATACACCTTTGGATTTTTGTGTCATGTTTTCCATTTTCTGTTACAGCACTTACCAGATATTGCTTGATTTTGGCATCTCCAATTTGCAGTTGCCATCTTGTCACAATAATAATGCAACTAAAACTTAATTGATGTAATAAGAGAAAATACGGGCAGATTGTAATATTTAAATCTGTCTGTTTGGTATCTGATTCAAACTGGCTTAAGTTGAAATAGTCTTTTAGAGAAATTTCTACAAAAGAAATGCCATTTAGAATGTTAATGGCTGAACTAAATTGAGAAACTGGAACTATTTCTGTCAGTTTGAATTTAGAAGCATCTTTGTCAGAAACTTTTGAAAATTTTTAAAGAAAAATCAATTTATTGAAATTGTAACATATAAAAGAGAAAAATAGCAGTAACTCTTGTCGAAGATTCTAATCTCTTCTTCCTGAAAGCAAAAACATTACTCAAAATGAATGGACCAAACATTATATTCACTGAAAATTGTAAATAATTTTTTTTCTTTCTTTTTGTCACAGCGAAAACTATATATTTGGAAAATTTGATGCTTTCTGCAAACGGTTAGAGAAAATAAATGATATGATCGACACAATGACTGCATTTTCTGGCTTGCAAGAAATTAAGATTGAAGGAATTGAATCAATTGTGGCTCGATACAAGACCATTGTGGAATCGGTGAAAAAGAAAAACTATGACATTTTAGATCATCGCAAAATGGAGGTAAATATCTGAATAAATACATAATGAATGCTGAGTGAAGGAAATATTTCTGTTTTTTTTATTGTTGTTGTTGTCATATTGCTGCCATATTTAGAATAGTGCTATCCAGTCCTCACTGTCCAGCCTTAATAAAATTCAAATGTGATTACATGGCCTTGTGGGTGATGAATTATTCTCCATCCTGAAAATCACATCCCACAGACAAAATATTGCTAACGTCTTATTAATCTATCGCTATTACTATGGCAAATGTTCAAACGAATTACACTCCTTAGATCCCACCAACCTAGACCCTCACATCTAGGACTCACCATATTTTCATAGTCAAATCATCCTAGTCGTCTTTAGATTCTATTGGTAAGGAGGAAGTTCCACTTGGACAGCTGCTTCACTTTATGCAACAGTCTCCCGAGAGGATGCTTCCCCAACCACCCTAACTTAAGCTTTTCGTGCTTCTTTTTCTTTTTATGTGCCATGTCCTTTCAGGATGTAGATGATCATGGCTCTTCACCTCCCTCTATCCCTTGCAGATCTCAACAAGTTCCTTCTCTCTGATTCCTCCCCCAGACCAACTGATATCCACTTGCTTAAGTCCACCAGGTATATCACTCATTGTTTTCCCTTTTCTCTCTTTCCCTCTATTCGACCAATGAGTATCAGATTCTCCAGGCCCTCCTTTCTCATTGTGTCCCAGAAACCTCAGCTGCCTCTTCCTGATATTAAGTAGAAGTCTCTTTGTTTGCAACCTCTCTAAGATCTCATTGTTGCTCACACGCTTGGTCCATGATATCCTAAGCCTCAATCATTATCTATCCTACATATTCTCATAATATGCACTTATTACTTCCTCCTTCCTTATAGGAATCTCACTTAGTAACCCTCTACTTTGAGTGGCTTTTGGGCCTTGTATTGCGTGAATTATATATATATATATATATATTGAGAACACTGTTGGAGAAATTTTCTGACAAAGTGAAAGGATGAAACATGTCACAAGTAAACATTTTACATGTTTTTATATATATATATATATATATATATATATATATATATATATATATATATATATATATATAAAACATTGACATTCATTGAGTCTTGAGAATAAAGGAAAGAGAAATGGAACTATCATATTTATAGCTATTCAACCAAAAAAAAAAAATCAGTGAAGGGTAATTATGAGGATAAGGAGGATAGATAATGATTGACCCTTAACTCAAAGAGATTAAGATAATAGAATCCAAGAAAGCATTCACACAGGAGCCTGTTCCACAAACCAGTTGTCATTGGGGGAAAAAGATAAGTGGAAGCTTTTATTTGGATTTGGAAGACCGGATATGAGGGTGATTTAACTTAATGGAAGTAGCATGTTGTGTCCTAGTTGTAAAGTTCTGAACTGGGAGAACTAAAGAATGGAGCTCATCCATACATTTGTCATGGAAATAGTGATTATTTATATAATTGTGTATTTGGGCAGCAATACCTCTTTTATAAAAGTTTTGTTGATGACAACTGACAAGGTAATGCAATTAAGCTTTTTATTTAATTTTTCTTGTGTTTTCTGGACACAAAGTGTGCAAAAACTGTTCAAATGTTCTGCATATCTGAGCACTTTTGGCTTTTCTTTTAGCCATTATTAAGGGCGATTTTTTTTTTTTTTTTTTTTTTTTTTTTTTTTTTTTTTTTTTTTTTTTTAACTGAAATGTGTGGGTTTTATGTATGTGTCTAAAGTTATAGGAATATTTTATTTTCCAAACAGTGTTACTGTGTGTTAGCTTTTTTATTATTAGAACTTCCGCTATTTTTTATTTATTTATTTATTTTTTTATTACATGTGGGTCCTATTGTATTTTCTACGAGCATGTTTCAAATAGTTTCACAGGTTTTTGTGTGTTTAAATGTCTCCTAATTGAGGTATAGTCAGATAGGTGTAACCTGAGTCGTCTAGATAGGGATGTAGTAATATGACCAATATATTAATTATTTAAGAGTTTGGTTTGATCAGGAACATAGTTCCTTAAGTGGCAGTTGAACTCCTAAATAATATTGGTTCTTTGTAGTTTTGATTTTAGTGGAAAGATGTGGGATGTGTGAAGTCCTTTAAGACTTCATCAGTTTGTTTGCATTGAGGATCAGACAAGAGAGGCTGGAAGTTTTAAATTTAAACATTTTTTCTCCCACTTTATCATACATCTTTCCCCTAAAATTAATATATATATATATATAGGAGGCACTGTGGAATAATGGATAGCAGCTTAGATTGAGGAATCAGAGCTGAGTTCGAATTCCAGTCAAATCCATCACATTCACTTATGTGCTAATACCCTTCTCCCCCCAGCTATAGGTAAATAGCAGGAAAGACTGGGTTCTATAGCCTTGGATGGCAACTGGTCTATGAGAAGGACAACTCTCAATTCAAAACCTGCAGAGGGTTGTTTGGGGACCTTGTGGCACGTACTGCACCAGGTCTCTGTATTCGGCCCTTCAAAAAGTGTGGATGGTCCTGCACGAAACCTTCACCACTATAATCAAATCTCATGTGCTGTTGTTGGGCTCTCGGTTTCCTAGGAACTGATATGCTTGACCCTCATACGTCGAATTCAAACGAAGAGTCGAGTATATATATATATATATATTGTCTTAAGATGTGCTATATTTATGGAATAAAGTGTTCAGTATCAGAGATAGTGTATGTAAATATAAAAGTGAACATAGAAGTCAACACTTAGAGGTGACAGTCTTTCATGCTATATGCAATCATCAGACCACAAGCACTCATGGCCTGACGATTGCATCTAGCATGAAACAGACTGTCACCTCTAAGTGTTGACTTCTATGTTCACTTATATATATATATATATATACACACACACACACACACTTTTCCTTTTCAGTTGACTTTTCTGAAGATGCCATCTCCTTTCATGATGTAGGCAATCATAGTTCTATACAGTCCTTTTCTTGATCATCTGTAAATTGCCATCTCATTTTGAGGGTGAAAGATTTTGGAGTGACTTTCCATTGCTGCCTTCATTGGTTCAGAATTCAGAGTAGTCCTTTTTGAAGACTGTCTGCTAGCCAAGGCTGGGGATCCCAGTCTACTCTGCTATTTAATCTGAGATCTGTACAAAACTTGAGCTTTGCTTGTTGATCTTACATTCTGTGTCAATTTTTGTATTTTTTTCTCATGATTAACATTTTTTTTTTTTTTTCCAGTTTGACCAAGATTATACAGATTTCTTATCACAAGTTGATTCGATCCGACTTATGATCCAACTTTTTGTCGATGGCTGGTTGGAGAGATCTTTACCAGTAAGTTTAAAATTCACGTTTTTTTTTTTTTTTTTAATCATTTCACCCCATGCAAGGCAATAAAGCCACTAAGATACAAGGGGTTACTGAGTGTGAACAAATATGAAAAACAGAAAACATTAAAGGGAGGGATAATAAAAGAACAGGAATTAAGAAGACAAAAGATAACGATTGATAAAGATGCATAGTTATGTTGACTTTGTTCAACATTGCAAAAGGGATTTATCAAATTACATGTACCCCCAGGGGTTTCACAGAATGTAATATTTATAGACATCATTATTTTTTTTTAACCAGCATTAAGACAATGATGTGGATATTGTTAATGTCTACGTGGGTTGAAGGGAATACATGGTTCTGTCCAATATTGATACTTAACTGAAATACTTTCTTTATTACTGTATATGCTGGTGTACAAGGTGACTGGGCATATAAGATGACCCCCAAATTTTCCAAGCTAAAATGTAGGTTTCAGGCAGTATTCATCATCTAATGCCCACAAATCATATTTTAAAATGTATTGAATTTATTAAATAAATTCAGTAAGCATATAGTTTCTTTTCACTCAAATTGTAATGAAAAAATGGTTTGGAGATATTGTCAACTAACTACAACAATCTACAGTATCTTATGAGTGAGTGTTGTGTTTTTGGTAGGCTATAATGGTAGGCTGACTTTTCTTCACAAACCATTTACTTGTTCCACTGTTCTCAAATGCGATCTTTAAACAGCTTGTTGAGATACACATCCAGTTGTGTTTTTGTTCAACATCATTACAAAAAGGTGAGATATTGTCAATTAACTACCAAAATCTATACTTATTGTTACTCCTACAAGTCTAGCAGTTCCTTTGTTTACAGTGTGTGACAATGGCTTGGGATTTCTCTTTGACAAATATGTGTTTTATTATTCTCATGCAATTATATCACATGTTATATAACGTAAGAGTACTTTTATTACATTACAATTTTATTATTTTATTAATAAGTTTTTTCAGTGGAAAATATTTGTGTTGATAGTTACCAAGGTATGGGTTAGCCTACTGTCAAAAAACTTCCATGCTAACAACCTACCCACAAGATTTAAGGCTTACATTTTATATCTGGAGTATTAGACGGCACCCTTTTTATTTTATTTATTTATTTATTTTTTTTTTTGGTGGTGGTGGGGTAAATTTAAACAATCGCATTGTACACCAACATATACAGTATCTACAATTTGCTCTACAAAATTCATGACGTTTTTTACTTAAATAAGTATTTTTTAAATTTTGGCATCTTTAATTCCAAATTAATGTTTTTTCTTCAAAGTGAAATGTTGCTTTTCTACCATTAATATCACAATACATTTGTGTATTTCTAAAATCTGAAGCACCAACATTGTAAAAATATACTCTTGGTTGCCTAAGAGAAGGTGGGGGTATATTTGTTTATTTTTGAGGGAATGTTTTGCTCAACATCCCTGAGTTTTATAAGACTGTCTGGTTTATTAATTTTACATTTTTTAATGATTTTTTTTAATCCCCATTTTATTAAGACCTCTATCAAGAAAAAATTCTGACCCTCCCAACTATTAAGAATCCCTCCTTTTTATTAGGCAACTAGGAATAAACAATTTAATTGATTGAAGAAAACAAATCACTTCAAATGCATGTGTTGAAACGGACCTTATCAAAATATATATGGGAGAATGATTTATCCCAGTATTAAGCCCTTTGTAGTAGCCAATAAGTAATATTAGCTGTTTCCTTATAAGAAAACATTCAGCATTCATTGATCAACCAGCCAGTGGTACTTGCAGTTAAAATTTATAAAAGCTTTCTCTTAAAATATTTTTAAGAAAATAGGTTTCTCAAGTCCAGAAACTGTTATCTCTCTTTCCAGTATCGATGGAGAGGGGTTCCTTCCTAACCTTTTGTGTGAAGTAGTGTGGAATGTCAACATTTTAATTATATCATTATTTTCTGTTCAAGTTACAAATAACATCCATTTTAGTTGTTGCTACTGTTGAAAGTCCAAGTGATTTTGTTTGTTACCTGATACATTTCTGAAAAACTATGGTCCTCTTTGGGATCTACAAGATTCATTTGCTCCAGGCCATTTTTAATCATTGACCTGAGAAAGTTGATATATACAATTGATAGTTTCAACATTTCTGAACAGGTTTGGTGCCATGCTTGATATCCATATTAAAGTGTTGATCTGACGAGGCTATTTAAGAACAGGACTTGAGATTTTAGGTTAATGTTTTGGTTTTGTAGCAACTTGCTGCATTGTATGAAACTACTTTTGGCACAGTCTATTTTATGTTCAGTTTCCTTATCTCATAGTCAGTTATGTGCCATGCGTGATACACCCTTAGGTGATCATGTATCTTTTTGCTATATGACTGACGAGGCAGATTTTTTCCCTGCAGTAGGTTGCCATTTCTTTCTGTGGTAGACCAGTTGCCATCACAAGGCTGTAGAACCCAGTCTGTTCTGCTATTTATCTATAGTTGGTGGAGAGAAGAAGAGGATTCATATCTTTTCCAAGGGTATTAGCACATAAGTGAATGTAATGGATTCAATTGAATTTCAAGTGCGACTCTCCGATTCCTCAAACCGAGTCGCTCTCCATTACTCCCTCATAAATTTATTAAGTAATGTTTAAAATGCTCTTTAATTCAGCTTGAAACATTGACAATAGTTGATGGATTTTATGAATTTACTATTAAAAATGTTTTTTTTATATATATATATATATAATGTTGTAAAGCTCTTAATTTTTTCTATTTTCTTCCATATAAGACAGAAAAAGCCATTGAACTTTTACTTAAATTTGAACTGATTGGTGACTCGAAATTGGACCTCAATGACCGGTACCATACACTTTTAAGACATTACAGTAAAGACTTAGAGACTGTGCGCAAACTGTATCAAAAACAGAAGCTGGAACCCGCAATTGCTAGAAATATGCCTCCAGTGGCAGGACGAATTCTTTGGGCTCGACATCTCTACAGGAGAATAGAAAGGCCTATGAAATTGTTCAGGAACAAAGTAGCCATTTTAAAGGTAACAATCCTTGAAATATTTTTTGTATTTTTCTCGTTGAACTGTAGTAAAAAACTTTTCTATAATCTTATACTGCTTATTTTTTTGTTTAATATCAGTTTGCTTTGTCAATTTCCCTATATATATATATATATATATATATATATATAATATATATAATAATATTAGTGGTCAATAAATATATATATATATATATATATATATATATATAAAATTTCCAAAAGGATAGAATCAAGTTAGAGGTTAATGTCTAGGACAGAGCAAGAATATAAAAGGTTCAAACACTAATATGCTATGGTTATAATTTATTACATTGGAATCATAATCACGATGCAATTCATCAGACTTACAAATTCAAAAAGAAATGGGAAAACCGGTTTCTTTTTGAATTTGTAGGTCTGATGAACTGGATTGTGATTCCAATTCCAATGTAATAAATTATAACCATGTTTGAGCATTTTCTTATCTATATATATATATATATATATATATATATATATATATATATTTATTTTTTTTTATTTAAAGTTCATGCTGAGACACAGGAGGTTACTGGGTATAGAAGAATTAGAAACAGGAACATTGCTATGAGGCATCAACAAAGGAAGAGTAACCAGGAGGACAGTAGATAGCGATTGACATTGCATTTGAATATTTGCAGATTAAATGTTGGCTGGGAAGCATGGAAACAGAAGGAAGTTTCACCAGTGTGAAGTGCAACAAAAAAACTGTTAGCATAGAACTTGCGTTTGCATCTAGCCAGCTCAACTGTAAATTGGTGAGACCTCATCACCAGTCTAGTACTGTGCTTAAATTCAGAGTCTAATCAGCATAGTGAAGAGGTCATCCAAACAGATCAGGACCAATAATACTGCTTATTCTTCTTTGGATTTTTATCAATGAGCTCTAGTTAAATAAAAGTACCAAACCACATGCGGAAGCAATATACTAAGCATATATATATATATATATATATATATATATATATATATTTAAAGACATTTTTTATGTTTTACATTCTTTTTATTGATACAAGTATTTAAGTAAATGCTCTGTTTATAATAAACAGTATTAAATAACATTTACCGGCCTGAATATCCGAGAAATTTTCATAGAAAATATTCGTCCTTCGACAAGATTCGAACCTGTATCCTATACGGAACCGTCATATAGCCTGACGTGCCTTACCTCACGGCCACAAAGGAGTGTTCGGTTGGCAAGGTCAAATTTACTACTTATAAACTTCAATCTTCCATGAATCTCTCACATACATTCATAACTGCTCATAGCGTATCAAATGTAAACAAATGACGTCACAGCACATCAGGCTATATGACGGTTTCGTATAGGATACAGGTTCGAATTAGATTTTAATCCCATATTCTTATTGTGACCTGTCGAGGCGAGTCTGACTGCAGCCTGTCTGGTTGAGGCAAGTCTGACTCACTGAATTAAGTACATTGATAAATAAGGATTTTGTTAAAAAGTAAATAATGAAATAAATGCTCTTTCCTTATTAGGCTAAAATCTTATTGATATATATATATATATATATATATATATATATATATATATATATATGTGTGTGTGTGTGTGTAATATATAAGTACTTAGATTTATAAATTTTACTTGACCTAGAATAGGCAACTCGTTTTTCCCATGGGTTTTTACTGTAAACAATGATTTATTAAATTATTATCTCAAATATGAATTTACTTAAATTTTTTTTTTCTTGTAGCATCCTGATGCCCAGAGAATCATAAGTAGTTACAACAAAATGGCAGGAGTCTTACTAGAATTTGAGGTATGCAATTTTTTTTTTTTTTTTTTTTTTATAAGTCAATATTGAAACATAGTTCTTTGAATGTTCCATTTAGCCATTTTGTTTTTTAGGGTTTGAAGTTTTTAACCAAAATCTTTGCAGGAAAATAAATATCTAGCATGTACTAAAATTGTCTAGTTTTTATTTTATTTTCTTCATCTATAGCTGTTATATCATCGAGGCTGGTGCCAGGCTGTGGAGACTGTAAAGGAAAGCCTGCATGCATCTCTTTTGGTAAAGCATCCTGATACCGGAAAGCTTTATGTCAATTTCGATTCCCAGATCATGGAAATTGTCCAAGAAGCAAAATGGTTGATTTCCATGAATTTGGAAACTCCTGAAGCTGCTCGTGAATTGGCATTGAAAGAACATCAACTCAAATCCAATCACATTGCGTATGTAATATTTGAAAGTTGCTTTCTTTTCCTCTTTCTTTTTTCATAGATATTTAATTGAATCCATTCGTTATAAGAGATTTTACAAAATGACAGATTCAGTTATGTAGGAATGATATGAAGTTAGCGTTTCTTCAAGAAGTGACTTCTATATTTCTCAAGAAATGCAAGTCCCTAATTTTTAAATATTTCATATTGGTAAAATATAGCATCAAAGAAATTCAAATATTAGAAAGTTTGGATACAAATATAAATTCTTAAAACTATTTATAGATACCATTTTAAACATATTCCTTGTTTGCTTTTTGGGGAGGTGGTTTTTTTTTTCTTTTTTTTTTTTTTAATACAGTAAGGTTCAGGGTGGTAGGGCACTTGAGGTAGAGGTTTATCTTATGAGGCCATTTGTGTGTAATGGTTAACCCTATCTTAACCCTATAAGTTTGTAGTGATCAGGGAAACATCCACTTGGGAGTAGGTTCCAAAGGGTAGTGGTTTGCAGGAAGAAGCTGCTCGAGTGGAACTTACTTCTCACCGAAGGAATATGGAGGGAATGTTGGTGATTTGCAAAAGTGGGTAATGATCATTTTGATGCATGAATGGAACTGAATACATTTTAATCTATCAATTTTTTTTTTTTTTTTCTGGTCATTTTTTTTTTTTTTTTTCTTTCTGGTCATTTTTTTTCTTTTTCGTCATTTTTTTTTTTTTTTTTCTTTCTGGTCATTTTTTTCTTTTTCGTCATTTTTTTCTTTTTTTTTTTTTCTCTCTGGTCATCATTTTTTTTTCTTTTTTTTTTCTTTCTCATCTTTTTTTTTCTTCTTTCTCGTCTTTTTTTTTTTTTTCTTCTTTCTCGTCTTTTTTTTTTTTTTCTTCTTTCTCGTCTTTTTTTTTATTTCTTCTTTCTCGTCTTTTTTTTTATTTCTTCTTTCTCGTCTTTTTTTTTTTTTTTCTTCTTTCTCGTCTTTTTTTTTATTTCTTCTTTCTCGTCTTTTTTTTTATTTCTTCTTTCTCGTCTTTTTTTTTATTTCTTCTTTCTCGTCTTTTTTTTTATTTCTTCTTTCTCGTCTTTTTTTTTTCTTTCTTTCTCGTCTTTTTTTTTCTTTCTTTCTCGTCTTTTTTTTTCTTTCTTTCTCGTCTTTTTTTTTCTTTCTTTCTCGTCTTTTTTTTTCTTTCTTTCTCGTCTTTTTTTTTCTTTCTTTCTCGTCTTTTTTTTTCTTTCTTTCTCGTCTTTTTTTTTCTTTCTTTCTCGTCTTTTTTTTTCTTTCTTTCTCGTCTTTTTTTTTCTTTCTTTCTCGTCTTTTTTTTTCTTTCTTTCTCGTCTTTTTTTTTCTTTCTTTCTCGTCTTTTTTTTTCTTTCTTTCTCGTCTTTTTTTTTCTTTCTTTCTCGTCTTTTTTTTTCTTTCTTTCTCGTCTTTTTTTTTCTTTCTTTCTCGTCTTTTTTTTTCTTTCTTTCTCGTCTTTTTTTTTCTTTCTTTCTCGTCTTTTTTTTTCTTTCTTTCTCGTCTTTTTTTTTCTTTCTTTCTCGTCTTTTTTTTTCTTTCTTTCTCGTCTTTTTTTTCTTTTCTCGTCTTTTTTTTCTTTTCTCGTCTTTTTTTTTTCTTCTTGTTTCTCGTCTTTTTTTTTCTTCTTCTTTCTCGTCTTTTTTTTTTTCTTCTTCTTTCTCGTCTTTTTTTTTTCTTCTTCTTTCTCGTCTTTTTTTTTTCTTCTTCTTTCTCGTCTTTTTTTTTCTTCTTCTTTCTCGTCTTTTTTTCTTCTTCTTTCTCGTCTTTTTTTTTCTTCTTCTTTCTCGTCTTTTTTTTTCTTCTTCTTTCTCGTCTTTTTTTTTTCTTCTTTCTCGTCTTTTTTTTTTCTTCTTTCTCGTCTTTTTTTTTTCTTCTTTCTCGTCTTTTTTTTTTCTTCTTTCTCGTCTTTTTTTTTTTCTTCTTTCTCGTCTTTTTTTTTTTCTTCTTTCTCGTCTTTTTTTTTTTCTTCTTTCTCGTCTTTTTTTTTTCTTCTTTCTCGTCTTTTTTTTTTTCTTCTTTCTCGTCTTTTTTTTTTCTTTCTCGTCTTTTTTTTTTTCTTCTTTCTCGTCTTTTTTTTTTCTTCTTCTTTCTCGTCTTTTTTTTTTCTTCTTCTTTCTCGTCTTTTTTTTTTCTTCTTCTTTCTCGTCTTTTTTTTTTTCTTCTTCTTTCTCGTCTTTTTTTTTTTCTTCTTCTTTCTCGTCTTTTTTTTTTTCTTCTTCTTTCTCGTCTTTTTTTTTTTCTTCTTCTTTCTCGTCTTTTTTTTTTCTTCTTCTTTCTCGTCTTTTTTTTTTCTTCTTCTTTCTCGTCTTTTTTTTTTCTTCTTTCTCGTCTTTTTTTTTTTCTTCTTTCTCGTCTTTTTTTTTTTCTTCTTCTTTCTCGTCTTTTTTTTTTTCTTCTTCTTTCTCGTCTTTTTTCTTTTTTCTTCTTCTTTCTCGTCTTTTTTTTTTTCTTCTTTCTCGTCTTTTTTTTTTTTTTCTTCTTTCTCGTCTTTTTTTTTTTTCTTCTTCTTTCTCGTCTTTTTTTTTTTTTCTTCTTTCTCGTCTTTTTTTTTTTTCTTCTTCTTTCTCGTCTTTTTTTTTTTTCTTCTTCTTTCTCGTCTTTTTTTTTTTTCTTCTTCTTTCTCGTCTTTTTTTTTTTCTTCTTCTTTCTCGTCTTTTTTTTTTTTCTTCTTCTTTCTCGTCTTTTTTTTTTTTCTTCTTCTTTCTCGTCTTTTTTTTTTTTCTTCTTCTTTCTCGTCTTTTTTTTTTTTCTTCTTCTTTCTCGTCTTTTTTTTTTTTTTTTTTTTTTTTTTTTTTAGTGCTATTCAAAGTTAGTAGGTGAGATAAGCATGCAAAATATGGTGAAAATTGTTTCCAGGAAAAAGACAGAAAAAGCAATTATCCTGAACTGATCCTCTAAACTTAAATGATTAAATGTGCAAATTTCTATTAAGTTTGATTGATCATAATTTGAGTAATACTTGCAGATAGGTCAAAGTTAAGCCAGTTCTGAAATATATTAAATAAAATATTTCATCAAAATATCATGTGAACATAACAGAAGACATACCTCATGAATTTTTAGGGCCATTTAGGTAGAAATAAATAAATATAATTCTGGAGCCAATGGTCTTATGAAAAAGTGTATAAAACTCATGAAGTCTGGCCCCAAACATGAGATGCGCAGAAGTTACCAAGATCCATGTCACTCTTGCTGCTTACCTTCAAGACCCCATTCATGTCCACATGCAAAAAGCTACCACACGGACAAAGCTACAAAGAGACAGCTCCAAACTATGTCATCTCAGTTCAGAGTAAGAACTAAATTCTATCACTCATATCCCCCATTACACACAAATGCATCTACTGATTCTTTTACACAAACACACATATTTCACTGTTTCTCACATATGTACATAAATTGTTTATTAATACTACATGGTTTTTTCTACTGGATTTTAAACTTTCAATGAAAGTCATAGGAAAAATGCCAAATCACGAACAGTCCCACAGCAATATTTTATGCTATTGTACTGAATCCGGACACTCTGAATTTGGACATTTAACAAAAACCCGAGTAGAAGGATTCCTAGAAATTTTTGAAAAAATAAGGCTCGCTATAGTTTTGAAGTTTAGATGAAAATTAATCCATCTTTATATACTTTAAAATTGATATGATTTTGATATATTTTTGTATTTAATTTTGAAAGAATTAATTTAATTTCCCTTAAATAATTTTAATTTTATACTGACCTCTCATCTTAAACATTTTGATTATTCAAGTTCATTATATTATTAAATATTTGCATGAATGCATATTGATAAAAAATATATAGACTGAATTAGAAGTTTTTTAAAAATATTGTAAGCTTATGATAAAGAAGATGATTTATAAAGGGATTTATTTTAGAAAAAAAAGGGAGATAACCTATAACGTATACATAATATTTTGAAATAATTCCCTAACAAAGAAATTGGGTATAATAATGATTTCTTTCATTAATGTATATTCCAAATATTTTTTATGCATATTTCATGTTTCCGCATTGCATTCAATAGATTTTCTTTATAAAAGAAATTACAAATTAATTTTTAACTTCTATCTTCATTTTTTTAAATTTTATTTTCTAAATAGTGGGATTATTCTAAATGACCAAATTATAAGCCATCCCCCCCCCCCAACAATATTTTATGTTAGTGTATTGAATCGCAACACTTTCAGTTTTGATTTTTAACAAAAACCCAAGTAGAAGGATTCCTAGAATTTTTCAAAAAAATAAGGCTCGCTATAGTTTTTGCAATTTAAACGAAAACTAATCCATCTTTATATACTTTAAAATGTGGACATCTTTCCTGAGGTGTTTATAAATTTATAAATTGTATGCTGTTCAATTATTAATGTTAGCAACAAACGATTTTAAATTACAAAATTGTAATTGGATTAAACAAAAATTACTTAAAATACAATATATATATAAAACATTCCTTCTTGTCAATTTTGATGGCGCACAGATACACTAGTTTATTATAATTTACACTACAACTATTTGTCCACGTCTCTGTTGATGTGAACACAACATATCAGCTTAGTGGATTAAAAAATTGGTTTGTGAATTTGCTGACATTATAACTGTGAGTTCAATCCCTGGGATAGGAATGTGTACTTGGATTCAGTGGAAACAGGGTGAGCAATAACTGAAGTGCAGAACTAGATGAGATATCCTTGGATATTGGACAATAGAATGAGATCAATCTATCCATATGGATTGAATAAATGGGTCAGGTTAGAAATTCTGTAAAGCTTACATGGATTGACAATCAGCTGATGAAGGTCAGAGGGCGCAGTGATTGAGTTTGTTTTTTTTTTTTTTTTTTTTTTTTTTTTTTTTTTTTATACAGATTATCAAACTTTGCAAGTTAATTAAAGCCAGATAATATTTTTAAGTTGTAAGAATCTTCCATTTCTTCTTTTTTAAAGATAATAATGACTTAGTGATACAAGTCTTACTAATTAACCCATAGATGGGGGAGAAAAGATGGATTCATACCCTTTCTCAAGGGTATTAGTGCATAAGTGAATATAATGCACCCAATGAGAATTCAAACTTGACTCTAGACTTAGCAATTTTGAGCCATTATCCATTACACCACTTGCACATGCAAACTTACAGTATTTGATATTCCCAAAAGGTCACCCATCTAGGTACTGACAAATCCCAATGTTCATTAACTTTGATGATCATGCAGAAACCAGTGTTTCAACATGATGTGGCCATAAGTCAAGGGCACAGTGGCTGAAAATTGTGATAACAAAGATGAAAAGGTATATATCTAATGTAAATAGATAACATAGTGCATTATAGTAAGAAATATATATATATATATATATATATATATACACGCACACACTTAGTTTACCCAATACAAGGCCCAAGGTTTATTGAAGGTATAGGGTTACAGTAAGATTGTTTTAAGTAGGGGAAGTTGTAATTAAAAAGCCCCTATCGGGCGCAGTCCTTTGTTATCCCGTGGCCCCTGTCGGGCGCAGTCCTTTGTTATCCCGTGGCCCCTGTCGGGCGCAGTCCTTTGTTATCCCGTGGCCCCTGTCGGGCGCAGTGCTTTGTTATCCCGTGGCCCCTGTCGGGCGCAGTGCTTTGTTATCCCGTGGCCCCTGTCGGGCGCAGTACTTTGTTATCCCGTGGCCCCTGTCGGGCGCAGTGCTTCTTTCGTTTTACTGACAACACAAGCACCCGGTGAGATCCTGTGTGCTAGTGTAAAGTCTTATGCCTCCTGAATTGACTGTGGATATAATTTAAGTCATGCCCACTTGTCTGTTACCTCAGACAATTCTAGCTAAACTCTCTTGTCACAATCATTATTGACCTATAGCCAGCTAATGCACAGTCCATGGTAGGAGATAGTACATCAGGTATTCCCTCAGATATTTCCATTACACATGTGACACCATAGATCAAGGGATCAATTTATAAAATGAATGTTCAATTTTCTTGTCACCTACAATCATGTTAGATTTGAATTTTGGTAAATCCCCATGCTTTGTATTGAACCGTCTCATGGGTGTTAATGCTGAGCCACCAGATATCAGAGCTCAACTGATTAAAGGTCTGGCCATTTTCATATTATTAAGGTGCAATGGAACCATATGCTTTTTTGTACTGGTATCACATGATTTTTGAGAAGACAGTGTATATCATATATATTATTTGGCCATAATATTATTTTATTCACAAGGTTATTATTCAGTGAGATAAAGAATTCAGCAAATAATTTAAAAATTAAGTTTTGTTTTTACAAACACACTTGGTTTTTCAGATAGACAATAAAAAATTCTTTGCTGTGAAGTTAAACAACATGTAGCAGCCAACATAACATGTGGGAGGGTGGATTTAAAAAAATACAAAGGAATGAAATTCCAATTGAAATATAACTAAGTTTATAAATAAATTAATATTACAATGAAATACAGACCACCTAGTGAGCGTGTGTGTGTGTGTATATATATATATATATATATATATATTTTGATGCAATGGAATAACCTGTCACCCCCTGTAAGTAGCTGTAAGTCAACAGACCATAGAGACTAGCTGGGATCTGTTGAGTACAACTCACTTACATGAGAGCTACTCACACTGACCTTCCAATATTAGCACTCATTACTGGATTGACTTGCAACGACCTTGTGCATAACTGTTACCTTTATTCTTATTATACTGTTTTTTTTTTACAATAAACATTTACTTATTTTATCCACCTTGTTTTTCAAGTATATATTCCTATTAGCATGGAATATAACATTATACGTGTGCTTGTGTAATTATATGTCTGTATGTTTGTGGATCTTCGTATTTGAATGCATGTGTTTAGACAGGGTGCAATGTGCAAATTGTTGCCATTATATATTTTTAATTTCATGCATGCACATTGTTTTTGATTTTGTCAACTGCACAGTAGAGTAGGGTCAGTTGGGCACCTGCATCTGAGAAAAAGAACACCATAACACAATTCACTCTGCCAGAATTTTGAAAATGGCATGCTGTACTACTTAGCATTCAAGCCAGAAGCTCCAATACAAACATTTCAAAGTGTTTGGGTGTCAATTTGAAGACAATGCAGAGGGTTCAGAAAGAGTTTGATGAGTTTAATGGTGATTACAATGGTACTTGGATTGATCACTAGTGATGGCAACATTATGCTTCCATTCATCTCACTACAGCGCCTCATACTCGGCACTGAGGCCTACATCAAGTGCCTTGAGTTGATAGTGTTGCCTTGAGTCAAGAGGGTGGCTGCTGGAAGATCCTGGCTGTCTACAATTTCTGCAATGACATCACCCTTTATATCTAGCCACCTAACTCCCCACACCGAAAAGTCCTTGATCATTATGTGTGAAGTGCAGTTGAGCGAGAGACCAACAAAACACCTTGTAACATCAAAAATGAACTGAAGGCAAGGATTATGACAGCATTCACTAACTTAAACAAGGAGACCATCCAGAAGAGTTGCAGTTTGAATTCTGAAGAGGGACTGACTGGCGGTTTTTATTTTCATACCTCAATTTTGACACATGACACATGAATTTCAAATATGGATTTTTACATGTGAAAGCAATAAGAGGTCCCTGACCCTTTTTTTTCCCTTTTTCTGTCATATCCCAGAGAGTTCAAGGTTACTTTAATGTCTGGACATTATCCAGTCAAATCATTACGCTATCATGTGACCAAGAAAGAAAAAGTGCTTTTCATAGGATACATAATCTTTGCTTGGATACATGCAAGTTTGATCAAGAAGCGTTAATTGTCAATTTCACTTTATTGCTTTTTCATTTTCACACTTTCTGAAAGTACTGGTTCCTTATTTAGAGTACTTCTAAAATATAAACTTTAGTGTTGATTTTAGAATAAAAATAGACAAGAGTCTGTAACACTATGTCTGTATCTTTGTATCTATATATTTGTGTATGTATGTATGTGTTATAACTCACTCCTAGCTGTGAAAATATAATATCTTAGACTACTCACCATGATGTCATTAGTTGTCTTATTTACTCCACATACCACTCCTTTTGAGATTTTAATTTTTTTTCATGAGTAAATATTTTATGTTATTTCTTAGTATTTACTCCCCACCTCTTTCTCGTGAGTTAGCCACATACTGAATTTTCTATTTCTTTCATTTTAGGTCAACCTCTATAATTTTTCTGTACATTTCTTGGTAATCATACTTGTACATTCGATGAATTTTTGGTGTGTTGGTACATCAAAAATTTCATACATTAGTTACATAGTTTCTTCCTTTCTTGCAATTTTTCTTCAATAAACCTTTTCTTTAAATGATTCCAATGTCTTTTGTGTTCCCATTTTTTTTCATTTCACCATATTTATCATTTTTCCAATTCATGACCTTATTACACTGTCTTCCCACATTTTTTTTTTTTCAGAGTATATAAAAATGGAAAATATTCCTTCACCAATTTTGAAAAATTTAGTGTTCTTTTTGTTATCTTTTAGTCTTTTTTGACATAGTAACTTGTTAAACACCAATTTAATTTTTCTTGCAAACATCATTTCTGCCGGTGGCATGCCTGATGATGTATTGGAATACAGCATTATCACGTACACTCTCAAGAATTTTTGTAGTGTTTCTTTACTCACTCTTTTCATTGCCTGCTTTTTTTCAAAGCTCTCTTAAAAGTACTCATGAAATGTTCAGGTTTTCTGTTTGACCTTGGGTGATATGATCAGGTAGAGATATGTTCAATCAAGAATATTTTACAGAATTCTTTAATTTCATAAGAAGTGAATTGTGTAGCATTATCTGAGACTATGGCATCCAGAATACCATATCTTGCAAATGGTTTGTGTAAAAAAAAAAATTCACTGAAAGCATTGAAGTTGGGTTTTTGCACTTAGAAATTTCAGGCCACTTGGTAAAGCTATCTACTATTACAAAATAACGTGATCCATTTGTTGGACTTGTGAAATCTATGTACAGGCTTGACCATGGAATATCTAGCTTTGGCCAAAGTTGAATTTTGTGGTGGGTGATTTTGCTGCCCAACCTCTGCAGGCTTTTACTGATTTTTCTATCTCTTGATCCATTTTGGTCCAGTATGGTCCAGTATACATAGCTTCTTATAAGAGATTTCATCTTTGAAATTCTTGGCTGTTCACTATGAAATTAATTACTTTTGTAATATGATAGGTATTACTACTCTTTGTACAAACATCTGCACTCCATCACATAGTAAGCATTCAAATCTGGATTGTGTTCTAACAATATATCATTCTTACTTTCTGTTAGACATTCTTTTGTTTTTGAAATAAAGATATCTTGTCCTACTTTTATTTTAATTTCTTCCAGAGTAACTGGTAGTTTGCATACTACATTGCATAATATATTTTTAATTTCTATTTCACTTTTTAATGCTGCAATAAGTGTCCTTAAATGGTTCAGTTTTGTTTTTTGGTATTGATCTTGATAAACCATCAACATATCCAAATTTTTTGAGCAGTTGGTATTCCATCCTGAAATCATAATTTAATAAGATAATACCACAGCATTGTGAAATACTCGCTGTATGTGTAGGAATTTTTTTTTTAACCATAAATTAACAATAGATGTCTATGGTCCATCTGTAATAAAAATTCTATCTGTGTATAAACTTGTGAAATTCCTTCACTGCAAATATTATTGCAAATACCTTTTTTTGATCTCTTTTTTTCTGCCAGTAGTAGCAAACATGAAGCATGTGTGACAGCTTTCATGTTACCGTCATCATATTAATGTAGAATCACTAGTATTTGAGACCAATATGATTTCTGCTTTTGAGATCATAGTACACTAATGATAAGTCCGAAATTATTTTTTTGTTTATTTCTTCGGACCCCTTTTGATACTTATCAGTCTAGTTCCACTTTACAACTTTTTTAAGCAAATTGTTCAGTAGATCTCTCAAATTTTGCATATTATATAGATTTGATAATAGGTTTCTAGTCCAAGAAATGCTTGTAACTAATAATGCTTGTTGGAGAAGGCATATTCTTAATTGCACTTGCCCTCAACAGATCTGCTTAATGACCATTTTTGTCAATGATTTGTCCTCAGTACTTGATTTTAGGCAAAAAATTTGCATTTTTCTTCAAAGTTTGAACCTGTACTCGTGTTTTTTTTTTTGTTTTTTTTTAAAACTCTTTTTACATGCTGTAGTAAGATCCCCTGTCTTAGGATTTGTATAAACAAGTCATGCCAAAACAGCAAAATCTTCAGTTATGTTCAATAAAGGCACATTAAGCCAAACTGAACTTCGAGTTTTCATTACAATTTATTGAACATTATAGACAAATACCTTAAACCAGAACATCTCAACTTGGACTCTGAAGGCCTGTTGTCTATTGATACCCGGCAATATTGGAAATGATTACTCGAAGGATTCTTGCTTACACTGGAAAACGGTTCATCCACTCCTATTACTGATACAAATAGACTTAACCTGCTAATGCACCATGTTTCCATATCCATAGCTACCAATATTTCTCACTGTAAAACTTACCAGAGTGCCACAGATGTTTTGGATGGGATTTTTGTGAAGAGACGAATCATAATCTTTGCCTGGCATGTATTAGCAACTACCCACCAATTCTCTGAGGAGGGCTTAGAACAGCATCTTCAGCATTTAAAAATCTTAAGTTGAGATTGCAACTTTCAAGCGACGACAGTAGATCAGGCAAAGGATGAATTTATCAGAGACTCCTTTATAAATGAATTAGAATCAAACTATATCCATCAAAGATTGCTGGGAAATAAACAACTAGATTTAGCTACTGCTTGTGGACAGACACTGACCATGGAGAAGACAGGAAAGCAATCTTGTTCAAGAGTTCATACTCCTACAAGTTGACCAGTTCAAATAATTCAAGCAGGGAAAAAAAAGACAGTCCTCTACAACAGACCTTCTCATTGCTGCCCTACACCTCTGCCAGTTCAAAATTTTCTCTTTCTGGAAGACACTACTAGTGCTGCTGCCAGACAAAAATGTTATTTTTGTGGTTTCAAACTACACCCCAAGTCAAGTTGCCAAGCAACTGAAACTAAATGTCACAAGTGCAGAAAGAAGGGACATTTCTCTAAGGTGTCACTCAAGCTTCCTTTCATCTGGTTTGAAAGCTCCTATTGCGACTAGTATTGTATCAACTGCAGACCCTAAATGTCTTTCAAGGGCTATATTAAGAGCAAAACTAAACAGAGTAGAAATGAATGCTCTAGTCAACACAGGAAACTCAGTTTTATTCGTGCTGACATTGCAAAAAGAAACAGATTTAAAATTGTACATTGTAATAGTCAGGTGGCTATGACAAACATTTCACTGTCTTCACAGGTTAGAGGATACATTTTAGCTGGCCTAGAGTTGAATCAAACTTACTACACTAACATCAAATTTTCCATGATTCCAAATCTGTGCTGCAATATCTTACTGGACCATGATTTTCTCTCAAACAGCATTCTAGTATTAATCTCCCTTTTGGGTGCCCTAAACTGGCATTGAACATCTGCGGCTTGGCCACAATAAACGGATAATACCTAAAACAAGGAAGAGTTCTCACAGAAAAAATCTTTTTCACAGCATTGTGATGGAAAAAATAATTACAGAAAACCAGAGAAAATGTGTACATGAAAATTGATAATGTGGATGTAAAAATGCAACCAGACACTGGTAAGTGTTATTGCAGTAATCAAGGAAGCCACATGAAAAGAAACTGAAAACCTATATTAAAAAGAACTTTGAAAATCACATGTGGCATTTTCAGTAAGAAATTATTTTTTATTGGCAAAATGACTTGTAATGTTTCATGCATGTAAAAGCTTAGGCCTATATGTTAAAAATACTCCAAACTTATTTGGTACTGACTGGATGGAATTATTTGAGTTGTGGAATTTACATATAAATATTTATTGCAAAAATGTATGTGGACAAGCAATCAATTTAAAAAAAAAAAACATTGAAAATTTAAAGGGAAAACTGAAAAAATGTTTTCTGTATTTTTATCAGATGAGTTTGGTCAGTGTTCCAAATTCAAAGTGAAATTTCAAGTGAAAAAAAGGTTGAAACTGAAATGTAGTTTACCATTCTCAGTATTGGATCAAGTCAACAAAGAATTAGATAGACTTGAAAAAATAGGTGTAATTGAAAGATTGACCTATCAAAATGAGCAGCACCAACAGTATATGTGAAGAAAAAGAATTGTTTGTGCTAATTTTTGACAGGGTTAAATAAATGTTTCAAATCTGATAAATATTCATTACCTAGTTAAGGGGTAATTTTTGTGAATTTAAATGTGGGGGAAAACTTTTTTGAAGCTGAATCTTTCTCATTCATATTTGCAGATACAGCTCAAAGAAGATTGTTCAGAGTTAATAACTACAAATACACACAAGAGACTATATAAATTCAACTGACTTCCTTTAGGGATAACAGTAGCTCCAGTTATATTTCAACAAGCTATGGATATTATGCTTGCAGATTGTAATTTTTCCTACTCCTTATCAGTTTTGATTCTTCATTGCCACTATTATAACTCACTCCTAGCAGTTATTATATCTTGCTTACATTACTCACTGTGACATCATTAAAATTCTCTCCAATGGACTTGTGCCGATTCACTTTGAGTTCTTTAATTAAGGCATCTTGCCTAGTTAATTTGTGTTACAGAGAGTGTCTTATTTACTACACAACAGTATGTTTCTGTGTTTGTATATATGTATATATGTTTATATGCATGTGTGTGTATTTGCATGTTTGTGTACATTTTTATACATCTGTGTGTGTTTATATGTATGTGTGTGCATGTATATGCATGTATATCTGTTTATATGCATATATGTGTGTGTATTTGTATGCTTCTTCGTGTGTCTTTGTATGAATGCATATCTTTGTATGTATGATTGTGTGTGTTTGCGTGTCTTTGTATGTATGATTGTGTGTGTTTGCGTGTCTTTGTATGTATGATTGTGTGTGTTTGCGTGTCTTTGTATGTATGATTGTGTGCGTTTGCGTGTCTTTGTATGTATGATTGTGTGCGTTTGCGTGTCTTTGTATGTATGTATGATTGTGTGCGTTTGCGTGTCTTTGTATGTATGTATGATTGTGTGCGTTTGCGTGTCTTTGTATGTATGTATGATTGTGTGCGTTTGCGTGTCTTTGTATGTATGTATGATTGTGTGCGTTTGCGTGTCTTTGTATGTATGTATGATTGTGTGCGTTTGCGTGTCTTTGTATGTATGTATGATTGTGTGCGTTTGCGTGTCTTTGTATGTATGTATGATTGTGTGCGTTTGCGTGTCTTTGTATGTATGTATGATTGTGTGCGTTTGCGTGTCTTTGTATGTATGTATGATTGTGTGCGTTTGCGTGTCTTTGTATGTATGTATGATTGTGTGCGTTTGCGTGTCTTTGTATGTATGTATGATTGTGTGCGTTTGCGTGTCTTTGTATGTATGTATGATTGTGTGCGTTTGCGTGTCTTTGTATGTATGTATGATTGTGTGCGTTTGCGTGTCTTTGTATGTATGTATGATTGTGTGCGTTTGCGTGTCTTTGTATGTATGATTGTGTGCGTTTGCGTGTCTTTGTATGTATGTATGATTGTGTGCGTTTGCGTGTCTTTGTATGTATGTATGATTGTGTGCGTTTGCGTGTCTTTGTATGTATGTATGATTGTGTGCGTTTGCGTGTCTTTGTATGTATGTATGATTGTGTGCGTTTGCGTGTCTTTGTATGTATGTATGATTGTGTGCGTTTGCGTGTCTTTGTATGTATGTATGATTGTGTGCGTTTGCGTGTCTTTGTATGTATGTATGATTGTGTGCGTTTGCGTGTCTTTGTATGTATGTATGATTGTGTGCGTTTGCGTGTCTTTGTATGTATGATTGTGTGCGTTTGCGTGTCTTTGTATGTATGTATGATTGTGTGCGTTTGCGTGTCTTTGTATGTATGTATGATTGTGTGCGTTTGCGTGTCTTTGTATGTATGTATGATTGTGTGCGTTTGCGTGTCTTTGTATGTATGTATGATTGTGTGCGTTTGCGTGTCTTTGTATGTATGTATGATTGTGTGCGTTTGCGTGTCTTTGTATGTATGTATGATTGTGTGCGTTTGCGTGTCTTTGTATGTATGTATGATTGTGTGCGTTTGCGTGTCTTTGTATGTATGTATGATTGTGTGCGTTTGCGTGTCTTTGTATGTATGTATGATTGTGTGCGTTTGCGTGTCTTTGTATGTATGTATGATTGTGTGCGTTTGCGTGTCTTTGTATGTATGTATGATTGTGTGCGTTTGCGTGTCTTTGTATGTATGTATGATTGTGTGCGTTTGCGTGTCTTTGTATGTGTGATTGTGTGTGTTTATATCTAGGTGTTTGTATGCATGTGTGTGTATAAGTTCTCGGGTCAGTATCTATGCTGGCAACACAGCTATTTACTCCTGTCCTAATAGTACATCTGATTGGTTGGATACGGTCAAATTGGAAACTAATCTAAAAAATGACCTACAATTTGTCTATATTTCTGAGATGAGGTATTATGTACACTATTTACATTATTTGGACTATTGTCCTCATCTTTGTCACCATATTTATTACAACGTTTCAGCCATTGTATACTCCGGCCTTCTTCAGGTGGTTGGAATGTCGAACTGAACTTTATTTCACTCACTAGGATAGATTGTTCTAGATCCACCTGTCATATTTAGTGGATGTCAGTTATCTCCTGTTAATTCCCCTCTCCAAGTTCTCCACTGTCTTAACTGGGTATTGAACTCAAACTCTTTTGGGTCCTGTCACTGGATTTAACTAACGCCTTTATCCACTATGCCATGTGTCCTTGAGGACACGAATTTCTGTGTATTATAAACCTAATGTCTTCAGGAACTATTTTTTTTACCAGTGCTCATATTGCAATTTTTGCTGTTATCATTTTATGTTCCTACCAGAGCTCATATTGCAATTTTTTGTTGTTATTGCTTTTCTCTGGCACTCCCTTTTACTGGATCCTATATTGTATTCATTTCTATGCTTGGTCGGCTCAGGAGATTTTTGTGGCCTAGCATATGTGCTGATTCCTTAAGTTTACAAATTTTCCAAAGGTGTTCTTTGTCTATGATCTCAACCTGATCCCACAGAGGGCAATGATCTCCATTTTCTCTCCATATGTGGTCAGCTACACTTGATTTTTCCACTTCCCCTCATGTTACAGCTTTCTGGTGTTCTTGAAGCCTTACCTTAAGGGGACAACCTGTCTCCCTCCCATAATAATATGGCGACAAAGATGAGGACAATAGTCCGAATAATGTAAATAGTGACCTACAATCTGTTGTTAAATAAGGCAAGGAGTGGCTTGTTCATCTTAATACCTCCAAAATGAAACTACTCTCTTTTAATTGTCTGAGAGAATCCTTTTTAACTTCCATCAGCATAGCTGATGCTAACCTTCAGGATGGTGATCTCATGCCTTTCTTGGAATAATCGTCCCTTTAACGTCTTCACTCCTTTGAAGTACCAAGGACGGGTGTGAAGAAGAAAATGTCTTTTTAACAAGACATTTTTTTTTTTTTGCTTGCTCCAAACTTAAACTTTGCCATAAAATCCATTAAGGTTTGTTGGGGTGAAATGGAACAGGTCTATGAGCTATTTTATTCAAAGATTCCTGATGAGCCTTCCCAGCTACTATGGTGATTCCAAGGTACATGGAATTCAGAGTATACCTCACTCATCGAACAATCCCCTATTTTAAATCATTACCCTCTGTCTCACACAAGGAGGTAGTATTCTTTTGTGCAGTTTTTAATTACTTAAATTAGCACCTGTGGTGTTATTTAAAAATGTTGTTTGAAAGGGTGACCCTAAATCAAGAGTGGCACACATTTCAAAAATATAATTTTGTTAAATTGTTCAGAGTCTTTCAGTATCAACATCATCATCATCCATCAACAACTTTCCTTTCTCAAATACATTTGTTTAATCCTCCTGGGGGTGCATATTTTAAATTCCTTGGGGAAAAGAGACACTAATTTGAGAAGGGGCACTAAGTCAGACATTCACAGTGTATGGTGAAATTAATTTTCAGGTTATTAGAACATAAACTATCATTTGTTCCTAGCTTGTTTTCTTTTCATTTTAGCCTGATGTCAATGCTGAAGGAATATCAAGCCATTCAGGAGAGTATCCCCACTGTGGTTCAACCTCTGATGAAACCTTTATGCGATTATGTTGAAAGAGTTTTAAAACCAGGTCTTGGATCTTTGACGTGGACTTCTTTTAATATTGAATCATGTGAGGAAATTCAGAAAATTCCATTTTTATCAGAGTTCTTTCTGTCATTGATATTTAAAATCTTTTTTATGAAAAGTAACATAATAGATTTTTAATATATATATACATACATACAGGGTGTTCCAAAAATTGCATTACCATTGGTAACCTTGTAAATTTTGTATTAAGAAATTTTATTGGTCAAATTATGGAAGATTATGTCGTGCAAATTTTCCCTGGTTGCTATTTTACAAGTGTATGTTTTCTACCAATTGTTGCATGACTTTTGGGACATCCTGTACAACATCAACATAACATATACATTAAAAATTATTAATATTTTAAGTAAAATCCAAAATATAAAAATTCAACTTTAGTGTCACAACTGCACACTCCAAAAGTTTTTATCCATTAACAATAACACATTTCAAAGAAAAACATATCTGGATTTGTATTTAATTTTTTCATCTCTGATGCTACCTGGATTTTACTAAAAACAAAATAATTTCCATGCCTGAGGATGACTGAATGTACAGTTGAAAGTACTTGCAGATTAAAAAAAACCTTATACAGCTTTTAGTTATTAAAAACAGGGATCATAACATTCAATGAGTGATTTGTAGGTTGATGCAACTTTAAAATTTTGTTTGTGAAAGGATTTCGACATTTTATATCATTAACTTTACTAATCTTTTTGTATGAATGATTCATTGTAATATAAATTGAACTGAACCACATATTTGAGATAGATATATATATATACATATACATATATATATATATATATATATATATATATATATATATATATATATGCATACACTATAAATTTTTTATTTTGGGGATCTTATTAGAAATATGGTAAGTATGTGTACAACTAAAAGTTTCATGATGATACAATCAGACATTTAAAATTGATCAGTTCCATTGTTTACACTTATTTATATGCAGTGGCTATGACACCTCACTGAAGGTGTGGTTCATAGCAGCTACCACACACAATAAACAAACACACACAAATATCCATGATGTTTTGGCTGTTGTATGCTCTGGCCTTCTTCAGGTGATTAGAATTTCTACCTGAAACCTTTGTCCGTTAGGGTAGATTGTTCTAGTTCTACGTTCCATACCTCTGCCAGATGTTTCAATTATCTCTCTGTAACTTTCCAACTTTTCAGTCCATGTTATATTTGAAGTCTTCTTTGAACAATCAAATATTGGTTTACCTGGAAGAAAACAACACAGCATAAGGTGTGTTAAAATTAACGCAAGCAAGATTGCACAGCTCTAGCATCACTCTTTCATAGTTGGCCTATGAATTTTTCAGCCCATGTTCATATGTAGATTTGGATGAAATAAAATCCATTTTTCTGATGACACTGATCAGCTCAACATATCAAAATAAGAATTTTCCAAATTGTTTTATTTACCAAACACACATAAATATGACAAAAGATTTTTTGAAAAGGATAAAAATATTTCTGATAAACCCAAATATTTAAAATGTGTAAGACTACTGATATATATTGGCTATTTTTGCTAAAAACTTTTAAAGATGTATTTACGTAAAAGTTATTTTCTGTCAGAGTATCAACGACTGTGTATTTCCTTTTATTGACATTATTTGGCTATTCAGATTTATTTAATATAAGGGAAAATATAAAAGAAATTGAGTAATTTTTGTTTTTTAACTGCAAAATTATGATTTTTATTTTATTACAGGCTATATTTTTTCATTTTTTTTTTTTTTTTTATGGCTGAATATAATCAAAACAACTCCCCTGTTAAATCAATCATTGTTTAATATCTTTCTTAAAGGGGCAGAATTGATGGAGACATGAATTAAATCATAAAAATACATAAGAAAATGTGACAGAGAAATCTGAAGACACACTGGAATAGAGAAAAATGTCTTTCAAAAGCTAAGAAGAGTATTAATGAAAATTCCATCAGAAACAAAGAAAAAGTTTGCTGAATTGCTATGTAATAGCAATCATTGAATGCTGGACAATTTTCTCACTGATGAAGAAAAGACTTGAGGCAACAGGAATGTATCTCTACAGAAGGATACTGAGAATACTATGAATAAAGATTCTAAGCAAGAAAGTTCTAAGTAAATGAAAACAAAAAGGATGCTTTTAATTTGAATTAAAAAGATTAAGTTGAATCATTCCTAACAAAGGGTGCAATGAAGGACATTTTGAACAGACATGCTTTCAGTTCTTTTCATATTAATGTGGGGTACCCAGGGGTACTATTCTTGGAGTTTTGTTTTCTTATCTTCATCAACAACCTTCCTGATGTCATCAGTTCCTAACTAGGAATTTATGCTGCTGACACAACTATTTATTCTTATCTTAGTAGCAAGTCAGACATCTTCGGCGTAGTAAAACTGACAGCTGCTCGGAAAAAGGATCCTACAATCAGTGGCTAACTGGCGCAATTGGCTTCATTTAAACCTTTTCTGCCTGTCATCAGCATGGCTGATGCTAACCACCAGGAGAGCAACTCTTTGTGCCTTCTTGGGCTCATGTTTTCCACTGATGAAATGGAGTGATTATATCAAATCAATTGCTGTATCTACTGCTAGGAAAGTTGCCTCACTGTGTCATGCCAGAAAATTTTCTTATTAGAATCCACATTACACATTTATAAATCTATTCATCCATGCATTGAATACTGCAGCCACAACTGGTCTGATGCTCCTACTTTGTATGAATGTCAAGATTCTTGGCAAAATTCAAAAAAGTGTCTAATATAATCGATCTTGATCTGGCATATTGACTTCAGTCATTTTCTCTCTGTCTTTTCTACATATATTTTCATAGGAACTGTTCTGATGAGTTTTCCTCATCTGCAACTAGATTGGCAATTAGGTCTCACTGTTTTACTGTTGAACTAGCTAGGTGCAACTGTCTCTTCTACTCTAAATGCTTCTTTTCTTACACTTTTTGCCTGTAAAAATGCCTTCTGATTTTTTGTTTCCCTGCCTCTTACAATCTTCAAAAAATTAAATGCAACATCAATCACCATCTTCTGTCTTCCTAAATCATCATTTTTTTTTGTCCTTTCTCCCCACTTCTTCTCTCTAAAGTCTTCTCACTCTCTTTCACTTCCAGTAATCTTTTGTGTCCTAGTGGCATTATCACCTTGCTTGGGGTGAAATGATTAAAAAAAAATAGAAATTATGTTCACTTATTGGCATTGCATACAGCCTACTGTCCTTATTACAAAGGAATGTCTCATTACTTAGAAGGGTAGCATAGTCTGTATAACCAATAAATATGAGGTCAACTCTTTTTATACATATATATATATATATATATATATATATATATAATAAATATGTATAAGTTTGATTATTACATTTTTACCTTAGTAAAATAATATTTGCTCACTTTTAATTTCAGTTGTGAAAATGTCCAATCAGTCAATTGCCGATCTGAAAAAGACTGTGAAACGTGTTTCTGACTTGCTGGAGTGTCAAATTGATGCAGTTCTTGAAGACATTTCTCTGACGCCATTGTGTGACCTCCCTGAAGATGATCCAATCACAATGGATCAGTTCTTGGAGAATACCAACAAAGTAGTCACAGCTGCATCGGAATCAATCAGCACGTATGTACATTTGTCCCTTTCTTTTTATGCAGTGCTTTAGAACCAAAATCTTTAAGCCACTCTCTTGAAAGTCAGTGTAACGAGGTTGTCAAAGCATTACATAATCTTTTAGTCACATGTTGAGCATTCAAATCATATTTATCAGTCACCAGTTATGGAAAAGTTAATGGTTCAAAATTTTGACCTTGTTAAAATATTCAACAGGAAATAGTCTAGAAGGTTTCTTAATGACTTCAACTTGGACTGTTACATCCAGTTGCTACTTGTACTATCACACAGACAGCTGACTCTCACTGACTGCCTACTTGATACATTGTCCTTTTATTTATACTGCAGATACAAAATGCGCATATATATTTAACAGAATATGCCTAGCTCTATTCTAAAGTGTGTTACTAGAAGTGTATAGACTTTCTAATAACTTCATAGTTATACATGATTAAAAAAAATAATAATTTGCTATATGTTTTAAATTCTGGGTAAATTCAATCTTTGTCTGTACAATATAAAAGAATTCATTTGTGACATTGTATCTTAATAATTTTCAATAAAAAGTGATATTTATTTAGTCTGAAAGTGATTAATAGAATATATTTTAATAATGTGTCTGCTATAATTTGAATATGTTTATTTTGTTTTGCAAAATCATAATCTATATTGGTTTTTAAATTATTCCTTCACAAACAAGATTTTCTGCAACATTAGAAAGTAAAACTTGCATAGCGATATGCTCATTTAAATTACTGCAAAGATTATAATCCCCCTTTTAGATATCAGTTGTCCTGACACATTGGTAAAAGCATCAGTTTCAGTCAAAGGACAATAGAACAGTATTTTAATTGTTGAAAAAATTTAAACACTTAGAATAATTTAAAATGCTAAAAAATAGAAATAAACTTTCTATTTTTATACAACATCAAGGCCAGTGGCAGACTGAGTCAAAAATTTCTACTGAGAAAACTTGTAAAAGGGCCGAGTCAAAAGGACTGACTTAATCCCAAAATAACGAGTAGAGGATATCTATTATCTAATGAAAGAAACTGCATCAAAGAAGACTTATTTAAATCTTCCAAGAATTTATGAAATATTTTTCATTTCTTTTTAGTTTTTACTTTTTTCAGTTATTTCTAAAGTGAAGGACCATCGCGTTGAGGCCAACCGAGAAATTTCTCAGTATCCCAGTGGAGTACTGATCAAGGCTGTCATGCAATAATTATTTTTAAAAAAGTATGACTGTAAAAATAACAATACTTACATATTATAATAATAACATATATAGAAAAAGTATCATTATTTTATATATATATATATGCACACACACACACACACAGGTTTGATTAAATAATTTAGACATACTATGTCTGTTTATTTTTGTTATAATCCTTTCAAGTCCATGAATCAATTTCCTGGTAGCCATCGAACTGTACAAAATCAAATTCAACAAAAAGAATTTTCTAAACTAAATTAAAAAAATATTAAACAAACCCTCATTAGTAATAACTTTGCTAATTACATCATTGCTGAACAAATTAGACACACTATTAGGAATATAAGCATATGTCTATATCTCTGACATGAGATATCATTACTTACATTATTTACATTTTTTTGTCTATTATTGTCATCTTCATCACCAAATTCACAACATTTTGACTGCTGTGCACTCTAGCCTTCTTCAAGTGATTGGAATTTCAAACCAAACCCTTTATTTCATTCACTGGGGTAGATTGATCTAGGTCCATGTGCCATGCCTCTTCTGTAAGTGAATATAAACATGAATAAAAATGAATACATCATCAAATAACTCTAAACATATCAGACAACTATATAGTAATCAAATGCATTCTAATTATAAGCAGGAGGAAAAAATTCTAAAAAGACTCATAAACATTAATGTGTCCTCCACTGATCCAAGTAAAAAAGTAAGGTTAGTTGTATACTATGCTAAATTTAACACAACAAATCTAGTTGTCAAAAACAATTCTTCTCTGTCAGCTAACATCTTACAAAAGGCCAACATTATATATCAATTTTGATGCCCTTTAGAAGATTGCATCTCTGTTAAAAATGTTAATACATATGTTGGTTTTACAATGATGATACTGATGAGAAAGCTTAAATTTCACTTGGATGAGTATAGTCCAATCTTACAGCATTTAAAGGAACATTCATGTCCACATTCATGGTTTAGACAGATATTAATTGAAAATACATCTATATTATACCAAATCATTATTTACATTATTAGGACTATTATCCTCATCTTTGTTGCCTTATTTATTACAACATTTTGGCCGTTGTACACTTCGGCCTTCTTCATGTGGTTGGAATGTCGAACTTAACCCTTTATTTTGCTCACTGGGGTAGACTCTTCTAGTTCCACATGCCATATTTAATGGATGTCAGTTATCTCCTGTTAATTTCCCTCTGAAAGTTCTCCACTGCCTTAACCAGGTATTGAACTCATACTCTTTCACTGGATCTAACCAACGCCTTTATCCACTGTGCCATGTGTCCTTCAGGACAAAATCAATAAGCAAAAACGTAAAATGCTAGAAGCCCTTTATATAAGAGAATTAAAGCCAAAAATAAAGTCAATTATGAGTATAGCAATAAAGTTCTTAAATGTTTTTAGCAGGAAAGTTATATATATAAAGAAGGCATGGTGGAGTAGTGGATAGTGGCTTGGATTGAGGAATCAAAGATCCGAGTTGGAATTCCAGTCAAATCCATTACATTTACTCACATGCTAATACCCTTGGGAAAGGTGTGAATCTTCTTCTCCCTCTAGCTATGAGTAAATAGCAGGACAGACTGGGTTCTATAGCCTTGGATGGCAACTGGTCTAGGAGAAGGACAACTTTCAATTCAAAACCTGTAGAGGGTTGTTTGGGGACCCTGTGGCATGTAGTACACCAAGTCTATGTATTCAGCCCTTCAAAAAGTGTGGATGGTTCTGGACAAAACCTTCACCACTATAATCATATCTCATGTGCTGGTGTCGGGCTGTCAGTTTCCTAGGAACTGATCTGTTTGACCCTGATACCTCAAATTCAACGGGAGAGTCGAGTGTATATATATATATATATATGTAAGCAAATATAAATGGATATATATATATATATATATATATATGTAATAATAAATTAAGAAATACAAAAAATTGCCTCTATTGCATGGAAAAAAACTTTGAATTTGACATTATGGTCCGATTCCTTGTACCACGTTGATAGTCCAAGGTAGAACCAATAAAGAAGAACTCGAATACAGATATGGAATAATACAGATATATTACAAACAGGAATATATACAGAGAAGTAGAAAGTGTTAGTACGAACAATCAGGTTTAGTAGTAATTGTCTGAACGTGACTCTGTTTCGGACTGCCTCTGACTTGACTGACTGACTCGCTTGCTCTGTCAGACTCCTGATGGACTTCACTCCAGACTTCAGACTGAACTCCCTGCTTTCTCTTGAGGTGCAGTATTTATTACCTATGGAATAGTCCATTATGTTATTATGGGTAAGGTCCCCTAACAGAAATTGATAGAGAACGATAAAAAACACAGTAAAATGAACAGTAAAAATCTTTTGAATTTATAGAAATATGTATACACATACAGTGACAAAAGATACTGAACCTCTTTTCTGTACACAAGATCTTGTTAAAATGTTTTGGGTATTAACAGTACCACTAACATTAACATGCAGCCTATATGAAATAAATTGATTGAGACCTTATTGTAGATCTTCGACTTATCTAAATATCTTCACCTGTCTAAACAGAATTTGGCATATGAATGTTTTTTAAAGTTGGTTCTCTGTATTGTGCCAGAAAGTTTTTTTCGTCTGAGTCCATCCTTCAAATCGATAAGGCAAACATCCATCCTTGCATGGATTATTGCTGTCATATATGGTCTGGTGCTCCTACTGTATGTCTCGAGGTCCTTGACTGCAATGCAATAGATCCTGATCTGGCATCTTGTCTACAGTCGCTTTCTCACAGATGTGCCATGGCTTCCCTCTGTCTCTTCTGCAAGTATTTTCAAGGCAACTGTTCCAACAAGTTACTTTTGCAGGTTCCCAGACTGCATGAATTTAAGCAAACTACTAGGCTGACATCTCAGTCCCACCCTTTCACTGTTGAAATGGTTAAATGTAACTATCTCTTCTACTCAAACAATTTCTCTCACACTTCCTGTCAGTGGAATTCCATTCCACTTCATTGCTTCCCTGATAACTATAATCTTCAAATATTCAAGTGTAGCATCAATCGACATCTTCTGATACCTTGATGTTGTTCCCTATCCATCTCTGTATACTTTCCTCAGACATGCCTCTTTAGTCTTGTTCTCAGTTCTCTGTAACCCCTTGCATGCTAGTGGCACTTCCACCTTGATTGGAGTGAATTGCTTAAAAAATATATATATATATAACAGATTTACTTTCTCAATGAGTTGTTCTCTTATGTTTGTTACTTTCTTCAGAATATGATTAGGTTTAAATTCTAAGTCTTCTATGTGCCACAGATCCTCAGAATATTGGTGATCATGGCTCTCCAATATTTTCCTGCCAGAGAGCTATAAAGGACAGGAAAATATTGGAGATCCATGATTGCCAACATTCTGAAGAGATGTGGCACATAACTTTTGTCTCTTTACCATCTCTCCCCAATCTTGCTCTGCCATCCATTCACTCAAGCTCAGTAGATAAGTTATGTGTTGCTTTCTTCTATCTCTCTTACCTTCTATGAGTATCCAATTTTACAAGCCTTCTTTCCTCCTTATATGCCTCAGAACTTATGGTAAAACACATCTATTCTATAGTTAGTAGACTCTCCCACCTAATATAAGTAGGAGTAGTAAGAGAAACAAGGGTCAGTCGATGTCGGACGACAGTAGTTGACAGTCGAATACAAAAGTAGTCAGCGACCACAACAAGATTACTCTGTGTAATACCTATTACATCAAGTTCATAATGATTTGTATGTCGAACTGATTTAGTACAAATAAAAGCCTCCACTGCAAAATAACTCCACAACAACTTTGGCGACGAGGATTCAAACTCATATGGTGGAAGAAAAAAATTTGTTTGCCACAAAAACTTTGGCGACAAAAATTTGCACTCATACGAAGGAAGAAAAAATTCACTCACCACAATAACTTCGGTGACAAAATCTCGGATTCACACTTAAAAAAAAAAATTTGGCAAAGTTTTTCGCAAGCCAAGATGACAACTTAGTGACAAAAAAAATCTGTTGTATTCTCAACTGAGAAGAGAAATTTTTTTCTTTCCCCGATAATACAGTTTGCTCAAATAGGTCATGAATTGCAAATTCATAGGACCTCCCTCTATAGTATTTAGGCATTGTGTAAACTTTTTGCGAAGATGGAGGAATGCAAAAGTATATTCTGGGAATTCTTTAAGTTACAGTCGGAACAACAGATGACAATATTAGAGCAACAAAAACATTCCAGATGCAACTACAGGAGGAAACTTTCAATGGACAAATGCAATTCCAACAAAAAATGGAACAGGGAGTTTCAAAACAAAATTCTGGAAATAACTGAGAAGAGGAAAGAGAAAAATCTACAAAATGATTGTTTCCCAGAGAATACAATATGGAATTCAATTGAAATATTCACGTACAGTCCAGATAAAGAGATAACTTTTGAGGAGTATTAAAAAAATATATACAGACGTGTATAATGAAGACTGCCACTCATGGTCTGAAGGAAAGAAGGTTAGGCTTCTTTTAAACAAATTAGGAACTGCTGAGCATAACAAATTGCTAAACTACATTTTACTGAAGAAAACTAGCAAGTTAACATTTACTGAGGCGGTAAATATATTAAGTGAATTATTTAGTAAAAAGACATCTCTTTTTCACAAGAGGTGGAAATGTTTGAATCTGATGAAAGATGACGAACAAGACTATATAACGTACGCAGCCAATGTGAATAAGCATTGTGAAGAATTTAAGCTCTGACAATTTTAATTGCTTGGTGTTTGTTCAGGGGCTGGTATCAGAAAGACGCAGAGTTGAGAAAATTAGTACTGGTAAAAATTGGAAAGCGGATCAAGTATTACGGTACAGAGATTGGCAGAAGACTGCACAAGATATGTTAACGTAAAGAAAGATTCAAAAATATAGAACAGTCTACCAAAAAGAATGCCATGTTTTACTACACTGGTACAGATATTGCGATTTTAGGAATAAAAAATGTTACAACTGTAAAAGAGTGGATCATAAAAGCTCACACTGCAGGTCAAAAAATAAAAACAATAAAATAAGAAAATTAAAGTCCAACGAGGTAAAAGATGGAATAACCAGAAAACTTGTTACCGTCGAAATAGGTAATAAAAATATAAAAATGCAACTTGACACTGCCTCAGATCTATCTATCATAAATTTGCATACGTGGAAGAAGTTGGGGAAACCAACTTTAATGAAGACAAAGAAAATTGCGAGGTCAGTGACAGGAGAAAAAATACAATTTATTGGGCAATTTGTTACAAATGTCACATTAAATAAAAAAATGCGAAAAGCTAAACTATTTGTCATAGAAAATACCACGAACTTACTTGGTACAAATTGGATAACAAAATTCCAATTATAGGATCTACCAATAAATTCCTTCTGTTACAAGGTAGAAAGTTTAAACACCAAAGCCCAAAAATTAGTAAAGAAACTTAAGTAAACATTTCCTACTGTTTTTTCTCCAGGGTTGGGAACATGTACCAAGATGGAAGCAAAATTCCAGCTAAAAGAAAACACTCAGGCGGTATTCAAAAAGAAAAGGAATGTGCCGTTTGCCTCAATTGAACAGGTAGATAAAGAATTGGACAGATTAGAGAAAACAGGTGTACTTAAAAAAGTTGAGTATAGGGAATGGGCAACACCGACGTATACATGAAAAAAAAGTCCCAGAAAGTAAAGATGAAGCTGACACCAAGAAAAACTGGGGAGCGAGTTACCCGCAACCAAGGACATGCAGTATTATTAAATGATTTAAGTCAACTGAAGTCACCACAGAAAATGTTAAGAAGCACAAGATCAACAAAAGGGAAGCTAGAGGCTGAACAAATAAAACCACAAGAAGAACCTACAGAAACTGTGACCCCATCCTTAAGAAGCTCAAAGCGGAAGGTTATTTCTGGTAACACTATGGAGGTACCAAAAAACAGAAAAACGGATTGGCAATATGATGTGCTTGGTGAAAGGCAAAATATTCATGTGCACATTAACCAGATCAGACGACGCTCTTCAGACGTGGTTGACAGCAGTCCCACAGAAGAAAAGCCAATGGAGATGATTTTTGATACATTGATCTAACAACGCCTGCAATGATTTTACCTGAGGTACGCCAATCCAGGAGAAAAAGAAAGGCAATTGATCATTTAAAACTGGATCCAACCCATAGGAGACATGCTACGATGTTGCTAAAAAAATGAAGTTTTTTTTTTTGTTTTTTCTTCATATTTCCTGTAAAAAAATAAAGAAAACTGTTTTACTCCTACGGTGTAAAGTTTTAGGAGGGGCATGTTATGGTGAAACACACCTATTCTATAGTCAATAAACTCTCCCACCTAATATAAGTAGGAGTAGTAAGAGAAACGAGGGTCAGTCGATGTCGGACGACAGTAGTCGACAATGAAAGTAGTCAGTGACCACAACAAGATTACTCTGCGTAATACCTATTATATCAAGTTCCTAATGATTTGTATGTGAAACCAATTTAGTACAAATACAAGCCTCCACTGCGAAATAACTCCACAACAGAACTAAAGTCTAATGGAATTACCAATATCTCGATCTCTCATTTCATAATAAATGATGAAAACTTACTTCCTCTTTGTGGCAATGCAAAAAGACATTTAAGATTAATGTTTCTTCAACAATATCAACTGTGTGTAGCTGGTTTTTCATTCTTTTAACTTCAAAACTCTTCTATATTGGCTGATTTGATTAAATCAAATTAGTAAGACTTCAGTTTATTTTTTCTCTTGATGGAGTGCTGTGTCTTAGCCTTAGATCATCAATTCATATTAATTTTTTCTATTTGATGATGAAAACATTTTATGATAGAGACATGGTTGCCTTGGTATAATGTCTGCCAAAATTCTGTGGGGCTTCTCGCATATTAAATACTTTTACTATCACAGTTACTAACCCTTAATCAGAATTCATCTTCCAGTCTAATTTAGAATTTAAATGCTGAAATCAACACCTCAATCTGTCTATTATAAACTATGAGCATGTCAATTGAGATCTTATTTGACACTATCATTCAAAACCCAAGAGTAGTGTTGCTAAAAGGACATACAAGTGGTGCATATCATGATGTTATTTAGGATATGTAGCAATTGACCCTAGATCTGAACAGTCTAGTGATGTCTAAATGCAAAGGTGCATTGAGACAGCAAAAAAAATCTCTCAAAAGCTAAGCCAAATATTAAGAAATGGAAATTCTATTAGAAATGAAGATGTTTGTTTAATGGCACATCAACATATTATGGGTCATTTAATGCCAAAATTTAATTTTCTTGAAAGCTTGAGTAATTTTTTTTTTTCTTTTTACAAAAATCTGTTGCTAGTAATGTAATTTTTTTGTTGGTATTTTTATTTACTATAAAAATGTATTTTTATACTTACACATTTTTTGGATCCTAATTTGGAGGTTCATTATTTGCCCATAGCTGGGCAACCAGTGTCAGAGTGGATCTGGAAACAACAGCAATTAAGAGGTGCTTCCATGCTTCTGAAAACCTCCCAATCGGAGACCTTACTGCTGGATGTAGTTTATTTTCATACCCAGGATGGTAGAAATGAAGTTAATATCAGTCCTCCTATATGGCAATGAATGCTGGAAAGCACTGTACAGATGAAGAGGAGACTTGAGACAACAGGAATGTACTTCATAGAAGAATGGTAAGAATATCATGGACTGAACATGTGGGAAACAAAGACATTCTAGAGAAAATGTAAATAAAAAGTACACTTAGACTTAGAATCAGGAAGAGACAGTTGAAACTAGGGCACATAATGAGGAAAGAGGGCTTGGAAAATTTTACACTCACAGGACATGTTGAAGGAAAGTGGGACAGGAAAACAGTGCATAACCTACCTAACAAGCTTGTGTAAATGGATGGCAGAACAGGGTTTAGGAGAGATAGCAAAAAGAAAAAGAATTACTAAGAGCTAAGGAACAAAGGACAGGAAATTGTGGAGAGCCATCATCACTTACTTTCTGAAGGCACATGACATAGAAATTCATCAAAGAAACTTCCATTCCTTGCCAATAGAATATGAAGATAATGAGGATGTTGACATTGTACATGGCCTGGCAGGTCCAAATTGTGAAAGTCTGAACAGGTGGAACCAAGCAATATAGTATGTCTGAACATCTGCCATGAAAATGGCATTATTGTAGGTACATTTCAGCTGTGGCAGAAGGAGATTGCAGGTTGGAAAACAAATCATTTACAAAGCCATGCAAGTGAAGATTGTACAGCTCCAACAATTCTTACAAAAATAGAGCATAAGTGAAAGAATTTTGAAAGTTGCTTTTTGAAGCTTTCAGCTTAGAGAGGCAATTGATGACCAGGTATTGTGAAAACATGTAAAAATGATACTGTATAGAGCTGTTTCATAACTCAATGTGGTATGTCTTCTGAATCCTGTTGCCTACACCCTAATAATGTTAAATAAACATGAATGTACTAAGCATGATACATAGTACAGTGAGGTCTGAAAGTATTGACATCTTAAACCTCTGTTCCAAACTGTAGGAACTAGTGTCAGCCATTGAAAATAGAAAATTATATTGCGCAGGTGTGACAAGAAATTTAGACCACCCTGTAGATTCTGTCACTGTCAAAATGTGGTGGTAAAGAAACGACTCAACTGATAGTAGCAGACAAGAACCGCGAGGAGGGTAATCAACAAAACAGTGTAACACGTCCAACGTTCTCACGAGCAAAAAGCTTAGTTCCCAGAAACAAAAACGTGCCTGCTTTATACAGCCAAGGACATAATTTGCATGCGAATGACGAGACAGCAAGACTTCACGTTAACTGTCTGAGATCGCCCGGCATAAAACATGGGTGCCGCCATTTTGGTTCTTTTTATTGTTAAACAATCGGAGTTTGCATGACGCATGACGCACATTTTCAAGGTAGGCCATTTTCCCAATTTTCCCCACACTCCCCCCTGATCTCATGATCACAAACAGGGCAAGGAGGTGGCGATCGTCGCTGTCGAGTCCCCCTCCGAAGGGGGACAACACAAGCTTCATCCTCATGCGTGCTCTCATCTGTGGTTTGATTATCAGTAAACACGGTGTCCGCTGGGAGGCTGCTGATATCGGAGTCACTGCCCTGCAGGTCTAACTCCAGGCAGATTGAACACTCACTACTCTCAGACTCGGAATCGCTTTCATCGCTCAGTAACGGTAGCGGTCGCAGGTCTTTAATGTGACGAGGCACCCCCATCAACTCTCACAGATTGCGGGCTGATCACCTCCGTAACACGTCCAGTGCCATATTTTGTTGTACACTTGCCACGTGGGTTTTTGACCCAAACAACATCTCCTTTTTTCAATCTCCCTCTGGTCACTTCTAGTTCAGGCAATGGGTTAGCTTCAATGCCTTTCACTCGGACTCGGGCGTTTTCGAGGTAGGCCATTTTCCCCACATATTACAAGTCTACTTTTCATAGATATGTGATGATTGTGGACCGGCACTATAGAAACACTAAGAAAGAACTGTACAGAACAGAAACCATATCACTTGAGGACTATCAACAATAAATAAAATGGATAGCACATAGAACTCTCAAAGAGAAAATAATGACATAATGAAGATATTGACATTCCATAGTACTTCAAATAAAAGGTTAGTAAGGAAACCTCCCTCAATACAGGAAAGAGTGATAACAGCTAAGGACTTAAGAAACCTGGTTTTCTTGAGAAATTGTTTTAAGAAAAAGATTTTATAAACTTCAACCAAAAGTAATACTGTTTATTCAGTTAATAAATATGAAATGTTTCCTTGTAGGGAAACGGTTAATATTATTGTTATATCCTATGTTGTTGGGATGGACAAAAACAAATGAAAATAAGTATATTTTAATGCATAAATAAACAACTTTTATTTATTCATTGACAAGAGTAAAAATTATATGGACTGAAACAATGAATTCCACATGCATGTTGGCTGTCTGCCATGTTCAATTCAGACAAGGGAAATAACTCAATTTGTATTTTAGGGAAAGAAATTTAGCCTCCCCTAACAACTCTCCTTTTCAACCTTGTGCTCATATGACTTCTGTCTGGCATTTAATTTCTGTGGGTATGGCTTACTTCATAGTCAATGTGATTTCCTTGGTGCACTTTTTGCTGGAGTCCTAGGTTTGATCCTTGGCATTAATTGGGAACTTTCTTGAGGCAGTTTGAAGGTGCCCAATAGAATGTACAATTGTAAAGTGGAGTTTGATTTGGTCTTTGGAAGATTAGATGGTCATAATTTGCTTGCATCTTGAACCCAGACAAAAGACTTAATATTCACATCATGCATAAAATTTCCAGAGCAACACATAATGTGTCTATAGATCCATTTTTCTTTTCTGTTGTGGTAATCTTTTATGAATACAGATTATCCTGGTACATATTTGCATTTTACTGTTCCATGATGATGGTTAAATTGTTCTTCCATCATCATGGTCTTTTTCACGGAATGGTTTGTAGATGGATGGATAACATCTATGTGAAAATGAACATTTCGGTTCATCAGTGCTGCTGCTGGTGAATTACCATTAGGTACATTTGGATTAGGTGTAGCTCCATAACTTCTGAGGAACATTTCTAACATTACTTGTATGGTTTCTTCCCCCTCTAGTTTGAGGTGTGCCCTTTTAAATGTATCTACAAAATGCTCCACTTGTCTGTTTGATTGTGAATGAAAAGGTAGTGTCCTAATGTGTTGAATACCATTCTGTGCACAAAAGGTTGAAAATGCAGCTGGAGTGAAGGTGGTTTCATTATCAGAAACTGGTATCTGTTACACCACAAACTGACTAAAGGTTTGCTTTAACCTAAGAATTGTTTTATCTGAGGTGATGCAATTTATCTTGAAAATTTCTGACCATTTGCTGTAAGCATCAGCAAGAATAAAATATTACTTCTTGATGGGTCCAGTGAAATCAATCTGATGGTGTGTCCAGTGTGATTCAGGGATAGGCCAGGAACTCATTGTAGTTTTCCTGGGAGATTTTGCTGCCAGTTGTCAATTGTAACATGTGCCTACAAATTTCTACAACTGCATGCTAAGGATTTCATATGGTTAATACCTGTAAGGAATTTGCATTCTGCAAAAAGGAAGACACCCATAAACTTCTGACAATGAAGAATGGATGAATTCTTTTGTTATTGCATACTTGTGGATATTTTGTACATTGGAAGCAGTTGTCTTCATGGATCATTATAGAAGTGACTGGCACTGTTCTTACAATGGATGCAAGCACTGAAGTGGCTTTAGAAATAATGCTACAATGACTGAATCTTCTGGTTTTAATTTCAGAATAGGCTTAACTTTTGTACAGCACCCAAGTCCCTCTTGAAAAACGTCACTAAACTTAAGTTTGTCTGCAAAATGATTTTCAATATCAGAAACTGATGTCAAGTTAAATGTATTGAACACAAACTTGAGAGGAATTTCATAAATGGTGAGTTGTTCTATCCAGTCGAGAACAATTAAATACAGTTTCGAATTATCTGTGAGATAACACACACCAGAAAATGTTCCATTTTGAAAGTTAACTTTGCAAGTTAACTCACCAGTTAAATGAAGTGTTATGTTTTGTTTCAGACACACATGGTTTTTCATTTAGTTCCCAGGTTGAATGCAATATTAATGTTATATCATATGCTGTATTAAACTGGAAATGAATGGGTTTGTTTTTTACAGAGACAATAATATATTTTATGTGGTAATCAACTTTGAATGTGACAAACACTGTGTTTGTTTTGAACACTTTCCTGTTTTTTTTTTTTTTTTTTTTTTTTTTTAATTTTTGGTGGAGGGGTGAATTTTTGGGTGAATTTGAATAACAAATTCTTTGTCTGTTCTGGCGACAAATATGGCGACTTACGTTTCTTGAATGGACAAAATTATGCATAATACCAGTCACCACAATGCCAATATTTTGAGGAAAGTTTCTTTTATGTCATGAGGTGGTTTTCTTGTGTGTTGATGTTGCTGGTTATTGATAAATCCTCTGTTTTTGGGACCAGAAAAATGTGTCTTTTGATGCTTAATAAATTATTACATTCAGTGGTGAAGGTTTTTAATGTAATGTCTTTGGTTCTAGTTTTGAATGATGTCTGGTGCAAACATTAGCATGAATAGATTTTAGTCCTGTGATAAAAAAAAAACAAACACTTAAACTGATCTTCTTTTAAGGAGTTTAATTTAAGTTGTTTTGCATCCCAATTTATGTGACCAACAAACATCACATAATTATCAATGTCATATTTTGTTAGCTTTAAACAATTGAATTAAATGTTAAATAAAGATTGTATTTCTCCAAATACTTCACTGAGTTGTTCCACTGTTTCAATGAAGGTGAAATTCATTTCCTGTTTGGTAAAATATAATTTGTATAATGGTCATTTTAATTAGTGCCCAGTTTAATGAATTAGGAGACAGATTTTCCATTTTTTTCTTTGTGAGAATAGTCATTGTGAGTAGTATCTGTCCAACATTTAAACCACAAAGTGAATGTTTTCCCATCCACTGGGTCATAATGGAATTATGTCGTTGTTGGCCAAGATATCTACTAAATGGGTATTTTGGTCTATTCCAGCATCTAAAATTGCAAAGTGATTCTTGAGCTGTGCAGTCATTGCTGTCAATACCTGTTTTGACTTTTGAAACAAAGTGGAATGTTCTCATGACACTGCTCACATCTAGTTCTTTTTTTTTAATACTGCTCTGTTACTGATCACTGTTTCCACTGAGTTCAAGTACACACTGCCTGACTTGAACTCGCAATTACTTTGTCACCAAATTAAACCAAATCTTCAATCTACTAGGCTATTAGGACAATTCTATGTTGAGAATTTGAAGCTTTAAACCTAACCTGCCTGCTAATGTGTACTGCTGATGCTTTTCATGCTTGACTGGACTTACTAATGCTTTTCTCTTTTTTTGTTACAGCTGCTGCTGTTGAAGACTTACCATCATTTGTCTGTCTATATTAGCAGCTCCCATATTGTATTTATAAGGAAGCTCTCATAGCATACGTGCTGATTCTTTCAGGCATCTAACTCTAGTAATTTCTTGTAGTTTCTTTTGTATTGAAACCATTAAGGTCTGTGGGATTTGAAATTAGCCCACTCCAAGACACCTGCCATAAGAAGGCAAAACACATTGTTTATACAGATATTTCCATTTATTTTTTTCATCTGTTAATTCATATACCACTTTGTGTGAGTATTGCTTTTGTGACGATTAATGATATGTTGACTGTAGACAATTGTGAGATCAGTGCACTTTCAATGTATATTTTTTTTTTTTTTTTTTTTTTTTTAACGAATTCTTTTCTCTTCTAATTAAACTGGAATTTATTAGTTCAGAATTGGTGTCATGCATGTTATGCTTAAATACCAGTGCATTTAATTATTACTCTTTCCTCAACAATTGCAATGCTTTTTCCTTAAATACAGGGTGCATCTCTCATTCTAACTTGAAGACACCTGCCATAAGGAAAAACAAATTTTTTGTACCGGCTTTTCCACTTTGTCTTATCTTCACTTCTTCTGAATAGATGCTTTTTAAAAATGATCATTTTTAACACCATAATTATTGAAACAATTTTTTTTAAGTGCTGCTAACAATCAATTCGATAGATTATTAAATGTTAAAATTTGTTTGTTTGCAGTTGCAGTAAATTGGTTGAAAAATCAGTGAATGAACTTGTTGGTCTTTTAAAATCAAATCTGAAGGATGCTGACCGTGAGGAGATCAATACTGGAAATAACTACATGTGTTCAAGCCCAGACAACAAGCACAAGAATCAACGCTGTCAGGAATGCCAACCTTGCTGCTACTATGCCATGCTCAGCAGTTTCACTCAAAGGAACACAGATGCTCTCATTAAATGTATTCACAACTCTTTTTTTTTTTTTTTTTTTTTTTTCTTTTTTTTTTTTCTTTTTTGCCTTTTTAAAATACATTTTAACCTATGTCTCACGTCTAAGCATTATTTTGCTTGTATAAGTCACATTACTAGAGTAGACAAGTAGAACCCTGGTTTTTATTGTCTTTTCTCTCCTCAATGTTTTCTTAGTTTTTTCATTCTCAGTACGCCCTCGGACTTAGTGGCCTTATCGTATTGATTGCGATGTAATGATTAAAAAAAAAAAAATTTTACTAAGTCTGTAATCTCACACATAATTAATGATTGACTTTTGATCTAAAATTTTCAATGTATGGGCCATCAGGTTAATATTCAACACAGCATTCTTTATGGCTTATGGCTATATCATGTTGAGTCACCGGTTCCCATATGCTCACCAAAGTTAAGCAATGTTGAGCCTGGTCAATACTTAGATGGGTGACCATTGGGGAAAACCAGGTGCTGTAAGCTTAGATGTGTGGGTTGTGTAATGAATGACTCAGAATTGTTAATCTTTGGGCAGAGTACCAATTCCAGTTGGGTTAGTTATATTATGTGTAAATACCTTTGGGAAAAGTTATGAATCCACTTCTTCTCCCTCCAGCTATTGGTTAATTAGTAAAACTTATATCACTAAATCATTGTCTATATTTATGAGATGAGGTATTATGTACACTATTTACATTATTCGGACTATTGTCCTCAACTTTGTTGCTATATTTATCACAACAGACACATGGCACAGTGAAAAAAGGTCGTTAGTTAGATCCCGTGACAGAACCCAAGGAGTGTGAGTTCAGTACCTGGTTAAGATGGTGGAGAACTTGGAGAGGGGAATTAACAGGAGATAACTGATAACTGACATCCATTAGACATGGCATGTGGAACTAGAACATTCTACCCTAGTAAGCAAAATAAATAGTTCATTCCAACTGCCTGAAGAAGGCTGGAGCATACAATGGTTGAAATGTTGTAATAAATATGGCAACAAAGTTGAGGACAATAGTTTGAATAATGTAAATAGTGTATCACTAAATCATTATCTAAAAGAATTCTTACAATCTAAAAATTTTTTCTGGCTTTAAACAACCTTCAAATGGTTAAGCTGTAGAAAGCTGTTTTATCCCAGGATGTTGGGAGGAACAAAAACGAATGAAAATGAAAGACAAGTTTATTTTAACACATAAATAACTTTTATTTATTCACTGTCTGAGAACAGCAAGGATTGTATGGATTGAAATAATGAATTCCATGTGCATGTCAGCTTGTCACCATGTTCATTTCAGAAGTGGTGTACTCATCTTCACAGACAAGGGAAGTAACTCAATTGCATTTGTTCTCATTCTTTATAGGGGAAGGAAATTAGCTTCCTCTAACAAAAATGAATCAATCAATTCTTTACAAAAGCTAGATCAGACTATAAATGGAGTATTGCTGCCATACCTGTGTTGGAGTTGCCCAATCCTCTCTTTCCAGCCATGAACAGACTTTAAAAGCAATTATACAGCCTTATTAATTTTTTCCACACTACAACCCCTTTTTTACAGGCACAATCTCACAAACCATTCATGGAGTATATCAAATCACCATCTTTCCTTTTATATTCCATCTATAAGAAAGAATTTCTATCTCAGTCAGCTTCTTCCCAAAAGCCACTACTTTATGGAACAGACTCCTGAGTGGTTGCTTCCCCAAACACTAGCCTCTTCAAGTCTATGGTCACCCATTACCTATCATATGTTTCCTCATAACCTGCATTTACTTCCCACTTCAATGTCTATACCAGAACATCATTCAGTAACTCTCTACATTGAGTGGCTCATGGGCCTTGTATTGGGTGAACATTTAGTAAAAAAAACAAAAAAAAACAGGTGTATTAAGAAAGAGGGAGATTATATTATGTAAAATAAATGTTTTATCTCTTTCTCCTCACACAAATAGGAGACTTGAGACAACATAAATTTGATGCTACAGAAGGATGCTGAGAATATCATGGACAGAGCCTGTAAGCAATGAAGAAGTTTTAGAGAAAATAGAAACAAAACAGGACACTTGTACTTAGAATCAAAAAGAGAGAGTTGAAATTTTTAGGATATATAATGAGGAAAGAGGGCTTTGAGAAATGAACACTGACAGAACACACTGGAAGCAAGAGTAGTAGAGAAAAACAGTTGGATAGCTAACAAGTTTGTGTAATGGCTGAACGGGGAGGGGTAGAAAGAAGACAAATATTGTTTAGAGCTGCAAATGATAGAAAGTTGTGGAGAACCATGATGGCCAACACCTTAAAGGAACAAGGCATATGAAAAAGATGTATTTAGAATTTTGATGATTTTCAAGCAATGACTTATTGGCTATTTACTCTACAGTTTCCAAAGTAGGAAACTTAACTCTCGTTTCTTAATATCTTTGCCAGTCATATTTGACAAATTTTTGTAGTTAGTTTGAGTTATTTACTAAGTATAGATTATTAGCTGCAATCAAAGTGTATTATCTGTTCTCATATCTAATGATAATAGTAGCCATTTCAGGAAACAATTGGCATTTAATGACTAAGCAGCCAGTACCACTGTCTCTTGAAATTTATAAAATCTATGTATTAAAACAATTATTTAGGAAAATAAGTTTCTTAAGTTCACTGTTGTAATTCTTTTCAGACTCAATAGAGGTTTCCTCCCTAACCTTTTGTTTGAAGTTGTGTGGAACATCATCTTGATAGTTTCTCTGAGTTATATGCACTATCCATTTTAGTTGTTGCTACTTTTGGAAGCTGTCAAGTGATGTGGTTTCTGTTATTTGGTAGTTCTTTGTTTGTGAATCTGTAGTGTCAGTCTGAAAGGTTCAAAGAAAGATGTTACTCTTTAAGATAGACAGGCTTCATTTGATAACAGCCAGTATTAACCACTGATCTGAGAAAGTTGTTATATATAGCTAACAGGTTTTTTTTTGTTTTTTTTTCCTGAATGGTTCTGGTGCCATGCATGACATCCATATGAAAGTTTCCAAGCATTGATGTTAATGTTCTGGCTTTTGGTAAAACTATCTCTTGTACCACTTATTCTATGTTCAGTCCTGGCACAAGATCACAATAATTGAGTACCTGTCACTTGCAGGCTGTTATTAAGGAATAGAGATGAAATCTGCTTTGTTATAATTCAGTACATGAAACTCGGTTTCTGAAATATGAAGTTATCATATTTGGAACAAAAAATGTCTTTCTACTCTGACAGAATTCATTTCTTTTGTCATCCTCACTGCATGCTACACAAATCGAGACAATTGATTCATTCTTGTCTCAGACTCAATGTCTTTGTTAAAGTTAACAAGTGTTAGTTTTCTTTGGGGTTTTTTTCGGGGGGAGGGGGTCTCAAATGCCTCCAGATAGGAATAAATCAGAAACCAGCTTAACACAATGGGTTTTTGCTCTTTTGTTTCCAATTTTTTGGAGCCATCGTGAATTTTTTTTTTTTTATTGGGCTGATTCATGTCAACTTTGAGAAAGAATTGAACAAAATCAATCATTTAACTAGTTAACCGAAGTGGAAAGAATTCATACATGTGGAAAGATATCAAGATAATTACTTCTTTTTGACAGATTTATAGCTGGCTTGTTTCTTTGTCTTGTGTCTCAAAGAAATCAACCTTATTAATTGGCTGATAAGTTGTATAAATTCAAAGTTATTTTTCACAGCTTAGACACTGTGCCTTGCTAAATCTATAGATTGTGTAAAACCAGAAATCAACAGAATTTCTAAAAAGTCCTATTTGTAAATAAGGAATCTCTTGTATTACAAGTTTACAAAAAAATCCTAAGCAAAACTTAATATTTAGAATTATACACAGAAATGATTTCTCTCTATGCATATAAAATAATAGATACACAAAACCAAGTAGTAGATTAATAAAGTGGCTATGAAAACAAAATAGGGAATAAAAACTGTTTCATCTTTCAAAAGGACTTCATCAGATTAAAAGAATGTTTTTATTGTAAGTGAGAAAATGACATTTTTATATATCAAAATCAAATGCTATTTTAATTAAGAGAAAGCAATTTATGAAAATATATAGAAAGTGCTTTAATTGCTAGATCATAAAAACTAAATTTGTGTCCAGGTTCTCACAACATTCCAACTTTCTTGACAGATCTTTGACTATATCAGAATATGGGATATTTAATGAAAAAAACTGATAAAAAGAAACTAAATAAAATCAGCTAGAATATATACCCAAAACAAATTTAAAAAAAAAAATTAAATTTTAAATTTTGAGTGTTTTCTTCATGTTCATATATAGTCACATTAACATAAACCTTACTTTAATGCAACTCTAAAGGACATAATGTGTCACACTAAATCTTTTTCCACTTTGTCAAATATTTTCATAAAATTGAATTAACTCTTGTATCATACCCTACAGATGATAATGGGTATGCCCCCATTCCCATAAATACAGTAGTGAATACTGTATGTTGGTCTGCAGTTGAAGATTCATCTCTAACTGTGCTGGTCAAACTCTCAGCCTCTGGGCAGAGAGAGTTTACCCAGATGAGGCTATGTTGAAGTGCAGAGTTTCATCTCAAGAAACAGCTACCTGATGCTGTTTTATATGGGATCTACGGGGAATTTTTGGCCAAGCCTATGGGATCGGATACACCACATTAAATTTGGCCTTGTGCCACATCTCACCATGTGAGGTGGTTGGTAGATATCCTGCAGTTGTGGAATTCACTTGACTGACTTCTAATAATGTTGCCAGCTATACATTTTTGAAGCAACAATGTTGCCAGGTATTCATTTTTGAAGCAACAATGTTGCCAGCTCTGTGTTTTTGAAACAATGTTGCCAGCTCTGTGTTTTTGAAACAATGTTGCCAGCTCTGTGTTTTTGAAAAAATAATGTTGCCAGCTCTGTGTTTTTGAAAAAATAATGTTGCCAGCTCTGTGTTTTTGAAAAAATAATGTTGCCAGCTCTGTGTTTTTGAAAAAAATAATGTTGCCAGCTCTGTGTTTTTGAAAAAAATAATGTTGCCAGCTCTGTGTTTTTGAAAAAAATAATGTTGCCAGCTCTGTGTTTTTGAAAAAAATAATGTTGCCAGCTCTGTGTTTTTGAAAAAAATAATGTTGCCAGCTCTGTGTTTTTGAAAAAAATAATGTTGCCAGCTCTGTGTTTTTGAAAAAAATAATGTTGCCAGCTCTGTGTTTTTGAAAAAAATAATGTTGCCAGCTCTGTGTTTTTGAAAAAAATAATGTTGCCAGCTCTGTGTTTTTGAAAAAAATAATGTTGCCAGCTCTGTGTTTTTGAAAAAAATAATGTTGCCAGCTCTGTGTTTTTGAAAAAAATAATGTTGCCAGCTCTGTGTTTTTGAAAAAAATAATGTTGCCAGCTCTGTGTTTTTGAAAAAAATAATGTTGCCAGCTCTGTGTTTTTGAAAAAAATAATGTTGCCAGCTCTGTGTTTTTGAAAAAAATAATGTTGCCAGCTCTGTGTTTTTGAAAAAAATAATGTTGCCAGCTCTGTGTTTTTGAAAAAAATAATGTTGCCAGCTCTGTGTTTTTGAAAAAAATAATGTTGCCAGCTCTGTGTTTTTGAAAAAATAATGTTGCCAGCTATGTTTAATAGTACTGTATATTTAATATATGTATAGGGTGTCCTGGGAATGGCGATAAACTACATCCGCATCCTGGGTATGGCGAAAAACTGCATCCAACAGCAAGGACTCAGATAATGTTTTCGGAAAGATAATGTTGCCAGCTATCCGTTTTTGGAACCATAATGTTGCCAGCTATTTTTGTTTTTGACTTTTAAAGTCACTCAAAATCATTTTCGGCATAAAGTGACCACTAAGTTTGAGATGCCGTTAAACAAAACAATTAATCAATCAAGAACATTCAGAAATTATTTGCAAAAACTGAACCAAAAATTATATTGGATTTTCTAAAAAGAATTGGTCTCTTATCAAAGATGTAGACTGATGTGTAAATAACATATCCTACCTTTTACCATTTTTCAAATAAAATGTCCTTATCAAATGGAAATTCTTGACTTAAACAAAGATACCTAGGATTATTTTGCAGTGTACAAGCAAATGAGCTCTAGCTTGCTAAAAATGTTCCATACAAAATAGTCATTTAAAATTCATATATTTGGCATATATATATAAACAGGATTTGGCAATAATTAACCCATAGTGGTTGATATGCCATAAAACCCAACCAACCAACCAACTTGACTTACTTCTAGCACTTGACTACTTATACACGCCACTGGTGAATCTTATATGTGTTGTTCTTGTCCTAAGTATTATCATTCATTACCAACCTTCATTTGATTATTCTATTCAGTAACCTTTCCTAGGTTACAACAGTAACATACATAATGTAGGGGAAAAGCATAAAATATAAACAAAGATCTTGGTTATAATAATACCCCTTTGTAAGACATGCTGAAGATGCAGTGACACAAAATTTTAAATTACTGGAGTCCACTGTGTTTCGACATTCAGTTTAGTAGACTTCATTCACTCTTCTGTTTATGTGATAGCTGTAAATCTGTTGAGAAATGTGGTATGAACTTGGATGCAAATTTAGAGTTGAAGACTCATTCATAATTGAACTTTCTATATATATTTAACCTTAGTGACTTGGTCTCAATTTTAAATTAAAAATAAATTGTCAAAATTCATTATGAATATTGAGGTTGGTGTTTTGTAAAATATTACTTTTATGTTTATATATTCTTTTCTTTAATTTCCTGGATGTCTCAGCTACATATTTCCTGTGACATAGAGAAAGTAGCTATAGAGTAATAAAAAACAAAATATACACATAAACCTTCTTGTATTGATTAGACAAACATCTCAATACTGTATACCTACTTTTTCAGTCTTCTGTATTTCAGTTTATCATATCAATTTTTGCTTCAGGTTTTAAGCTGTTGTTATTTTGTTTAGTATCATCAGAGAAGTGGTTAAAAACCAACACACAGCTTACTGGCACATCACATTTACAGTTAAGCAACATTAAATCTGGTATGTCCAGTGGAACCTTGGTTCATGAATTTAATTTGTTCCTAAAAGCCATTTGTAACCCAATACTATTTTTTCAATGTATAGAAAAAAAAATTATGGTACAATACAATTGGAAAAGAAAGGCACAACACAACACGCAAATGTATACAACACAGAGGTTGACTCAGAAATTATTCCATTCAGGTTAACTCAGTTGAGCAATGTTGTTTGATAACCAAGGTATTTTCATCTTGAATTTTTTGTTCAAAAACCGATTTGTTTGACATGTGAGACATTCAAGAACTGAGGCTGCATTTTACCTAAATGGGTGACCACTTGGGAATATCAGGTGCTGTAGTCATGGATGTCCTGGTAGTGTAATGGATAATGGCTTGAAATTGTTAATCAGGGAGCCAAGTCCAAATTCCTGTTGGGTTTGTTATATTCATTATATTCAAAGGTATGAATCCACCACTTCTCCTCCAGCTATAAGTTAATTAGTAAGGCTCTATCACTAAATTATTATTATCACCAAAAAAAAAAATCTTAGAATCTAAAAATATTTTCTGGCATTAAATAACCTATAGGAGCTGATAAGCCATAAAAAAAAAACAATCAATAAAGATCAACACAGAAAGGTAACATCCAGTCAGCTCCCACCTGAACTCAAATCCAAAGTGATATAGAATTTCATTATCATAATCATCATCAGTCCCATATCTGGGTGTGGTCATAGGGTCACTGCTCAGATGAGCTCCTGATCAGTTCCCTCCACATATCTGGGTTGAAAGCCAGAGAGGTATTTAAATCCTGTGTAGCATGTTTTGCGTAAGCAGTTTTGGTTGAGCCAATATCTGTCTAGATCAAACCACTACTGATATCCTCTAACTTGAAGGCTCACTTTGGTCATCAGAGCACCTCTGACCTGGTCATCGATTTCACTCTACAAAGCCCTCTGCCCAATGATGCCATATAATCAGCCCACTGACTGAAATTTATACCCCAGTTGTCATCTTGTGTCTGCTTAAATACTGGCCTTCTAATGTCCTAACATTTTCAGAGTTTCTGTCTATATCTCCAAGATCAGGTATTATTTACTTTATTCAGACTGTTATCCTCATCTTCATTACCATATTCACCATGTTTCAGCCCTTTGTATACTCTGAATTAGATTTCAAAATGAACCCTTTTTGTCCACTGGGATAGATTGTTCTAGTTCCACATGGCATGCCTTCTGGAAGTTTGGTTATTTCCCTTTAACTCAACTCTCCAAGTTTTGGTTCACCACTGCTGTAGCCTGGTAGTGAACTCACAGTCCATGGCCCAGTGGATAAAGATGTTAGATCCAGTGACTAGATCCAAAGAGTTGTGAGTTCAATACCAGGCCACAGAAGTAGTGAACCAAAACTTAGAGAGTTGAGTCAAAGGAAAATAACTTAAACATCTGAAAGAAGTATGGCACATAGAACATGAACAATCTATCCTGGTGGATGAAATAAAGGGTTTGGTTCGAAATTCCAATCACCTGAAGAAGGCCAGAGCGTACAACGTCCGAAACGTTGTGAATATGGCAATGAAGATGAGGATAACAGTCTGAATAATGTAAGTAATGTAAGTCATTTTCACAGTTTCTTTCACTCTCTGTAACCTCTTTTGGGCTAGAAGGCCATTGACCCCTGCAAGAAAGTTCATCCACTCTTTGATGAGAGAAGCTTGGTGGGGGAAGCAGTTTATTTGCCAATGATACATTTTATTTTATTTTTTTACTAAATGTCCACTTGATACAAGGCCCAAGAGCCACTGAAGAGAGGTTGTTATGAGGCTATGTAGGATAGATAATTGTTGGGCCTAGACTTGAAGAGGTTAAAATTGTAGTGATTGGGGAAACATCATCCTGAGAGTCTGTTCTACAAATTAAAACTTCTTGGGAAAAAGTTGCCTGAGTGGAACTTCTTTCTTTCTTGACAATGGAATACAAAGGAAATGGGAATTATTCAATGCTGTGAACATGCCATGGTTCATTTTAGCTACAAAGGTCTGAACTGGTGAAAGTAAGGAATATAGCTCTTCTGAATATTATCAATAGCAATCATGACTTGGCAGCAAAAGGTTTGTGATGTTTTGACTAGACAAAAAGTACTGTCGGGTTGAAGATAATTGTTACAAAGCTATGTAAACACTCTCACAGAGTAACCTGACATGAACAGAAAATTTTAAATTTTCTAGTAATGAACTCAGAATTATTTAAAATGTAAAATTTATTATACAGGTTGTTGTTGGAAATATTTAAAAAAAAAAAAAGGGAAGGAAAAGTGCTTTAATATTTGCTCTCATTGTGTTGACTGGAGTCATGTGTGTTCTTGTTGCAGGCACCCGTTTGACATTGGATACTCTGAAGCGGAGGCTGCAGAGCACCAATAAATACAAAGAGATGAAGAAAGAGGACTTGAAGCCTCCATTGTTCCAGAGTAGCCTTGTACTGAACATTCCCAATGTTGTGCTGTCTCCAAGCTTGGATGATTTGCAGCAGGGACTGAACAAGGCAGTACAAATGATTGTGAAAATGGCTCAGAATGTACCACAGTGGAACCATTTTGCTCTTCAGCAAAGGCAACAGGTAATTAAGCAGTTTCTTTGATTGGATTTGCATAAGCATCTGTATAGATTGCACTGATTAATATATGGTTATCATGAATAATTATGATATATCTATATAAATTAAAATTCGTTAAAATGACTTTATACTCTTAAATTATAACACGCATGATTTAAAAAAAACTAGTTTGTAAGTTGACCAACTTCAAACAAAATAAAATATCTTTTTTTCTTCACAAAAATGTGCTCTTTATTTTTTCTTAATAAAAAATATACACATGCACTCAGAGAGCGAGAGAGAATTATTTTTTTTTTATTTATTAATCTGATAGATTTTATTACTTAAAAATGCCACCAAAAATAACATTTATGTTATATATATATATATGTATATATAATAATATTCGACAAATGAAATTATTTTCAGAAGTATGATGCTTTCTGACTCATGCTATCAGCTGTGCAATTGTTTCTAAGCTACATTTGAACTGAATCGCTGAAGTCCCAAATATCTCTTTTGCAATTTTTTCTACACAGCTACTGTTATGTTTTTCTTTTACTGTTCTTTTTTTTTTCTTCCCCACTGACTGCTGTTTATTGTTGTAGTAGCAGGTGTGTGTCTATTGAGTTTTACTAGTTGCATTAGTGTAGTTTGACTAATGTTTTACCTTGACCATTGGCTATTAATATATAAGATTATTTTTGGATAATCCAATAACTAGTTTGCTAAGCTTTTATAATTTTAAGAATCAGTTCATGCAAACTGGTAGAATGCGACCATTAATATATATATATATATATATATATATACTAGCAGTAGAGCCGGGTGTTGCCCGGGGATGTAACAGTAAGAGATAGATCAAGTATCAACCGTCTTAAAGACTGAAAAATAAAATTGATAAAGATTGTTTAAGGTTGATGGACATGCATGTCTTAATTAGTTTGTTTTTTTTGTTTTGTTTTGTTTTTTTGTTTTTTTCAAACTCAAGCTCAAACAAAAACATTGTTTTCAATCATTATGAGTCTACCGATTAAATAGAATTTTATTATAAACAATTGTCTTGTAAATGGAATTTTTAAAGCATTCTGAATGTAAAAATAAAGAAAAGTGTGCAAGACAATAAGAAACACTACATGCCAAAAAAAAAAAGTGAAGTTTTGTTGAAATTGGCTGAAAAATGTAGGAAATCTGATCCCATATATAAACGAACACACAAACAACCTGGGTTTTATAATAAGTATACCTCTATATGTTGTCCCCCTTTCATTCTTGCGATGCCTCTCAATTGTGTTTTCAAATTGAATTTGTGCAAAAACAATTTTTCAGAACCACCGCAAGGTAATTTTATGTAGTCCTGTGAAGTTTTGTTGAAATTGGTTGAAAAATGTAGGAAATCCGATCCTATATATAAACGTACAGACACACAACCTGGGTTTTATAATAAGTATGATATATATATATATATATATATATATATATATATGCACAGACACACACAGAGGGTGAGATGGATGTCATTATCTAAATTATGCAAAAATGAAAATGCTGACATCTTATTTTAGTAGATATATTTATCAAAATTACACAAAAATATCTTGAAATACTGAATATTAAATTTATCCAATAAAATTACCATTGGCTTCAAGCATGGCCTCCAGATGACTTCAGAATCTCCTGTCGTGTTTCTGGATGGTCTCTTTGTTTAAGATGGTGAATGCTGCCATAATCCTCATTTTAAGTTTATCTTTGGTTTTACAAATAATTTTGTTGGTCTCTTGCTCAACTGTGTCCCACACATAATAATCAAGGGGGGGTTGCAGTCTGGGGGGGTTAGGTGGTCAAATATAAGGGGTGATGTGTTTGCAGAAATTGTCTGCTAGACATGACTGGGTTCTCCTGCTTGTGTGGCATGTCGCAGAGTCCTGTTGCCAGTCATAGAGGTCTTCCAACAGCTACCCTCTTGACCCAGGGCAGCAGCACTATCTCCTCAAAACACTTGATGTAGGCCTGTTTGTTGAGTTTGAGGCCCTCACTAACAAATTCAGGAGTTTTTTCCTTATTAGAATGATCAGTGAGTTTTTCAAGCTGCCATACCTTCGTAATCACCATTAGATTCATCCAACTCTTTCCAAATCCTCTTTACTGTCCTCAGATTGACATCCAAGCTCACTGAAATGTTTCTATTGGAGCCTCTGGCATGAATGCCAAGCAATACAGCATGCCGTTTCAAAATTTCTTTCAAAGTAAATTGCATCACGGTGTTATTTTTCTCACAAACAGTGCCCAACTGATCCTACTACACTGTGCAGTTGAAAAAACAACACCCACGTACAAAAATAAAAAAATATAAAATGGCGACAATTTATCCATCGCAACATGTATATTGTTTGATTACCGAAGTTAAAGAGTGTCATGTTTTGTCAGTGTTTAAATTGGGGGGGGGTGGGGACAGCTTAAGAACACTATAAGCAACTGATGACAATCTGAAATATCAGGTTGGTGCAAAAATAATATCGTTTTCTCACGTAGTAACATATGTTAGAAAACGACATTATTTTTGCACCAACCTAATAACTCACAAAGAATTGAAAATCCAAAACAAATAAATCACAAAGATTTTATTAATTGTAAAATTTTTAGATGTCAAAAAAATATCGGAAAATACAACAAATTTATTTTGAACTAATTCAAGACAACTGTAACAAAATTATCATAGATATATAGTAGTTCAAAATTGATTTGTTACCTGGAATAAGTTCCTAGAATCCTCTTTTGCAGAAGATTAAGGAAACAATCAAAGTATCTGTAAGTTTACTCAGTTCTTCATGGCTTGTGAAATCAGCACAATATCATTTATGCACCTTTTGAAGCTAGAAAGACCATATGAACTTGTTGATGCTTAAAATTGTAGCATATGGGTTCACTTCTGAATGTTGTTTATGTGAATATGTAGGAGAATTATTTTATTGGAAACTTTAAGAATAAAATGAACTGACTCAAGGGTTTAAAATAAATAATATATTTAATCATTTTCTTTAGAGTGATGAGTGAGTTATTTGCTAATCAGTGTAGCAAAAATTTGAACCAAGCAGATATTGGTATCAGTCTGAAGAAGTGTTTGTTTTGGTAGATGGAAGTCAGACCATGGTAGGGGTAGTAGTAACGTGAGAAATTAGGTCAAATGTCAATCAGTGGTGTTTTTTCTTAGCCCTGAAAAGAGTGAAAATGCAAGTAGCAGATGACCTCTGAACTGTTTCTTCATGCATCACACATGTATTCGTTCTTTTGTCCCATCCACTACTGAAGGTGTTCTGGTATCCACACTGCTGGCCTTGAGGTGTTGGGGTTTTATACTCTTGAATAAGTTTGAGAATTTGGCACAAACACTGTTTTGGTTAACTCGAAATTCTCTTTGAGTCAATTTTTTTGACTGGCTAATTTATTTTATTTTCTTGCATTCCTTTTCATCTTTTTTTATAATGGAAGTTATGTGTAGAGCCTCCCTAATTTTTGGTATTTTTCAGTCACAAATTAGTAAGCTCTGGGCCTGTAAACTACCAGTGTTTGGAGCCTGGTTCAGTCTTTTTTTTCCTGTTTTATTTGAAGGTTGCCTTCTCATCGGTTTAGAGAAGCTTAGAGAGAGAAAGAGATAAGGCTTTTAAAGGAAAGTGCAAATGCCTTATTTTTATTCTTTTAATTTTTGTTTATATTTTATTTCTTTTATCAGAATTCACTACAAAACACTGGTCTTTCTCTTACTCGCACTAATAAGTCTATAGTGAACTCATGTTGATTAATTTAACAACATATCAACCCTTGTTATGTTACATAATTTTAGATTGAAGTCTTATCCGACAAAAATCAAAACAGATTAATAGAGAAGTAAACAACTCTAATACATTATGAAATGGACAAAGCCCAACAATTATTTTATGACATTTTTTATGTTTATACGTTCTTTTTATAGATACAAATATTTAAATAAATGCTCTGTTTTGTAATAAACAGTATTAATAACATTTATCGGCCTGAATGTTTGAGAAATTTTCATAGAAAATGTGTTATAAAGAGAGCATTTACTTAAGTATTTGTATCTATAAAAAGAACGTTTAAACATAAAAAATGTCTTAAAAAAAATTGAACTTTGTCTATTTCATAATGTATGACATCATTTGTTTACATTTGGATACACAAATTCGAGCAGATATGAATGTATGAGAGAAAATCATGGAGAATTGTAATTTAAAATAGTAAAATCAACCTTGCTAACTGAAACACTCATCTGTGGCTCAGTCAGTAAAAGCACATCAGGCTATATGATGGTTCCATATAGGATACAGGTTAAATTCTTGTTGGAGGACACATATTTTCTATGAACATTTCTCGGACATTTAGGCCGCTAAATGTTGTTAATACTGTTTATTATAAACAGAGCATTTACTTAAATATTTGTATCTATAAAAAGAATGTATAAACATAAAAAATATCTTAAAATAACTCTAATACTTGACTCTCTAACTATCCACTAAGACGAAGAACTGAAGACTTATGGTCACATCACATTGAAACATTGCTTCCTGTACAATCACCAGTTAAGCAACATCAAATCTGGCTAGTTCCTAGATGGGTGATTGTTTGAGAATACCAGGTTCCGTAAGCTTGGATGTGCAGGTGATGTAATGTATAATGTCTTGAAATTAACAATCAGAGAGCCAAGTTCCAATTCAAGTTGAATTCATTATATTCACTTACCCACAAATATCCTTGGGAAATATATGAATCTACATCATTTCCTCAGCTATGGATTAATTAGTAATTAATTATTGTCTAAAAAAAATTGCATAAAATATTTAAATTTCAGTATTAAATAACACATAGAGGTGTTGATATGCTGCAAAACAAAGACAACCAACTAAACTTTTAACTAGGTGGAGGAGTTTTACATCTCTACAAAGAATGCAGCTGGTGTATTCTGAGGTCCACTAACAAGACAATCTTTGCAGAAGAAAGGATTGGTTATAAGATTCCATAATTAAGAAAATTCTGTTTAGATTCTGAACATTCCAAATCAAAATGAAACCTTTAATCTCTAAATAGAATCTTCCAAAATATCCAGGTTTTCTGTAAATGGAACCTTCCAAAGCTATCAAGGTTGTCTCTGAATTAAATTTTCTCTCCTGAGGATCAAGAGGATTTCTTCATGCTGAAATGCTAAAATCTTGGAGATATTATTCTACAATGAGGAATTGGTTCATTTAAAGGATACTTCGTAAGAGTAAAAGCTTTTTTCTGAGAAAGGAAGTGTTGATGATTTTATAGCATGATTACATGTTCTGCTCCAAATGCAATGTAGCTAATGATAAAGAAGCTTGTATAGAAACCACTTCTGCATGTGGCACCTTCAGATGATCACTTGTTCTTGTCCATACAACATTTTATTAGCTCCACCAAGTTCAAGGTATCTTGACAAATTCATCAAATCAAAAATGAAACTATTCTTTTATGACAGAATGCACAATTTACCTGTCATACAAAGTTAGGAAACATACTTTTGCCATGAATTTGTTTGGATAAAAAGATTTGTCAAAGAAATGCTATAAACTTTTGCATCATCATAATGTATAAAAATGCTGTTTAGATTTCATATGACATTTGTCAAGATCTGTCATATCAATATTCATTGTAATTATACTACAAACCAATTGTATTGTCTGTCATCTGAATCAACTATAGATGAAGAGCTACAATAGAAAGTTTGGTTTCTTTAAAAAAAACAATGTGCTTCCATAATAATCAGGTAGAAGTTATATACAGGAGTAATTTTACAGTCTTTTTCTTCTCGAACTAAGGGCAATATCAAAGCTTAAATATCTGAAACAGTTTATCTATTAACTTTCTTTCCTCACTGGCCTGTAAGATACAAACATATTGCTTTTCTCTCTCTATTCTTCCTTAGTCTATCAGTTCTGTTTCTATCTAGAAACCCCATTAGTTTATTAGTTGTGCTCTCTATCTAGAGAGCCCATTGGTCTATCAGTTGTGCTCTCTATCTAGAGAGCCCATTGGTCAGTACGGAATGATGTCCATTGACACTGTTCTGCCAGATGATCAAGACTGCTTGAACACTCCTAAAAGTATCTTGTCATAACTAATTACACACATCAATGAATCAAATATATTTACTTCTACTTTGGTCCAAAATTCAACTATTTAACTTAAAATCTTTCCAAGCAGTGAAATTAATGCTTATTAGCCTAGAGACTGAGGGTCTTATGAAAGAAAATGTAACTCTCAACAGAAATTGAATCTGTATTTCCTTCTGTCAGGGAAAATTATTTTTTTAAGCTAAGTGTGCCTTACCATTAGGCCACAGAAAGCCATTACACCAAAGTAAGGCTTAATTACCTTATTTAAGAAAAGCATGTCTCTTGTTGGAACATTTCAGTATCTATATCTGAACTTTACTTCCATGTCTGAAAAGTAAACAAAGCATTTTTAATAAATATAGTTTAATAACAAAATATTTTTAAATATAACTTTAATAGTTGTGAGAAGTATGACAAAGTGGAAAAAGTTTTTGTGTGTCACATTTCATACTTTATGAATTCATTGATCCAATGAAGCCATAATGGTTGAAATGCATCACACAAAACCTTTTTTTTTCCAATTTTGTCATGCTTCTTTCCTTTGAAATTGTTCATGTTATATAAAAATTTATCTCAGCTTTAATAGTAATAAGAAACACTTCATAAAGAAGGACGTAAGTTGCAAATATATTAAAGATATCATTATACATAATTATGGTTCTTGAAATGCATATAGGTGTAATAATTAGCCAAAATTAAAAACAGAACATGCAGGTAAATACCAAGGCAGATGTCTATATCTAAGAGGTATTGGCATTTAACATCCCATATCTAAGAGACATTGGCATTTAATGTCTCGTGTCTAAGAGATGCTTGCATTTAACCCTAGAACACTAACCATCAGTTAAAGTTACACCACTACTAACCATGGCTATATCATACCCAATTTTGAAAATATCAAAAAATATTAAATATAAATCTTTATTTGAAATATTTTACATGCAGGAACTTCAAACTTTGGACTTAGAGTTAACATTAATAGGAACTGGAAAACATTATTTAGGTAAGAAAGTCAGGTACTGAAAATTGTAATTAAAAATAGGAAAATTTACACTGGGTATATTACACCCATGGTTAGTGTTCTAGGATTAACATCCCGTGTCTAAGAGGCGTTGGCATTTAATGCCCCATGTCTAAGAGGCATTGGTATTTAATGTCCCATGTCTAAAAGGCATTGGCAGTTGGCATCCATACCTATAAGGCATTGGTGTTAGGGGGTACTGTCAATCAATATCTATATCTCGGAGGTTTTGGACAACGGCAAAGGCAGCAAAAATGTACAAAAATAAATCCTACTAGTTACAACAGACAAACAAGATGTAAGAGAGAGAAGTCAAAGTTCCAATGGGTTCATGGTTGTCCATATTCCAATGAAATAAAATTAACTAAGAATAAAAACCAAATAAGAATTTTGTAAGTGTGCAACTGTCATTATTCCTGGGATAGACAAGCAAAGTAAATAAAAATAAATTGTTTTTTTAATTAATAAAACAAAATTTTCTACAACAGTAGACACTGATTGTTCTGTTGGTGAAAAGAAATGGTTTTAAACTACATTTACTGCTTTGAGTGATTAAGGACAAGTTAGGATCACTGAAACCCACTACTGATTCAACTTTTACATTCGTGAACAATTCCTTCCAAAGTATGAAGAAACACAAAAATCTTTTGAGAAACCATACTGAAATGTTATGTAATGTCAGTCTGCTTACATGGCAGTGAATGCAGGACAATCTCTACACAGAGGAAGAAGCGGCTTGAAGCAAAAGATGCGGTTCTGAGAATACCATGGATGGAATATGTGAGTAACAAGGAAGTTCTAAGGAAGATGGAAGCAAAACAAATGCTTATACAGAGAAAGGCAAAAGTGAAATTTCTAGGGCACATAATGAGGAAAGAAGGCTTCGAGAATTTGACACTCACAGGACATATTGAGGGCAAAAAGAATGACAGAAAACAGTGAGTAACCAACCTAATGAGCTTGTGTAAATGGATGGCAGAACGAACCAAAAAACCCATTTTTTTAAACAACTGATTGTTTAGAATATTTTCTCATATAAACAGGGTGCTATGGGTAAATTGTCACCATTTTATATTTTTGACACATGCCTGTCGTTTGTTTTTGATTTTTGTTAAGTGCATAGAATAGTAGGGCCAGTTGCATGCTGTCTACCAGAAATTTGGAAATAGCACACTGCATTGCTTGGCATTCATAAACAGAAGCTCCAATATGAACATTTCAGTGTATTTGGATGTCAGGTACGGAAGCTCAGAAAACTCGCTCTAACCCTTCTGATAAGAAAAGAATTCCTGAATTTGTTGGTGAGGGCATCAGACTTGACACAGAGGCCTACATCAAGTGCTTTCAGGAAATAGTGGTGCCCTGGGTCAAGAAGGTGATTGCTGGAAGACCCTATGTCTGGCAACAGGTTTCTGCACCTTGTCACACAAGCAGGGGAACCCAGTCATGGCTTTTAGACAATTTTTGCAGTCACATCTTACATCTGGCCACCTAACATCCCAGACTACAGCCCCCGTGATTATTATGTGTGGAGTGCAGTTAAGTAAGAGACCAACAAAACTCCTTGTAACACCAAAGATGAACTGGAGGCAAGAATTTATGGCTGCATTTACAAACTTAAACAAGGAAACCACCCAAAAGAGTTGCAGAAAATTCTGAAGTTGTCTAGAGGTTGTGGTAAAGTCCACTGGTAATTTTATTAAACAAGTTTACTCTTTAGTATTTCAAAATATTTTTATGTAATTTTGGTTAATATGTCTATTAAAATGAGATGTCCAAGTTATTTTCATTTTTGCATAATTTAGATGAAAATTTATTCATCACACCACTCTGTATTTGTGTGTGTGTGTGTGTGTATATATATATATATATATATAGTGTGTATGTGCGTTTTTTTTGGGGGGGGTTGTTTGTTTGTTTTTTTTCATTTAAAAGACATCTTTTTGGGAAATAAAATGTCTGTTTTCATATGCAAATAACAATGATGGAAGCACAGTTTCAAACTTTATATTTGTAAACACACAACTAATTTCCAATAGTTCTGTACAAGGCTGGAATTGATTTTTATGAACAGTACCTCCCCCTTTCTAGAATGATAAAAATAAATATTTTTTTTTTTTTTATTGTGAAAAGTATCATGACTTAAAGAAGCTCATCTACAAAAATTATTTCCCTATTTTTTACAAGTGGACCAATCAACTTATATAGCTAAAACATTGTACATGTCTGAAATTAATTTATGGAGGCCTGTTTAGAATAACTGTAAACCCCCCTAACAGAATTCACTACAAAAATTTAGCACATGCGAATCCAAAAAAATAAAAATTGTATTGAACACATAAAATGGGTTAAGAATAGAGTATAAAAATAGTTATTTTATTTAAGGTTTGAATAAAAAAAATTATTTTTTAATCATTTCACCCAAAAAAGGCAATAAATCCACTAAGATGCAAGCAGTTACTAAATGTGAAAGAATGAGAAAAAGAAAAACATTATTAATGAGAGAAAACAATAAAAGAACAGAAATTATGACGACAAAAGATAAGAATTAACATTGCATTTTGATTTTTGGAGATCAAAGTTAACCAGAAAGTTGACCAGATCCTGGAAGAGAGTTCTACAAGTCAGAAGTGGAGAAGAAGAAACTATCAGCATAGAACTTGTGGTTACATCTAAACATTTCAACGGTGAAACAAGGAGACCTAACTACCAATCTAGTACTGCACTTAAATTCATAAAGTTGAGGTGCCAAAGAGGAAAGCTCATCAAAAAAATTACTATCAAAATATTTATAGAAAAGGTTCAGTGGAGCACTGTCATGGGAGTGGAAAGTGATTGATGCTGAGAGGTCAGGTCAGGACTGATAAAATTGCAGATGTTTTTTGGGATTTTATCAAGAATCTCTAAATACATGACAGAAGTACCAGACCAGATATGGCAACAATATTTAATGCATGGTCAAATGGTATATATGTAAGATAGATTCTGGTGAGAAAAATCGTTTAGCACAACACAGTGAACAAACTTTACTAGCAACAGACCTAGCAGATGATCCAATATAATTCATCGACTTTATGTCAGTGGTAAACGTTAACCTGAGAAGGTGCAATGAATCATTCTCTTGGAGGTTAATATTAGCCATGTTGATAGAAGGCAAAAGAAGGTTCTCTCAGACAAATAACAGAGTAGTTTTATTTTGGAGGTATTAAAATTAACAAGCCATTTCTTGACCCAATTAACAACAGTTAAGATAAAAAAAAAAAAACAATAATTTAAAGTTTAAATAGATAAGGTTTTGAATGAAATAAATGTTCTTTTGAAGTGTTGAAGTTTAAGGGAAAGTTCTGTATGTGTGTCCGCAAGAGACTGGGTTTACATAGACAAGAAGTGGTCCATTCTACCTTTTAGATGGTATCCTTATGTATATAAAAACCAGTAAAAGTGAGTAGGCTATTGGCAGTGGTTTATTTTGAAGTTGCTGATAGCTATAAGATGCTCCTGTATTGACGGCATCTACTGATTTTTCAATTACTGATTTTGCTTTTATTTTCTTATGGAAGATCTGTGCTTGAAAACTAAAATCAAGCAATCCAATTGGTTTATTATTCTTTCTATGTTCAGCAATGTCTAAACTGTCATCTGTATACAACTGCTTTTTCAGATCAATGATTAAAAATGATACAAGAATGTATCAATTCATTGATTCGTTATATATATATATATATATATATATATATATATATATAATGCAGCAAGAATGGCAAAAGAAATGACTTCTTTCAGAGTAGAAACACTTTTTCTTTTTTCATTTATTTTCTCTTTCAAATCTGATAATTTCATATTTCAGGAACTGAGTTTCATTTATTAAATTATAATGAAGCAGCTTTCATCAGCAGCCTGCAACAAGTACTCAATTACTGTGATCTTGTGCCAAGACTGAACATAGAATAAGCTGCACTAGGGTAGTTTTGCTCAACACTGTATATTTACATTAATGTAAAAATGGAATTGTTTTCTCAAATAGCCTCATCAGATCAAAATTATAATATAGATGTCATGCATAGCACAAGACACATTCAAAACAAATACTTTCAGCTATATATAATCCCTTTCTCAGATCAATGGTTAAAAGTAGCCTTGAGTGAATGAAGACTGTAGGTTTTACAGAGAACCATCCTTCTTCGATTCCTGTGGACCGGTACTAAAGAATCACTAAGAACTGTACTAAATAGCAGAAACCATACCACTTAAGGACTTTCAACAATAGCAACAACTAAAATGGATATCACATGAAATTCAAATAAAAATTAATGACATAAGAAAATGCTGACATTCCACACTACTTCAAATAAAAGGTTAGGAAGGAAACCTCCATCAATACTGGAAAAAGTGATAACAGCTACTAGGCTTGAGAAGAGAAAATAATGACATAATCAAGATGCTGACATTGCACACTGCTTCAAATAAAAAGTTAGGAAGGAAACATCCATCAATATTGATGGACATTCCTCTTTGGTACCTAGACTTTCAAATTTATGTGCAGTACTAGATTAGCAGCAAGGTCTCATCATTTTAAATTTGATGTAACTGTAAATTCTATGCTAACAGTTTTTTCTCTCTCACACTTCTTGTTTGTAGAACTTTCTTCTGGTCTCTTGCTTTCCAGTTAAGTTTGAATTAAATGCAATGTCTTGTTATCTTCTGCTTACTTAATTCCAACTCTTTTCTTAAAAGGTTTTTTTTCTCAAACTGTCTCACACCCAGTAACCTCTTGCATCTTAGTGGCTTTATTGCTTTGCCTTATTGGCAAAAATATAACAGCTACTAGACTTGAGAAACCCATTTTCCTGAAAAATTGTTTTAAGAGGTTTTTAAAAAACAGCAACAACTAAAATGGATATCACATGTAACTTGAAGAGAAAATAATGACATAATAAAAATGATGTTCCATACTACTTCAGACAGGGAGGAAGTCCCCCCCCCCATCAATATCGGAAAGAGAAATAACAATTGCCAGACAGGAGAAACCTATTTTCCAGAAAAATTGTTCTAAGAAATATTTTATAAATTGCAAATGGATATAGCACTGGCTGCCCAGTCAATGAAGGCTGAATGTTTCTCATAAAGGGCTGATATTACCATTTGTCAGATTGTTTTGTTTCTGCTACATTCACAAGGGATACATTCAGTGAAACCAATTTCAAAATTTATGACATGCAGGGCACAAGTGTTATTTCTTGTGTAGGAAGGAATTAATTTACATTTCATTAGAACTCTTTAAATATTTACTTATTGTCATTCTATACCAATAGCAAATTACAAGGGAATATGTTGTATTAACATGGTATATTTTTCTTTTGGATCGTACCAATGTGTCTAGAAAGTGTATTATTGATAAGACAAGAAACATGTCCTTGACTGAAAATCCAGCATCAACATCATTTGAATATGTGAAGCCTAGCATCACTTCTACAAATGACAGTGTGACAGAGGATGGAACAATTTCAAATTTGCCATCCTTAGCATCTGTTGCTATTAGCTGTCAATAAGCCACTCAGAAAACTTGTGAACTGTCAGAAAAGGTACAGCATGTTAATGAACTAAATTGGTTAATGACTAACACCTGACCAGACATTTCCTTTGAAAATTGGAATTGAAATGCTCCAATCAACGCAGAGATTTTGATGATCTGTTCAAACTGAATACAGTGATTGATAGTGATTCTCTCCCCCTCCAGAAATGCAGCATATAAAAGTTAGTCCCCTTAAGTACTTCTCTGATGCTGCTTTTGCTGATGGAACCTTTCAAGAGGTTTTTTTTTTTTTTTTTAAGTGCTATCTATTGGCAATGAAGAAAAATAAGATGGTTAAATCAACATTTTTTAATCATTTCACCCCCGAGTCAGTTGATAAAGCTACTAAGGCACAAGAGCCTGTGGTAAAGTATTATTTACTGGAAACGTTGGAATAAATGAACAGAATCAAATGTATAAACAAATAATATATTATTACTTGACTCTGACTGGAGCAAAAGTTTATTTATAGCTGATAATTTACTACTCAGAACATGGTAGCAGTTGGTAGTGTGGTTACTTTTGAAACTTCTTGAGGTATCAATCTGCAGGATATTCTTGGACCTTAAAAAGGTGGAAAATGTCTTAAGCACATGACAGGTAGTTTCACATGACATGCTTGGCTAGTTTCCGTAGTGGTTCTTTCTCTCCTTTCTGCTTCTCACTTCTCTGTTTATATCCCTTATGAAAGAGCTTCAGAGTAATGGCATGAAGCTTAGAAACTTACCATCAAGTATCTTCGTCTTTTTTGATTGGCCAAAATTCTATTATTTTCCAGCAGTCTTTACTTTGTTTTTTTTTGTTTGTTTTTGTGAAAGTTATGCATGGATCCTCTTTTATTTTGGTAGTTTTTAGTCACAATAAATAAACCCTGAACCAGCAATCTTTTATTGTTTTGCAGTAGTGTTCAATCTTTTATTCTTTTTTATCTGAGGGTTGCCTTCTCATTAGTTGAGAGAGAGAGAAAAATAATTTGGTTTTAAAGGAAAACAATTACCTTTTATCAATTAAGAATTTTTTTTTTTCTGTGTATATATTTTATTTTATTTTTATCTGAACTCAGCACATGCCAACTAAGGGTGAAAGAGAAAGCATTAAGTAGAAAGGACAATAAAAGAACAGATTTCAAAAAGACAGAAGAGGACAATGAACATTTGAATTTTTGAAGATCATAGTTAACAGGAAAGCAAGAAACAAGAGTTCAAGAAGTATGAGAGAAGAAACTATTAAACTTATTTTTTCTTGACTGTGTACTGAGGCAAGGGTCATTAAAGAAATGTCAGATTGTCTTGATGAAAATAAATTTTCATCTATCCTATAATAATTCTCTAATAAAGGACATTTGGTTTTGTGTGTGTGCATCCAGTTTAAATGAGTTTCTATTTATATATTTAAACCCTATGTCATTAATCTATTTTTGTAAATGAAAAATTGAAAATGAAAAGATTAAAAATGTATGGGTAAACATTTTATTTAATAAAGGGCTTATTAAATTTTCAAGTCACATCTATAGGCCCTTGCAAAAAAAAAAAAAAAAAAAATTCACTTTTTATCCATCGAAACAATATTAAATGTGAAATGAGCTTTTAAAAAAAAGTTATTGAATCAAAATGAAAAAAAAAAAGTTTTAATTTCAAAATATCTTTGCTTACAGAAATAAATTGTTTATCAAAACCTTCCTTGTAACAATGTTTTAAGCGTCTAAAGTTTGGAGTTTCAGGATTTAAGCTGAACACACACACACACACACACACACACACCTATCAAAGAATCTTTTCTTTACATATTTATCTAAATAGAAAAAAAAAAAATTTTTAATAAATATTATTATAAATTAAATGACATTGGATTTAAATATGTTTACTTCTTTCATAGCACATGCATTAAACCCTGCCAATATTTCATAAATAATGGACAATTCCATTTTGATGATGAGGAAAGATGGAAAAGATGTATCAGATACATGTTCAGTTTCAGTATCTAATGGCATATTGGGATGGCCAAAGATGCATCCCAAAAGCTAAGCAGAATATTAAGAGACAGGAAAATTTTGTTAAAAACAAAGGAAAGAGTATTGAACTGTTGTGTGATATTTGTCCCCCTGTATGGCAGTGAATGCTGGACAATCTCCTCAAAGATGAAGAGATGAAGCAACAGAAATGTGGTTCTACAGAAAGATGCTGAAGTTACCATGAACAACAGTGAGATTTTGGGGAAAATAGAAACAAAAAGGAACCTTAAACTTAACATGAAGAATAGGCAGTTGAAATTTGCAGCACATAATGAGGAAGGGGGGCTTTGAAAATCTGATACTCACAGGAAAAGAAGGACAAAGGAAAGCAATGTATAATGTACTTGAGCTTGAGTAAATGAATGATAGAATAGGTTTTGGGAGAAATAACAAAGAAAAAATTATTAAGAGCTACAAGAGACAGGAAGAAGTGGATGTCTATAATTGCCTACATCCTGAAGAGACACTGCATGCAAGAGGAGAAAAAAAAAAGGAATGGGGAAGAGAGAGAGAGGGAGTGATAATACTCTCATGTGTTTAATTTCTGCTTCAATGAAATGAGAAATCTTGTTAATTTTAAATATTTTCTTTGTACCCCGTTGTTTTCAATAATGACATGCAAAGAAACTTTGAAAAAGAATGAAGGCATCTCAACTCCCACTCGAGAGTATGGAAAATAGCAGAACTTGTATCTGGAGAAAACATTGTTATTCTTCAAAAAAGTCCTTAATGCAACATTCACTCAAAACAAAAAAAAAATTTTTTCCTACAATCCAAAATATTTTTCATCTTTAAATAACCAAGTAAGGGTTGATAAACTGTAAAACACAAATTAATCTATAATGACCATAACGAGGCAAGAGGGGAATTTCCACAGTGATTTTTATGATCATGGAACTTGCAAGGTGCTTATTCAATCATTAACTTAAGTATGGAGAGTTAGCCACTGGAAGGTGACCTGTCAGGTGACCAGTCAGGTGACCACAGCTGTGGTACCGTGATGTCATAAAATGCAAGATGAAAGCTGTGGACATCAACACAGAGTCCTGGGAGAGCCTGGCAGCCATGTGATCTGAATGAAGAGGAACCCTAACCAAACACCTCAGGTCAGGGGAGAAGTTGACACAAGTCGCCATGGAAAGGTGGGCCTGCAGAAAGCAAAGTGACAGCTCCAACAGACCAGAGACAGAACACACATGTGACTTCTGTAACAGAAATTGTCACTCCTGCATTGGCCTCTACAGTCACAGATGTTGATACTCCAAGCCAAGCAGACAAGTAGGATGCTACTCATGGTCAACCCTGACTGACCAAGGCCTACATACACCTTAAGAATTATGATTCATTAAAAAATTAAAATCATAAAACCCATTTAATTTTTCATTGATACTACTAGGGTTTACAGCCATATCATGTTGAAAGACTAATTTCTGTACAATCACCAAAGTTAAGCAACCTTGAACCTGGGAAGTACTTATATGGGGTGACCACTTGGGAATACCAGTTGCTGTAAGCTTATATATGTGGGTGATATGATGGATAATGACACCAAATTATTAATCGAAGTGTCAAGTTCTAATTCCAGTCAGGTTTGTTATGTTCACTTATGCACAAATACCCTTAGAAAAGGGTATGAATCCACTTCTTTTACCCTCAGTTATGGGTTAATTAGTAAGATTTGTATCTCTAAACCATTATCTCAAAATAATTTTGGCTTTAAATAACCTGCAAAAAAGGTTAAGTCTTAAAAAAGATCAAATTGATACTACTAATAAATAATATGGTCTATTATTAACTTCAACATTCTTCTTTATGTGCCATGTCCCCTCAAGATGTATGCGATCATGGCTCTCCACAACTTCCTATCCCTTGTAGCTCTTAATAAATTTTGTCTTTCTGTTATTTGTCGTTAGCTCTGTTCTGCTATCCATTTACTCAAGTTCACTAAGTATGCTATATGTTACTTTCTTCTGTTCCTCTTGCCCTCTGTCCTGTGAGTATCACATTTTCCAAGCCCTACTTCCTCATTATGTGCCCCAGAAACCACAAATGTTTCTTCGTAATCTTAAATATTAGTTTCCTTTTTGTTTCAATTTTCTCCAAAACTGCTCACATTTTCAGTCCATGGTATGCTCAGGATCCTGCTGTAGAGCCATATTTTTGTTGCTCCATGTCTTATCTTTATCTTTGTCCAGCAGTCACTGCCATACAGGAGGACAGATATCACATAACAATTCAGCACTCTTTTACTTGTTTCTAGCAAAATTCTTCTATTTCTTAATACTCATTTTAGCTTTTGGAATATTTCCTTGGCTATCCCAATACTCCTTCAGATTCTCTATTAAAATATTTCTCAGATATTTAAATTTCCATACTTGTTTGATTTTGGTAGCTCCAATTTGCACTTTGGTTTCATCCTTTTTACTGGCCAACACTGGATAACCTTGCAAGTAGATAACAAAGGTCTTATGGAGACATTGTTTTCTCAAAAAAATATAGGAGAAGGTTGTGAATAGGCATTGTGATAATTAAAGATAAGTTAGATAAAAGAGAGATAAATAGCATAATATAGGTGGCCACAACTCAACAGATTGTTGCTTGCTGAACCAAAAGTGGGGGTGGTAGCTACAGAGGACTTCTGTCAGTGGCAATAAACAGTAGTTTCATTCTCTTCTTTGAAGAAAGAAAAATCTTTAATCTTCAACTTAATCATATATCTTCAATAGTCTATTTCTTACTTGACTCAAATATAGATGTTTTTCCTGGCTAATTTATATTCTTCCCACATCATCGCCTGAATGAAACAGTTCACAGAATTTCTAACTTAGATTTATAAAGTAATAACAAAACTTTTATTATCTCAGAGTCCTTATGGGTGACAAATTATTTAAGCCTCACTCTCACAGTCGGATCATGGCAAGCCTCTCGCTGCTCTGTCATCACTTCTATGAAAAGTTCTCAGACGAACTACATTTCTTGGTTCCCCCAAGTCTAACCTTTACAGATAGGACCTGTGATGCCACTTACATTATAGCAAACCACCAACATTTCCTCTGTATTCCATCAGTGAGAAGTAAATTCCACTCAAACAGTTTCTTCCCATGAACCACTGCTCTGTAGAACCGACTTCAAAGAGGATGTTTCCCTGACCCCTACAATCTTAAACCATTCATAGCCCAGGTTAACTATTATCCTACCCTCCCCTATTTGTATGAACTGCCTTTTAATGTAATCCTCTACCTTGAGTGGCCCTTGTGTAAACATGGTGGTTATCAATGTGGAAAATGGGAGCAGAATGCCAGAAATTAAATAAAAATTCTCCAGCTCCATAACAGTTGTGTAACTTTCTGGCTGAGGTTGTTGCATTCATTTTTGCACAAATACAATTGGGGAAAGATATGAATCCATCTCTCCGTCCATTCCCAGCTAAGGATTAATAGCAGGGCAGACTAGTCTCTCTAGCTTTGAGCTGTAACCAGACAAGAAGGAAAATTCTGAATTCAAACCCAGTCTGAAGAGAGGTGAGCTCTTTCAGGCAAATTTGTGATAGACGCATCCATTTCCACTACAGCTGCAGTACACGTGCTGTCCATATGCCCCCTTATGGGTTACAGGACTCATGATACGATATATAAGGATGTGCAGAAAGTGGAATTGTCTACTTGAAGTTCTCTTGTTGGATTCACTTTGTACTAATGTCTTTGAGAAAGGCATGAACCCATATCTTTTCCAAAGTTATGGGTTAAACAGCAGACTAGACTGGTCTCTCTACCTATGGGCAGCAGCCAGTCTATAAAAAGGATGACACTGAATTCAAAACTGTAGAGAAAGCAACAGGAAATCACTCCACTATCTTTCTGAAGAAGCTATGACAATTCACAGATAATAAAGAAAATCAATCTGGAAACTTATGATTTCCTATATCCTGAAAGGATATGGTGATCATGGCTTCTCCAGATAGTAGAAGCAAAAAGCTGTGACCTTCATTTTCAACCTTAACAGTCATATCAATGTATTCTCTCAGCATAAAAATGCATCTAAATTTTAAGAAAAAAAAGCATAAAATCCTTAGCACACAATACTTTTATAATTTTGGAGATATATTCAACACTAATAGTTTCATTTGTATTTGACTTCTTTATAGAAATGATTTTATTTTACAGCTCCAACATTCTAATTGGGAGATTTTGAGGAGCATGGAACCACTTCTTCATTGTTGTTGTTGTTCCCAGGTCTATCCTGGCATGGGTGGTAGCACCTTTTAGGGTCACAGCTTTGGGCAAATAGTGAACCCCCAAACTGGGGTCAAAATATAAAAATATACTAGAAAAAATTGAGCAATACATTTTCATAGTAAAAATGTAAAAATATTACTGAAGCTCACAAGAAAATAAAATTTCACCATTAAATGACCCATAAGGAGTTGATAGGCCATTAAACAAACCAAATCAGACAGCACCATCAATTATTGGTAGGAAAAATTACTTCCATTGCATATGAAATGTATTAGAAGGAAGATTAACATTCAAGACATTTTTATGGATGGAGAGAGAAAGAGTGGTATCCTTAATGCCAGAAAATATTTAAAAAATGATGTAGTTTTTTGTTAGATCTCATCTTCAGTAGTCTATTGATAAACTATTGATGTTTTCTAAATTGGCCATTTTCAGCTGTTTTCTTGGTCACAGCTTCCTGAAGAGCTCTTCTCAGTTTCTATTCACATCAAATGGATCCAACACTACTTTTTATTATTGAATAAATAGTTCCACAAGGGAGAAGTGTGTAAGAAGAAACTATCTTCCATCTTTGTCAACTGTAATCTATAAAAATTCTAGTGCAACATCAAATCATCTATCTCTTGGAATCCTGTTTTTGTATTGTTCTCTCTATCTCCTCAGTAATAGTTCCTTAACTACCATCGTTCATCTTCAGTAATTTCTTAGTCTATTTATTGTCTTGCTTCAGGTGAAATGTTTAAAAAAAATAACAAGAAATTATAAATATTCTGACATGCTTGACAAAAAAAAAAATCATTTTTAAAACGATTGTATAAAATTAAATATTAACTAGGCTAAATATATTTAACCCTTTAGCATTCAACATGCTCAAACCACACCCCATAAATATTGACTCTCAAAGTCTGTTCATCCTGGGTAAGATGATAAACTACATCTGACAACATGGCCTCTGATCAGGAAGTTTTGAGGAGCATGGAACCACTTCTTAATTGCTGGTGTTCTCAGTTCCACCTTGACCTGGGTAGTAGCACCTGTTAGCGTCCCAGCTATGGGCAAATAGTTAACCCCTAAACTGGGGTCAAAACAGGATGAAAGTGTAAAAATAGGTTTTAATACCAGCAATGAATTTTTGGAGAAAAAAATTATTACCAGTAATACATTTTTGAATAACGATATTGCCAATGATAGAAATCTTGTTGACATTAAGTAACCCATTGAGGGTGATATGCCGTAAAACAAACAAAACCAATCAAAGTCTGCTTGTGGTCAAAATCTCACTGTTTGCATGACTTACTACATTATTTGCAATGATGTTGTCATATAGCAGAATATACATGGGGTTGTTCATGGTTGGTTGAGCATTGAGAGCGAATATTTATGGTGTTGGTTTGGGCATGTTGAATGCTAAAGGGTTATTTGAGACCTGTCTAGATTTGAAAACTTAATCTAGAGTTTAACAGCCAAAGAACATACCAATCCACCAGTACACTGTTTCTGTAATAGTCCACAAGCTTCATATTAAGGTCCAAATTATGCAATGATAGAGGTCAGCTTTTGTTTCAGTATCAGTTCTGTTCACAAATGTGAATGAAACTACCTTTATCAATCAACACTCAACCAAACATGTTATGTGTGAGGGGAGGGTCTTTAAATTATAACAACTTTTGTGGTACCCTTTCTCATTATTTTCAGTCTATGACCCCCTTTAAAATGTTCCCCTACAAAAGAACCATATGGCTGTTACCAAGAATCTTTTTCTCTATGTGCTGTATCTGTTCAGTATGTAGGTGATCATGGTTCTCTTTTGTAGCTCTTAATAAATTTTGTCTTTTTCTTCTTTCTCATAAAACCTTGTTCCACCATCCATTTACTCAAGCTCTCTAAGTAGGTTACACATTGTTTTCCTCTGTCTCTCTTGTCAGTCTAAATAATGATCCTGATTGTTTGACTGTTTCTTTCATTGCCTCGTTTTTTTTTTTTTTCTTTTTGTGAAGATCACTTGTCCAAATTACCAGCCATTTTTATCTCCTTCAACTTTATTATTCAATTTTGTTTCCTTTCTGTCAGTTTGTCCTGGTAGCCATTCTTTCAAAGAGAATAATTTCTTTCAGTTACTAAAGTTAACTTCTCTTATTAAATGAGCTCTAATTAAGTTAATCTACTTCTAATCTCTTATGGATCTATAGCAGTTAATCAAAGCTAACAACTTCAAAGATTTCTGCCATGAACAGCTGCCAATATACCTAATATCAAGAAAGAATTTACCAATATACAGGATCAGCCTTTAAGTAATGACAAAATCTGTATGCAGCCTCATGACCAATCAATCCTGATTACAATTATTTCAAGAATGAATCTCATTGAATTTCAAGTGCTATGTTACTTCAAGACAGTGGTGATCACAACTCTTTAGAAGCTTCTTTTACTTTAATATCTATAAACTATCTTCTTGGAACAGAGATTAGGGTGACCACATATTGCTTCCTCCATGGTTTTGAATTTAGAGAGATCTTTTTACCAGACTGGTGGCCACTGATGATAGTCAAGTCTGCTCTCCAACATCATTTTATTTTTTTTTATAAGTAAATTTACTTGGACGTGACTAAATCTTAAGTAACTTCACTGAAATATATATATATATAAAACAAGATGCTAAATAGGTTATTTTATATTATATTCAAAATTTTACTAGTTCTACTTGATTAGTTATATAGTAATGTATTTTTTGTACTAAAACCACATATACATAATTTAAGCAATCATTTCATCAAATTCTAAAAACAAATTGCTAATTAAAAAAGAATTGTGTATTTAACAATTACATGATGTGGAGGAAACAAAATAGATTTACACCTTTCCCAAGAACATAAATACCTAAATTGTCTGCTGTATACAAAGTATTTTCTCAGATTAATGGTTAAAAATAGCTTTGGGAGTGTGAAGCCAATAGTCCTTAGCATATACCATATTTCTTTGAACATAATGAACTCTTGCCATAGTATCAAAACAAGAACTATACCAAATAATAGAAACCAAATCACTTAAGGACTTTCAACAATAGCAACAACTAAAATGGATATCACATGAAATTCAAATAAAAATTAATGATATAATGAAAATGCTGACATTCCACACTACTTCAAATAAAAAGTTAGGAAGGAAACCCCCATCAATACTGGAAAGAGTGATAACAGCTACTGGGCTTGAGAAGAGAAAATAATGACATAATCAAGATGCTGACATTCCACAGTACTTCAAATAAAAAGTTAGGAAGGAAACCCCCATCAATACTGGAAAGTGTGATAACAGCTACTGGGCTTGAGAAGAGAAAATAATGACATAATCAAGATGCTGACATTCCACACTACTTAAAATAAAAAGTTAGAAAGGAAACATCCCTCAATATTGATGAACATCTCTCTTTAGTACCTAGACTTTATGAATTTAAGTGCAGTACTAGATTGGCAGCAAGGTCTCATCATTTGAAAGCTGAGGTGGTTAGATGTAACCATGAATTTTATGCTAACAGTTCTTCTCTCACACTATTCACTTGTGGAAGGCTTTTCCAGTTGCTTTCCAGTCAACTTTGATCTTGAAACATTTTAATGCAATATCAAACATTATCTACCCTCTTCATAATTCTTGTTATTTTATTGTTCTCTGTTCTTAATAGTTATTTTTTCATATTCTCTAATGCTCTGTAACCTCTTGCATCTTAGTGACTTTATTGCCTTGCTTGGGATGAAATGTTAAATACTGGAAAGAGAAATAAGTTACTGGACTTGAGAAACTTATTTTTCTGCAAAATTATTTTAAGAGAAAAATCTTATTAATTTCAACTGAAAGTAATACCACCTGCTCAGTCAATAAATGACAAATGTTTCCTTATAAGGGAATGGCTAATATTATGATTACCATTAGTGTCATGTGACCACAAAATTTCAGCCAGAATTTGAAATTTACATGCCTGTTTTGTTTTCTACATTGTTAAGTATATCTACATGTGTGTGTATATTCTAAACATTTAGTTTAAAAACACAAAAATAACCATTACTCTACAAACACATCTCACTGAGTTAATAATTTTAATAATACCAAGACTAAATTAGAAAATGTATAAGAATTCCTGCAACTGGGTTAGTCTTTGAGTATAAAAGCCATAATGACCTCAGACTATAAAATGTCATTACTGCCTGAGTTTCTGGAATGAGGAGTTATCATTAACATTACATTAAGACTGGTGTCCTCATCTTTGTTGTTATCACATTTCAATCATTGTGCCCTCTGGCTTTTTTCAAATATTAGCCAATCTGGGAATTTCAAGCTGAACACTTTATTTAATTTACAGGTATAGATTGTTCCTGTTTTTCTGCTCATGTCTAGGGATATCTCATCTTGTTTTTATTTATTACTGCTTGGTTATTGACCAGCCTGATTCCAAAAAGTCTAAGTTTGTACTATCCAGCCCAGGGATTGAACTCACAATTACTAAATGTTATATGGGAAGAAAATGAGTAAATACTGACACAAAGGTTTGAATGTGACACTCTGGAATTATGTTTTCCACCAGGTATATAAATAGTGGTGTCAGGCTACTGACTGCAGTGATTATTGACTGACTATATAGTGGAAATATCCAGATGAATTAGTGTGAATTATTGTGCTTTGATGATTTGAGTTTTGTTAGGATTTACTGGACATTAAGCTGAGCCACACTACTAACAAGGTATTCACTGAAATGGTTAATTATCTTTTTTTTTTTAAATTAAATACTGTTTTGTCTTAACAGCAAAAGTATGTAAAAAAACTGTCATCAAATCTATGAACCAGCACTTTAGTCAGCAAAGCTATTGTCTTTTGAGACAGTCCTGAACTTAGAGCTTTCTAAACTATTGACTATATAAACTATTTTCTCAGATGAATGATTACAAATAGCTTCTATCAAATGAATCTTGTAGGTCTTAAAGAACCCTATTCCTCATTCAATCTCATTGATTGATGCTACAGTATTACAAACAAAGAACTTTACCAAATAATAGAATAACATTAAGATTGTTACTCTCCTTGTTAACTTTGACAATTAAGTTCTTGTATTCCCCAGCCTAAAAAGCCATGTAAAATTTTGGGGAAAAAAAAGATGTGAATTCTGAGATCATGATACTTACCAAGATATTTTGTAGATTTCTTTAAGAAGTATACAGTTTTATTTATTTAAAATATCTCACTAGAATTCAAATACATCAATGTTTTTACATGGATAATAATTTTTTGAGAAATTCTTTGAATGAACAGAATGTTACTTTCTCAAAGGAAGAGAATTAAAAAATTCTTAGAAATGTCAGATAATAAAGAATTGAAAAAGAAATCAATAGAAAAACGTTTGGTATTTACTCAATTACAGGAAGAAAAAGAATCATTCAAACATTATTGATTTTCTTTATAACAAGTGAGAGAGAAGAGTTTCTTTTTACACCGTTGTTCACCCAATGTAAGTCCTATGAGCCACTCAATGTAGAGGGTTACTAAATGATGTTGTATGGACATAGGAGGATGTAAGCTCAGGTTATGAGGATATGTAGTATAGATAACATTTGACACTAGATTTAAAGTGGTTGGGGAGTTCCACAAATCAGTAACTCTTGGGAAGAAATTGTCCAAATAGAACTTCCTTCTTACAAATGGAATATGAAGCTGAGGTTGATTCAACCTCATGTGTATGGGGAAGGTGAATCCATGCTATAAATGTCTGAACTAGTGGAACTAATGAAAGCTTGTCAGAACATTTTTTTACAAAAATAGCAATAGAGTAGCAAGATTCTTGCCATGTTTTATCTGGGGAAAGGGATGGTAGGGAGGGAATTAATTCCTTACCTATAAGAGGGTTTTTAATTCAGTAAAGATGAAGCATCCCATAAGGACATGATTAATGTTAAAAAGTGAGGATTAGGTAGCTCCAGACCAGATATGGCAGCAATTGTGCATTTTTGATTTGGTCTTCATCTTGTAAAAATGAAGTATAGCAGAAGAACTCTACCAAGGCTGCAAAGTGAGGATTGGGTAGAAAGGACAAGATATATCACCAATACTCCATTTTTCAATATTTACTCAATTACAAGAAGAATCATCTAACAATACTGCTTTTTTTTATTTATAACAAGTGAAAGTGAGAAAGATCTGCAGAAAGACATCTTGTCCAATAAAGAAGAATCCTTGAATTGTTAATGAGTTTTATTCATAAGTACTTGAAGTGATAACTGAATAACCTTTTGTTAACGGCATATTATTTTGTCTTACTTTGTAGGAAATGGAGCAGCTGTCCAGTGAGCAATCAGAAGAACAGACCAAGAATGCACCTCCAAACACAGCCAGTAAACCATTCCACAAAATCATCAGTGATCATAAAGATATCATTAAGATAATTATACAACTTGGTTCCATCATCAGTGCCTATAAAAGTCAGGTTCAAGAAGTTCTATCCAACTTTTCAAAATATTCTGAATTATGGACCCAGGTAAAAAGTTACTTTGGAATTTTTATTGTCTGACTTTTGCTAGCCCTTGGCTATCTAAAACCCATCATCTCTTTACATAGAGAAAGAAAATATCTGCAAAAGAAATGCTTCCAAGAATTTTGGTAAACATGTTTTGCAAATTCCAATTTCTTTTTATATATAAGAGAAAGCAAAGGATAGTCATGACAATTCAAATCAGCCATGTTCAGATTTAGTTAAATAAAAATTAATAAAAATAATGTGCACTACTACAAGAAGGATTCTATTGTTTTGTTCTTTTCTAAAATACCTAGACAGGTAATATAACACCATATATAATATATTTAATAAAGATCACCCAATACAAGGCTTAAGAGACTTTTAAGATAGAGGGTTACTATTAAAATGGTTATGATGGAGGTGGTAGAAAGTGAAGATTATGATGATTAGGAGGAGGATATATAATGATTGATCCTTGAGCAGAAAAGGTTGGAATTGTAGTCTTCAAAGAAGGATCCAGTATTAACAGGCAAATAATACTTTTCAGGAAGAATATTAGTAAGGAAATACCAACTAGTTAACAGTGACATACACTCACCAGGCAATTGTAAACATTATTTTATTATAAGAATGCACTGTAAATAATTTTAATATGGGAATACATTGTAAATGATTTTAATATGGGAATGCATTGTAAATGATTTTAATATGGGAATGCACTGTAAATGATTTTACTATGGAGATGCATTGAAAAATTTAAAATTTCATCATCTTCTCTCCTTCAGGCACATGTGTAATCACATCAACATAAACATCTCTTTAGTCTGAAGTTCTGAAGGATGAAATGCACCAGTTGAAGTTTTTTTTTTTCCACTTTGTCATAGATTTTCCTAAAGTTTCTGTAATAAAGGTTTAGAAGCTAGCATCTAATTTTTGTCTATATAAATATTTTTTTACATTTGTTTTAATGATTGAAAAAAAAATAAGGTGTGTGAAGATATTCTTGTACATTTCTGTCCAAATAAATTGTAGATTGTAACTGAAGTTTTTCAATGAATTTCATGCAAATAACTTGTGGAAATGATTCATGAGGAATGAAATTCAGGCAAATAGAGAAAATCAAATAAAGGAAAATGAGAGATTGCTTGACTATCACTTTTTAAAAAAAAATACATTTATAGAAACTATTTTCCCAATTTTACTTCAATCCTTCTGTTCGTACTGTGAATGCTTCAAAAAATGTTTTTTTTTCTTAATATATAACAGGTAGCAAGTCCAAATTTCATGATAATTCAAGATGTTGTCAGAAAAGCTACTTGAATTATCATGAAGTTTTGACTGAAATAAGAAATGCCTTGTTGAATTGAATTTGAGGCATTTCTCATTTTATATGTAGTCATTTGGGTAAATTACAAAGACATGACTGTAAAGACTATATTAACAGTAGTTTACAAAAAAGTTTATGCAAGGATAAAAATAGGTCTTCTAACCTAATTTTTTTAATGCTGCTTTCAGATATGACATCCATTTTCACTCATCACCTCTAGATTTTAAGATATACATGTATACATATATGTAAGATGTATACATGCATTCAAGGCTACCAGATGTATCCTATTTAGGACATTTTGGGTTTTTTTTTAATTATAAATTTTAGTATCTGTCTATATTTCTGAAATGAGGTATTATGTACATTATTTACATTATTCGTACTATTGTCTTCATCTTTGTCGTCATATTTATTACAACGTTTCGACCGTTGTACACTCCAGACTTCTTCAGGTGGTCGAACTGAACCCTTTATTTTGCTCACTGGTGTAGACTGTTCTAGTTCCTAGTGCCATGTTTAATGGATGTCAGTTATCAGTTATCTCCTGTTAATTTCCCTCTGAAAGTTCCCCACTGCCTTAACCACATATTGAACTCACACTCCTGTCACTGGATCTAACACCTTTGTCCACTGTGCCATGTGTCCTCAAGGGCATAATCAGATATATATGATCAATGTTTATGTTATGTTGTTTTTTATATTTTTGTGTACTGATGCATCAACAAGGCAAATTCCTTCTGTTACACATGTGGGGAATTCATGACAGTTAAATATCACCGAACAATTACTCCTCTCCCGAGAACTGCTTACTCTCATTATTTTCACTGTAAAATTAGAGATCAGGACAAATTTTGGTTCTCACACATCTTTTGTAAATGCTGTTAAAATGGACTAATTGCATGGTTTCATGACAAAAAACAGCCTTTAACTCTGCTGTCTGGAAAGATGAACAAAGCCATGCAGATGATTGTTATTTTTGTCTAACAGATAAAACTAGTTTCAATGTTTCTTCTGAAAAAAAATATTCCAAGTTTCTTTCAGCTCTGAGACCTGTTCCTAACTCAGCTAATCTCCTTGTCCCTACACCCACAGTGCATAAAGATTTCATTCTTTCATTATATGAAAAATTGCCTTCAGAGGAAAATTCTTCCAAGTCGGTCTCTTCAGGAGCAAGTGGCAGTGAGTCCCACTGGATCACTCAAGAAGAGCTAAATGATCTTGCCTGTGATTTATACCTATCTAAGCAGAAGTCAGAGCTCCTGGCATTATGGCTTAAGAAGTGAAACCTAGTCATGGCAGATGTAAGAATCACCAGTTTCAGAACACGAAACAAAGACTTTGCCATATTCTTCAACATGGAAAACAGGTTGCACTACTGCAGAGCTTATCTTAAATCACCTGAGAGCATCAGAAGCATTTAAGACATTCTGTCATGGCTTCCTTGGTAATTTATGGGTAATAGAGTGTATCAAGAATTTGTTACAGGCCTATGAGGATATGAGATGTTGAATGTCATCAAAATTCACTTTCTCCACTCCCACATACATCTGGACCTCAGAGCAGTGAATGACAAGCATGGAGAAAGGTTCCACCAAGATGATACTAAGATGGAAAGAAACTTCCAAGGCAAGTACAATCACAGGATGATGATGGACTTCTACTTGATTCTCCAGCATGACATACCAGCTGCAAAGTACCTGAGATCATCCAAAAGAACTCACTTCTGACTGTTGTTCTATAATATTGTAGTGAAAGAGATAATCAGGTACCCTGAAAAAAAAGTTTGTGTTTTGTGTGCGATCTGCCGAAGAAAAATTACCAAAAAGTAGTCAGCAAAAATCTACATCAATGACTAGAAGCTATGCTAATGTTCTTCCCTCCCCTGAATGGTGTGACCAATCAGAAAATTCTCTTGGTGAACATTGTACCAATACACCACCTCCATTATGGAACACTGCTTCCTAGCAGCGATTCTTTTGATGCTCTGATGACATCGCTTGATTATGCAATTTTCTGATTGGTCACGCCATTCAGGGGAGGGAAGGACATTAGCATAGCTTCTAGTCATTGATGTAGATTTTTGCTGACTACTTTTTGGTAATTTTTCTTCAGCAGATCGCACGCAAAACACGAACTTTTTTCGGGGTACCTGATTATCTCTTTCACTACAAATATGCATGTATGGTATTATCCAAATAACTTAGTTCTGTCAATACTCTGTGTCTATGCTGTTTGTGTAATATACTTTTGTAATAAAATAAATGCATCATATTTTTAATTTATTTGCAGTATAATAAAAGAAAGTGATATGTGAAAGCAAAAAATATAAATAGGTGATAGTAAAACTGTTCAGAAATTTGAACTTATCACATGAAAATTAGTAAAAAAAGACACTTACTTGCCTCAGAAATATTTTTTTTTTTTTTTTTGTAAACCAGTTTGATGAAAATGTATGCAAAGATCATAATAACCTTGTTCTTTGGTGAAAAAATGTGAAAAAAACAGTTGAAGAGGAGTCAGATTGACCACAAGTAGATTTCAGGGGTCATACTGAAAATGTAAACATAGAAGGCAATCTTCACTTCCTTGCTACTTTCATGGGAAGTGTTCAAACTGCATTCCTTGGTTATGCCAGTTCTAAGCATCACAGCAAGGACCCACCATGACACTTTGTTGCAAACAACCCACAGTAAGAAGTTGTTTTCCATGAACCAGTGCTCTGTGGTACCAATTCCCAAGAGGCTGTTTCTCTAATCAGTACAATCTTAACCTGTTCAAGTCTAGGGTTAACCATTATCTTCTCCTCCTATCCATATAAATGTAACCCTCTACCTTATCAGAAATCATCCTCACCTAACCTTTCCACCGACTTGCTGATGATCACCTCTTGTGTTACATTCCAATTCTCAGTCTCGTTGGTGTTTGTCAAAAGCCAAGGAAAGGTGCATCACATGCTCACAAGAGAAATGCTATGAAAGAAAATAATAGCGTGAACCTTGTTTTTCATATTACAGGAATAATTTTATTCAGATCTTCACCTGGTTATTCAGGTGGGTAACTACGTGGTACTAGGGGCAACTTCTACTATGTTAGCTCTTCCCCCTACCAACTCCTCACCCATTTATTCATCCTGATGTGGTAGCTGGTAAATACGAAAATGAAGGCCTCAGAACTCTGACACAGAAATATTCATCTCCTACCAAAGGTGAACCAGCACTCTCCCTGATCCTAAGCATGACTTTTAAATATAGACCAGCACCTGAATATAATCTAATTCTAGTTTTGTTGTCATTTGATCTCCAAAAGTCCCCATCCATCTCTTTCTTTATACATTATCCTATGGTTAAGGTGGATGCCAATTAGAAGATCAAACTTTAAAAGGAACCATTTGCTCGTCTATCAAACAAAAACATTTGAGATTGAGATAAAATCACCTCTTTCCTTTCTCCATGTGTGTCCATAGTATCACATTATAACCATTTCATTCATTCTTTTAAGCAGCCATACTTCAGATGCAACCATCTGCTGATCTATCAAACAGAAACACTTGAGATTGAGATAAAAACCACCTCTTCTTTTTCTATGTGGATGTCCATATTAACACATTATATTTTTACATATATATAATAAATACATATTATATTTTCATTTATTCTTTTAAGTGGTCAAACTTCAAATAAAACTATCTGCTGGTCCATCAAACAGAATCACTTGAGTTTGAGAAAGATCTCTTTCTATGTGAGTGGACATAGTTTCAAAAAAAAAAAAAAAATTTAATTTTGTATATTTGAATTTTTCAAAAATAATGTTTTTTTTTTCCTTTTTATTTATCCTAAAGAAACCAGAAAGGATACTCAAGACTATATACAACAAGAAAATTAAGGCCTAAATCTATAGCATTTTAAATGAGGTGTTTCAAAACCCCATCGTACTAACGTTGTGATAATTAAGCCCCACAGATCTTATTGAGTATTAAAGTAGACTGATTTGTTTTTCAGGATCCAAATGTCAAAGTTAAAGAATTCATGGCTCAAAATCCGATATTAACTGATTATGAAGACAAAATCAAATATCTTCAAGTGAGTAATAATTGTTGATGTTACATTTCAAATCTTATATATATATATATATATATATATATATATATCGTTGCACTGATAATGTCCATATTAAATATTTTGAATTAACACATGATTATAATTTATTTAGTTTAATTGTACACAAACATCAACCCAGGTTTATTTTCCTGGTTAACTTAGTTTCAGTTCCAATTTGTGTACGAAGACAAATGAAATTAAAACTGCTGGTAATTAAATTTAATAATTTCTTCTTATAAATTATTAGCCAAAGTTAAAAGCTTTGCAATAGAAAGGGATTTTGTTCCAAATTTTTAAATGATTAACAAAATTGACCCTCATTAATGTTCCAGAAATACATCTTGTATCAAGCTTATGTAAAGGATTTTTAAAAGTAGAAATATCGGTTTATTTTGATTTATCACAAACATTATGAATTTCTGGCACATTATCATCTGCAAACAAGTGCCAAGTATATTTTTGCATTGCTTAGCATATATATATATATATATATATATATATATATATATGCCTGGAGTCAAGACACATGAGTGGTTCCTTATGCTTAGACCAGTCAGCTGCCATGTGGTGCAGCTCACAAGATCATGACACCGTTTTTCTATGGATATAGAAACTCTCTCAGCCTAACAGTCCTTAATTTGGGGAAAACCCATGACTGGCCATTTCTTTGTCTGAGAGGAATATGTCCTAGTGACATAGCAGATAAATTTAATCCACTCAAATCTGGAATCTTAAATATGGCTTCCACAGAAATACAGAGGAACTTCTGGCAGAAGACACTATCTTTTCATCCCTTTTCTCACTGCTTCTTGTGTAAACATATGATGTAGTTTCTCTGCATGGGATAAATGTAAATATGTATATATAATTTTGTGTATAACTTGCAGTAAAAAGTGTCTCTGAGAACAAAATATGTTTGTCATTCTTTTTCTTTCAGATATTCTGTCTGTGAAATAGGGTGTAATTGTATAATAGATTTAATATTGCCCATAATGGGGGGAAATGCAAATGGGAGAATATTCCTTTCATATCCATTAATATAAAGTAGCTTACATAGATGACAAAAAAGCATCAAAAGAAAGACATTTGTTAAGAAGAATAACCGAGCCATGCCTTGTTCTAAAGAATTCCCTTATGACTGAATAGTAAAGGTACACCTGACTGAAAGATAGTTTCCCAGAGAAAAGGAATGCAGATTCAATCCCTCTGGGAGGTAAATTTACTTTAATAATTTTTTCAAGGATATCTAGGCTTGTAAGAATTAATTTCACCTTTCATAAAAAAAAAAAATTAATGAGTTGTCTACTCAATCATGTGTGTCTTCAAAAATAACGTTTGTAATAATTGAACAAAAGAAAAATAATAATATCCAGAATGTTAAAGTTTTACAATTTAAATTATGAGAACAACATTGCTGTTTAATTTGATAAAATTATAATAAAAGAAACTTTTAAAACCAGACTAATTAACTGTTATAATCTCTTAAATCTTTAGTTAATACTTATCAATTGATTATATCTGACTGCACAGTTCATTGGTCTTAAAATGCACTGACAGTATTTATTCCAGTCATCTACTGATTGTGAATGCTTTCAGATAATAGTGTGTATGACCAATGTTTACCTCAAGTATAGACATGGCTATTGTTTACCAACTTATAGATCAAAATATAATAAAAATCAGGTTTCACTTGATATATTATAAAATTCTCCACCCTATTATATTCTAGAACTTTTAAATAAGTAAAACAATTCAGGAATTGCCAAATTAGATGCTACAGAATTGAGAAATCTATGCAGTGCTTTCCTAATTTACTTGAGATTTGCCTCTTACTTTTTGGCTTAATTAGAAATTAAATGAAATTATGTTTTATGTTATGTGATAGTCATCATCAAAACAACCATTTCCATGCAGGAAACATTGGCATTCATTGACTAAACAGTTAGCCTTAATGGCAGTTGAATTTTTAAAAATCTTTCTCTTAAAATCATTTTTCAGGAAAATAAACCTCTGAAATTTATTATCAATCTTTCTATTATTGATCTGAGTTTCCTTCCAAACCTTTAGATTTTGGTAGTGTGGAAAGTCATCAATTTGATTATATCATTATTTACCCTTTTATTTACATGTGCTGTCCACTTTTGTTGTTGTTTCTTTTGGAAGTGTTCAAGTGATGTGACTTTTGTCATTTGCTAAAGTTCTTCATTTGTGATTTTGTACAACTAATCTCAAAGGGCTGATGAAGGACTGTCTTCTTTCAAGAAGGATTTTTTTCATGATTAAAAATGCCTTGAAGTAAATTGAAGGCATTTCTAATAATAGATCCAAGAAAATGGCTGTATATAAGTGAGAGTTTAGACATTTTCGAACAATTTGGGAGCTTTGCATGACCATTCTAAAATGTTTTGTGCCACTAATTTCTAAGGTCAAATGAATAATTGTCTTCTTTTAAGACACTAAGGATCAATTTACTTGAAGGCATTTTTAATCATATATCCGAGAAAAAGGTTGTATATAAGTGAGAGTTTAGATATTTATGAACAAGTTGGGAGCTTTGCATGACCTTTTATTATATGCATCAAAATCTGATGAGCCTAACTTGTTATAAAGGGTTAAATGTTTGTTTCTGTTTACAGAGATTAGAACAGGAGATTGAAGAGTTAGAGCCAAGCTACAGAGTGGGGTCTGTGGTGGTCATGACTGATTCACTGAAACTTTCACTTATAACAGAAATAAAAACTTGGCAGCAGGCTTTTGCCAAGGCCCTCAATCAGAAATCAGCACAAGAAATGAACGAGATACTTGATTTTTTTGATAACATGATGAAGCGTTTGTACCGACCCTTGAAGGATCTTGATGATGTGCGTGCTCATATGGCTGCCTTAAATGAGATCAGAGAGGCTGAAGTACGTATTGACATGACGATTTCCCCAATTGAAGAAGCCTACGCCATGTTAAATAAATACAACTTGGTTTTTAATGATGGAAATGCAGAGAGGGTTGATTCTTTAACATATGGATATTTTAAACTGAAAACTCGAGTAAGTATTCATTTTGGATTAACAGTCTCGCTTTTCTAGAAGGTTGATATTTTAAGATGTTTAGCAAAACAGTTATGTCCCACCTCAAAAATGGTTAAGAATCAAAATATTTATACAAATCTTTTCACTAATATTTTTTGATTCTGCTATCAAAAGTTATTTTTTGGGGGAGGTGGGGAGTATTTTGTTTTTTTTAATAAAAAATTGAAGCATTGCATTCTTGAAGATGCCAATTCATTCTGAATATTACATTCTAAGCCTCATATATATATATATATATATATATATATATATATATACACACTGAAAATTTTAAAGCCTTAAACATCCTGGGTAAGATGATAAATTATGTCCAACAGCAAGGCCTCTGATCAAGAGGTTTTGAGGAGCATGGAACCATCTCTTAATTGCTGATGTTCCCAGGTCCAGCCTGTTAGGGTCCCAGCTATGGGAAAATAGTTAACCCCAAATACTTTGTAAAAAAAAAATTATTACCAGCAATACATTGTATTTTTTTTTTAAAATAACATTTCATCATACCTTTGTGTATAGATATATGCAAACACACACACACACACACACACACATATATATAAATGCATACTTGGGCATCAACCTTTCTTTTAAACATGCTTCATTGAGTATCACAGGCAAGGAGTATTTAATTTTTATTTAGTTTTTCCTGGATCCTTACATTTTTCCATTGGTGGGTTTAAGGGAGTGCAAAACTTGCCATATTTTCCATTATCCTAAGTGCTTTTCAACATGCCTTTAGCCATTTTTCAGGGTGGTTAAGTGGCCCAAAATACTTGGGACAATGGTAAATAGACAATTTTTGCATCCTCTTACTCCCAACAAATGGAAAGATGTAAGAATCCTGGAAAAAAATTAATATTTATCTGGGTTGCATTTTCATAATTAAAATTTGCTCATGCCTCAACTAATTTTATGTGATGAAAGTACATTTAAAAATAGAAAATCAGAGAGGATTAAAAGAAAGATAACAGCAGATTCAAAGTCAGAACGTTATCATTGATAACTCTCTCCTCCAATTTGTGGACCCTAGTTACTATATTCTTAATTCTTGATATAATGCAAAAATAGCACAATGATAAAATCAGTCAATAATTATTTATAACTATTTATATTGGAACTCGTGCATACAATTAAAACTAATCCATGATATTATTTTAAATTTTAAAATCACATTTATTTTTGGCATATGAATTTTTTGAAACTGTTTCTAAATCTTTGATTGTCTTTCAATCATTCTGCCTCACCTGCTATCCTCTTCTGCCACACCTCTGAGGTGTGCCATACTGTTTGGGAAGCACTGTTCTAGAGGATGAAATGCATAACAAATTTTCCACTTTGTCATTCATTTTCCTAACATTGTCCTGATGTATACAAATTTATGTGTCATATTCTCTTATCTTTGATTATTGAGCCAAGCTATTATTTCAAGTATGTTTTATCCATTCTTTCATTTTAAATATCTATGATTTGGATGTTTTTTTTTCCGTTTTATGTTTACATTAAATCTGTATTTCATTTAATTTTGATCACATATAGATTAACTTTACATGAATAAGTTTCAAAAGCAGTTTTTCTCTTTTCCTAATCGGTGTTTAGTCTATCTTAATTTATGTTCAGTTTACAGCTAAGCCATGAACGATTAATTTATTTACAAGTATATTGTATCTTTTTGCCTTGTAATCTTTTAAAATAAAAAAAGCAAACAATAGATATGAAGTTAATACATGCTAAAATATTCTTAGCCTCATAAATAGATATCCTCTGTGTTTATATTTTTTCTTTCTTATACCCTTGACAGTCTCAAGAAGTCCAACTTCATTTGTTAGAAATCCAGCCTGATTTTAAAGCAAACCTTTTGTCTGGAGTTGAGCAGTATGTTGCTACTGTTAACCAATTTGTAGATGGTTATGACAAAAAGTGAGTATACCCAAAAAGATTCTTCAGTGTTGTCTTGAGACAGAAATAGATTTTTTTATTTATTTTGTAGTTTGGTGTCTTTTGTAGCAGCATAAAAATTTTTGTTGCCAATGAGTAAACAAGTTGGTTTAATATCAAAATGTTTTTTTGAGATGAAAATGGTAAATTAAATAAAGTCATATATATATATATATATATATATATATATATGATAGGAAAAAAGGAATAGGAAACAGTTATAAATCTAACCTATTTGCTTTTTATTAAAGCTTTCAGAGAATGAGATATGGAGGAGGAAATGAAAGAAAAAAACTGGTATTTTTAATTTTTGTGTTTGTTTTTTTTCATTGGTTAAGCAGACTTCACATGCAACTGTAGTGAAAAAAAAAGAAAGAAGTCAATTAAAATAAGGCATTTGCTTTCTTTTACAACCCTTATCTGTTTCTTTCTCTCTCTCAACTAACAAGAAGGCAACCCTCAAAAAAGAGGAAGAAGAAAAGACTGAACTGGGCCACAAAATGGCAGAAGTTTGCTGGACCTGAGTCTAGCCATTTGTGATTAAAAACTGCCAAAAATCAGAGAGGCTCCACACATAACTTCTACTATATAGAAAAAGAAAGGAATGGCGGAAAATAAAATAATTTGGGACAATGAAATAACTAACACAGAGACTTTTGATGTTAGCCAGAACCAAGGTTTGTGTTGTGGACTTTGGAGCCTTGTCAAAAGGATATAAACTGACAACCCTGAGGCAGAAGTGAAGTAGGGACTGCCATAGAAACCTGAACAAGAAAAGGGGCCATCACAGAAACCAATTATGTGTGTCACATGAAGAAGTTAAATGGTCATCTAAGATATTTTCTGGTCTTCTTAGAGCCAACAAACACAGCCGATTGATGCTGCCACCTATTTCCATAATGACTGCTACTACTAGTACCCAATTGTGACTTTCAAAACTACCCTCTACCAAACCGAAATCGACTTTCTCTTTACTACTACCAAGATCTGCTTTATAAACAATCTTTTGCTACATCAAATATCAAAGGATTCACTCCAATCTAAATCAATACATATTTGGATATAACTTTTCACTATTACTTATTTTATTTCTGAAGTTCTAATAAATAATACCAAGAATATCTGGTAAACTATCTACACATCAGTCTTGTCAAGTGGCATTTTTGTGTACAATTCATGTGATTGTGTATAATTAATCTAGTTTGTCTATACAAAATTCAACAATTGACACAGCACATATGAAACATTCTGGTGACTTAATCCAAATGATAAGAAACATAAACATGAAAAACAATGTTATGACTTGTTTAGATATCAAATAAACAGATGGAATTAGCAAACTTCTCAAACAATAAGAAAAAGAAGAAAAACAGCAAAATAATATAAAACAATATATATGCAAGTCAAAGCTAGGCAAAGCAACAGTAATAATGCAAAAAATTCACAGCGTAAGAATTGTGTTCATACGCAAATGGGATACAGTCAAGTGGTTAGAGTAGCGATCTGACTTCAAGACAAGAAAGAACAAAAATACAGTGTATGAAATTAAGAATTGGTCCATATTTTTATTGGGTAGGAAAAAATCCCAGCATTTATCTGTAGAATCTGTCTATAAATTTGTGGAGGGGAATGTTCTTAGTAGTTATTCCTAGAGGTTCAAAACATATATATATATATATATATATATAAACACATGCACACTGCTTATCCAATTTTCCTCTCTACTGTTCCCTCTTTTTTATAGTTATTCACTGTTCTCTTGATGGTTCTTGAATTGACTTTGAAGATGGAAGCCAAAGTAGAAATTTTGGCACCATTACTGAAGGCTTGAATGATCTTTTTCCTCTCACCATTGCTCATTTGTGAAGACAGTGGGTCTGACACAAAGCGATTTAACCTGTTCTCATTCTAGCTGAATAATTCAAATGGTTTTTCAGTGATTCTTACGACAAATGGTGTCAAGATGGCTAAATGTCTTATCTGAAAACATGGAAAAAAGAAACTCAATTAGTTCAATGTTTTTTAGATCTTAAACATTTTGTGGAATGGACAATGATGCTGTTACACAATTTGGATAATTTTGCTGTTACACCCTCTCTCTGTGTGTGTGTGTGTGTGTGTGTGTGTGTGTGTGTGCGCGCATGTGTATATATATATATATATATATATATATGTGTGTGTGTGTATATATATATATATATATATAGAGAGAGAGAGAGAGAGAGAGTGAGTCATACATACACTGCTTTACTACACTTGGCTTTTCCATATGTTAATCTTGCCTAATTATGAGCTTTCTCTAAACCAAAAATTAACGTCTATTCAGTATATTTGCTGTACAAACCAAAGGTTGCCACTGTGGATGTTGAAAAAACACAAACGTGCCTGAGTAGGCAGCTGCAACAGGGATTAGCTAGCTACTGTAGCAGATGGGTGCATGCAGAAATGTGTAGCCAGCCATGGAATATATACATAAGGTATTGAATCTGAATACCAGCATACAAAAAAATACCAGTATCTTGTCTACCATATGGCCAATATCCAATTCTTGATAATGACTGAGACACTCTGAAGTACTTGAACAAAAACTGAACAATTTTGATTCTGACGTGCAAAACCAGCTTAGATGAATGTTAGCTCTCTAAATCTACTATATATATATATATATATATATATATATATATATATATATATAATATATATATATATCCCATATGCTAAGAGGCATTTTTCCTGAAAAATAGCCTAAAAAAAATCACATTGTCTTAGCATGGAAAGGTCCAGTTGTAGAAAAGAATTTGCTAACGATCACAATCCAGAGTTATGAGCAATCAAAAACATATAAACATACAATTATAATTCATGTGTAATAAATACTGTATATCCCATTAGTGTCATACAATATATATTGTTTTTTTTTTGTTTTTTCAAGTATTGATGATGACTATTAAGCAGATTACTATCAGTACTGTAAGTGTTTTGTTCATTTGGGCATACCATACTGTATCTTCACAAACCCCAACCCTAATCATATAATACAGGCAGACAATTATGTTTCATACATTAATTCCTAATATAGCCAATTCTCAGTATCTACTATCCACCATGTTTGTCTCTGGTGATGGTGCCTCACCGATTCCATCTGTAGGAAGATGAGCCAACTACCATCATTGAAGCAGGTGACATCATCATCAGTCTTGTCAGCACAGTCATTCTGCAGTTGATACACTTCCACAAATGAACAGAATGGCTTGGGGTGGGAGTATAGGTTGTTTCTAATATGAATAAGTATAACATTATGCTAAAATATTGAAAATTTAATTAATAATGGCTACAAATATTTAATAATAGGTTCAAAATGTGATTATTTGTTGTGACAGAAGGAAAAATGACACCGTAGAGTTGGTGACTTGGAATTGTTAGTTAATTATAGGATGCGTCTTACTGCATAGGAAATACAGTGTATGTGCCTATTATATGTATGCATGTATGTATGTATGTGTGTGTTGCGTGTGTATAAATAAATAGATGTATATATCTGTGTATAAATGTGTGTGGGTATAAATAAACATATATAAGTATGTATGTATAAATAAATATATATAAGTATGTGTGTGTGTGTGTGTGTATATAAATAAATTATATATATATATATATATATATATGTATGTGTAAATAAATATGTATGTGAATATATATATATATATATATATATATATATATATATATACATACACACACACATGTACGTATGTGTTTGAATAAATGTTTGTGTGTATATATATATATATATATAAAATATGTGGTGCAATTCAATTTATATTACAATGAATCATTCATACAAAAAGTAGATTAGTAAAGTTAATTATATAAAATGGCGAAATCTCTTCGCAAATAAAAATTTTAAAGTTGCATTAACCTACGAACCACTCGATGAATGTTATGATCTTTGTTTTTAATAACTTCAAGTTGTATAAGGTCTTTTTTTAATCTGCTGGTACTTTCAACTGTACATAAAGTCATCCTCACGCATGGAAATTATTTTGTTTTTAGTAAATCCAGGTAGTAGCGTAGACGAAAGATTAAATGCGAATCAAAATATGTTTTTTAGAAATGTGTTATTGTTAATGGATAAAAACTTTTGGAGCATGCAGTCGCAATGCTAAGGTTAAATTTTTTTGAAAATTTAAGAGTGCGTTTTTTTTACTAATATGGTAATTTTATATACAAAATATATGTATGTGTATAATAGGAATGTATAAATATCTATATATATTATGTGTGTGTATAAATATATGTATTTGTGTCTATAAATATCTATATAAATGCATGTGTATGTATATGTGTGTGTATGTGTATATATTAATAAATATTCATAAACCTACATTTGTTGATCTACTAACTCATCAGGTACAAATTATTACTTTTGATTTAAAAGAAATATACTGGGTCTCATGGGTAGAACACTAAATTAAATACAGATTCAAAGCTCAAATTTAATATAAACTTAATATTGGGTTGTGAATACAGAATGTAGATTGTAGGTAGGTGGCTATAGTAAAAAAAAAAAAAAACAGAAAAAAAAGGCAAGCTTAAAGTTTGAAAGAGAAATGCCAGGTATATGTATATTTATTAATATATACTTAGCTCTGTCTAACCACATTGAACACTATTTTGTTTACACCTTATATTAAGTTGTGTAAATATTTATCCGCTTACCTGTGTATGCACGATAACACACGTATATATGGTTGCTAATATCTAGTTATTTTATTTATTCCCATTAATACCTATATATGTATTTGTATAAATATATACACACATACATACACACACGCACACATATATATAAAAAAGAATGCATAAACATAAAAATGTCTTAACATATATATATATATATATATTAAAACAAACTACCCTCTCACCCAACATATTAAATATTAAACATCACCATATAAATAACCAATAAGGATTACAAATTTCTACCTGTTACATATACACAGTCAAAAACAAACAAATAACCAGCTTTATAACAAATAAACCGCCATTTTTTTCAAAATTTAAAAATAAATATAAATAATAATAATTTTTACCTATCATAATTTCACACAAACCCCACCACATGTATATACATACATGCGAGTAAATATTATTCAGTGGAAAAAAAAAAAAATATATATATGACATGTATACATTCACGAGACATTTTCGCCACACTTCCAATCTTTAAATTTCAACATACAAATGCGTATGTATAGACACAACACCACCCGTATACATACATACGTCATATCCGAAACTGCCCACATATGTTTATATATGTATGAGTCCCGACGGACAACCAAGTATGTATATGTGTCTGCATACATCGATGTTTGCGTCAGTACGATCAAAAAACGACAAAGTTTCCCCCATCACTTCTACAATAACACCAATACACGCAATCTACATAAAACCAAAATTTTTAAAAAATTAATCAGTTTGTCTGACGATCGCTAAAGCGTGAAACCCAGGGTCACAAGCTCACATCTATCCAACCATATTTGTTAGCTCTATCTCTGATATTGAGCGCTTTCTAATAAGTACCGCGCATATAATATATAAATAATTATACATACATATATATATATATATATATATATATTTATATACACACACACACACACATATGTATATATAATTATGTGTGTGTGTATGTATATATATATATATATAATATGGTCTGTTCAAAAGGTATTGTCAAAACTGGTGCTATAAAATGCCAGAAGGAAATCGAGGAAAACCTTTTATACCACACTTTCTATATGTAGTTCTTTGTTATAGAAACAAAGATCTTTGAAAGTATTTGAATCAAAACAGGAAAATTTATCGACAATTTTTGTCTTGATGTCGTGAATCTTACTTGAAAAATTTAAAATACAATAAGAAATTAAACAGTTATGTTTATGCACGACAAGCATCAATTCAGCATTTAATCTTCTTCAAAGTAGTCCTTGTCTAAATCCGTACTCTGTATCCAGCATCAGTTCCATTGATGGAATTATTCCTGGAACTCCTTTTTCTTGGAGAGTAAGCAGCTGTCTTGTCACATTCTTTTCAATGGCTACGAAATTTTGTTCCCTTCAAGTGGGATTTTATTTTGAAGAGAGAAAAATAGATCTGGGAAATCTAGAATATTGCTGCAAATATCAAAGAAATATCTTTGCTTTTTCTTAAGAATAGTATCTGTGTGTATTCATATACTTGCACAGAATATAAAAATACTGACAAATCAACAAAATGATTATACAGTCGACTATATATGTATTTTTTATCTTGTATTATAATGGTTTCTAGATTGTGTGATTGACTTGTATTTTTTATGGCTTATCAACCTTTTTCAAGTTATTTAAAACCAGAAAATATTTTTTAGATTGTAAGAATTTTTTGAGATAATAATGATCTGCTGATAAAAATCCTATTAATTAACCCATAGATGGGGAGAGAAGATGTGGCTTTATACCTTTTCCAAAGGTATCTGCATGTAAGTGAATATCGCAAATCTGATTTGAATTCAACCTCTACTCTACGATTTCCAATGCTGAGCCATTATCCATTACATTACCCATGCATCCAAGTTTATCTCATATTCCCAAGCAGCCACCCATCTAGGTATTGACCAGGCTCAACATTGCTTAACTTTGGTGATCATATCAGAACCAATGTGTCAACGTTATATGGATATAATCCCAATGTCCAAGTGGTTAGAACATTCACTTTCTGACCATGAGACCAGGGCTCGAATCTCCCCATTGTCTATTTGTCAGGAAGGAGACTTCCTGATATTATCAGTCAGGAGTGGGGATGATCGCAGTATGTGGCACTTTGGTGTGATTGATAGCTGTGCAAGGCAAAGTCACAAGTCATTGTAACCGACGGTTTGAGCATGCTAGTGTTGTTCAGATTGTTGATCATTCTAGATAACATGCTCTCTCCCAGAAACTGTAACTAAGGTCTGCTCAGCATAGTTGCAGTATAAGCCACAGATTGGCCCTGTGGGTTTTGAACAAACACAAATATGCCTGAGTGAGAGTCTGCAATAGGGATTGGCTAACCACCCTAGTAGATTGGTATCCTCGAATAAAAGTGGTCAGCTATAATATATATATATATATATATATATATATATATATATATATATATATATATATATATAAATACACACACAGTATAAACAATTAATTACTCAGTTGAATTATAATTTTAATTAAATACAGATTATCATTGATTCTACTCAAAACAGTGGTCAGTATCCTGAGGATAGAGCTTCATATAGTGTAATGCTAAGTTTTTTTTTTTAAATCTTATCACAAATGTGACAAGTATACATGTGACTAAATGTTTCATAGTAATATGAAGCTTGCAATATAATTTTTTTTTTCACTCCATGAAAAGTAATGCACTGTAGGGTGGGGCTTCAGAATATGCCAACTGCACCTCTGCAGAGGGGTAAGAACTCTAATGAGGTGTCCTAGATATGACAATAAGCTAAATCCGGCAATAAAACCTCTGATCAGACTGTTTTGAGGAGCATGGAACCACCTCTTAATTGCTAGTGTTCCCAGGTACACCCTGAACTGGGGTGGTAGCACTTGTTAGGGTCCCAGGTATAGGCAAACAGTTAACCCCCAAACTGAGGTCAAAACACTGTGAAATTGTAAAAACAGGTTTTAATAGCAGCATTCAAATCTTGTTGGCATCCAATACCACATTGTGATTGATATGCCGTAAAACAAAACAAACTGAACCAGGCAAAGCAATAAAGCCACTAAAGTAAAAAGGGTCGGTAGTGAGTGCGAGAGAATATGAGAAAAAGAAAACCTTATTACAAAGAGAGAACAATAAAAGAACAGAAATTAAGAGGACAGAAGATAACGCTTGACATTGCATTTAAATTTTTGAAGATCAAAGTTGAGTGGAAAGCAAAAAGTCAGAAGAAAGTTCCACAAGTGAGAAATATGGCAGAATAAACTGTTACCATAGAAATTATGGTTATGTCTAGACATCTCAACTGTAGAATAATCGGACCTTACTGCCAATATAGTGCTGTGTTTTAATTCAATAAATTCTAGCCACAAAGCAAGAAATGTGATCAAAGAAACTGTTATCATAGAACATTGAACTTTTGTACAACTGATTCTCAGACACTTAAAATGAAGGGTAATGTAAACTGTGGAATGACTCCCAGAATTTAACAAAATCCGTTGCTCTTTTTAATGGTCTGGCTAAACCAGTGAGCTTGTTTAACTTTGAAGAATAAAAGGGTTCAAGAAATGATTTCAAGAATGTGCCAATAATTTTCTTAATTTTATTTATATTTACTTTTTTAGGGGTCCAATGGAGCTTGGAATCAAACCAAGTGAAGCATCAGATCGTCTGAATATTTTCCAGTCCCAATTTGATGAACTCTGGACTAAATACATCACTTATTCTGGTGGGGAGGAATTGTTTGGCCTTCCTGTCACACAATATCCCGACATGCAAAGAATCAAAAGAGAATTAAATCTACTGCAGAAATTGTATCAGCTCTATAATACTGTTTTGGAAAGTGTCAATGGCTATTATGATGTTCCCTGGACAGACATTGATATTGACAAGATCAACAATGAACTTTTGGATTTCCAGAACAGGTCAGATATAATATTTTCTGTTTCTTCCCCTTATGGAATAAAAAAAAGAAAATTAAGATTGGCCATTGATTACGCATAATTACCACATATGTAATATTTGTAAAATATGTATTTAATGACCCACATATGGCTAAGCTAGCATTAATATATGTCACCACATATATAATAATTGTAAAAATATACCTATTGAGACAAATATGACAACAAAATAATAGAGCTCAAGAAAGCTAAGCTAAAATTAATATATGATTTTAATGGCCATAAAGTAGGGGATCAATTTTGTATTGTTTTTTAAGTAATAAATTAATCTCCTCAATTACCACATATATGCAGGGATGGCTTATCCTATAGGCTGCAGCCTCTACTAACTTGGTTACAATGTTGTTTAAAAAGAATCTACTTTTCCTTTTTTTAAATTATGGTTTTATGGAAATATGTGCTAATTTGCTTTGCAATAAATAGTAAAATAATGATATTTCTTAAATATTTTTATTGCGCAAACCAAAGAGGGCTATTCTAGCTTATTTAAAGAATTTGCAATAAGTTTACTTCAAGCTATGTAAAAATCACTAATATCATTAGTAAAAATTTATTCAAGATGGGTACAGATGAGTTAGAGGGTATCTCTGACTAAAGTGGGGAAATTTCATTAGCCGAGGGACACCCAAAGGTTATAATCCAGCCTTGCATATATAATAACTATAAAATATATATATATTTGACAAATATATAACAAAATAATAATAAAAACTTAAAAAAAAAATAGGTTCTCATATTTTTCTATGCTAGCATTAATATACAACTTTGTACTAAACATGAAGTAGGGGATCAATTTTGTATCATTATTAAGTAATAAATTGATCACCCCTATTACCACATATATAATAACTCTAAAAATATCTATCAAGACAAATAAGATAACAAAAGAATAGTAAGGTCTCAAGAAAATAAGCTGTCATATTTTAAGTCATGGCTAAGCTAGAATTAATATGATATTACTGGGCATAAAATAGGGGATCAATTTTGTATTGTTATTAAGTAATAAATTGATCACCCCTGTTACCAGATATATACAGTGTGCATAAGGTATTTGAGGGCAAATCGAGGACTGGAACAAAACACCCACATGCTAGAAACAACTAAATTTATTGATACAAAACTTAGTACACAGATGCAGCAATAGTTGAATAACATGTTTATTCAGTATAACCACCTTCAGCCACAATGATAGCTTTAATGAAGGACAGGAGTCATTGACACGCCTACATCACATGGTCTATATTGATATTGTACATTACTCTGGTGAGGGTGGATTTCAAGGAATCAATTGTATTGCAGGAATGTTGATTAGTCTTCCATTCAACCATGCTACACATGTAATAATCAAGGGGAATTTAGGTTTGGCGAGTTAGATAGCCCCCAAGCTTGGTCTGATCATTGTCCAACCATCTAATCTTGGTTCAGCACAGCCTTGGGGGCAGGTGCAGGATCCTGCTGAAAAACATGGCCTTCCATCACATACTAGTTCTATCCAGGCCTTCAGAACCAGCAACATTCAACGACAGATCCTGTTGAAAGAAGTGGGTTGGCATATGTCCTTCACCACCATCACAGAAGTGTGAAACTTGATGAGTATAACATGGGAGAAGGTTATCAGAAGAATCTACTCATAAAGCACCTGTCACTGGAGTATTGCTGCCATATATGGTCTGGTGCCCCTTCTGTTTGCCTCGGGGTTCTTGATAGGCTCCAGAGGCAGATATGCAATATAATTGGCCCTGCTCTGGCATCTGGTCTACAGTCACTCTCTCACAGACACGCCGTCGCCTCTCACTGTCTTTTTTACAAATACTTTCGTGGTAATTGCTCCAAGGAGCTGCATTCGCTGGTTCCCAGACTTCATGAGTTCAAGCGCCCTATGAGGCTGGCATCCTGCTCTCACCCCTTCACTGTCGAAACTCCTAAATGTAGCCGTCTCTTCTACTCCAATAGTTTCATGTCTTGCACCTGTCGCCTGTGGAACTCCCTTCCCTATTCCAGTTTCCCTGAGAGCTATAATCTCCAGCTATTCAAGTGTAATGTCAATCGACATCTCCAGTTGCCTTGATCTATCCACTACCCTCCTCCTCATACTCTCTTCTATCACTATCTGATCTCGCTATATATTTTCTGTAACCCCTTGCATCCTAGTGGCTTCCCACTTTGCTTGGGGTGAAACGCTTAAAAAAAAAAACTTTCTGATCCTGGTCAAATTTTGAATTGTTGTTCTTGTGGTGATGCAGGCATGAACTGCCCATTACCTCATGTATGACTTATACTGAATGTCATCTTGTTCCACATTGTGGCTTGTGTCCTTGGACACTTGAAGATTTCTGGCCAATGGCCCTCATGGACATTCCAAAATTAGCATCAATAATGTCCTGCACTAGCTGTATGAACTGTGGTATCTCAATAAATCCCTGTGAATACTTTTTGTGCTTTGCTACAGGCAGCACATCCCTGCTTCCAACTCTTTCTGAACTTTAAGTATTAGGTTGGTGCAAAAATAATGACGTAATGTCGTTTTTGACGTTAAAAAATATGTCAAAAAACGACATAATTACGTCATTATTTTTGCACCAACCTAATACAAATGACTTAGTGATTTCCAAAAAACTTGCAATCTCAACAACACTGTGTCTTGTTTGTATCACAACAGTTGCGATATGTCGTTAGTTGATAGTTCGCCATTGGTGCTCTAAAAAGATAGAAAACATATTAATTGATTACTACATATCTGCAGATACATTATAACATGTCCTGAAATACTGTATGCATCCCTGTAGTAATTATAAAAATATATCTATCAAGACAAATATGATAACAGATTAATAGTAAGAGTTTAAGAAATTAGGCTGTCATATTTTAAGCCATGGCTCTGCTAGCATTAATATGATTTTATTCTACTGAACATGAAGTAGGGGATCAATTTATATCACGTAATAAATTGATCACACCTATTACCACATAGATAATTCTGTATTGTTATTGAGTAAAAAGTAATTATTTTAGGCATGAATGAGAAAGTACTAATATCAGATTATGCTGGACATGAAATAGGGGATCGATTTCCTTTTGTTGTTGAGTAATAAATTGATCCCCCTCCCAAAATGACAACATATATACAACAATCATAAAGTATATGTATCTATAGACTCTCATGTGATAACGTAATAATAATAATAATAATAATGACTTAAGAAAATAGTCTGTCATTGTTCGTTTAAGGCATGGGTAAACTAGTATTTGTTCTATTCTTCAAGAAGGTTACAAACATACAAAGGTGGTTCTCTAGTGAAGGAACAGCAACACACATGTAGATGAAAGAAGAGAGGTGTGACGAAAGACATGACTTACCCCAGAATTCGAAACTAGTGCATACGTGTCTTGCCTGCAAAGTGATGACAAAAAGAAATATGGCCACTATTGAAGACACAATTTATACACACCTATTTCATCCAAAACAAGACAATATTTGCACACATGCAAATTTTGTCCATCTTGGAATAGCATAAAAAGTGTGGTGCCAGCAGCAGCTGAGTTGGTGTCTGTTTCACAACTGCCCAGTGTAACAGCTGAGAATGTAATCCATTTCCTTGAGGTGACCGAAGAAGAAAAATAGCTGGCCTGCCAGCATGCATCACATTGCATTTTTTGACCCCCCACCCATCATCATTTTTTTTTTTCTCTACTCGAGTGAAGGAACAGCAAATGCATGTAGTTGAAAGAAGAGAGGTTTATTGTAAAAGAGAATACACTACTGAAAGACAGGGAATCTGGTGGCAGGCTATACATTCCCGAAGCAAGCTCCAGGTATATCCTGTGCTCACGATATTTAGCTACTGATATAGTCAGTCCACATAGGCAATAGGGAGTTTGGGACATTCCATTACAACAGTATTAATATAAGATTCTGTTGATAGTTTTCTTATTGTTATTAAGTAATAAATTGATCCCCCAGAATTTCCCCATATATACTATTAGGTTGGTGCAAAAATAATGACGTAATAATGTCGTTTTTTGACGTTATTACGTCATTATTTTTGCACCAACCTAATAACTATAAAAAACATATATTTAGAGACTCTGTAATTTTCAGAGTAGAAATTATCATTATTTACACTATGTTTGGACTATTGAGGACAATAGCCTGAATATAAATAATGTAAATAATTTAGAGACTTGTATATAAAAACTTTCTTTTATGTTTTTAATCATTTTGCACCAAGCAAGATGTGAATGCCACTAGTATGCAGGGTGTTACAGGGATTTAAAGTGAAAGATAAGACTGATAATAAAGAGGATTGAGGAAAGGGCAGAAAATGAAGAAGATTCAAGAAGATAAAATATGCCGATTGATGTTGCATTTGAAATTTTGAAAATTCTAGTTATCGGAGATGCAAATAAACAAAAGGGATTTCCACAGGTGGGAAGTGCGAGAAAAGAACCTGTTGGAGTAGAAGTGGCAGTTACATTTAACTATTTCTACTGTAATATGGTGGGACCTAGATGCCATTCTCGTAGCATGCTTAAGTTTATGTACTCAAGGCATCAGGGTAAAAAGCTTGTTAGAACAGTTGCCATAAAAATATTTGTAGGAAAGACAGTTCAATATCAATTGCTGATGACTCATTTATTTTCAAACTTATTTTGATAAAATTAGTATGTCAAGAAAAATATCATGTCTTTCTCATGTAGGATTATTAGCATAGGGATACAGAAGAGGCTTATCTCCCTTTGGTGAAGATAAGTTATGTGGGTCACATGACAACAGCTTACTGACATCAATTTCAGTTTTTTTACAACAGCCTAACTGTAAGGTTGCTTTTTTTAGTCCAGCCCTGCCCCATGACCTGAGCTGGAGCTAAATCTGCCTTCCCAGCAGCTTAAAAGTCCATGATGCCATCTCCCTTTGGGAATATATCTTTCCTAGAAAGATAATCCAGCTCACAGTATCAATTTTGGGAAACCCAAGACTCTCTGTCTTCTCTTCATGGCCCATTTTGCATCTACAGTTCTACACATGGCTTCTCCAGATACAGGAGTATCTCCATATTATATGTAAGAGCATTCCTTTTTGTTTCTCCTTACACTCTGCTTTGCTGGGTAGATATATATGATGTATTATTCATCGCTTGGGATACATGTCTATATATGTATATATATATAGTTTGGTGCATCTCTTAGTGGTAATAAAAGTCTCTCTGAAAACAAAGCTTGTTTGTCATTCCTTTTCTTTTCAGCCATTCTGTTCTGCTCATAAATTATGGTATTATTATATCACAGATATAATATCCATAATGGGGGAAATACAAGTGGGAGAATAAAACCTTCTTCTCTAGTTCTCTCTCATTACATTAGTTTTTATTCCACATCTCTTTATATTACATCATTATTTCAATGACAGGCTTGTGTTTTTTGCACTTTGAAATCTAGAATTTTCTTAGTGGCGTTTTAAATACAGAATAACTCTGAAAATATATACATTGTGAGACTTATGTAAAAACTTTATATTAGCAAGGACAGAACAAAATGCTCTCTCATTACACATGTTCCAAACAACAGGAATGATTTTGCAGAAATTTTCTTGGGACATATCCCATTAGTATTGGAAAGGTTAAAAAATAAAACTTTTTTTCACTCTCTTTATAGGTGTCGGCGCTTACCAAAAGCTCTGAAAGAATGGCAAGCTTATGAAGACTTGCGCAAGACTATTGATGACTTTAATGAAACTTGTCCTCTCCTGGAGATGATGGCTAACAAAGCACTGCAGCGAAGACATTGGGAACGATTGTCTTCTATTACGGGACACACATTTGAAGTAGAATCTGACAACTTCCTGCTAAGAAATCTCATGGAAGCACCTCTTTTGCCAAACAAAGAAGAAATTGAGGTCTGCGACTTTATGCTATTTTTTTCAATAACCATTTTCTTACTGCTGAGAATCAAAACCTATTTAATGCCAGTATTTGGCAAAATTGTTTTACAAATTAAAATTATTTTTACATTTAACCAGTTTTAGACTAACTCAAATTTAAATTTCTGTCCCACTTACACAAGTTCTTTTTCTCTGTCTCATGTCCCCTTCATGACATTGGCTCTCATGGCTGTCCACGATTTCCTGTTCTTTGTAGCTTTTAATAAATTTTGTCTTCTCTCCTAATCTTTGTTCTGCTGTCAGTTTATTCAAGCTTACTAAGTCTGTTATGCATTGTTTTCCTCTCTCACTCTTTCTTTAAATCTGTTCTGTGAGTATAAAATTTTCTAAGCCGTCTTTCCTGATTATGAGCCCTAGAAATTTCAACTATCTCTTTCTGATACAAAGGACAAATATTCTTTTGGTTTCCATTTTCTCTAAAACTTCTTTGTTCACAAGTTCAATCCATAGTATTCTCAGTGTTCTTCTGGAGAACCACATTTCTGCTGCCTCAAATCTTTTCTTCATCTGTGATTGTCCAGAATTCATTGTCATATTAAATAACAATTCAATAATCTTTTCTTTGTTTCTGGTGCCTCAAATCTTTTCTTCATCTCTGATTGTCCAGAATTCATTACATAATAGTTCAATACGTTTTTCTTTTTTTTCTGACAAAATTTTCCTGTTTCTTAGTACTTTGTTTAGTTTTTGGAAGACATCTTTTGCTATCCCAATACTCCTTTTGATTTTGGTGTCACAATTTCCCACTTCTCAGATAATTATTGTACTTGCTTTTGTAATTTGATTTTAAGTATAGGTGTCCTTTTTGTTTCCATTTTCCTTAAAACTTTTTTGTTTCTCAATTCTCCTATTCATACAATTCTCAGCATCCTTCTGTAGAACAAGATTTTTGTTGCTTCACGTCTCCTATATATCTGTGAGGAAATTGTTCAGAGCATATGACCATACAGGCAGATTGATATTACATATCATTTCACTCTGGTTTTTGTTTCTTTTTTTTCGGTTTTTAACAACATTTTCCTCTTTCATGAAATTGGTAAAAGTGGGCACTTTGAATACTCGTGAATTTTGTAAGCATTTCAGATTTTGTCTTTCAGGATGTTTGCATATCTGCTGTGAAAGAGAAAGACATTGAGGCCAAGCTGAAACAGGTGATCCTTGACTGGAACACACATAACTTCCAATTTTCATCCTTCAAAAGTCGAGGAGAGCTCCTATTGAAAGGTCAGCTTCCAAGCGTCTACAAAAAATTATGTAAATGTATTAGGTTGGCCAGAAAGTCCTGACTCACTTAGGAAGCAAAAAGAAAACAACAAAAATTCATGGAACAATACCAATATTTATTCTTCAAAATAAAGTCCAATCAGCCAGCATCTGAATCTGCTCCAGATACCAGTCCACTGGCTTTGAATCAAAAAACTGTAAACAAGCTTCCTTCACTTCATCAAAAGTGTTAAATCACTGGTCACAGAGGAAGTGTTCCATTGAGCCAAATAGACTATAGTCACTTGGGACAGCATCAGGCCTGAATGGTGGACGTGGGAGAATCTCAATACCATTCATCTGTTTGAACTTCTTCTCAGTCAATCTGGCAGTATGCAGCCTTGCCATTGTCTTGTTGCAACAAAGCTCGACCTAAACTAACCAATGCAGGATACTTCTTTAGTTTGTCATACATGTGATCTAGCTGCTGGCAATACAGTTCAGTGCTGATGGTGTAACTATGTGCAACAAGCAGTATTCCTTGGAAATTTCACAAGACAAATCAAGATTTGTTGTGATCTTTCCACTTCCTAAGTGAGTTAGGACTTTCTGGCCAACCTAATACATTTATAATATTATGGTAGATTAGTGTTTTTTTTTTTATCTTTTTTGTCTGTTAATGTATATTTAAATCTTTCTGCCTTGGCTTTGTGTTGTATAGGAATAAAGTGTCATCGCTGACACTGTAGTTTAAACACAGATCACCAGTGACTAAACATGGATGATTCCATTATTAAATAAGTAGATCACATGATCATAAAGGAAACATATAAATGGGAATTAGTGTGACGTCTAAGTGATTGCTATTCTCCATACTATCCACTATACTCTTTCTCTATACTGATCATTATACGAATTACTATTCGGCGATTACTATTTGAACAAGTATTACTAGTGCGAGTATTATTTGAAGGTGTTACTACTACCAGTATATGCATTTACAAAGTCCACAATGAGCATTTTGGAAGTGATAACGAGCATTTGTTGACCTAACAAAGTTACAAGTGAGCATCTAACATCACAAAACTTTGTGAACAAAGATCCTGAAAGAGAGCTTTCTACTGCAGGCATATTGGCAGCTGGCTTGTTCAATGCAGAACAGGTTGATCTAACTATAAGAGAAAGGTTTGGTCCAGGGTTGGTTATCATTTTTCTTCCTTTTCCTCTTATCCATCAGGCCAGCTCTGCATTCATTCTCATAGCACTTTCCTGGACAGTGAATCTTCAGGATTCTAGCTGACAAGTGCTGAGGGATTTTTTCAAAGTATCTTTATATTTATCCTTGGGTGCAAAAGAGAATGACAAATAATTTGGTAAAGTGTTAGGAAATTTTATGAACATTCAACATTTCTATGAAATAAAACCAAAAATTAGAACATTTATTTTGCATCGATATAGTGCAGTTAAGTATTTTGCAGAAGAACTTCAA